>JAYKKI010000024.1:5950000-7150000 GCA_039881145.1 Druceiella hillmani
TTGACAAAAATATTCGTCTGGCAAGTTATATCATTAAGTGAAATAGAACACTTGCGGACATAAAGTATTAAATTATATGTAAAATTTTTAAATTGTTGAAAAATATTAGGCAAGCTATACAATTTTTGATGAGCAAAACAAAATTTAATTATTTAAGGTAAATCTTGACAATTTTAGCAAATCGCCCACAAGTTTCTCTAAACATTTCGAATTCAAAAAGAGTGTGACTGCTTTTGTTCTGCTGATAAGTGCTGGAAGATACTACAGATAAGGAATACATATATATATATATATATATATATATATATATACAAATATATATATCTTTATATATATATATATATATATATATGTATATATATATATATATATATATATATATAAATATACATATGTACATATATTGGTCGGATGATTATTGTCCAATGTTGGAAACAGTTTCAAGTACATGACATATAAGAATGTATTATGTATACAGAGATCAATAATTGATTTCTAATAGTTATACAATTATAACTTATTATTGAATATATTAACAGTTTACTAATCAATTGTGAGGAAAATACAACACACAATCGTTACAATGTTTATGTGGAAGTAAATTAAGCATCCAATCCAGGAGGAGTGTAGCACTTAGTTCAATTGCTCGGGGGTGTTGGGAGGGTAATAACCTTCAATGTCAGGGATGTCTTCAGGTACCAAAGGTAATAAAATAGTACTGCCAATTATATTATCAATCTAACCTCGAACACTTGCTGTGATGCGGTTTTTTCAAGAAATAAATTAAATGAAAATTATGACTTTTATTTTGTTCACCACATTTTTTGCAATATACATTATATTTGTTTTATATTTCTCTACAATAGATATTATTTGTATGAAATTTAAGAAAAAATTTCAATATTCTGTAGAGTTATATCAAATTATGTAGTCTATGCTGGCAAAACTTAACTATATAACATTATTGATGGATAATCTGTATGATATGTGAAATTTTATTTATTTATAACCTGTCTGCCAATTCTTTCATGCTCACTTATATGATAGACGCTTGCAGCAGAAATGATTGAATGCTGTGTTGCTGTGTTTCAATACTAAATTTTAACTTCACTCGCACATGCTTCTACATACACAATTATCTTTTGTTATAATTTTTTGAGGCATATTCGAATCTTACTTGTTTATATTTTTACAAATATATTATTTCTCAATAGTTTCATGGTCACTGTTTGGAAATGAAACAATCAAATGAAGATCAGGTGTGAAATTTCTTCATTTAACAGCGGTAATGGCAACGTAGAATTTTTATTCCTCATCTTTGATTTATAAAGAAATGCTAAAAATCATGGTCTGGTCTGACTTTATTGCCTGCATTTCAGAAGTTCTAATAGATATATATAGAAATTCTAATAGAAATTCTAATAGGTAACTAGTATAACCCAAAATTGTGGGAAGTTTGCCCCCATCTGGTGTATAACCCCTGCCGGGAAAAACTAATTAGAGGAAACATTTATAGACTGTTGTGTAATCTGAATTAAGCTTCAGCACGCATATATTTGTTGTATATAAAGGCAGAATAGATATTAGAGTATTATAAAATGAACTTAAAAGTAATTCCTAAATGTATATAGAAAAATTATCCACTTACGTAATTCTTCATTGACTTGCATTGATGTCAGATGGGATTTTGTACTCTCTACCTGCAAGTACATCTTCTCACATACAAGACACATGGCCACCAATGACACAATGTAATGTAATAACCATAAGATGTGAACGATGGAAAGAGATACATCCAATTTCTGAAATATTGTCATTTTGAATAAATGTGTGAGAAAAAATGAAATAATGTGATTCTATGATGCAGGTTTATTTACTGGTAAAATTGAATTCATCATATTTATTTCATTAAAGTCAGAATTTATGTTGGGTCGAACATCTTTCAAGTCTATTCAGCTTATTGATACACAGGTATAAACCTCCTTTTTGATGATCGCAACATAATTTTTAATTATAAATTGCAAGCAAATTCATTTTGTAAATTAAATTCTGTTGTTTCATCACATATCCAACAAAGACAGAATTTATGTATTTGAAAGTTTTACTGATCTATTTAATAATGAGAGAATTGATGTACTTTGACTAGATTCCGTATCTAACATTCCTATGGACGGCCATAACCCACACAATTCTATAATATTGTCAATAGACATGCAGCAGTTAGTGAAAATATTGGACGAGTCACAGAAATATCACAAACTGCCTAAAGCTGGTTACTCTAATTTACCAGTTATGGAAGTATTTGAATAACAAACAAATACTGAAGTAATTTTTTTTATTAAATTTTGTTATAAGAATAGCCATAGTTACATTTAATAATAATATTAGTACACAAAACACACTTGTTGTACTAAGAACATGCAGAAAAACAATTTTAAAAATTAAATACAACAAAAATGTTTGACTGATTGAAATGCATCAAGAGACCACGATGATGTAAACTACAAAACAGGTGAAATCTATCATCAACCTACTCCCGAAGAGTAAATATAATATAATTTTGTTATGAATAACTAAAGAAAAACAACCAGAATTCAATCATTACTGGCTGTAGATCTTGTCATGATGGTGTTGTGGTTATTTATCCTGGGTTTCTTTCATTCATAAAAAAGTCGAAATAAGTTAAAGTAAATTATTATCTATTATAATTTCAAATATCTCCAAATTATTTTTAAACGCTTCATTGACCTTGCCTGAAAAATTTGCAAGTTTAGAAAAAGTTTTTAACCTTTAACCTTGTATTCTTTATGATCGTGTTATTTTTTATGTACTGTGATTGTGTTTATGTTTTTTATTTTATTGCAATTGTGTTGAAAATTAAGTTAGTTAATATATGCATCATTAAAACTTACGTTATATTTTAAATCTTCAAGAAAGCCATATGTGTTAAGTAGTATGCCAGAAAATATCAGAATGAGTGATGCGAGGAGCTGAAAAATAAAATTAAATATTATTATATTAATATTTTAAAAAATAATATTAATATTTTTAAAAGTGTTGAGTTATAGTTAGAATGTTATCATTAACTAAAATGTTCTATACAAACCTGAAATTCAAACACCTTGTTCAAATAGTGGCACAGGTCTGATAAATTAATATAGAATTTGGATAAATAATAAATTGAATTTTCGTTTAGCGGCAGTACAAATGTAAAATGATTGTTGGTATTGGGGTTGTGCTGAGCACTCCCAAATATGACATCGATGGGTGTGACCACGTTTCTTCTATTTTTAAGGTCAAAGGAAACATTCAATAGTTCCATACGTTTTGTTATGCTAATTAATATCAAACAAAACAACATTATTTCTAAATAAAAAATAATGGTAGCAATAATATCGAATACAGCAAAAATAAAAATTTGATCATGTTTTGTTCTTCCAGCCATAAAATCGAAAGCAGCATAAGTAATATGAAAGGTTATAAGAAGGCAGAGAACTAAAAAGTTACGACATTTATCGTGTCTCAAAATATTTCTTCTAAGTTCTGGTTTGATGAGATAATCTATTTCTTGAATTCTTAGAACCAATTTTTCAAATACATTTCTGTCCCATGTTATGTCAATCAGCAATGAATATAGAACATGGATTGTCTGTAGTGTCCTGAACGCTATCACTCTGTAAACATCGCTGAAGATTAAATGGCTAGAAATAACATGCGGTCCAATAAATATTCCCACTATAAACAAACTGTACCACTTTCGACGCCATAAAATAAACGTGGTAAGAACTCGGTTAGCAGTTTTTCTACAAACACCAAATATATGTTGATACACTAAAATTGGCCAAAGTGCATCTTCAATTGATTCGTTGCTCATATTAATTTTTGTGAAATGTCTGTGTTCCAGTTAGATTCCAGCACGAGTGTTTTACTGCGTAGTTGAGAAAAAAGTGAACCTTACTTTACTGATTAAATGTCTTTTCAGTAAACATTCATTAGTTTATTGCCTTCGAATCTATTGAGTTCTTACTTAACATGAGTAACAAAACGTAATATTAGTCTTTCCAATGTGGGGACTTTATTAAGTTCTGTTTATATCCTCCACATTAATATTTGTTGCTAAGTTGAAGTAAATACCATATTATCCATATCAAACATCAATAACGATATCTGGGTGTTTACCGTCACTACATATTTTGAACATCTATTTAAAGCTTTGTATATTTAACTTTGCTGTAGTACAAAGACTTTAAAATTTGTTTATTACAGATTTTTTAGCAAAGTAAAGCTTCCATTTACATGTCGTAGTAATTATGGTTTGAAAGACTAAACAAGGAAGTATTTGTTTGAAATCTTTCTAGGTAAGTAGATTGAATCGAAATTCAGTTACACTGTGTGTAAGCTCTGAAGTGGTACACTTGATTAGTTCAAGTACAGTCTCGTCTCAAGTTGTACAATTATCTTGATGATGCATCCTGAGAGATCCTAGAAACCTGCTGGGGAAAGATGGTTAAAAAAGATTAAATATAATTTCTGTTAAAATAATTTTACATATATATATATTTATATATATATATATATATATATATATATATATATATATATGTATAAGTGTGTGTATAACGATATACATACATACATATATTAAGCCCTGACTGAGATTGGTCTCAATCTCAAATTAAAAGTCCGCTGAGATCTTGGTCTTGATCTCAACCAAAATTTGTCAAAATTCTCGGACATAACTGAGACTGTATGGAGAATGTGGGATGGCAACAGAATTAGAATTTATTGTAAAATACCTAAAACTTATTTGTCTGAGCATTCTTCGATCCAAGACAAGATCTTGGAAATCGTGGCCAATGTGGCCACTCCGGAATGGAAAGCGAATTGGTTTTTTGATCCCAGCGAATGAGATAGCTGTGCCAATAAGCACATCGCCAATACCGGCTCCACCAACTTCTCGAAGGGCAGAAGGAGAGTAGTGGATCTATAGAATTTTGAATCACTAGGCAGTTTCCCAATACTCTTCGGTATGACTTAAAGCCTCCCCACTTTTCATACCTTCGGAAAGTGGTCAGTGTAGAGGCAGCAATTAAAGACTGTAAGGATCTCATGTGCTGCGATTTTACATACTGTTTTAATTATTCTATTGTCGATTTTGTCAATGTCTGGAGCCTTCCTTCAATCAAAATTCTCAACTATTCACGGAGACTTCGTTGAAAATGGAACGCTAGTTGAGTTATTTAGAGCTTTCGCCAAATGCATCTTTGAATAAATGGAGATCCTGAATGACTCCTTGAGAAGGAACAGACAGGTGAAAGCGCTGTGATTGTAAATACGGAACACTATTAGGGGGCCTTTGAAGGTCCCCTCTTTTGTATGACAACCCGAGTGGAATGATGGGAATAAACAAGCTGTGAATTGCGATAAATTAATAAAATGGTACCTAGTGACTGGCCATTCTTTCGTGTGTTTTCTTTTTGCCAATTGTAAACAAACAACTTGCGCAGTGACTTGATGTAATTTGAATGTATTATTTGTTAGTAAAGTTTGATGAAATATAATTGAGATAATTATTGTGCTCTCAAATTATTATTACTATTTACATAATCTATTAGATTTTATAATTTTTCTGTCATTATTTCTGAGGGGTATATGGGGTTTGTTTTCATCTTATTTTACAACCTTAATTTAAATGTCTTTTCCACTATATATATTAATATTTTTATATATTTATATTTTAAAGCTAAATGTTTACTTGGAGTTGGTACCTATATATTTTATTAACAATATTAAATATGTGTGATGATATGAACAAACTTGAATTTCTTAATTAGGACTATTGTTTAGTTTTAGTAAATAGGTTCACCTTCATATTAATAGTAAATTTAAAGATAAACGGAAAATATATACAAGAGTACCTAGTAACTACCTACAGAAATAGTTTGGTTACTCTCATACTTTCCATACAATACAACATTTTCTTTCTATCTAACAGCTTATTGAATTTCTATTGCCACAATTTTTTTTTCACATAATCAAAAAGATAGATAGAAATAACAAAACAGAGTAGATGAGACAAAGAGGTGTACCTACCTAATCAAAAATTATATTTAATTAATTTAATTTAATGTCATATTATTATCATTTCAGCCAATTCGCATACACTATTGAACAAAAACCTGCCTTAAAAGGGAAAAATTTTAATAACATTTGGCAAGCATGTTGGCAACCGCAGTACCAAGCTGTTGATGGTATACTTCAAAAAGACACTACTATTCATTTTTCGTTATATTTATTAGTTTCTATTACAACATCCTCAGGAAGAGACAGAGCGGTGCTACTCTATGTTGGCACATACTTTATTATATCTTGTAAATAGTTCTAACTTTCTATTAAAAAAAATTAATTTGCTGGAACATACTATCTTACAAGGTATTGGAATGGAATAGTACATACTTAATGGAGGAATGTTAGATTCAGCAGAAAAATACCATTAATCTTTATCGAAACAGGGACTACAAAAGAAATCAACAGATGGAAAATATTGCAAATGTTCTACAATGCTTTTACCAAGCCACTTTAGATATATCTACAGACTCATTTTGTGTTTCAATGATAATTCCATTAGTGATGGTATTAAATGCTAAATTGATGCCAACACGACACCCTCGTCATAATGACTGTGAAAATGTTAGTTGCACTCAATCAGTATTTTTCATTAATTAAAATGGATTTTGCTTTTGATAACTGCTACACTCACTGACCTTCTATTTATGACCAAACATCTAGCTGAAAGTCAAATTAATTCAACCAAGCTTAATATTGCTAAAACTCTAAATGGAAGCTTGCAATCAAATTCTTGTTGCACGGCAACGACATTGGTGTGTGCTTCCACATCACCGGCTTCCTCTTACAACACGGTCACAAATAATGAATTCGAATCCTTATGGGCAGCTTATGATTGAATCGTACTGGACGATGAATTAATGACTATTAACGAAAAAAAAGCAAACACTGCTAAAAATAGCGCTCCATAACTCCCTTAGAGTACCAAAACTGCAAAGAAAAGCCAATATTTTTGAGTATTGGCAATCATCAACGTATAAAGTTTTGAGAAATGTTTGTCTCTTTTAGCGAAATCAGTGCCCGATGATACCATTGCAGTGATGCATGCACCAACCAAGTCAGAGCAATGTTTTTAGAGATTATGTAAGTGCAGCGCATGATTTCATCTGACTGTGGGCTGTAATGAGAGCTTTTCCCTTGAGTGTATGCATATATTTGTTTTTGCAATAAATTGTATTAGTTTATAGGTGTTGACCATGCCTTGATCAAGAAGAATGTTAACTGAATACATCAAGAACTCAATACTGGACTCCTGGAGGATGAATCAAGTTGTAATACTAAGAGCTTTGTAGAGGAGGAAAATGTCGAAAACGATAAAAAATATGCATCATCCAATACTGAAGAACATTGAAAAAATTTCTCTTTCTATTCTTCACATGAAAAGTTAGAAGTTTTGTTGATTATTAAGTTGCCACAAGCCAACACCCAAGTTAAAAACAGATATTTGTGAGTTATCATTAAGGGACAAATGTTTTACTGTTAAAAACTGTAGGGGGGGGTGATTTCACTTAGGACAAAACATTCAAATCAAATTTTTGTACAAATATTTAAGCCGCTGCCATGAGTCTCAAAAGATTTTTATGGTAAATGTTTGTGGTTTGACGTCAAAAATCTGTAGCTAAAACACATACAGAATGATATTTACACACAAGTCAAAAGATTCTGGGTTCTGTTGATAATTCAATGCCGTAATAACTACTCTGCAATAAATATTAATGTAGACAAGAAAGATTACACAGACTTACAATAGACAAATATTACTATAGATGCAAAAATGTTCAGTAAACAAATGTTACAATAGACTCTTTCAAGGCATATAAAAATCTAATACGTACATTGCAGTAAGCCTGCAAAGTGTGGGATTTAATTTGAATTTTATGTGTGATATTTGATAGAAGCCAAACCTTACCTTGAAGGATGGATGGGTACTGGAGAATTACTTGCAGGCAAGTATTCTGTGGTAGAATGGAAGTGTTGTATACGTGGCACACACAGGAATTTTACACTGAATAAAATTTGTTTATATATGGCTATTGATTATTAGTAAATAAAATTCGGAGGAAATATGTTATATGGACGGGTGCTGGAGAATTACTGACTTAGACATGTCAGTTTGTGAAAGAGTTTTAAACAGGTTTAAAACACCTAACTTAATGTAAAATCAATATATTCTTACACAAAAAATATAATTGCCCGTAACTAAGCAATTGTGTAATGTATTTGAAGCAATCAATCAATCGCTAATATCCCCCCCAATTACATATTTTGTTTAAATTACTTACACACTATTAAATAGCCTTGGCACCTAATGGATATTAACACCTACTAACAGACTTGTAGATGTAGATATGAATTGACTACTATTGCAAAGTGGATGCGGTAAATAAAGCTCCTTGGCTATTTTGTGTTTGAAAGCACAATGATTCGTTTTCCACAGATGTTAAGGAAATTGATAAATTATCCTTATGACATATACTTTACATGACTATGAAAATGAGATTTGCATGTAACAAATTGAAATATTGATTTTTTCTCTAATATGTATGCTATGACCTCAACAAATATTTTTATCATGGCAACCAACATAATTATAACAAAACGCGTGAAAATTTATTGATAATCCATATTACTGAACACTCTTTTTAAATAAGGACACTTTTGCGACTTTATGTTTTATTATCTGCTATTTTGACACAAATTACAAGTTCTAGCTTGAAGGCAAACTGCACTGCATGTGTCGAATAATAATCTGTATAATTACACTAAAATATATTTATTCATGAAACACTCAAGGCAAACTTATTATTACTAAAGTAAACATCCAAAAAGAGCTTAAAATATATGAAATATATGAAGCTATAAAGGGAGCACTTTGTACTTCAAAGCAGACAGAAATTATTCCATAACTTAACAAAGTGATATTACAATAATTTTGTTACAAAAAATTGTAAAGTGCAATAAAAATTAATTTTACAGTAATATTCAGTAATGTTTGTTATTTATAATACTAAGTAATACTTACAACAACTAGGTAATGTCTGTTATTTACATTAGCCACTGATGTAAATTTGCTGTCACCTGTATTAAACATTATAATCGTGATGCCATTATTAACTATGAACTATTATGAACTATTACTTTTGGTATACTTAATATTTCTTCATTGGAATTACTTTGTACATCATATCAAATACCTCACAACGCACAACATCAAATTTTTTGATAGTTTTAATATATTTGTATTATAATGTATATGTTTAGGTGCTGTTGCTTATAAAAAATATTTTTACATCGATTTATTTTACGATATATGTGTTATTGATCTTAAAAGTACCATACAGAAAAAGTGATTTGTTTTTAGGGATTTTATTTAAATTATCAACTCAATACAATATTTTCAGCTTTTTTATTAACTAGCAAATATTAACTAGTTACAAAATATTATTTGTGCAACAGATTTTCATAGAAGTGATGTGTGTCATCTGACAATTAAGCTCTTGCAAATGTTCCCATTAGCTAGCAGTTATCTTTAATTTGAAAATAATCTGGTCGTAAAGCTTTTTAATATCAGATATGTTTTTTCTCATAATAACTAAAAATAATGTGTAATCTATGAGCCAATACAAAATACTTAAAATTATTTTCCCTTCATAATTCGGCAATAATGTAAAAGATATCATTTCTCATAACTCATCCAAAACAAAAGATTATATTTTTATACTTCATAAACTGAAAAATTTTAGATGGACAGTTGCATTAATGACAGACTCTTTTGCCACAACAAACAAGGTCCTATAATAATTGGAGAAACACTAAAAAATATTGATAAAGGAACCAGATTATAATTTTTAAGTTAAAACAGTTTGTCGACATTAAGAAATTGAATTAAAACAACAGAGTAACTCGTGAGCAGCTCTAGAAAGTGGAGCAGCAGTGAAGCTCGCAAGTTGAACAATTTGAAAATAGTGAACTGGCCCAGTTCACCTGCTTCTATCATATTTTTAATGAGCTGCATATGATGTCGGACTTTAGGCGCTGAAAGTAGAAAATAAGCTAAGGTTATAATAAGGTATTATTAAAAAATAAGCAATATTTACAACCCTGTAATGGTAATACATCTTTTCCCGGAATCAATAAAAGTAGTAGTGACAATAACAAGCTTAGGGTTTTTACGAAATTACACAAAAGTTTCCAAATTGTTTCAATAACATTTGTCACGTAATTTATTATATTACACCATATTTACAAAAAAATATAGCAATTTATATTACATGCAGATAAATGGATCTTAATATAACAACAAAATATAGGCTTATACACTAGTGTTATATTTGCAATTATATACTGTCTGTTTCCTAATCTCGAGTGATAGATAATTGTTGTGAGGGACCAACTGCAATTGATAATTATATAGTACTTTTTTATAATATATTTAGGCTCACATATAATAGCTATAAAACCTACAGAATATAATTAATACAAAAAATTTAGCACAATAGATGGGTTTTATTAACAGATTTGATTCAGCCTTTTAAAATTTATAAAGAGTATCTGTTCTTCATCGTTTGAGCTCTGTAGGGTGTTTAATGTTCCTTATTTTTACAAAAAATAGGTAAATAGTTTAGAGAGTTTGAATAGATTAGTTACACAAACACAGATACAGCGAAAGATTAAGATAGAGGGAGCAATGAGGATGGTCTACCCTGAGCCGCTTCGCCAATGAGGTCTTCGTTCAGATCAACAAAGGTTCATTTGATTGAATTTGATTTAAACTTTTTTTGAAATAAAAATCTGAAAAATATGTACTCAAATGGTGGATGGCCTGAGAGCCTGATTTCAGGCCAGAGTACAAGTTTACAAAGAACCCCTTAATACTAAAAGCATTTTTTAAAATAAAAACTATGTACTTTATAAAAGATTATATTTTCTTAAGGAAAGAAATCAGTCCAATTTTTATAAAAAAGGGAAGTTATGGCCGGCGAGTCTGAATTTCTATCTGGATTTTGTAAAGATACCTAGCTGAAGGAGAAAAAATCTAGACAAAACCGAGAAAAGAACAGAACCAAATGAAAGCAATAAGATATATAATATCAAAACACCTGTGTAAAAATGGACTAAGGGAATAATCACTAAGAGAGATACTGCCATAAATGTGGCAATAAAGAGTAACGAATAGATTGTATATTATGTTTTGAAGAGCTTAGGGCTACAATAATGCCGCATCAAGACTTAAACAGAAAATTTGCGAGATCAATCCTAAAGTTTTATTTCTCCGCATTTAAATTGAAACTATCTAAATTTACTTTGGAAAAAATTAAAATGGAAAGGATTCCCTTATATGGAAAAGATATAACATAATTTATATGACTTTCTGTCCCCGTCTATAATTTCTGAAAGTTTACATTCAGAGATATAGGAGCTAGGGATCAGTGGTAGCAATCTTTGAAAAAGTGCTTCTGTTTTTAAATATACTTGTAATTTTTTTTCATTTCAATTGAATTCTTTTTTTGCATAACTATTTATTTGTTATATGTAAAATATTATACAATTAAAATTTAAATGATTTTAGCACAAAATACATTTTTTCAAAGCTTACTATTTTTTTCATATAATGGGAGCAATTTATAGAAGGTGAAGCAAAATAAAAAAAGGATTATCCAAAAAAAAAGGATTATCCTTTTTCATTTCAATTCTTTTGTTAATTAAAAGCAACATAATATATTTATTCTGTTTTACTAATGCAGCAATAGTTCGGTATGTCTTTAAATAACCGACATTTAAGGTGCATATAATGACAATAAACATTGAGGTTAGATCCAATATAATAACTTTAAGATTTTTAAGTTTAAAATAAAAATTTCAGTACAGGTTTTAGCAAACTGAAGTTTCTCAAGAACTTAACTCTTTCTGGCCTTGCTCTATGACAATTGATAATTTGTTTTTAGTGTTTTAAAGTTTATATCTTTATAGCAAATTTCTGGTTCAGTTTATATAAATTTTTCAGGGTTAGGATGATGGGTGACATAGGATGAAATCCTGAATAAAGTCAAGTTGAAAGTTACATATGCTTGCTTTGAATTCACTCAGGATATTGACAAGTTTCTTGGCAAAAGTCAATCATTTCCATTATCAATGTAATACAAAAAATTGTATTTTTTAGAAACCCTCAATGTTTTTTAAGGAAACTTTTCACGTTTATCTTGTTGAACATCTCATTGAACATAAAGATATTACTTCAGGTTCTATTAGAGGTAGTATTGAATTTGTTTCGCCATACTCAAAAATATCTATAAATGTTAAAAATTACAATAGAAATGTGTTTAACTAAATTAAAATTTCTACTATGGTTTTAATGGAAGAAAGAACTATCGTTGTCAATAAGGCTGCATATAGTGATACAAACAGTGGACATGATATTGAGTGATGTGATACACTACCAGGTAACTATATGATGTGACATGAGTTTTTTTTACCATTAAAAGTTTTAATATGTAACCCAATTTATCCAAGTTGTCCCAAATTGTAAACATGTTAAGATTATTCAAATTTATAATAGAAGCACCAGTTAATGATTTAGATCAGCTGTGGGAAAATCGGACAAGTTTCATGATAAAATGATAGGTAGATATACATGTGGCATTAAAAAATGTGGCAATAATTAAGGACATTTATATGAATGTACGCACCATAAATATAAGTGCAGAAACAGCCGCCACGGATAGATTTGGAGCATTTTTTCAATTTATTATCAAGTTGCACTCTAGAAAATCTCTTTAGAACATATCCCTTGGCGTGTAGTGCTATATGATTTTGTCTTTTTTTGACTTCATGTGAAAGAAGCTATTTGACATATAAATAAACTAATATTATGTAACTTAAATGATGGTTGAAGACATCTAATAAAATTAAGAAACTTGATCGATATGAAGAAAATTAGAGAAATAATATTTTTATGAAATTATAGATAAGTTCAAAAAACAAGGATTCAAATAAGACAGAGAATGCTGTGTCATCTACACGGTAGCAAACAAATCTGCCGTTGATGCATAAAACAAAACTTTATTTATAATGCAATGTGCCTTATTTTGAAACTTACAATGCACTACACTGCAGAAATGAGAATCAAATGCAACAACAATGTGATTGGTTGTATTTTTAGCAACAATTACTGTTTGAGTATAAAAATACACAACTGTGGAGTTTATCTGAGACACTGAGTAAGTTAATGACACCAGAAACCAATAACCACCAGAAAAAAGTAAGATTGTATTTTTATAACATATTAATGTTTGTTGTTCTTGGCTACACCAACTTAATTTTACTTTGATATATTAGTACATGCTAAAATATAATATTAATTCAAAGAATAGGTCCAGTATAAGAGATCGTTCCGAGCTTTAGAAGTTGGTCCATCATTAAATAAATTCAAAAAATATTTTTTCTTGAAAACAAATCACATGGGTGCACACACCGCACAGTGATTGCTTAGATGATCTGTCAGCAATCTTTGTCTTCAATACAAGCTGAAGCTGCTAACTCAAGCCACGTACAGTGCCTCGTATCTCATTTATATTTTCTTTTCATATGTAAAATTTTCAAATACTCTTACAACTAAATTAATGTATTACGTGTGGCTTTGTCTTCAATAGAAAAAGCTTGTTAGTAGAAGGAAAATAATAAAATATCTAAGTAAGTTGCTGGGGAGGCAGATAGATGGTTTTGGGTGACATTATAAGGTGTGGAGTTACTCATTAATTACTTGAAAAGATTGTGACGTTTATTACTGCTTGTCTAGAATTGATTTTTATATATTTACAAAACAAACTTTCAAAAAGTCAAATGAATTTAAACATTAGTCTCTGGAATGTTTGGATATTTCGTAGTAATAATTAATGCTTTAAATATTCTACTGTTGCATCACTGCTGTTGATAATGATAGGTTTCTGAAAATATGTAGCATATGTAGCAAGTAAGATTTTGTATATATATATTATATATATATATATGTATATATATATATATATATATATATATATATTTATCGTTTGGGAAATTTCTAAATACTGTTAGTATTTAAATCCTTGACGTATATCTGGAGATACAATAAAATGACAGTCAGAAGATAGTTTTTTCAAATGATTGAAACAGGTTTGTCATATACATAACATTTGATGACTCATAATGAGCCATTATAAAAGATCAATAAATGTTAAAAGTTATAAAATTTTGATTGTGGTACTTAGTGTACTAGTCTTTAAACAACAAAAAGGATTAATACAATATACATTCAATATAAAGTCGAATACGGAATGAACTTAGTATCAACCCAGGAGAGATTGAGTACTTAGTTCGATTGATGAGGGTGTTGGGAGGTTGAAACCCTTCAATGTCACAGGCTCCTGTCAGGTGCTAAAGCAAATAAAATATGAATGCCAACTATTAATCTAACCTCACACATTTCTACAATTGAATTTATTATAAGAGTGTGGCAGTTTTTATAAACAACAAAGTTAAATTAACTGTAATAATTTTTATATTACGAAACACTTTTCTTACAATAAACATTATCTCGTTTTGTTCTTTTCTACAGAAGAAAATAATTTCATGAAAATTCAAGAAAATGATTTTAAATATTTTTCTGTAACTTTGGCCCCAAAACATAATCATTCTGTAATTATATCAAATTATATAGTCTATGCCAGCTACATAGTTGTGATCAAAAGTTAACAGTGTAACATGGCTGTTGATAATCTATCTGTTCAAATGTAATGTATTTATAGAATCTACAGCAATATGAATGTACAGAAAATATCTGTCTGTCCATTCATATTGCCTTGTAAAAAATTATGGAATGCTGCGTTGCTCTATTTCGACATGAGACTAGCTACTCTCTACGTGCTTCTTCCTACACGACCCTATTCATTGTCATTTCTAGGGCATTGTTTGATCTTACATCTTTATGTATCAGTAGAAATGCAGATTAAGTGAGCATTACATAGAATATATAAAATATTTGTTTCCTCAATAATTTCACAGCAATTGTCTTAAAATGAAATCATTACACGAAGGTCATATGTGAAAATTTTTTACTGGCGTAAGATTACATTTTTCATTTTTGACATATATAAATTCTGATTTCTGATCTGATTTGATTGCATATGTTTTAGAAATTGTAAAAGTCAAATGTTCTATAATTAGCTTAACGTTTAAACGTTTAAAAACTGAGGCGTAATTGAAGACATAATACAGTCTGTATATATTGCATATAAATATAACATGGACATTAAAGAAAGTAATTTATAATATGTAAAGAAAATTTGTTCACTTACGTAATCCTTCATTGACTTGCAGTGATGTCAAATGAGATTTTGTAGTTTCTATCTGCAAGCACATCTTCTCACATAGAAGACACACGACCACCAATGACACAATATGATGTAATGGCCATACTATGAGACCAATAGAAAGTGGTGTCTCTAATCTCTGAAATTATCTTTATTAATGAATATGTGACAAAGACAATAGGGATTCTTTAAGAGAAAGACTATTTTTAGATATAGATAAATGATTTCATTACTTTTATTTACGTTTATGCTTGGGCGGACATCTTTTAAGTCTAGTGCAGGTTACTGAAAACATTCTGTCAAATTTCTATACCGACCTAACTATTTTTGCAAGGCAATTTTTTAAATACAAAATTCCTAGCAAATACGTTACATAAATTAAATGCTGTCCAACGTTCCTGAATGACCTGTTTATATATAATTATTACTGATGGGATCTAATATTTCTAGGGATGGTTACGGGCTACATAACTCCATAATGTTATCAACTGGGATCCAACAGTCAAAATTTATTTAAATGAATTACTACATACCATAATTGAGAAAATATAATAAATAATATTTGAATGTTTTATTGACTGTGTCATAGAGTTTACTCCGTAGGTATTGTTCTTTATTGTGTGAAGAGTTTAATAGTTTACAAAACAAGACTTTAACACTTAATCCTGTATTCCATAAAATTGTATTATAGTTTCCTGTTTGCGCCTTTGTGGTTTATTATACATGTGGTTATAATTACATTAGTTAATATACAAGTTAATAACACTTACCTCATATTTTAAATATTCAAGGAAAGTATATGTGTTAAGGAGTATACCAGAAAATATAAGAGTGAATGATGTGAATAGCTGAAAAATAAAGTTATAGGTTAATTCATAAGAATAGTATAGTTTTGAAAGAGTTTATTAAGAGTTAAAATGTTATTACAAAACTTGAGTTAAAATATTCTGTACAAACCTGAAATTCAAACACCTTGTTTAAATGACGGCACAGATCTAATAAACAAATATAGAACTGAGATAAATGATAAATAGAATTTTTCCTCAGAGGCAATGTAAATGGAAAATGATTACTGGAATTTGGATTAGGTTGACGACTCCCAAATATATCTTCAACACATGCGACCGAGTTTCTTCTATTGTCAGATTCAAAGAAAACATTCAATATTTGCACACGTTTTGTTATACTAAATAAAATCAAACAGAACAATATTAGTTCTAAATCAAACATAATGGAAGCAATGATATTGAATGTAGCAACAATATATACATGGAATCCAAGTACTATTCTTCCAGCTATAAAATCAAACGCAGCATAAAGAATATGATAGGGTATAAGAAGGCCAACAACTGCAAGGGTTCGAAATTTATCATATCGCAACAAATTGTTTCTATGCTCCGATTTGAAAAGATAATTTATTTCTTCAATTTTAAGAATCAATTCTTCGAATACGTTTCTGACACAAGTTAAATCAATCACCAATAAATAAAGAGCATGTATTATCTGAAGTGTTCTAAACACTGTCCTCTTGTGGTCATCGCTTAAGGTCAAAATGATTGAAGCGATATATAGCACAATCAGTGTCCCCATCATTAACAAACTGTATAACCTTTGGCCCCATAATGTACACCTGTTGGGAACTCGGTTGGCAGTTTTTTTGCAAATGCCAAATACACGCTGATACATTAAAATTGACCAAAGTGTGTTTTTAATTGATTCGTTGGCCATATTCAGTCACGTAAAATGTCTGTTGTCTAATTGAATTCTTGTACAACTGTCTTCTTAGGTGTTCAGGAAATGAGTAAAACTAATTTTACTATTTAAATTTCTTAATTTATCACTGTGGGATACCAACTGAATACTAAAATAAGTGTCACAATATAATATTGATTTTGTTTACATGGGTACTTTATTAACCCTACGATGAATGGTATTTTATAATATATCACAAATGTATTTGTAATTTCTTCAAGTAAATTTGTGAATTCTACTTTCCCAAATATTTCAAAATCGGACATAAACACTCGATCATTGCAAAGTATATAAAACTTGTAGCGTAGAATGTTTAAAAAGCCTCATTGGCTCACATTTGTTCATCAATCAATAAGTATGCCTTTATGTATATCTATTTTTTAAGGTGAGTGTGTCCTTGTATTCTTCAGAGCCAAACTGTTATCAATATCTCACTCTTGCGAGCTTACAGCGTGACCTGAAATTAAGTTAGATATTAATGCATGCAATGACACATCTAGATCAATCAAAGAAAGTGTCTTCTTTTACCTAAACACAAAAACAAATATAAAACACACTTGCTGCATGTTAGTATACATGTTCTAATATAAAGTAAATTATACATATTGCACTGGGATGAGAACAATTTAGACAAGTATGTCACACCGCTTTTCTTTTGTATCAATACATTGACCTGTGAGTTTCACTTTCTCTTATGATTAAAGCTATACAAATCTGCCTGTGTGCATTTTAGCATGGCAGGCTATATTACAGACTATATTATGATACACATCACACTGAATGCAGTGTAAGGTTATATTCTGTACACACCTTGACCTTAAAATACTTACTAAGGTATGGTGTACTCTGTACTACGTCGAGAGCTTTGTGCATAGCATTGGCGCTCATTTCGTCAGATTTTTTCACTAAATGTGTTCAAATGGAGGTGAAAGTCTGTATGTGGATTCGGAATTAATTAAGTAAAAATTTGTATTCGGACTCTTAGGTGGAATTAAAAAAACACTTCAGTATTTTTGGATAATCCCATAATGTTAATAATTATTGCATAAAAAAATCAATAAAACATAGTGTAATATGCTCTTATTCTGTACAATTAAAGCTGGATATAGCTATATATATATATATATATATATATATATATATATATATATATATATATATATATATATATATGTATATATATATATATATATATATATATATATATATATATGTACATGTATATATATATATATATATATATATAAATATATGTATGGTACATCCAATATGATTTATTGCAGGATGCTTTATAATTGGAATTAATTGGAATGCATGGTATAATAGTTTTTGTTTTGTTGAGAAATAGACAGATATAGTACTTACTTTGTGGACAGAAGTTGTGCTATACGTGCAGTGTATGAAGGGTATATGTTGGTAGCTATCTTCAAAGAATGTGTACAATGTATGAATTCTTAAAATTATATGACTGTCAGTCTAGACAGATATGTGTAAATTTAATTTTTAAATAACTATTTTTTAAAACGATTGTGTTTTCACGTAATGAATAAAAAATATTTTTAAGGTACATCAAAAAGAAAAAGAGAATCCTTATAAGATCACTCTCACATCTGTCTGTCTTCTATCACAGTTGTTTTCCTTAAAAACTCTTTGATATGGAAACTTCTAATTTGGCATGTATCTTAACAATTAACACTGAAAAATTTATATGGAAATTTTAAAGTGGAACAATAAATTTTTGAAATGGTTTTTCCACTTTTTGTATCGCATAGAATACTAATTGATAGAATAATCTATGGGGATTATATTAGCATTTTCCAAAATTATCTATTTTAGAATTTCATTTAATGCATATATGGTTCTAGTGACATGGCTAAAAATGTACATAAAAATTTAAAATACAATTTCACACACAAACATGAAATTCAGTGCTAATGCATATTGATAAAGCATATTAATTCACATATATGTCAACACTTAACACTCAAAAACATTCATATGGAAATTTTTTGCGCGATCAGTAGTTAAGAAAGGATTTTTTTTCAGACCACCATTGAATGTATGAAACGACAACACTTATTATCTGAGGACTTATTCCACAGGTGGTTTATATTACCATCACATACTTTAATTGATTCGTTGGCCATATTCAGTCACGTAAAATGTCTGTTGTCTAATTGAATTCTTGTACAACTGTCTTCTTAGGTTAAAGGTGAAATTTTAATTTCAACTGACCTGAAATCATACTTGCTTCAGGTATATACTGATATTAAGAACCAGATGTTCAATGAGTACAGAATCAAGAAAGTTGGCAATAATAGGTCATCAAACAAAATGGAAAATATATAATTGATAATACCTCATTCATTCCATAAAATAATTAATTGCATTATCTGTATTTGTATCTGCAATAAGCTGATTTTGAACTTTGTGTGTCACCTGTAAAGAAGTCTATTGTTCTAAACACATGTGACATGAATTCGGTAATATAATATTTGGAAATGAAAATAAATTTTGAAGAAAATATTATTATTTTTTAAATAGTTCACAGACACACAGAAATACGAGTGAAATATGGGAATGTGTTTTGGTATCGGTAGGAATTCGGGAAAAAACAAAGCCATGGAATGCCAAAATCTTATTTTGCCTATTTTTATTTTATCAAATGCCTTATTCATTTGAAATGATAAAATGGATCTTTTACGTAACCAGTTGACACTTTTTTGCAATAAGTTTGTAACACGGTATTGCATCTTGGATAAAAACAGAAATATTCTGAGAGCTAATTCAATAATTGAAAACCTAATGTTTTAAGAGTGACTCTTAAAAAATCACTACTTCTGCAATATTTTGAATGATATTATTGGTTTAGAGTAGAGTGATACAAGAAATGTGAGAACTTCTATTAATAGTTATGTCTCACAGACGTCATTATGTCAATGTCCACATGTTTGGAAGCAACGATTTTGAACTTGGCGTTACAGTAATGGCTAGGAAGGTCAAGTTTATATGCATACGACTCAAGAATATATATTGTTTTAATGTATGCGTTTATGTCAAGCAGACATACGTCAGCAGTCAAGGGTTAAAGCTTTATGAAGTTTGCAAATTCCACATTTTTAACTAATCCTGATGACAATTTATTAAGTATTCTAATTTCTAAACGTGGCAAGTAGTTTCACTACGTAATTCCAGAGCAATTTTTGTGAACAATTTTTACTATGTATTCCTAAGAAATTGGTAATCATTAAGGAAAACTGCAATCAATAATGTGAGCTCTATTTATGACTTGTGACCAATGGTAGAACCGGTGTGAATGCCAAAAAGTCAGGCTTGCCTACTATTTGGCATTCACTGGTTCGACCATTAAGCCATAACAAATTTATAACGGTATCCAAAGGGTAAAAAATCATCAGTGCCAATTTTACACAAACAAAATGTATGAATCTATATTAATATTGTTATTACACATAACGAACAAGTATAAATTCACTGGGTTTCTCTCTTTTCTCTCTTTCACAATTTATCATGAAAGAACATTACCACAATATTTTAAGAGCATGTTTCTTATCTCAACTAGCTTAACTTTAAATCTGGCTATTTCTTTTGCGCTTATGCTCATGGTCCTAAAATGTAGATGTATGGCGATGTAGATGTACAAATATACCCAGAATATTCATAAAACACAGAGAAATTTAGATGCCAGACTCCTAGGTGAGACTGACTAGGAGACCATGAAGTTTGTAAGCATCTAAATTATAATTTTAACGCTTACAAATTTCACTTATGTTCATGTGTGTCAATATAATTTTTGCATTGTTAATTTTTATTGACAAAAATGAGTGGATTCAAAAAATTAAGGGTTTATTTAGTAATGTTATCCTTAATATTTATTGTATGATTATAATACAAATATATTATTAATTAATTCAATTTATATGAATACAAAAATATTTATACTCTTCACGTACATGTCACATATATTTTGTTTTTAACTGATGGTACGGTTTTGTAAAGTAACTGGATAAACTCTCCTCATGTGCCTATGTTCCAAGAATTGTTTAATTTTATGATGTAAGTCAATTGGTGAAATGAGACATTGGTTTTATAGAATATGGAGTTTCTATATTAGATTAAACTTTAATAAAAAAATTTTAAAAATTTACTCATAAATAATAGTTGATAGGAACTTTTTGTTTAATATGTGGTTATAAATGGCAAGGAAAAATATTATTATTTATATAGAATATAAGTGAAATTAAAAAGAATATTTATATAACACAGCACAAAATATTGCTGTAATAATGAGTTCCTTTCCTTATAAGTAAGATCTATTTCAAATACCTTTGGCATAAATCATAATTTGGCAGAATGCTATTAATTTAAAGTTATTTCCAATTCTTAATATCGTATTAATATGAAGGTGTATTACTTTTCATTCCAAACTAATATTTCACCTGTCAATATTCTTAGTGGCGGATAGAAATGAAAATTTTCTGCTTCAATTTATTTGTGCAGACGATCAACACATGGTGTAGTGAGAAATAAATCACTGCAGAAAACCATCAATGTAATCAATCATATTCAAATCATCCAGATTATTATAAATATTCCCTAACATCACATTAATGATTATATATGATAAGCCGAAAATTTTCTGAAATTGCTTTGATTTAATGGATTTGTTTCACCAAATAAATGAATGTGAAATTAATTTGCTTTAATAATACAAAGATTTGCCATATCATAAATATTATTTGTAGCGGATCATCCTAAATTTAAAACATTTACATTGAAAACACAAAACTTTTAGTAATGCTACCATTTCTGTTTGTTAATTTTTTTTAATTCTGTTAATTGAGCAGATTTTTCAAAGCAATGAATATGCATCGCATTACAAAAAAATTTAGAAAATGCATATTTTTATTAAATATGGTAATACACTAATTAACATGTTCAAAAAATTTTATAGTTTAATATTATAATCATTTGGATGGAGTGTCCTTGGTAAAGCCTTATTAATAACTTACTTTTGGCCATCCAACTAAGGTTATACCATACCATAATTTTTGCCACTTGAATTATCGCTTATTTTTTGTTTTAATTCCATATTATTTTTTAATTTATTTATCACGGCAAATCGTAAAACTAAATCAACTACTTACTTCATTCAAATATTTGTTCTTTTGTGCACAATATTCTTGTGCGTACAATATTAACCCTGAGAGTAAACATTAATAAGGGTGTCAGATATTCACTTCATTCCAATGATTCTAGTTTTTAATTTTCACACAATACAAATTCAGGATCGTAATTTGAATGATGTTCATTTCCAATATAAAAGTCAGCCGTCTACCTTATTATTACTGGGAATTATTGATTTACTCAGTTATGCTTAGGTTGATTTCCTTCAATCACATATTAATGTACCCAGCTTTTATGTGTATAAGTTATTAAGGCTCAAATGCTATTAAGCAGAAATGTCATTTATCATTAAGTTGCCTCATTTTAAGATACATTTACTGATAACAAACCATAAATTTAAACACATAGACATTTGTGTGCTAATGTGTTTGAAAAGCGACTTAACATTATTTAAACATGACCATTTAAGAAGAAAATTACAGGAAATGGTGAGAAAAACCAGAATTGTAAGTAATTATATCTATCATTGTGTAAATTTACAGTAATAATTATAAGGTTGAAAACTTTTAAATCGTCTCATGAGACTTAAGCCCATGACCTGATTATAGCGATTCGTTCGTGTTCATACTACTTGGCTGTTTGTGGGGGATGTAAAGAAACAGTAAATAAAGCGCAGTGTTGCGTGTGTATATGGTATTACGGGTTTACGAAGTTACATTATTTAATTCCTCTAAGGATCAATACTTACATTTGTGATCATTGTTCGTCAGACTAGTCCAATCGGTAACATTTAGTTGAAAAAAAAAGAGAGTAACAATATTAAGCAACAATTATTATTAAAATGCTTGTATCTGCAGTTAATTTAAAGTAGTTTTTATAAAATAGAAGACTTCAATCACTTGCTGTTGATAATCAAATTTCAAAATAAAAGTTATCAACCTTTGTGTTTTCACGCAAAATGCATCACTGCTATTTGACTTTTTGAATGTTTCTAGCAAACTTTAATAGTTGGGTGTCAATTTTATATCCTTAACGCTAATATTTAAATTAAATAGGAAAAGTTGCCTAAATTAAATGATTGTAAATAAAAAAAATCAATGAATTTATATTTATTATTGTTAGTAAAAATATGATTAATATAACTTGTCTATTACCACTAAAGATAAAAGTATTACAAATATCTGTTACAAGTATTTTTATATGTCCTTTAGATGCTAATTACTAGCCATTGAAATATTCATATTTCTACCGTAATTAATTAGTGTATTATGTACTCAAGAAGAAAAAAGAAAAAAGACGGCATCCTTTTCTTTATCTTAAATCTTTAAAGTCATTGCGCTGATATGTAATGAAATTATATTGAAATTTGTAAAAATGATCTTTCTTTGGGAAAGACCATTATTGCAAAAGACTGGAATTATGGGAAAGGCCATTAAACGAAGCCAACATTAAAAATAGGATACAGTAACATTCTCATATTTGCATCCACAAGAGATATTGCAATGTTATCATTACTAAATCATAAATGTGACGTAACAAATTCTGTGACATAATAAAGGTGATCTCCTCAATCAGGTTTAGTGATTTCATTTCTTTACCTATTTATGAGCATATTAATGACCATAACAAATGGTTATTATGTTTCTCCATAGCTGATGAAATGAAAACATAGCATTGAATAATAAAAGTCACATCAGCGACAACCCAGTATATAATCATTATAATTATCATTAAATTATAACTCCAGTACAACAAATAAAAGAAAAAAAATTTTAAAAATAGTAAGTTGTAATAAGATAAAAACTATTATAATTATATAGAAATGCTATCAGTTTAGCCCACCAACATGCTTTTTATATATTATTTTACAAAATAATTGAATAAGACCCGAGCACTTAAATCTGATTGTGTCAGGACAAAAAACAAACTGACCTTAATTGAAATTAGGGAAAAAGTCTCAAAATATATTTATATTTATGGAATGACTGGGAATCGCTCAAGTAAGTTAACACTACAAATAATATCCCTAGTTACCACAAACAATTTAGATCTCAGTGAGCTTTAATTTTGAGCTTTTTCATCTATTTTGGAAAAAATGTATTTCGGCAGATAAACTAAAAAAATTTTTAACAATTCTTTTGAATAGAGAATTTCTATGTGTTTTGGATAAAAACTATTATCTTTAACCAGTATCTGTTATGCAGAATGTCAGGATGTTTACTGCAAAGTTCCTCATATTCATTTTCGGTGATACCTTATATTTTTTTTGTTTTCTTAAAAATTGCAGATTCATTTTTTTTGCTTTGACATCTTAAGAACTAGATTTTTTTCTTGCCATAATTTCAGCAACTTTGGTACCATCCTCAAGATGAGCTATTTGGATTATTAACAGTATCAGTAATATGAATTCTCCTGGGCTGCTAAGTGGGCATAACAACATGGTACTTTACTAGGTGGTCATTAAAATTTCATCAAAAACAAATCTTGCTATAAACATGTTTTAATTTTATCTAAAAATTGATTTTAAGATCATCAGCATTAACACCTTCCATAAGCCAACTGATAAACGTCGTCGTGTAATCTGTAATTCTGTCTGTGTATAGACTGTGTTTGCCCAGTAAAGTTCACCAGTTGTTCAATATCCGAATATTTCAAATTTATCTTTTGAATAAGTGTAGCTAATTGTTTCTTGAGTTTTGTCTTGGTTATGGCTTTGGGATTTCTGAGTCCACATGAAAGAATTTTTCTCCAATAATTGCAAGTATACACACAGTAGATTTTCACATCCAATACTTGCAAGTATACATACAGTAGATTTTCACATCAAAATCAAAGCAAATTGTAAACATAAATCAAATATTTACTTAATGTAAATATTTCTTATCTACGGTACCTATCTTAAGAAAGATGTCAGTCCCACTCTTATCGAATTTAAAATGTTGATGTAGGAATGAGATAAAAAATTTGTGTGCGATTTGTTAAAACAGTCATGATTTTTCATAAATAATTGTATTTTGTTTTGTCCATCAACAATTGTTTTGCTTGCCAAAAACTTTTGAAAAATTTTACATACGTGTTCTATTTCATTTAGTGATGTAACTTGCTAGGTGAATATTTTTATTGACTTTCTTCAATCAATAAGCCCACATTTCCATTTTTGCAAAAGTATGAGAAGTAAGCGTGTAAGTACAGAATTTCATTGGGGAAATGTCCAATCACCCAGCCTAACTATTGACACAGTGAACCAATTTAAATATTGTAGTTAGCCGGTTTAAATATTACATTAGACTAATAGTGCACTTTGTGTCAATTTACACTATTTAATGTCTTAAAGAAGGTCTGAAGCGTATGGCAATATAATTTTTTAAAAAGAGATATTTTAGAGGTGTTAAATTAAATAGATTAAAAAATGTCTCAGCACCAGATGGAAAGAATTTATTTAAAGACCATTGTGATAAAAAGAAATAATATTATTATAACTGTCGTTGATTCAAACATCTTCCATCCACCAACTAATCTATAAACTTCGCTATCTGTTAAACCAATGAATAAAATGTATTTGAAAATAGACTAATTTTGACAAATTTTTATTGTGCCTTTTCTCAGAGCATCCATACTCGCAATATTATTATTCAAACATTCTTTTTTTGCTACTAAACTCTCTGAACAGTTTATTTTGAGAAATGTATTTTTCAGATGCTTCGAAAGATATCATTTTGGAGGTTATTACATTGGGTTGGGTCTTTATTTTAATAAAATTTCCTTCTACTCTTTTTCAAATGGTCATAAATTTAAATGAAATACACAATATTTTCAAAGGCATTTGCAGAGTTCTAATGTTTAGGTATAAACCTTCCCCATATTAAGAGGGTAAGGTAAAAAATTCTCGGTCTGACAATGAAAGACTATGATTTTAAGTTAAAAAATTATTTCATTTTTCTACATAATCCCCCTTGACTTCAACACACTTGGTCGCGTCAATCAGCATACGTTCCTGAAAGTGAGAATCTGGAAAAATGTGAATACCCATCAACGGCCCTCTCAACTTCTTCATTGCATGCGAAGTACTCCCCCGAAACAAATTTCTTCAAGTTTGGGAACACATGGAAGTCTGAGGGTGCCAAATCAGGAGAACAGGTTGTCAGTAATCGAAAAAATTGTAGCCCAAATACCACAGCCGTCAATGCATCTTTGTGAGCAGATACGCTGCCCTGGTGAAAGATAATTTTTATCTTCAACATTTCATTAACTTCAAATGGATTAATTAAGGGGTTATTCCACCTAAAACTAAGAATTTTATGACCGCATGATATTCAAGTTTATCCATTTTGATGAAAAATATGTAAGACGTCTAATCCAAAAATTTGTGTAAACAAACTACTTGAGAGAACAAGTTGAAACTTGTCATACGAACTAATGACACATGCACCTAGGCAGGAAACATAAATTTTTCTGATTGAAATGTCAGCTCTGCCTCGGGCCAAAAACTTGTTACCTTACCCTCGTATATAGACATAATAACTCTCTAGAAATGAATAAGTCATACAGATGCTATTAAATATAAGCCTTATAACAATAATACAAAGAAAAACCATAAGAAAATTTAATGCTGTAAAGAATCTTGAAAAATGTGGAAATATCTACATAATCAATAAATCATTAGAAAAATTATTTAATGCCTCTGGAGTAGAGAATTATTAAATTTACAATATTATGTTGGGAACAGACATCATATCCCCTTTTAAAAAATTTAATTTGCCTCCTTTTTAGCATTCTGAATACAAAAATGAAACCCTTGTAGTTTTATCATGTCTGTCTGTCTCTTCATCCCTGTCTGCTATACCTGGAATTATGGAGTACACGAATAATTCATATAGAGATCACGATTAATCTTTCGAGCACGCAAGTCACACAAGGTCAAACCATGTCTGCTAGCTCTTATTGTTGAGATATGACGAAGAATTTAACCAATTCTTGTCTTTAAAATACACTTTATGAAATAATAGAACGTCCGTAAAACATGACAGCCAAATAATTTTTTTTTTTCTAAAAAACTCCATACTTTTTCATGTTGCCAGTTACAAAAAAGTAAACTATATAAATCAATTATTGTTAACAACTGGTTTGGTTTAGTTTTAAATATAAAAACTCAATTACATTAGGCTAAACGTAACATCCTCCCGCCTTTTGATGAACTCATTTCATCAAAACCCAGGAGCATAAGCAATTAATATTATAACAAATTTCTTTCCTAAACATAGAATTTAACTAAATACTCAGAAATCAACATTTAGAGTCGTTATCAGTCCCTTCAGGACAGTTCAAAATCCCTTAGCTTAGACGGTAAATGAATGACTCTTCGAGATCTGGTTGTTTGTTCTGGCATCTCTTTTGGTACAGAAAGGCTCAGAACCCTGTTCTTTTCCCGTAGTTGACCTACAGTCTTTTGCACTTCCTCATATGAATTACTGAAAGCTTCAACTTCCAAGGGATAAACACGTTGTACCGGACGAAGTAATTCTCCAGAATCAGTCTTTATCTTTACCACTCTACTAATCCCATCTTTCCCAGGGAATATAGCTATAACAGGTCCTAGAGGCCAAAAAGCTCTCTTCTTGCTTGTATCTTCTACTAAGACAATGTCGTTTAATTTTACCTCTTCACACTTGTTATTAGACTTTGCCAAAACTAACTGTCCTAGATATTCAGAACGGAAGCGTTTTCTCAATTCTTCTCTTAAGTTTTGCTGATAACGGTATCTTCGGGTGATATCAATTTCATCAAGATGGTCTAAATCTAGAACTCCCACCGTGTGTATATCCTGCAAGAACATGGCAGGGGTCAAGGGATTCGAATATTGGTCATTTTCCGAAATGTAGGTTATGGGCCGAGAATTGATGATTGATTCACAGTCGTACAGTAAAGTAACCATCTCTTCGTAAGTGACGCATGCTCTGCCCAAAACCCGTCGTAGCATTTTCTTTAGCACTTGAATGAGTCTTTCCCAAAAGCCACCCCACCAGGCAGCCTTGGGAGGGTTGAACTTCTAGATTATTCTTTTCATGTGCGCCTCTTTTTGTACGGCTTCCCAATCGATAGATGTCAATAAGTTGTTCGCACCAACAAAATTCGTGCCATTATCGCTATACACAATATGGGGCTAGCAATAAATCTTCTAAAACATAAAAGGAAAGATTTCGTAGATAGTGACTGGACCAGTTCTAAATGAATAGCTCGAAACACCGCGCAGGTAAATATGACAATCCAGCTTTTAGTGCTCCCTTTAAGTGATAGGGGTCCTGCCAAATCCACTCCAACCACCTCGAATACAGAGGCCTCTTTGATCCTATCTTCTGGCAATGGTACTGGCATGGTTTCTATGTTCTTTGCACTATGTCTCTTGCGTCGAATACACCTGGATATTATTCTAAAGCTGGAAAAATATTGCACATACCACTCTCTATCTAGTGGACTATTGACTACTAGTGCAACCTTCAGCTTTTCTTGATTTGCTTCACCAGTACTTTGAACACTGGATTTAGGCCACTCCCGTTCTTCTTTAGACAGCCATTCCGGTCCCTCCCACCAACGGGAGTTTATCAATTTTTCAACGCTACAACCTCTGGAAGGCAAATCTGCGGGATTCTGGGTTCCTTGAATATGTCGCCAATCTTCTGTGTTTGAAAGTTTTCGTATTTCCTTTACTCGATTTTGAACGAAAACTCCCCATGGCTCTTCATGACAGATCCAATATAATGCTGTGGCCGAGTCCGTCCAAAAATATTCTGGAACATCTTTCAGTTTCAAAGTTTTCTTCACAAAATCCAAAAGTCTCGCTCCTATAGTACAAGCCATCAGTTCTAATCGTGGAATAGTCATCTTCTTTAACGGTGCAACTCTTGATTTAGCTAATGCCATTTGCACACAAATTTCATCATGTCGAACATTTCTCACAAAGACTACTGCTGCATAAGAAAGTCCAGACGCATCACAAAATACATGTAAACTAACTGATGCCGCATCTTCAAGTATTATGCGTCTAGGAATTTTCAGATGTTTCAAGAGATTCAGTTCTTGAAACCACTTCAAGAATTTGTCACAAACTTCTTTTGGCAAACTTGTGTCCCAACTAAGTTTCTCCTTCCAGCTTTCTTGCAGCAGAACTTTCGGATATAATGTAACTGGACTTGTGAATCCTATAGGGTCGAAAACCTTTTGGGTTACAGAAAGTAAGGTTCGTCTAGTAAGAATTCCTGTTGGCTCCGAGATATTATTTACGTTGCAAAATAATGTGTCTTCTTCTTTATCCCAGAGTAGTCCTAGAACTGGTGTCGGTTCACATTCTTTATCCGGTTTTTCTAAGCTGCTTGATTCCCAGCCTCTTAATTCCATTCTGGCTTCAGTCATTAACTTCGTAGATGTTTCAACAAACTCTTCATATTCTTCTTTTGAGTTTACAGATGTAACACAGTTATCAACATAAAAGGATTTCTTCAGCTTCTGTGCTATATGTTGTATTTCAGGAGCAGATTTGTCCAAATGATGCTGTATAACAGCTCCTGGTATGAAAGGTGAGCATGTGAGGCCGAAAACCACTCTTTTGTGTCTGTAAACTTGAATATCCTTCTTAAAGTGTTCTACCACATCATCACTGTTCCTCCACCAGAGAAATCGTAAAAAGTTGCTTTCTTCAGGACAGACTGAAATTTGTAGAAAAGCTTTCTTGATGTCAGAGACCACTCCTATTTTATCTTCCCTGAATTTCATCAAAATACTAGGTATAAGTTCCAGAGTGTTTGGGCCCTTTTCTAAAGATTCGTTTAGAGAACGATGACCTTTCAACTTACTTGACGCATCAAAAACTGGTCTAACTTTGGTCGTTACATTTCCTTCTTTGAAGACCCCTCAATGTGGCAAGTAGCAAGATGGCTGAGATAATTCTTCAGGAGGTACTACCTCTATAAAGTCTTCTTGTAGCCATTCCTCCAAAACTGCATTGTAAGCTTCATATTTATTTTGTGCAATTAGCTTGTCAGTAGTCTTTTCTAATCTTTTCTCAGCCAGAATTCTGTTGTCATGCAGATAGTCTTTACATTTCCATGGTAATTTCACTTCATATCTGCCATCTTCAACAGTCATTGTCTTTATGAGATTTTCCCTCACAGCATTTTCTAGTTCAATTTTATCTTTTGACTCGTAAGGATCTTGAATACCTAGGGCTTCTAAATTCCATAAATTTTCAATATTAAAACTTTGGGACAACAGGGAGCTTGACACTGCATCTATAGATTTTCTTGAATGATCACTTGTCTGCATTCCCATAACGACCCATCCTAAATAGGTTTCCATAGCTGTTAAACCTGATTTCAGTTGTATTACTTTTCCAGTGTAAATTTTGCCAACCATATCAGCTCCGATCAGCATTTCTATTGGACGAATCTCTTGACTAAAATCGGTGATTTTGATACCCTTTTGTTTCAGCTCTTATAAATCAAGTTGATCCTTTATGTTAGGTATCGGTCCACAAATTTGAGGCTGGTCTAGTACTGTAATTTTACAAAAATATGATGTATTTAAATTATTAACTTCCACGACATAACAGTTATGCTGTTTGTAAGATGTTGCTCCACCAAACACCACATGAGTTAAGCCTTGAGAGTGAGTTGGCCTGAGTCCGAGTTTTTTTACAGAAGATTCCAAAATATACGAGCTTTGAGAGCCTGTGTTAATTAAAGCTCGAACTACTTGCCTTTTCCCATCGTTTTCTATAGCTACTAATAATGTCTGTAACAATACTTCTTTGGTTTGACATACATTAGATAAAGAACTGCTCTCAGCCTCTCCAGCTCTATCTTGTTTGTTTTTGGTGGGCTTGAAGTCTGGACACATAATGATATAATGCTTCCTACCACAACAAATGCAATGAGGCTTATTGCGGCATTTCTTCGATGTATGTCCAATCTTTAAACAGGAATAGCAACATCTTTTAGACTTTAAAATATTCATTTTCTCTTCAGAATTCATCTTTTGTCCATGGAAACAGTCCTTACTTAGATGGGACGACTTTTCACAAAACACGCACAATATTTTATGACCATTTTTATTACTGACAAATAAATCACTAGCAGTTGGCTGAGTCGACTCTTGTTCTATAGGTCTTTGCCTTTTCAGAATATATTCATTTTATTTAATTCTAGTCTTGGCCAAATAAATCCTTTCTTCCCCTTCTACCTCTGCTCTCAAAAAGGACAAAAGATTATTCAATCTCTTGCTATATGACTTATCTTCTTCATTGAGGGAAGGATTTCTTAGCCAAATTCTCAAAATGTCTTCAGGAATACAGGATTCCACTAGGGGGAACAGCATGGCTGCGTACTTATCTGATGTCATTCCTATCGATTCTAATGCTCTTAAATGAGATTCTATTTTGTCACACAACTGAATAATGCTTAACTTAGATTTTATATTTGTAGTATTTTTTATCACAAGTCCCAAAAGTTCTCTGACATAATATTCTATAAGCAACTCTTCTCTTCCAAATCTTTTTTGTAAACTCTCAATGGCTTTATGATAATTTTCCGCGGTAGGTGGGTAACTATCTATTATTTCCTTTGCCCTAGTACCGGGAATCATACATTGCATTAAATATTGGAATTTGTCTTCCAACTCCATATGTTTATCATCATTTATCCTTTTGGATTGGCTCCAGAACGTAAGCCAATCTTTTATTTCGCCACCAAATCTCATTAATTCAATTTTCGGTAATTTAAATTTTGTCTTTTCGGAATATTCTACATTTGGGGCATTTTTAAGTAATTTATCATTTAGTAATTGTAAACGACGTCTTATTTCTTCAAACTTTTGGCGATATTCTTCGACGTTCTCGTATTCGTCATCATATTTTAACTGCTCAGTTTCTTTTTCTAACAACATTTCTAAAATGGCTTCATCCATTACCAGTAAATTATTATATGTTCTTTCTAATGGATCATATTTAATTAAAATATCATCTACCTTTGAATTTTCATCCTCGAAAAGCGCCTTTATACTTTTATACAACTTTGTAAAAGAAGCCCGAATTGGCGCTCGCTTCTTTATGTTAGCTTGCATCTTGTAATTTGTTGCGCTCTTCCGATCTGAATGTCAAAAGGTCCGATGCAGAATCTTCAATTTTTTATCACGTCGGGGTCACCACATGTTGAGATATGACGAAGAATTTAACCAATTCTTGTCTTTAAAATACACTTTATAAAATAATAGAATGTCCGTAAATCATGACAGCCAAATTATTTATTTCTCTAAAAACTCCATACTTTTTCATGTTGCTAGTTACAAAAAAAGTAAACTATGTAAATCAATTATTGTTAACAACTGGTTTGGTTTAGTTTTAAATATAAAAACTCAATTACATTAGGCTAAACGTAACAACCGCATAATATATAAATTTCTAGACTCTTGCAAAAAATTTCTTTGATAATTTATAAAGACACATTCACATACAGAAACAATTAATTGTTTTGTGTAAACTATTGTTGATTTGTGACAAGTGTGACTATTTATTATAGTCAATATGATTATTTGGCGTGTATTAATTATAAGTTATACAATAAATCATTAAAATTTTAACATGTAAGGCCATACGTTTTTCATTTATAGATGCCCATCGAAAATATTGATGTATAAAAATTATTCTCAGCTTTACTTAAAAGTGATTCTCAAAGCATGCACCATTAATGGTAATCTACATTAGTTTCTAAATGTGTGATCAAGTGGAAGAGTACAGAATTATTTTACAGTATTTTACGGAATAATCAAATGCAAAACATATTATTATATCCTTCAAAGAATTTATTTTTGCAAATGTACTGCTTTGTTGGGACTGGTTGAGAACCATTGCGGAGAAGCCATTTGCGACTTATCCAGAAAAAAATGAGTAATGTAATCTTACATTTTTAAAATGACCAGTAATGAAATTTTCTCTGTATTGTTTCCATTGACCTTTACCAGGTCAACTTTTCATCTAGTGATGAGCTGCACCACCCTGCATTGTCTGGTACATGGTCACCGTTTGAGAACCTTTCTTCGCCAATCGTTATTGTTTGTGCTCCCTATATGAGCTGTCCATTGCTGCTTCAACCTGCTAATTCCACGAACTGTCGATGACCTTAGTTTGCCTATCAATCTCCTCATTATGGATCATATTTCGTGGAGAAACCTTGAGCATCACTCTGTATGTTGTTATTACAAAACATCATATAGCACAGAACACACATGTACACAATGCATGGATGGAACTATGAGTCTAAATGCTGACACCCGATCATCAAAACTTTTTGAAAGAAATTCTTGACAGGCAAACAGGAGCCAATCCAAAAACAGGGCAATGGAATTAATACATGATAAAACAAGAAGTACCTAACTTTTGATAATTAGCTACTTGTGCCAAGAACAAAAACCCTTTCATTCTTGACTTGGAAAACTAAAGTGTAACACTTGTTATATAATGTAGCAGTTTTGTATTTCAAGGTGCTTAGCCTATTTCTGGAAACAAATTTTATATAAGTTCTATTAAGTCTCAAGGTAACAGTCAAAATATAAAAGAAGTATTATCATTTTGCAGTTTTTTGTACAAAAAATTGTAGGAATGTGCCATCTGAAGAAGGAACATTTTCAAGAGTTATTTTTATTTATACAAATAATTATACTTATAGTACAAATAATAATAGTTTTACTTATAAAAAATAAAAATAATAATTGTACTTACAGTAAAATAAATTTATAAGGTTCTACACCAAAAAATAACGAATCAAAAGCAATGAGTCCAATGTTCCCCTAGGTCTTTCAAGAATTGGAAATTTAACTGTAGAAGTAGCATCTATTGAATTATTGTTTTTGAAATCTAATCAGTCCAATAATTGAAAAACAAAATATATTTTTACTTCAAACATCTCAATAATCATAAATTAAATAAAAACTGGTACAATGTACAGCCTATTTCTCAAACTTTGGTGCGTATATCACTGACAGTATACAGTTGTTTTAAAGGTAGTACACAAACAGACATAATAATAAACAAATACAACAATATACATGTTTTAATATAAATGTTTTTACCATACATTTCCTTCCCCTCAATTTGGGAAACTTATCGGTGTAGTCAATGATATGCGACTGATCTTTATTTCGAATGAGTAGTGTAATGTTTGAGAACCCCTGGTCTAAATATTTAGCATGTAGTGCACATTTAGAAAGTAATTTGCAGATATATAAATATGCATTTTTATCAAAGTGAGCTTTGTAAGACTGGACAAAGTTAATTTTAAAACAATGACAGTGATACTTCAAATACTAAATAAATAAATGCGACGTACAAAATTTGAGTTGGTATAAGAAAAAATATGATTCTACAAGGTTTAATTTTTTTATCATATATACAAATTACATATCTATATTATGGCTTGAGAAGTTCACAGATATATTAAATTGTCATTACCAATTTTTTAAAGGTGTTTCTGCCTCAAGTCAATTCAATTAAAAACAGATTCCCTGTCAGTCCGTATGGTCGTCATGTCAATATATTTCAGAAGGCTAATGACATGAACACTGATGATGTGACCTTCCTAAAAAACAGACACACAGTGACACTTACAGTCCCAAGGAAGTATTATATCGCTATGAATATTCAGCAAAACATCACTTAGCACTTTCTGTTTGATTTCATTTCTCCTCTCTGCAAAAGAAAAGGGTCTTCCAAGTGGGAGATATAAAAATTCTATGATCATAAATATAATGTAATTAGTTATTAATAAACAACCAATGATGATTGGCAATCATTTTATTACATTATTGAACACAAATATGTATACTGAATACTCCGATGTGGTATTATGACAAAATGATATTCAAATGTTCAAATTATATGTAGTTATTGAAACTCATTGGTGATTTATTAATGTGAAGATATTGTATAAATTTGATAAATTTATTCTAAAAATATCATTTATGAATTCTTTACTGTTTAATAACTGAATGGAAGTAAACCAAATCAAACTTTACTAATAATAGTTTAAAGTGAGAATTTGTTTATTGTGTTTTATTGTATTGTATTTCTCATAGTATTCAAAAATACAAATCAACCTCAAGTTTTGCATACAGAAATACCTAGGAATGAAATACTGTGAATAGTTTTATATTTCAACTATCACTACAACTGTAAGCTATAATATTAATGATAGAAAACAAAAAATTTAATAAGTATCACTTCATAATTACTTTCAGCTATTTTACTTCAATATATACGTACATCTCGTTTCAATTTTAATTTGCAAGGTAGAAAATTAATGGCTTTTTGAAAATCAATATGACTGACTGATTTATTTTTGGCAAATACCTAACCTGCCTGACAAAATAATTTGTTTAATAATATATTTAAAATTTTCATGAGTTTACAAATTGTAATTTTTTGTACCGGTGAAATTTGCATGTTAAAATACTTTGCAAAAAGAAGGCAAAGTGAGTCTAGCCGCTTAATTGCGCAACGTCAATTACTTCTCTTAACTCATACGCAACAAGTGTTTTTAATTATTTATATTTATTAGTAAAAATAAATCTACCAACATTTTGTTTTATGACAATTCTCGAACAAAGGGAAACACAAAAATAAAAAATTGCAGTAAAAACGTTCTTGTTTTATAAAAAAAGCATTAATTAATTAATTAATTGTTTGTACCAGCGACTTGTAGTTTCTCAAAATGGCGTTCAGGTAGATGACACTTTTTGCACAACACCATCTACTTATAAACCAATTTGCATAAAGTACGCTGGCGCCTAGTACCAACTGTTATAATAAGTCACATATATTTTTGTGTCTTAATATCATTGGGATCGAAATTAAATAGATGGACATTCTTAAGCGCCTCTACTTTAGCCAAAACGAAGAAAGCTTGGCAATATAAGAAACCAATGCCAATTATGGCATTGTTGGGACTAAGTTCGTACCTCTCGTATATAGTAACATCATATGTCAGATATATAGCATGTCGTTTCCAATGGAGGTAAACTATACTAATAATCTAACATTTAGTTTTAACAGGTGAAATCCATAGTGGAAACCAATTTTATCGCCTTCTTATCATTATCCTGATGGTATTAATTAATCTCATACAAACAAACTTGCACTGGCGCAACATAATATCCAGAAAGAGTAACAATCAGAAAACTGCCAGAAACAGTTTTGAAACAAAGCAGGCACCTCATAAAATTACCATTGAATTATTATCTTCAAATTGGCCTTATATGTTTAATACTCGTATATTATAGTGCGCATGGTAATGTGCATCGACTTATTATAACTTAGCTCTTCCCAACATATTGTTGCATATTGACGTACACACAGATTACATTCCTTTAGTTTCTTTTGTGTCTATGTTATTTAAGGTATAATTTATTATTCTTTAGTAATTATCAAATTAGGTTTAGGAGTAATTTTTGTCTATTTTCTGGGTGATTAATATTAATTATATCAAATATTTTCTTAGTTTTCTTTTTATAAAACAGAAGATATCATCAAACGATGTAAAAAAAGAAGAGAGACTAAGTGATAGTGAAATGTGAACAAATGAAAATGTACATATGTAACTGCAAGTTATCTGTATGTTTACTTGTATACAGTATGCAGTAAATTGAAAAAAAATGTGAAATTATTATATTATTGGTTTTATTTTGTTTTCTCTATTTGTGTTGATGAAATCAAAATTTATTTTCCAGGTTGCTACAAAGTTTTACAGTTTAATAGAAAATAAAATTCAAAGTGTCGCAGTATTATTACCGACCAGCGATAAAATTAAATACTTTTCATTTAAAATACTGCAGAAAATTAACACTTTATTGTTTATTTAAGTAAAGGCCTGGTTAAAGTTGTATAATATACATGAAAACTAGTAAAAGTTGTATCATTTATATACAGAATTAGTCTAATACACTAGGAATGCAAAATTAGGTAACAATTAGACAACAAATGTCACTTTAACTTCCCGTGCCGTGAACAAAAGGGTTTTAATTTTATGATGTTAGGCAGTTTGTTACTGTTTCCAAGAATTTCTTTTAAGAAGTTTTGAAGTCAAGGTGTCTGACTTTAGATGGCTTCTGAACTCACAGTGTCCCTCTTGTTGTGTACTTGGATCTTTTGTGCTTTGTGATGTTCTTTAAAACCTTATCATAATGACTTGGCTAAATCTCAGGACACCACCTTGTCTGTTTTTGAATTCAACCCAAACTTATTTATTTGTCTTTTAATGAGGGTTCTTGAGTAATGATGTATGTAATTAATCCACCGTGCATTCGTTGCAGATGAAATTTTTGTTTTTCATTTCATCAGTTGTGTTCTGAATTGAAATGATGATGAATCTGAATTGAATGAAATAAACCTATGCTTCATTGTTTATACAATTTACTACTTGATAAAAACATTTGGAAACTAATGCAAACCATCAATGCAAATGCACATAGGGTATGTCACTTATGAAATAACTCTGTGAATAATTTACATAAACCGATATGTTTGATGGGTGTCAGTAAATTAAATGCAGGTAGTGTTACTTTTTATAACTTTAATTATTTATTACACAATTTATAATTAATACAATTCATTGAATCGTAGTAAGTAAAATAAATAGTTACGCTTGTTGCAAATCCATATTGGTTTACACATACACTTAGTTAATGTACACATTAAAAAGCACTTAATTAGTTACATATATTTTTTTGGTAAGTTAAGTATTTAAATTTTTATATGTGTACACTCTTGTGCAAAAAATGAGCACTTGTGATTTTTTCCATAAGTTCAAGTAAAAGCGTAGGGAAATAGATTTTATGTAACAAAATAAAATGAATATTATTTGCTAAGATTCAAAAACTTTTGGCTTGTAATTAGGCAACTGAAAATGTTTAAACAGATTTTTAAGTTTTAACATGCCTTTAATTTCACATTTATCAATTATTCAACAATACATTCTGCGAATAAAAAGCTGTATTAATATTATATAATTTTACATAACTTAAGTAAGTGAGTGTAACTTTTATGTATTAATACATAATATATATACAAGCTAAATGTGTGAATGAGAAAAAATAAAAATATGTATATAACATCAAAAGAAAGTACATACTATTATGAAATCAATAGATAGAATTAAATAACGACTAGTAAACATTAAATTGTATAAAATTGACAAGGAACTGAATTATAATTTTCAAGTTAAAATAGATCATCCGCATTAATGAATTGAATCAGAACAACGGAGTAACTCATGATCAATCCTAGGAAATGGAGCAGGAATGAAGCTCTCAGGTTGAATGACTGGAAAATTTTGAATTGACCAAATTCACATTCTTCTATCAAGTTTTCAATAAGTTTCACGTGATGTCGTACAATGGAGGCTGAAAAAAGTAAATAATGTAAGCTTACAGTAAGGTATAGTTAATGAATCTCAGAAACTGATAACAGAGAACACTTTCACAAAAGTCTTACTAAAATTGGTTAAATCAATTTATGAAATTACAGTCTATTTACAAACAAATTTATATTCTCAAATATTGTTTTATGAATATATATGTATATATACAGAGCCTACATAAACAAAAATAAATATTATAATAAATTATATTTTTGTACACTAGTATTATTTTCCTGTTATGTGCTGTGTGATTCCCTAAACTCTAGTGACTGATAGCTGCTGTAAGGAGTGAAGCATAGTTTGACAGATAAAAATTAATAAACATCTCATTCTTAGCATATAATTTGAATTCATAAATAATGATGAATATAAAGTAAATGATTTAGTAAGCTGTACATATGTATTACCTTTGCAGAAGATAAGGTTTAAGCAAAAAATAAGATAGAGTTTCAAGCTATATTTTCAACAATTCAAAGCCGTAACCACACACATTTCAAACACCTTTGTCGACCACCTCATGCCCTGGTAGTTGACTGTGTCAACAAAATCTGATAAAATGTTAGTAACTTATGTGAAAATAAAAAAGATAACAATCGATGAGTGATAATGGGTAAAGTCATTTTATATATATTCGGGTGGTACATAAAGTATAAATTGCTAATTTTTTGCACAAAAAATATTTTTTTGAGAGCCCCACCTTCAGATTTTTACACTTTTATTTCATTTAACCTGTATTTTATATAATTAATAAAAACATTTCATAGCACATAAAAATCAATTGGAATTTGTATTTTATGAAAGTGAATTTTGGAATTTAATTTTCTTTATTTGTTTCAATTGTATCAAGTTGTATACTGCTTAGAATTCACATTGGAATGAATACTATCCAACCCACAAGACTCAAATTCTTAGTTCTGTTGCTAGGGGTGCTGGGAGGTTGAAACCCTCCAATGTCAGAGGGTGTTGTCAGATGGCAACACTAATAAATTGGAATGCCAACTATTGATCTAAACTCAGACATTTACTAAAATGATGTTTAATATAAATGTAATGCAGTTTCCATAAAAAGCGTAAAATCAACGTTGACATTTTTAAATTCGAAACACATTTTTTTGCAATAAACATTATCTTGTTTTGTTCTTTTAACAGTGCAAAAAATTTAATGAAAATTCAAACAAAAGATTCAAACATTTTTGTATGACTCTGCCCCTAATTATTCTGTAGAATTATGAAAAATTACGTAGTTTACATACGCTGCATAGCTGTGAGTAAAAGTTAATTATAAATTATTGATGGTTATCTATCTATATATATATGACGATAGTTTTATTTATATATCTATTGGTTATAATGCAGTGTTGTTCTATTTCCATACAATACTTTACTCCTGGAACTCTTTATACGTGACTCATTACAATGCGAATTTCAAAGGCATCTTATCAGATAGAATAATTATTTAACTCTGAAAAGATGAGTTGGCTTCCATCTGCAGTATATCTCCATCCCAAAATAAGTGAATGATCATTTTAAATTAGAGGTAATATTTATAAACTAATGTATAATTTATTATACCAGTCACCCTGTAAATATTTATTTTACATAAGCATAGCACTGGCATAAAAGAAAGCCATTTGTAAATGCATAAATGAAAATTGTTCACTTACGTAATTCGTCATCGATTATCATTGGTGTCAAACAAGACTTTGTTCTTTCTATCTGCAAGTACATTTTCTCACACACGAGACACATAACTATCAACGACGTAACATAGTGGAACGGCCATGATATGGAAATAATGAAAAATGACACATCTCCTCTCTGAAATATTTTCTTTATCGATGAATTTGCAACAAAAAGATTTATAGTATTTTATATATCTAAGTTATATTCAGTCAAAGGTGAATTCATTTCTTTATGGGCAAAAGTCATGTTTTGAAAGACGTTTTTCAAGTCTACTGCTGCTTACTAATAAACATTTGTTCAAGCGTTTATGCTTTACTTTCTATTTTTACAATACAATTTTCAATTCTCATAATTCGAAGCAAATATGATATGCAAATTAATTTCTGATATGTGAATTCACTTAATCATATATTTGAGAATAATTTAATTTAATTGTTTATACTTTCACTGATGGAGTTCAATATTTCTAGGGATGATCGAAGGCAACAAAACTCTACAATGTTATCACCAGGGAAACAGCAGTTAGGGAAAATATTGTATAATATATTCACAAAGCACCTAAAATTAATTACTCTAGTTTAGCTATTACAGGTGTAATTAAATTATATGACAAAATTGATTATTACAATGGTTTCATTGTATTAATCAAATCAAAAAATTTCAAGTATGGTGGTACTGATACACAAGGCACAACTAGTTATTCATACGTTAGAAGTGTAGCAATAGAAACATTTTGTAAATTTAAAACAAAGAGAAAGTGGGGGTGAAAAGAAATATGTAATGGACTATATTCCATGATGATATGAACAACAAAACAGGTGAAGTGTCTCAACCAGACATTATAAAACCATTCACCAACAAGTGGTTTACTCACTGCTGGATGCAAGTCCTCCATGATACTGCTATACCTATTTATCCTGGATTTCTTTCATCCATAAAGATTTAGTAATTAAACAAAGCGACAAAATTGTTTCTAAATACTCGGAAAATGCACCATAAATTTCTTCATAGGCATATTCTTTATTATTTGAAGAATTAATAGTTTATGAAACAAGTTTTTAATTGTAAACCCTGTATTTTTATGACAGTATTACTTTATTAATTTTATGGATTTGCAATTTTTTAATCTCGGAATTCGCAAGTTAGTATAGGTGTTAATAATACTTACATTATACTTTAAATGCTCCAAAAACAAATATGTATTAAGGAGAATACCAGAAAATATGATAGTGAGTGACATGAATAGCTGAAAAATGAAGTTAAAAGTTTGTTTATGTTAATCATTTGTATTGACATATTTGAAAGCATTTAACGAAAGTAAAAAACATTCAATACAAACCTGAAATTCAAACACTTTCTTTAAATGGTGGCACAGGTCTAATAAACGAATGTAGAATTGGGATAAATGGTAAACGGAATTTTGGTTGAGCGGCAATGTAAATGTAAAATGATTGTTTGAATTGGGATTATGTTGCGGACTCCCAAATATGGCATCAACAGATGTGAATGTGTTTCCTCTATTTTTAGAATCAAAGAAGAAATTCAACATTTCCACACGTTTTGTTACACTAATTAATATCGAAGAGAAGAGTATTATTTCTAGATCAAAAATAATAACAACAATAATATTGTACACAGAATAAATGCAAGCACTTTGGCCAAATTTTATACCTCCAGCCACAAAATCAATACAGGCGTAAAGAATATGATAGGTTATAAGAAGGCCAATAATTGTGAGGTTTCGACATTTATCTTGTCTCAAAAAATTCCTTCTGTGTTCTACCTGGAAAAGATAATCTATTTCTTGAATTTTCAGGATCAACCCTTCAAACACAATTCTGTCAAAAGTTATTTCAATCAACAATAAATACAGAGAGTGAATCATGTGAAGTACTCCGTATGCAAATAAGATACAGGCATGGGTTGAAATCAAAGTGCTATTGGTAAAAGTCAAAGTGCCAGCAGCAACTTGTAGTAAAATCAAGATTCCCATTATTAAAAAACTGTATAACTTTCGATATCGTGATGTAAACCTGGTTGGAACTCGGTTAACACATCTTCTACAAATGCCAAATACTTGGTGATACACTAAAATCGGCCAAAGTACATCTTCTATTGATTCGTTGGTCATAATGATTCTCGTAAAATATTTGTGGTCCAACTGAATTCCAACACACGTGTTTTATTGAGTCTTCAAGGAACAAGTGACACTTTGCTGTTTAAATGTCTTTTGAGTTAACATCCATTACTAATTTATCACCTCCTGGTATCTGTTGATTACTTTATAGGTAACAAAACACAATATCGATCTTGTTTAATTATTAAGAATTAATTTAACAATTCCGTATATGCTAATTACAGTTATTCTCTATCTGGGGATAATCCACCTTTATTAATAATCTCTTTTGTTTCTTGCAGTGTCTTTTTACCCTAAATAACTCACTAGAATATCTTAAATTTAAATGATCCTTCTATTCCAAATATGTCTCAAGACCCGACATAAATACACAAACGTCCCAAAGTGTAAGCAGCTTGTAGCCCCACTTATGGAATTTGTTTGGTACTCCAGTAGAATGTCACAGGCCTTGGTAATATACTTTTGTTCGTCTATTTCGTTCGTCGCTTTTAGGCATACCTTGGAATTTTTTTTTCTTAGGATTTTATATAAACGATTGTGTCCTTGGATTAAGAACTATTCAATATCTCATTCGAGCAATACTTTCTTCAATGTGACCTAAAATAAAATTAAATATCAATGCATAAGGTTACACATTTGGAACATTCAAAGAAAAGAACTGTTCAGTACCTAAACACAAAAAAAAACAAGACATATTTACTGGCTGTTAGTGTGCACTTTCTAAAATGAAGTCTTTTCTGTTTCAAACCAGAAACTCTTTATGAACAGTTTTTAGAGAATTTAAATTTCTTGTATACACATAACACCACACAATAAAACAAATCTTGAACCAGTTTCTCACACGAAGCATCAAAGTTACTATTTAATGTGTTGTATGAATATATCAGCCTATTAGTTCCACTCTCCTATGATTAAAACTAGATATGGCTACCTGTTCATATTTTAGCACAGTTGGCCACCATATAGGTTGTGACACATAATAAGTAAGCACCATGTTACTTCACCTCAAAATCTCAATGACAGACTTAAGGAATTAGTGGGTTGTTGTTCAAAATTGGCCAAAGATGGACACCTCCTGGGCATTTGCTATATACATCGACAATACATCCTGTGTTCTGTGTTGAACAAACTAGTGTGACGGACTTCTTCAGTATTTTGCATAAAGTGTGATGTGGTACTTGAATCTATACGAAACTGAGTAGTTTTAGATTTGTTACATTGTTTTTTTTTGTACTATACAATTGTTCATTCAGCTTAAACTGTTGGAAAGGCCATTTCATCTAGTTTATAATACTATATAAGTTTTTTTAGGGTACAATATTTGTATATAAACGAAATGTATAATTGTGAAACTTTCATTTTTTCCACTATTTCTTAGTTATTACATTTGGTGATGTTCATAGTTATAATAGCATTGTATTTAGTTACAGTGGCCTTTTTCAACTATAGAATTCAATTGTTATATTTTGTGGACGGATTTGACATGACTCACCAACAAAGCGTAGATAAGTTAGAGTTTTTTATTTATTTTTTATATGTTTTTATTGTAATATAAAAAATTAGATTTTACACTTTTTCGTTTACAAGCATTTTTTTTATAAAAACAGCAAATTTTTTTTTCATGTATGTCAATATTTTTTGACCCCATAAATATGTAAGTACGGTAAAAATGTTTTGACTATTTTGTAACTAAATTTCTTCTACTGTCTAAATAAAAACTTCATTACAATCAAATAACAAATTTCAATGTTAAGCATTACTTAACGGAAGTGACATAAAACCTGGCAGGTGCAGTTTGATCTTGCGCAACCTCGCATGCTCATAGGATTATTTGAGATCTCAATATGAATTATTTACTTCCTTGAAAATTTATTTTACTTAGGTCAAAATTGTAGAAAGTGTAAAGGTGTGGCAGACAGAGATGAGGAGAGAGACAAATAGACGTCATGACACTATAAGGTTCCCGTTTTTGTCATTTGTATGTAGAATTCTAAAAAGGAGACCGAGGGAATTTATTAAAATGGAATATGATGCATATCCCATGTCATAATATTTAGTAGCAACAAAAAAACATTGTTTTACTCCGCTTTGACAATGCCAGCTGACACCTCAATAAAAACAATATCTCGTAGATTGTACTGTTCAAATAATGTGCTTGTACTTAGAAGACAATATAAATAGTGCAACTGATGAGAAGTTAGTTCTTTATTTAAAACCAGATAAACTGGGAACAGAGACAAATTACATTAATAGTTGTTTTATTTAGTCTAATGCAAATTCAATTGTATTTGAAACTGGAATATAAAATACCTGTTAAACCTACAGTGATTACTATATGAGGCATGTACATATGAATCCCATAAATACTCATTAGTTCTCACTAACACAATACAAAAACTGAAGAGAATTTTTTTCAAAATTACTTACGTAGTTGCTCGAGAGGAGGACATTAGTTCTCCACTAAGAGATACAGACAATTCCTGATTACACCACATGGCTCAAAAACATGGCTACTATCGAAGTGACACAATATACTTTTGAGTTTATTAATTTAGGTGGTCCCACTTTACCAAAATAAATAATATTAAAAATGGAGGAGTGGATGACTATCGACATCCACACAACTGCTGCAGGTTTAAGAACGGGTATGTTGATGAAAATCGTAAAAATTTCTCTAGAACTATACGATTCATTAAATTCTACATCTGCGGTAATATCAATATAATCCATTGAGTACTACCTAAGTTCCCAACGTGGATACGTAGACAGACAGACAAACAAAAACCTATCTTTTGATTTATAAAAAATCTATAGTTATCCTAGTACAAGAATATCCCAGTACAAAAAAATTAGGGGATTATGATAACGACACGAATATGTAATGCGTACCAATAAATAATATAAAATAATATCTTTTACCAGTTGTTTTTTTTACTTCTCACATGTTTTACCAAATGTCATTTGATGAGTACAATATGTGAGAACCAGGTTGATCCCTCCCTTCGTTATCTTCATAATCTGTCAATATTGACAGTCACTTAAATAACCATTATGGTGTGGATGTTATATTCAATTAGAGTACACAACCTTCTGCTAAATTAATATAATGTGAAGTCAAATACATGTACATTATGGTCAAACCTGTTTGCCGTGAGGTTGTCCGCAGATAAAAAGACTTATTGTCAAATCTAATGTACAACTGTCGATTACGGATTATATATAATTAAATCCATTATTCATTTGCCAGACTGATCACTATCGATATTATTCTGGGTTTCTTTATAAAAATATTGATAAATACTTTTATTTATAGCTGAAAAACTAGTTATTGATTTCTATCAAATTTGAACTGTACCAGATACGAAATGCCAATGGTATATTTCATTGTTGCAGGTTAAACGAGATTACTTAATAATTTTATATTATAATTTCTATAAATATTAGTCTAAATACCTATTGTAAATCTTATTAGATAATGACTTGCGTTTGAAAGTTATTGCAAGTATTTTTGGGTATACTTACATTTATTTATAGTTTATTCATTTTTTTGGAACACTAAAATTTACAAATATTTTTTATTTATGAGCAAGTTTTCTAAAAAAGATGAGAAATTTTTATTTCAATATTATTAAATTTTCAATATTGTAATTGCAATATTATAAATTTATCAATACTTAATTATGCTACAAATAATTCAGCTATTTTATAACTACATATTTTTCTGTCCAATTTAAAAATTTTATTAAAATCAAACTGCAAATTTTTAAGCTATTCATTATTTTATCACAAGTGATATAAGAGCTAGCAGACATGGTTTGACCTTGTGTGACTTGCGTGCGCGAAAGATTAATTGTGATCTCCATATGAATTATTTGTGTACTCCATAATTCCAGGTATAGCAGACAGGGATGAAGAGACAGACAGACATAACAAAACTATAAGGGTTTCATTTTTGTCACTGGTATTCAGAATGCTAAAAAGGAGGCAAATGAAATTTTTTAAAAGGGGATATGATGCCTGTTCCTAACATAATATTTAGTAGCTTAAAAAAATGTAGCTTAACTCCCCTTTGACCAGAATAGCTCACACTCCAATAGAATTAATATCTCATATAAATAATACTGTACTATACAAGGAATATGTTTGTATTTAGAAGATGATGAGAAGTTACCTCTTTGCAAAAATTTCTCTGGCACTATATGATTCGCTCGATTCTATATCTATGATAATATCAACATAATCGAGTGAGTTTTTCCTAAGTTTTACATGTATATACATAGACAGAGAAACAAATACCTATGTTTTAATTTATTAAATTTATAGTTAAAAAGAAAATCTGAGTATAAAATAATTAGAAAATTATGATGTAACACAAATATGTAATACATACCAATAAATATAATAAATTAATATCTGCTACTAGTTCATTGTCTACTTCTCACGCGTTTCAGCGAATATCATTTGATGAGTAAAATATGTGAGAACTAGGTCAATTCCTCCCTTCCTCGTCTTCATAATCTGTTGATATTAATAATCATTTAAATAGCCGTTATGGTGCAGACGTCATATTGAATTAGAGTCTACAACCTTCCATTAAAATGAGATAATGTGAAATCAAATACACATTATGTTCAAAGCGGCTTACCGTGATGTTGTCCGCAGATAAAAAGAACTGTCGTCAAACATAATTTACATCCATTATTCATTTAACGAGCTGATCACTATCAATAGTATTTTTGATTTTGTTTTAAAAATATTAATAATTATTTTTACATACAACTGAAAATATGAAATGTTAATGATATATTTCGTTGTTGCAGATTTAGCTAAGTTAACAAATTTTATATTATAATTCCTATAAATAATGGTTCAAATAGCTATTGTAAACATTGTTAAAAATACTTGGAATAGCTATATAATAGAAAATTGAGCAAATCAAATTTCATGGTTCAGTCCAAAGCAACGAGACTGGCCACAGATCGGGTTTTGTGAAAAGTGTATTTTGATGAAAAATGCAGGCTAAAAGCAGCAAATATTAAAATAATTATATTGAATATACTTGGTGCTAATTTTGTAGAAATTCGTTATTCACAATTAAATTAGCTAATATTAGCTAATACTCATAGCCCACCTGAAATTTTTGTAATACAATCAAAACTAGATTGTGGTAAACAATTTAAAGAAAGTATAAACAATACTACATCACATAATTTAATCGAATTGTCAATTCAAATTATATATCCAAAAATTATTTTTATATCAAATGTGTGATGAAAATTAATATCACCGGAGAGACTTCCATGATCTTAGTCTGTCTTTGGTGGGAAAAGTCATGGAGATTCAGATTTATTGTGAATTAAAATGTAGCATATAAGTATGTACATAAATAGAATAACAAAATATTCTAGTAGTTGTTTACTTAGTGACAGTTTTCAATCTCATTTAATAAAATGCAATGTCATTGTTCCTATCATATTTCTGTAGTGTGAGATGGTAATTATTGGATTTGAACAGTTTTTTGTTGCACATCAGAACAACTGAAACATACAATGGCAATAATGAGGAACCATATGTGGGTGTAACTATGGTGAGTGACAATGATTCTCTCTTGTATCTCCCCGTAAGTAAGCATTAAATAAATATATATATATATATATATATATATATATATATATATATTTATATAATATATATTTATATATATATAAATATATATATATATATGTATATATATATATATATATATATATATATATATATAGTAATATTATAGGTAAAGAAATGTTGCAATTCTTTATATTTTTTAAAAAAGGTAAAAAAAGTTTTTAATTAAAACTTTTTTTACCTTTCAGAGGAAGCTTGTAATTTTTGTATGTATTTTTATATATGAATTTTCAGTTCTAAGTTAATAAATTAATTTATTGGATGGAGGATTTTTACAGAGGTACAATTTTTAATATCATGTAACATTTTATTCTAATTTCCACTTATTTGACAATGCATTTTGTTTAACAAATTAAATAATTTATTAAATACACTGTTATGTTATTGCATTCACCATGACAATATTTAAATTTAAGCCTGTTGTGAGTGAATAAAGAAATAGTCTGTGATACAAAAACTGGGATATTTATCTGTTGGATTTAAGTGCCATGAATTAATTTTGAAATTAAAATTCTCCTTACCTAAATTTTTCACAACATTATGTTGAGACAAAAAATTTAACACACTATATTCTATTTCATGTTATATGCTGAAAAACTTTCAAAAAATACAATCTGTACTTTTAGATAAAATTGTGGTATCGAATATTTTTAGAAAATTGTTTTTCTGTGCTTTATTTTGGTTAAACATAAGCCAAAAAAACTTTCGTTGAAATGTTTTTGTACTTCTTTCTTTGGCTGTGTGGTAGAACCACACAAAAGAGAACAACTCAAACTATTTAGATGAAATTTTCAGTTAGAGTGATGACTAAAGTTTCAATAACATCTATTTTTCTGTTCGAATATTCCACAAGTAACCTTTTTACTTGTCCGGTTGTTAGAGAATTACCTAGAAACCCCACAGATCTACGTCACAATGTAACCTTCTGTTAAAGTGCATTAAATAACTTTCAATTAATTTAAAATTCAATCCTCTGTACTTCTCCATACTCTGCTAGAGGTTATTACTATGTGACCTGGAAATGAACAGGGAATGGTTAACAGAACTTCCACCTAGAAGTCGCAGCATACCTGCTCATTTCAACGTAATACCAATGAAAAATGTGTACATCCCAGCAGATAGAGAAATTATAAATTAATTCAATTCGTTTCTTCCTCAAAATATAAAAGACAAAGTTGTACGCAACACAAATGAGTGAACACAAATGTAAGAGTGTAAATAAACCATACCCCAGAAACTAGATCAGGAAGAATTAGTATCTTTTTAGGCTTAACAATGTACAGTGTAATTTTCAAATAGAACAACCAAGACGTGAATACCTACTTTGCAACCATCAGGTACGTGGGGGAACAGAGGAGAAAGATTTCAGGTGATTGCAATTGCTCTTTGATTTCATAACATTTAGATGATTGCAATTGCTCTTTGATTTCATGACATTTAGATGATTGCAATTACTCTTTGATTTCATGACATTTAGATGATTGCAATTGCTCTTTGATTTCATAATATTGAAAATATTTAAAGAATTTGTTTCCAACTGTCAAAAACATTACTGGCTGGCCGATAATACAACATTAGATGAAGTGTGTATGTCTTTTAGAAGTGGATATCAGTGGAAAAAGTATATTTCACACAAGTCATTTTGGTGCAGTATAGATATATGGCAAATGAAATAACAGATGAAACAACATTTTTATAACGCTCACTTATATACCAAAAACAACACTGAGAGAGTGGGTCTCTCTGAAACAGAGAAGAAATTGCAATTAACAACATAGTGTGTTTTAGGTTTATCAAAGCCAATGGAGATGACCAATTATAACATTACAGTGGACATTACATTACAATTGACAACTATTTTTCATACATAGACCTGAAAAAAGCATACAAACTGAAAAAAGTTGGTTTTAGCTATTTAAGAAACTAAGAAAAAATAGGCTAAGATTCCTGCAGAGTTCTTTGGAAACAACTATTCTGTCAATACTTAGTTGAAGTATACATTCACAAAATATATAATAATATTTATGTATTACAGAATAGGTATATATACTGTTAATGCCTTGTACTGTAAAACTACGAACAAGACTGACCAATTATCATGAAAAATATAGTTAAAAGGTTAGTTAGGCCGCAACTTGAAGAGCACAATTATTTTCCATATTTTTGTACTAAACTAAAAGGTCTCGCTACTCTTATTCTTGGCCAAGCAGCAATACTAAGTGCAAAAGTAGAAACTGAAAATGATCAATTCCAAATCAATAAAAACAGCTTTACTAATGTTTCAAATGCACCATGCTCATATGTACACCATGGGTGTAAAACCCTAATGTTTGTGGTGTATAAAAGTGGCCTATAATAGATGCCATTAAAAAGATTTTTATATATGTGCAAATGCCCTCATTTGCTTTTAAATTTTAGGATGTTACATAGACTTTAAATAGTGGTCATGGCTGTTATCATATAGACTGATAAATTAAGTTTTCGAACCAAATGAAGAGAGGATTTTTTATTTCAACTAAATATTTTTAAGTTTTCGAGGTAAAAATAAATACTTAAACCATGAATGTAATTTTTAAAAAATGTTATTCATACCCAAAAATTCTACACTAACAACCTAGAAACAAAAATATTTTAATTCACTATTAACTAAAGTATGTTCAAAATAACCGCCTGTCTAGGAGATATACGTTTGAGTGTACGCTACAGATATCCAATACATAAGTTACATTAAGGGACATAAGAAATTTGACCATTCCCAATAGCAAAATAATACTTTAATCCTTTTATCAAAATTGGTTCCAAAATAACTTATCATTTGGTTCAGATATTTAAATGCTTATGTGTACATTATTGGTCTTGCTTGTTATGAATGTCAGTTATAAATAATACTGCTTCAAAATATTAGTGTATGAAAAAAGTCTTATGCACCAATGTGCTCAAGGGGGCAATAGATCATTAAATTTATATAACACATAATATCAAAATTGTACATGTTATAATATTATTTAAATTCAATGATTTATTATGCATCATATATTTAATACAAGCCATCTAATCATAATAACCAGTTTATGCAAAACAACTATTAAAAACACAGAATGAAACATTAAGTAGCTGCAGTACAAATTTAATAGCTGCAGTACTTGCTGCAGTACCTGCTGCAGTACTTTTTAAGTGGCTGCAGTACAAATTTAATGCAAATGCGTAGCCTGAGATTAAAACACTTTAACCGTGCCTCATTTTAAGAGAGCTTCTTAGACCCTTTTTACCCTTATGCTACATTCATATGCTTGTGCGAGCATCTCGGCGTAATATGTGGCATCATATGCAAATTGATTTTATACGCAAATACGACTACAAACATCTATTAACATGCTCAGCGGGTATTAGAGACGAAACCTGAGACGAGTCTGGAATTTACTCACATACTCATGCTCAGGTAAATTTGGACAGTGCATTCACAAATTCGATTAATTCCATAGAAAATACTGTTTAGGATATTGAATCCCGACTGGACGGCCATTGAAAATTGGACAGCTTGTGTTCTCCTGATGGCTAGCAACTGTACATGACTCAGACACATGCTTGGATGAGAGTCTATGCAAAATATTCACCAATAGATGTGTACGAATGTGGAATCATAAGTCTGGCCAGCATCTGAAATAAATCTGGTTGAACCTATTGTTCATATGCTACTGTTTGGTGTACTTTCATAATTTACCAAAGAAATTATTTGCAATAGTCTACAAATTTATGTTTGTGACTGTACCTTTTATGGTTTTATTACTGTAGCGTAATTAATTATTGTTTAGAGACGTGTTGTAGTACATGCTAATAATTGATTAACATACTTTTTTTAAGTACAAATTATTATACATTTGTTCAGTACAAAAAACAAATTAATCCAAAACTGTTTAACAAATTTAGTTATCAAATACAATTATTACCTGTATCCTCTTATGAACAGTTAAACGTGCCTACTTTAACTTTTCTTACAATCATCAATGCTTATAGGATTGTAAACATATACACCACAACTGACTGGAAACAGACCTGTGAACATACTTTATTTTTAACCCAGGAAAGCTATTTGTCTGAAATTTTATTTGTCAGATCTCTTTTCAGGAATCAATTTTATATCACTAATGTTTTCATATGTACATATAAAAACATAACTGGTAAAAAGGCAAAAAGTTATAACAAACTTATTTATTTACTCTACTGAGCGTTTTTTCATTACCAATAAGGTAATGTAAAAACTCTCAATGGTATATATGGCTTTATTCTTTATTTAATTTATATAAGTTTTACATACAACATTCATTTCCATTTAGATGCCAGTAAAAAATAAAGTTGAGGTTAAAATATTTCAGTTATGAATCTTTCAAGAAGCCAGCCTGAATTCATTAGTTAAAGTTTAAGGCATTTAGTCTACAACAGAAACGGTTACAGGGTATAGGAGAAACCAGAAATATAGAAACTCGATTACATCAACTTAATCTATCTCTTTAAACATGTACTTAAATCTAAATGGTAAAGAAGTAGTTCTCAGAAAAATTAATTCACACATTTTCACAATTAATTCACACATTGTCATATTTTTGTAATCAATTTTTACTATTTATTAAGATATATATTATCAAACTATTTATTTAAGTTATAATATAAGGTTTATTTTATTTTAGCTGACTAAGATTATAGAGAAAAAACAATATTTAACTCTTTATTCAACATGACTCATACAAAGGTAATAATTTTACATAACTTAAGCGAAACAATATATTAGAGCTTTTGTTTATGACTCTCCGAAAAGAGTAAATGAGAATAAATAAAAAATTTATTCATGGTAATCAGTAACCATCAAATAATGTTATATAATATTTAGCCGAATATTAAACTATATAAAATTGTTGAAAATCCCAGTTTTAATTTTTAAGGTAAGACAGATCTCCCACGTTAATGAATTGAATCTGAACAATAGAGTAATTCACGATCGATCCCAGAAAATGGAGCAGCAATGAGGCTCGCAGGTTGAACAGGTGGAAAATTTTAAATTGACCCAGCTCACCGGCTTCTATCATGTTTTTAATAAGCTTCATGTGACATCGGACAGTAGATGCTGAAAAAAAGAAACTAATATAAGCTTATAGTAAGGTATTATTAATGAATACAAGAAACAGGTTCAAAATATTAGTACAAGATTAGGGTAGTATGGTAAGTATGTCCGTTGATTGTAATTTAGCAAGGGTAACCAACTTTGTCCGGTATACCTAACAGTAATTATAGTAACATCAAGCTAACCATGCCTTTACAAAGGTTTTATTAAAATTGGTTAAATAGTTTATAATATTACACCTTAATCAAAAAAAATTTTAGTTTCAAGTATTCCTTTATATTTACAGAGACACATTGCATGCATATAAGTTGATATAAACATAATAATAAATTATATTCTTAATGCTAATATTATATTTCCTGTGAAATATTGCCTGACTCTAATGTCTAGTGATTGATGGCTGCTGTGTGTTTTGAAACAGTTTGATAAATATAACATATTAAATCATGAATATGTAAGTTATGGAGTTTCAATATGATTTAACATTGCAGGAAAAGTTTATTGAAGGAAAAATAGTGTGATGAAGGAACAATAATCGGTTGTTGGGTGCCTTGGTCAGGTGGGCGTAGGAATAAATTTCAAGTGCCTATCTGAGCTACGTTAGAGTGTAGCTCAGATAGGCACTAATAATATAATTGAGTTAGAGTTTATTTTTATTTCATAAATCTCGATAAGTATAAACTAAATAATTTAGATGGCTGTAACTTTATAATGAACAAAAAAGGATAATTTAAATGTAAACTTTAACAAAATTCCAAGTTAATTTGAAGCCATAACCAAATGAATTTTAAATAGGTTTGTTGGCCAGCGTGTAATCTGAGAGTTTTGTCATTCAAAAATGTGTAAGTCATTCAGCACAAGTTAATGTTTTCAACATATTTTAATTTATATTTCTATTTGCAGCAGAGAAAAATGTTTCTGTTTTTATTTATTGTTTTAGATAATGATGCTCTTAATTAATATTTAATAATGTGATTACCGAGTAATTTTTGAATTTGCATTGAAATGAAATAAATTCAGTGTTTTTTTGGAAATACACAAAAAAAAGAAGAAAGTATTCTTATCTTGCTATTGTTGCTTTTAGAATCGAGTAAAGACTGGTTTTAAATATATTCATGAAGAAGGCAATAAATTACTTACTTTCATCAGTATACAAAATTCGCTCAGAATGAAACGTGTTAAGAAACCTGAGCATAAATCTGAATATTTTAATAATATAATTAGGAAATGTGCGCATGTACTGTGAATAAAAATGTAGAATATGAATTGGGGTATATAATTTCACAGATTCATTGGAAAATTAGGGCCCAGGTCTGTACAAAACCCTATCTTTATTACAAGCATCTATTGAGTTTAACCACAAAACTTCCTTTAAAGGGAAAGGAAAAGTTTTAAATGACGCGAAGAATATAAAATGAGTTTCTTATAACTAATTACCGCAGATTACATATATGGTGGCACAGAAATGAAGTCGGAATAAAAATGCACAAGCAAAATGTACAAAACCAAAAGCAATGGCATAAATACTGTCAGGTGTGCTGTTTAATATAAGCTACAGACCACACTCAATACATGGATCATGCTTCAAGGGAATTAATGGTTTTTATTATATAAATATATCACCATTCCGCAAATATTTTCATAATTCTCATTAATCTGATTAAATGAACTAGAGTTGCTTCATATTGTTATGGATAAGTAGACTTCTCATCGTCATCATATTTGCATGACATTAATATGTTTCATTGGTAAATAATACGCATTTTTCAAAGTGTTTTAGAAATATTATGGAAACTTCTTAAATATCTGGTTAGTTAAGTAAAGAGCGCGGGGTTTGATATTTACTTAGCAAATCAGTTTAGGTGAGAATAGAACAGACTTACGAAAACTCAAGAAAAATTTCACGAAGAGTACTTGAAGACTCTTGCTTCGTGAATCTCATTTGGTGTGAAAAGTTAGTAAAGCAAGACACCATATGCATATATGATGATGAATGGAGAACTCCTTATTACACAGCCAAATATTGGTTCCAAAGGTTATCATATCGATAACATAACTAATAACGATAACTTGGATTATCTCTATAATAATCACGATCTATAATGATCGTCAACTATGCCGCCTGTATTTTATAAGTTGCAATTGATTAGTGAAAATTTATAATGGAACTGCTAGTTAATAATCTAGAATTGGCTGTAGAAAAACTGGATAACATTTTAGTGAGATTGTTGAAGAACTCAAATATGTTGAACAAATGTTGGGAGAAGTAAAAACATTTATACAACTCGTACTCAACATCAAAACGAGTATGTCAGCAACTGTCGCATAAACAGACAGTTTCTTCATCTTAATATCAAAAGGGACCTTGGTTAATTGCTTTAAAACTTATCCTTAAGTGACAATATTATTTAATTTGTGTTGTTTGGTTTTATTTTAAAGAAATTCATTGAAATATGAATTAATTAAAAATTTTGTAAAATCAACTACGAGTGAAGAAAAGCTAATAAAATTAGCAATTCTTGCAATAGAAAGTAAATTAGAGTAAACATTACATTTTTCTTACATTGTGGATAGTTAAGAAAAATGAAAGCTCAGAAACATGTCTGATAAACGAGATTTAATTTTTTGTTCAAATATGTTGCACAACTTCACTAGATCACCTTTTCTCTCCTTTGATAAATTGGTAAATAGGTAAACATGAATGTTATTTTAAAAACAAGTCATAAGTATGGACATATCCTACAATAATTTTTTAATTAATTTATCAGCATTCTTTGTCTTTAATAATAAACTGTATTATATAACTGATAAACCATTAGATGATAGTGAAGAGTTTCAATGTAATTTGCAATCAATTCTGCCGACTTTCTCATTTCTAGACATGAATTTAAATGACTTGGGTATTCTACAAAGTACCAAATACATAAAGTTGTTTACACAGGAAAAAAAAATAGTAAAATTACTATATAAGTTGCTGAAGTAGGGAGACAGTCTCGGGAAACCTTACAAGGTAGGGATTGGGTGTTTGATCTTCACTTTAAAGAGGTTATGATATTTAGTACTGTGCCTCTAGAATGGGTCTTCATACAATTATAAAGGAAATTTCTAAAAGTTGATTAAATTTAAACATTAGTTCATGCAAATTAACATGTAAAATTGTTCGCAATTAAATGAAACTACGATGTAGTAATATCAATATGTAAACTTGTATCAAACATTAAATTGAAATGTTTTTTATGCTCATCAAATATTTATAAATTTCAATTACTTCATTCACATTTATCATTATAGTTAAGATAATTATTTGATAGTTTAGGCAAGTACTATTTAATGTACGTGTACAAATTCTTTAAGATATCACTTGATGTATTTTTGAGGTTATCAAAATTTTATTGGTTCTTAGTTTTTTTTTCTAAGTTTGAATATACAATACGAGGGTCAAAAGGAAATTTCCTAACAATGGAAAAAGTTTAGATTCATGACATGAATACATCATGTATAAAAAGATTAATCATTTTTAATGGTTATATTATAATAAATTATTATTTAATATGTTTCTTCTCTAATTAACAAAGAGGTTTAATGCACCCTAAAATCGAGACAAAATTTATATTGGATTAAGATAAGTCAGGAGTAGCTGAGTTCTTAGTTCAATTGCTAGGGGGTGAGGTAGAGGCCTTTCAATATCAGGAGTTGTTGGCAGGTGTCAAAGCTAATAGAATAGGAATGCCATTTATTGATCTGACATCATACATTTATTAAAATGCTATTCAATGCAAGCGTAATGCAATTTTTACAGACAAGAAATTAAAAAAAAAATTGGTCCTTTTTTGCTACGAAACACATTTCTTCTAGTAAACATCACACCATTTAATTTTTTTATAGTGGAAGAAAATTCAAGCGAAAAACTCGAACATTTTTATGTTAACCTAACGAATGATCCTGCATTCTGTAAAATTATTACAAATTATGTAAATTTCAATTAAAAATTTATAATATCCCATTAGTTTGTTGTGAGCAAATGTTAGGAAACAACTTAATCTATTTGTGATATTTAGCAATATGTATATCAATAAATTGTCTGCCAGTACATATTTTTAATGCAGCATTGCTCTATTTTGAAGCAAGACTAGCTTTACTCCTACATGCTTCTTCACATGAAGCCTTATGTTGTAATTTTTTGAGGCATCCTTAAATTTTACATCATTTTGTAACAATACAAGTGAGGCTAAATTTTGAGCATCAACCATCATGGATGTAATATTTTGTTTTCTCAGTGATTTCACAGTAGCCAAGGGGAAATAAAATTGCTTTTAGGGGAAAATGATTTTATAATAGCTTTTAAATGAAGGTCACATGTAAACAATTTTCATGTAATAGTGGTAATGCCGACATACATTTTAATTCATTGTCTTTGGTATATGTCAAAAAATTAGCAGAAGGAAGGGGCAGGTGGCGCAGGCCATTTTTGCAAACTTGTTGTGCAAATGACAATATTCAGTAAAATTACGATAACCTTAGTTTTACATATTTTTTTTAATGAATTTTTTTGTGATTTACTATAAAATGTACACTGAATTATTTTCCTTAAATTTTTAGACTCAAAAATTTCTTCATTTCTGTGGTTTGAATATCACGCCATTTGATAGTTTTGCAGGATGTTTGGAATCGTTTAATATTTTGATAGCAATATGTTTGATTCATCAACTAAATATTGAAAAAAATCATCTTGTATCATCACCATTGTACCATCACTGTATCAATCAGCGATAAGCTTACCAACAACTAATTGAGGATGTAGCAGTCCACCCTCCACTTGGTTGACGATAGTTGCAGAAGAACTAAAAGACACCCAACTTGGCACTAACATAGCACAAAACCGTGCTTGGTGGAAGAGAAGGACAAGAAAGGAAGACTGCAAGTAAATGGGACAAATGTTCCTGGACAGTAGTAGCCTTTGGAATATATTAAAATGCCCAGGAATGGAAGTCCCAGTGCCATCTGATAATCTTGACCTTGTTTTGAAAATATTGATGAGTAAAAAATAGAATAATTAGTTTAACTTGAAACTAAGAAGCTTACCTTCATCTGCAATATTTAACCATCCTAAAAGAGATTATCTATAATTTTATATTAGAGAAAATATTTACATACTAATGTGTAGGAATACAGTTAAGTTCACATATATTTATTCTAAATAAAGGCGAGGCTAGCTTTGCTCCTGCATGCTTCTTAACACTGGCATTAAAGAAGTATGAAAAGAACTTAGAGTCAGTTGTTAAGGCATAAAAAAATAATTCACTTACGTAATTTATCATTGACTTGCATTGATGTCAAATGAGATTTCGAAGTTTCTATCTGCGAGTACATTTTCTCACAAATGAGACACACGGCTACCAATGAGACGTAGTGGTGGAAGGGCCATATAATGTAAATGGTGAAAAGCGACATGTTCCATCTCTGAAATAGTGTCTTGATTAATGCATGCGGGACGGAAAGGAATACAATTTTATATATCTAAGTTTATGTTCAGAAAAATGTACTTAAATGATGCATGGAAATAACTGATTTTATTTATAAACATTTAATTCAAAATTATATAAGGGTAGTGAGGCACAACCAATTATGTAAGGGTATGATAACAAAACGGTTATTTAATGAAATACAACTAAAAAAATTAAGAATAAAAAGAAATAAATCAAAGGCTGTAAATATCAAGATTAAATGAACAATAAAAACAAATAAAACAAGTCAACCAAGGTGCAACATCAGCCTATTCAATAAGAGCAACTCTAATAATAACTTTGCTAGATAAAATAATAACATTTGAATTCAAACATTGCCAGTTACCAAAAAACCGAAGCACTCTCTTTGTGACATTGCTTTACTCATTTACCCTGGGTTTCTTACATTTATAAAAAATTCTAAATATATTGAAATAAAAAATTATATATTTTAATTATAGAAACCACATTCTTTTTTAAAGCTTCATTGACTGCCTCATCAAAATAAAGTTTAGTTTATAAAACAAGTTTTTACCTTATATCTTCATGATTGTGTCATTATATATATATATATATATATATATATATATATATATATATATATATATATATATATATATATATATATATTATAGCTTTGTAGTTTGTTAAACTTGTAGTCAGAAGTAATGTGTGAGTTATAAACTAATATATGAGTTATAAATACTTACATTATATTTTATATTTTGAAGGAAACTATATGAGTTAAGAAGTATGCTAGAAAATATCAGAATTAATGACATGAATAGCTGAAAAAAAAGTAAAATATTAATTTGTAACAATGCTTATTTGAAGAAGTTTATTTGAAGTTATTCCATTTTTATATTTTAAAAATTTTATTATAATTTTTTTTTTTTAAATTCTGTTAAAAAGCTTTAATTAACATGTTCAATGCAAACCTGAAATTCAAACATTTTATTTAGATAGTGGCATAGATCTAAGAGAAGAATGTAGAATCGAGATAAATTATAAATGGAATTTTCATTTAGAGGCAATGCAATTGTAAAATGATTATTGGAATTGGGATTGTGTTGTGGACTCCCTAATATGTCATCGATAGACACGATCATGTTTTCTCTATTTTTAAATTTAAAGAAAATATTCAACACTTCGACACGTTTAACTATACTAAATAATATCAAACAGAACAATATTATTTCTAAATCAAAAATGATGGAAGCAATGTTATTGAACGTAGCATAAATACAAACGTAGAGACCATGTTTTATTCCTCCAATTACAAGATCAAAAGTGGCATAAAGAATATGATATGGTATTAGAAGGCCGATGACTATGAAATTTCGGTATTTATCGAGTCTCAAAAAATGATTTCTATGCTCTGATTTGAAAAGGCAATCTATTTCTTCAATTTCCAGAATCAATCTTTTAAATACATTTCTGGCACAAATTGTTTCAAGTAACAACAAAGGCAGAGCATGAATTATCTGAAGTGTCTTGAATGCTATAAAAGTGTATTCATCAGTTAAAATAAAAATGCTATTTGTTAAGATCAAAACGATAGAAGCAACATGCAACACAATCATTACTTTTATTATTATGAAACTATATAACTTTCGACACCACAATGTAAACTTGGTGGGAACTCTGTTAGCAGTTTTCCTACAAACACCAAACACATGTTGATATATTAAAATTGGCCAAAGAGTATTTTCAATTGATTCGTTGTTCATCTTGGAAAATATTTCGACAATATTTCAACACAAGTGTCTTATTGGGTATTTAAAAAACAAGTGACATTTACTGTGCTGATTAAATGTCTTTTGTGTAAACATCCATTAGTTTATCACTTTGTAGAATCTATTGAGTGCTTAACACAAGTAACCAAATATAATATTGATTTTTTTGATGTGGGAACTTATTGACCTTAAATCCTATATTGATGTTGATAAGGAAATGCAATAAACATAACTTCTGATTGCTATAATATTTTGGTAATGTATGGAAGGCCATTTCTTGAACCCTGTTGCATCCTCCCCATCCTACATTATCTATAAATAGGTTAAATATTTTCAGACAACCTTGCTACTAAACGGCCATTACCACCTGACAACAGCCTTTTAAACAACAGAGTACTGTGTTCGCTTTGTAACAGTAAACAATTTTGTTCACTGTTATAATAAGTATTACACTAACTTGAAGACCGTCTTGAGTTGACATTCTTTAGCTGCTGATAGAATTTATAATTTTGAAAAATCAAAAGCGTCCACAGTTCTAGTTACTCCCAAAGTTTTGGCTCCAAGAAGTCAAACACAAGTCGGACAGATTGTATGAGCTGAAAGAGGTAAAATTATCACTTTTGGTGGTATCATATCAGCCAATAGAAATACAGTCCCTCCACTCTACGTGTTTCCATGTGTGCATTATAAAGATATTTTTCTCGAAGGTGCACCCGAAGCAGCCTTGGGACTGTGAATAAAAGCGGCTGGATAAATAGTGATATATTTGTCTCTGTTTTAAAACATATACAGAAGCGCTCACTTTGCACAAAAGATAACCCTATATTATATTGTTGTATGAAAATTATGAGTCATATTACTCTGAAATGGCATAATTTAACTATCTTTCCCACCACACACATCTCATCATCTACAACCACTCAACATTGGAGTCTTCAGAAAGCACTAAGCATTTACAATATTCCTAAACTTGTGAAAATCAGTACACCTGGAATATGGCCCCTTAATGAATTAGATTTTAGTGGTGAAAATTTGGCTCCAACTGAGGTGTATACGTTAGGCAATTTGTCACTGATGTCACTGATGATTTGGCAATAACTACACCGTAGCTTATTTCCGATGAACTTTGCCAGCTTTCATCCTCTGCAATACAAGATTTTGCAAGAATCCCAGGCAATCAACTAACTGCTGCTTGTGAATTGCAAAGATCAGACAGAAATACCTGTGAACAAGACGTTTTAGATAATCCAAAAATCCATCAAATAGTAACACCAAAAAAAAACTCTTTTCACTCCAGAAGCAATCAGACCGTATCCAACTGCTCTAAGAAATAAAAATCAAACAAGGGAAAACAGCCAGGCAAATCACGTATTTATACTGATATGCCTGAAAAAAAAACAATTGAAGATAAACGCAAAGAAAAACAATTGAAGAAACTAGAACAGGAAAGAAGAGCTGGGGTCAAGAAAATGAAACATATTTTAAAGGATTTCAGTTCAAAAACAAAGAACTAAAAAGCTTAAAACATAGAGAGTGATGCATCAGAATATAAAGGTTCTGATAAAAACATGACATAATATTTAGTAGCTACAACAAAATGGAGTTTTACTCCATTCTCACAACAACAGTTGACACTTCAATAGAAATAACATGTTGTAGATTGTGCTGTTCAAATAATGTGTTCGTGTTTAAAAGATGCTGTACAAAGCGTAACAGATTAGGAGTTCATTCTTCATTTCAAACCAGTTAAACTGAGAACAGAGCATTTTCTTATTAATTTGTTTCAAATTGATGCAAATGCAATTGCGATGTGATTGTATTTCAAAGTAAAATCTAAAAATCCCTTTTACAATTATCATACTCCATAATAAAATGTAATTGGTTATTCAGAAGTCATTAGTTACCCAAGTAAGGTTATGATTTTATAAAAAAAAACTGTGGAAATTATATTGTATGTTTGTTGGTAAATCAGCAGTAATGTCTTGTTAGAAAGTAATAAAACCTAAATGAATTTGAAACTTATTTTTCAACCAATAGGGATGGATGTTGGCTACAGAGATAATTCTACTCAAGAAATCAAAAAATAAAATCCATATCGCCAACAAAATGAATTTCTGCATAAGAAATCATAAACATACATATAGAAAAATGCATGCTTTATATATATATATATATATATATATATATATATATATATATATACATATATATATATATAAACATATATATGAAGTCCATGTAACATCTTTACTTCTTTCTAGAAGGAAATAGGAAAGAATAAAATGGTTTTTCATCAACAGAAATTGACAAGTGAAGAGTAGTTTTCAAAATTACTGGCATAATCAGTTGAGTGGAAGATATCAGTTCTCCACCAAGAGATACGGACAATTCCCGATTCGACTGTATTGCTCATATATATCGGCAATATCGAGGTGACACAACATACACAATACATGGTCTCCCCTGACTTTACCAAAATGAGCAATATTGAAATTCAAAGAGTGGATGACTATTGACATTCATGTTACTGATGCAGGCTTGAAAATGGCTACATTGATGTAGATTGTAGAAATGTTTCTAGGTCTATATAATTATAATTCATTAAATTTCACTTCTACGGTAATGTCAGCACAATGGACTGAGTATTACCTACATTTTTCATGCAGATGTGCAGAAAGACAAGCAAACAAAAGCCTACGTTTAGGTTAATATAAATAATTTTTAGTCTAGTACAAGAAAGTCCCGGTAAAAAAAGTTAAAATATTATGAAAATGAATTTAAATCCAACTCACTTTTATTCCAAAACAAGAAGTTTAATACGTACCGATAAATAATATAGAGTAATAACTTTTACTTGTTCGTTTTCTACTTCTCACATGCTTTACCAAAGGTCATATGATGAGTAAAATATGCTAGAACTAGGCCAAGCCCTCCCTTCCTTATCTTCATTAACTGTCAATATTAACAGTCACTTAAATAACCATTACGGTGGGAATGTTACAATGAATTAGGTTCTACAACCTTCTATTATTTTAATATATAATGTGAAGTGAAATAATCATTACGTTCAAACCGGTTCATCACGATGTTGTTGGTGAATTAAATGAACCATTATTAAATATAATTTCAACTGTCTTCAGATTTAATCCAATATTTATTTGCTGGACAGATCATTATCTATTGTATTCTGGATTTTGTCATAAAAATTTTAATAATTGGCTTGATTTGCAGCTGGAAAACTAATTACCTAGATAAAGCGTGTGTATATTTATATATATATATATATATATATATATATGTATATATATATATACATATATATATATATATATATATATATATATGTATATACATATATATACATATATATATATATATATGTATATACATACGTGTATTCGTGATTTCGTGTGCAGAAATTCATGCTGTTGACCATTAACTATATTTTTTTCAGTTTCATTAATTTAATTTTTAATTTTTAATTGGCCAAAAATATGTTCCAAATTCATTTATGTTGTGTTATTTTCTTACTATATATTACTTTTGATTTACCAACAAATATTCAATGCAATTTTCAATGTGTTTTCTTATAAAACCATAACCTAAACTGGTTGAAAAATTACTACTAAATGACCAATGACTTTCTGTTATAGAGTGTGACCCTTACAGGCATAACAGAGATTTTTCATATTTCACTTTAGAATTAGCACTAAATTGAAGGAAATCAAACAATAATCTAAATTTTCTCAGTTCGCGGTACCTGGTTTTAAATAAAGAACTAACTTTTCATCAGATATGCTACACTCTCGAAAGCTTGATTCTCTCACCGAGTTGTGGATTTGTAACTGAATAATAATGAGAATTGTGAGCGTTAAAGAATCCAAATCACTTAAACCGGATCTCATCAGACCACTAAATATTATCGAAAAAGTTTGGATCTTCCCCACTATTTGGCAACGTTGCTCAACAAGAAGCCACACATCTTAGGTAATCTTCTAATTTACGCATTTGAACTTTTTGATAATGATATGGGTGTAGATTATTAGCACAAAAAATCCTTTGAATTGACGATTTCAGTATGTCAGTACACCTTGCCATGCGTCTTTGACTAGTGGTCAGAACACAACATTTTTCTTGCAAGATGGTGGCCACGGTCAACTTGTCTAGGGTCTGAACCATGGAAGCCAGGAACCACTCTTTCCAAAAACAAATTATCATAGTCTTGTAAAAACTGGTGGTTAAGAAAATACCTATTTGCTAGGCCTAGCTCATGATAGAGCCTGGCAGCTGCTAACGAAATGATTTTTGCTATGAAATACTTGTTACAAAGTGCCATAAAACTAATGCATCATGGCGCATTTACATGGTATGTAAGGCGCACAAAGGCCCCGACGATTTTCAGCCAAGGTGTGGCTAAACGGTTCCCCATCACTAAGCACAACTGAAATTCCTAGTCATATGAGCGTAGTAGCCAGGTGAGCAATAATCAGTCCATGAACAAGCCAAAATCTTTAAATAAATTTGCTAATACTTTTGAATAAAGGAAGTGAGTACATGCGACAAACAAGAAATAACTGCTGGCTGATGACTAGTCATGTGGATTCTGAACAATAACAATAGTATTTGTCATTTTCTTTCTAATATGTGCACAATATAAAAGCATGCTATCAAAAACAGTCATTTTAGTTGAACACACATTTCGTAGTTTGAGGCTAATAAATATTAATTTGAGTATAATTTAGGTAAATCTGAGTTGAAGTAATGCTTTTTTAAAAGTAACATATTTAGTTATGCTAAAATTGGGATCATGGCCCACATTTCACTGAGAAAATTTAGATTATTGTTTGATTTCCTTCAATTTAGTGCTAATTCTAAAGTGAAATATGAAAAATCTCTGTTATGCCTGTAAGGGTCACACTCTATAACAGAAAGTCATTGGTCATTTAGTAGTAATTTTTCAAACAGTTTAGGTTACGGTTTTATAAGAAAACACATTGAAAATTGCATTGAATATTTGTTGGTAAATCAAAAGTAATATATAGTAAGAAAATAACACAACATAAATGAATTTGGAACATATTTTTGGACAATTAAAAATTAAATTAATGAAACTGGAAAAAATATAGTTAATGGTCAACAGCATGAATTTCTGCACACGAAATCACGAATACATGTATGTATATACATATATATATATATATATATGTATATATATATATATATACATATATATTTATATATATATATACATATATATACATATATACATATATATATATATATATATATATATATATATAAATATACACACACTTTATCTAGGTAATTAGTTTTCCAGCTGCAAATCAAGCCAATTATTAAAATTTTTATGACAAAATCCAGAATACAATCGATAATGATCTGTCCAGCAAATAAATATTGGATTAAATCTGAAGACAGTTGAAATTATATTTAATAATGGTTCATTTAATTCACCAACAACATCATGATGAACCGGTTTGAACGTAATGATTATTTCACTTCACATTATATATTAAAATAATAGAAGGTTGTAGAACCTAATACATTGTAACATTCCCACCGTAATGGTTATTTAAGTGACTGTTAATATTGACAGTTAATGAAGATAAGGAAGGGAGGGCTTGGCCTAGTTCTAGTATATTTTACTCATCATATGACCTTTGGTAAAGCATGTGAGAAGTAGAAAACGAACAAGTAAAAGTTATTACTCTATATTATTTATCGGTACGTATTAAACTTCTTGTTTTGGAATAAAAGTGAGTTGGATTTAAATTCATTTTCATAATATTTTAACTTTTTTTACCGGGACTTTCTTGTACTAGACTAAAAATTATTTATATTAACCTAAACGTAGGCTTTTGTTTGCTTGTCTTTCTGCACATCTGCATGAAAAATGTAGGTAATACTCAGTCCATTGTGCTGACATTACCGTAGAAGTGAAATTTAATGAATTATAATTATATAGACCTAGAAACATTTCTACAATCTACATCAATGTAGCCATTTTCAAGCCTGCATCAGTAACATGAATGTCAATAGTCATCCACTCTTTGAATTTCAATATTGCTCATTTTGGTAAAGTCAGGGGAGACCATGTATTGTGTATGTTGTGTCACTTCGATATTGCCGATATATTTGAGCAATGCAGTCGAATCGGGAATTGTCCGTATCTCTTGGTGGAGAACTGATATCTTCCACTCAACTGATTATGCCAGTAATTTTGAAAACTACTCTTCTCTTGTCAATTTTTGTTAATGAAAAACCATTTTATTCTTTCCTATTACCTTCTAGAGAGAAGTAAAGATGTTACATGGACTTCATATATATGTTTATATATATATATATATATATATATATACACATATATATACATATATATATACATATATATATATATATATATGTATATATATATATATATATATATATATATATAAAGCATTAATTTTTCTATATGTATGTTTATGATTTCTTATGCAGAAATTCATTTTGTTGGCGATATGGATTTTATTTTTTGATTTCATGAATCGAATTATCTCTGTAGCCAACATCCATCCCTATTGGTTGAAAAATAAGTTTCAAATTCATTTAGGTTTTATTACTTTCTAACAAGACATTACTGCTGATTTACCAACAAACATACAATATAATTTCCACAGTTTTTTTTTATAAAATCATAACCTTACTTGGGTAACTAATGACTTCTGAATAACCAATTACATTTTATTATGGAGTATGATAATTGCAAAAGGGATTTTTAGATTTTACTTTGAAATACAATCACATCGCAATTGCATTTGCATCAATTTGAAACAAATTAATAAGAAAATGCTCTGTTCTCAGATTAACTGGTTTGAAATGAAGAATGAACTCCTAATCTGTTACGCTTTGTACAGCATCTTTTAAACACGAACACATTATTTGAACAGCACAATCTACAACATGTTATTTCTATTGAAGTGTCAACTGTTGTTGTGAGAATGGAGTAAAACTCCATTTTGTTGTAGCTACTAAATATTATGTCATGTTTTTATCAGAACCTTTATATTCTGATGCATCACTCTCTATGTTTTAAGCTTTTTAGTTCTTTGTTTTTGAACTGAAATCCTTTAAAATATGTTTCATTTTCTTGACCCTAGCTCTTCTTTCCTGTTCTAGTTTCTTCAATTGTTTTTCTTTGCGTTTGTCTTCAATTTGTTTTTTTTTTCAGGCATATCAGTATAAATACGTGATTTGCCTGGCTGTCTTCCCTTGTTTGATTTTTATTTCTTAGAGCAGTTGGATACGGTCTGATTGCTTCTGGAGTGAAAAGAGTTTTTTTCGGTGTTACTATTTGATGGATTGGTGGATTATCTAAAACGTCTTGTTCACAGGTATTTCTGTCTGACCTTTGCAATTCACAAGCAGCAGTTAGTTGATTGTTAGGGATTCTTGCAAAATCTTGTATCGCAGAGGATGAAGGCTGGCAAAGTTCATAGGAAATAAGCTACGGTGTAGTTATTGTAAAATCATCAGTTACAAATTGCCTAATGTATACACCTCAGTTGGAGCAAAATTTTCACCACTAAAATCTAATTCATTAAGGGGCCGTATTCCAGGTGTACTGATTTTCACAAGTTTAGGAATATTGTAAATGCTCAGTGCTTTGCCAGGATTCATAATATGCCAGCTATGGAAGGCAGTTTTGAGTTTTGATTTAAAGTATGTGAAGACTCCAATGTTGAGTGGTTGTAGATGATGAGATGTGTGTGGTGGGAAAGATAGTTAAATTATGCCATTTCAGAGTAATATGACTCATAATTTTCATACAACAGTATAACATAGGGTTATCTTTTGTGCAAAGTGTGCGCTTCTGTGTACGTTTTAAAACAGAGACAAATATATCACTATTTATCGAGCCGCTTTTATTCACAGTCCCAAGGCTGCTTCGGGTGCACCTTCGAGAAAAATATCTTTATAATGCACACATGGAAACACGTAGAGTGGAGGGACTGTATTTCTATTCGCTGATATGATACCACCAAAAGTGATAATTTTACCTCTTTCAGCTCATACAATCTGTCCGACTTGTGTTTGACTTTTTGGAGCCAAAACTTTGGGAGTAACTAGAACTGTGGATGCTTTTGATTTTTCAAAATTATAAATTCTATCAGCAGCTAAAGAATGTCAACTCAAGACGGTCTTCAAGTTAGTGTAATACGTATTATAACAGTGAACAAAATTGTTTACTGTTACAAAGCGAACACAGTACTCTGTTGTCTAAAAGGCTGTTGTCAGGTGGTAATGGCCGTTTAGTAGCAAGGTTGTCTGAAAATATTTAACCTATTTATAGATAATGTAGGATGGGGAGGATGCAACAGGGTTCAAGAAATGGCCTTCCATACATTATCAAAATATAGCAATCAGAAGTTATGTTTATTGCATTTCCTTATCCACATCAATATAGGATTTAAGGTCAATAAGTTCCCACATCAAAAAAATCAATATTTTATTTGGTTACTTGTGTTAAGCACTCAATAGATTCTACAAAATGATAAACTAATGGATGTTTACACAAAAGACATTTAATCAGCACAGTAAATGTCACTTGTTTTTTAAATACCCAATAAGACACTTGTGTTGAAATATTGTCGAAATATTTTCCAAGATGAACAACGAATCAATTTAAAATACTCTTTGGCCAATTTTAATATATCAACATGTGTTTGGTGTTTGTAGGAAAACTGCTAACAGAGTTCCCACTAAGTTTACATTATGGTGTCGAAAGTTATAGAGTTTCATAATAATAAAAGTAATGATTGTGTTGCATGTTGCTTCTATCGTTTTGGTCTTAACAAATAGCATTTTTATTTTAACTGATGAATACACTTTTATAGCATTCAAGACACTTCAGATAATTCATGCTCAGCCTTTGTTGTTACTTGAAACAATTTGTGCCAGAAATGTATTTAAAAGATTGATTCTGAAAATTGAAGAAATAGATTGCCTTTTCAAATCAGAGCATAGAAATCATTTTTTGAGACTTGATAAATACCGAAATTTCATAGTCATCGGCCTTCTAATACCATATCATATTCTTTATGCTACTTTTGATTTTGTAATTGGAGGAATAAAACATGGTCTCTACGTTTGTATTTATGCTACGTTCAATAACATTGCTTCCATCATTTTTGATTTAGAAATAATATTGTTCTGTTTGATATTATTTAGTATAGTTAAACGTGTCGAAGTGTTGAATATTTTCTTTAAATTTAAAAATAGAGAAAATATGATCGCGTCTATCGATGACATATTAGGGAGTCCACAACACAATCCCAATTCCAATAATCATTTTACAATTGCATTGCCTCTAAATGAAAATTCCATTTATAATTTATCTCGATTCTACATTCTTCTCTTAGATCTATGCCACTATCTAAATAAAATGTTTGAATTTCAGGTTTGTATTGAACATGTTAATTAAAGTTTTTTAACAAAATTTAAAAAATAAAATTATAATAAAATTTTTAAAATATAAAAATGGAATAACTTCAAATAAACTTCTTGAAATAGCATTGTTACAAATTAATATTTTACTTTTTTTTCAGCTATTCATGTCATTAATTCTGATATTTTCTAGCATACTTCTTAACTCATATAGTTTCCTTCAAAATATAAAATATAATGTAAGTATTTATAACTCATATATTAGTTTATAACTCACACATTACTTCTGACTACAAGTTTAACAAACTACAAAGCTATAATATATATATATATATATATATATATATATATATATATATATATATATATATGTATATATATATATATGTATATATGTATATATATATATATATATATATATATATATATATATATATATATATAATGACACAATCATGAAGATATAAGGTAAAAACTTGTTTTATAAACTAAACTTTATTTTGATGAGGCAGTCAATGAAGCTTTAAAAAATAATGTGGTTTCTATAATTAAAATATATAATTTTTTAATTCAATATATTTAGAATTTTTTATAAATGTAAGAAACCCAGGGTAAATGGGTAAAGCAATGTCACAAAGAGAGTGCTTCGGTTTTTTGGTAACTGGCAATGTTTGAATTCAAATGTTATTATTTTATCTAGCAAAGTTATTATTAGAGTTGCTTTTATTGAATAGGCTGATGTTGCACCTGGTTGACTTATTTTATTTGTTTTTATTGTTCATTTAATCTTGATATTTACAGCCTTTGATTTATTTCTTTTTATTCTTAATTTTTTTAGTTGTATTTCATTAAATAACCGTTTTATTATCATACCCTTGCATAATTGGTTGCGCCTCACTACCCTTATATAATTTTGAATTAAAGGTTTATAAATAAAATCAGTTATTTCCATGCATCATTTAAGTACATTTTTCTGAACATAAACTTAGATATATAAAATTGTATTCCTTTCCATCCCGCATGCATTAATCAAGACACTATTTCAGAGATGGAACATGTCGCTTTGCACCATTTACATTATATGGCCCTTCCACCACTATGTCTCATTGGTAGCCGTGTGTCTCATTTGTGAGAAAATGTACTCGCAGATAGAAACTACGAAATCTCATTTGACATCAATGCAAGTCAATGATAAATTACGTAAGTGAATTATTTTTTTATGCCTTAACAACTGACTCTAAGTTCTTTTCATACTTCTTTAATGCCAGTGTTAAGAAGCATGCAGGAGCAAAGCTAGCCTCGCCTTTATTTAGAATAAATATATGTGAACTTAACTGTATTCCTACGCATTAGTATGTAAATATTTTCTCTAATATAAAATTATAGATAATCTCTTTTAGGATGGTTAAATATTGCAGATGAAGGTAAGCTTCTTAGTTTCAAGTTAAACTAATTATTCTATTTTTTACTCATCAATATTTTCAAAACAAGGTCAAGATTATCAGATGGTACTGGGACTTCCATTCCTGGGCATTTTAATATATTCCAAAGGCTACTACTGTCCAGGAACATTTGTCCCATTTACTTGCAGTCTTCCTTTCTTGTCCTTCTCTTCCACCAAGCACGGTTTTGTGCTATGTTAGTGCCAAGTTGGGTGTCTTTTAGTTCTTCTTCAACTGTCGTCAACCAAGTGGAGGGTGGACTGCTACATCCTCAATTAGTTGTTGGTAAGCTTATCGCTGATTGATACAGTGATGGTACAATGGTGATGATACGAGATGATTTTTTTCAATATTTAGTTGATGAATCAAACATATTGCTATCAAAATATTAAACTATTCCAAATATCCTGCAAAACTATCAAATGGCATGATATTCAAACCACAGAAATGAAGAAATTTTTGAGTCTAAAAATTTAAGGAAAATAATTCAGTGTACATTTTATAGTAAATCACAAATTCATTAAAAAAAATATGTGAAACTAAGGTTATCGTAATTTTACTGAATATTGTCATTTGCAAAACAAATTTGCAAAAATGGCTTGCGCCACCTGCCCCTTCCTTCTACAATTTTTTTGACATATACCAAAGACAATGAATTAAAATGTATGTCGGCATTACCACTATTACATGAAAATTGTTTACATGTGACCTTCATTTAAAAGCTATTATAAAATAATTTTCCCCTAAAAGCAATTTTATTTCCCCTTGGCTACTGTGAAATCACTGAGAAAACAAAATATTACATCCATGATGGTTGATGCTCAAAACTTAGCCTCATTTGTATTGTTACAAAATGATGTAAAATTTAAGGATGCCTCAAAAAATTACAACATAAGGGTTCATGTGAAGAAGCATGTAGGAGTAAAGCTAGTCTTGCATCAAAATAGAGCAATGCTGCATTAAAAATATGTACTGGCAGACAGTTTATTGATATACATATTGTTAAATATCACAAATAGATTAAGTTGTTTTCTAACATTTGCTCACAACAAACTAATGGGATATTATAAATTTTTAATTGAAATTTACATAATTTGTAATAATTTTACAGAATGCAGGATCATTCGTTAGGTTAACATAAAAATGCTCGAGTTTTTCGCTTGAATTTTCTTCCACTATAAAAAAATTAAATGGTTTGATGTTTACTAGAAGAAATGTGTTTCGTAGCAAAAAAAGCACCAAATTTTTTTTTAATTTCTTATCTATAAAAATTGCATTACGCTTGCATTGAATAGCATTTTAATAAATGTATGAGGTCAGATCAATAAATGGCATTCCTATTCTATTAGCTTTGACACCTGCCAACAACTCCTGATATTGAAAGGCCTCTACCTCACCCCCTAGCAATTGAACTAAGAACTCAGCTACTCCTGACTTATCTTAATCCAATATAAATTTTGTCTCGATTTTAGGGTGCATTAAACCTTTTTGTTAATTAGAGAAGAAACATATTAAATAATAATTTATTATAATATAACCATTAAAAATGATTAATCTTTTTATACATGATGTATTCATGTCATGAATCTAAACTTTTTCCATTGTTAGGAAATTTCCTTTTGACCCTCGTATTATATATTCAAACTTAGAAAAAAAAACTAAGAACCAATAAAATTTTGATATCCTCAAAAATACATCAAGTGATATCTTAAAGAATTTGTACACGTACATTAAATAGTACTTGCCTAAACTATCAAATAATTATCTTAACTATAATGATAAATGTGAATGAAGTAATTGAAATTTATAAATATTTGATGAGCATAAAAAACATTTCAATTTAATGTTTGATACAAGTTTACATATTGATATTACTAAATCACGTAGTTTCATTTAATTGTGAACAATTTTACATATTATTTTGCATGAACGAATGTTTAAATTTAGTCAACTTTTAGGAATTTCCTTTATAATTGTAGGAAGATCCATTCTAGAGGCACAGTACTAAATATCATAACCTCTTTAAAGTGAAGATCAAACACCCAATCCCTACCTTGTAAGGTTTCCCGAGACTGTCTCCCTACTTCAGCAACTTATATAGTAATTTTACTATTTTTTTTTCCTGTGTAAACAACTTTATGTATTTGGTACTTTGTAGAATACCCAAGTCATTTAAATTCATGTCTAGAAATGAGAAAGTCGGCAGAATTGATTGCAAATTACATTGAAACTCTTCACTATCATCTAATGGTTTATCAGTTATATAATACAGTTTATTATTAAAGACAAAGAATGCTGATAAATTAATTAAAAAATTATTGTAGGATATGTCCATACTTATGACTTGTTTTTAAAATAACATTCATGTTTACCTATTTACCAATTGATCAAAGGAGAGAAAAGGTGATCTAGTGATGTTGTGCAACATATTTGAACAAAAAATTAAATCTCGTTTATCAGACATGTTTCTGAGCTTTCATTTTTCTTAACTATCCACAATGTAAGAAAAATGTAATGTTTACTCTAATTTCTTTCTATTGAAAGAATTGCTAATTTTATTAGCTTTTCTTCACTCGTAGTTGATTTTACAAAATTTTTAGTTAATTCGTATTTCAATGAATTTCTTTAAAATAAAACCAAAGAACACAAATTAAATAATATTGTCACTTAAGGATAAGTTTTAAAGCAATTAACCAAGGTCCCTTTTGATATTAAGATGAAGAAACTGTCTGTTTATGCGACAGTTGCTGACATACTCGTTTTGATGTTGAGTACGAGTTGTATAAATGTTTTTACTTCTCCCAACATTTGTTCAACATATTTGAGTTCTTCAATAATCTCACTTAAATGTTATCCAGTTTTTCTACAGCCAATTCTAGATTATTAACTAGCAATTCCATTATAAATTTTGACTAATCAATTGCAACTTATAAAATACAGGCGGCATAGTCTGATATTCATCTGGTGTCTCATTTAATTTCAACCTATCACCGTTTGTAGTAATATTTACTGTCTTATTGACGATTTTTTTATTTAACAATGCTTGCAGAATTTTTAGTTAATATCTTTTGTAATTTTTCACATTTGTGCTTATTACTGAGCACAATAACTTCTAAAATAGCATTACAAACTTCTAATTAAAATAAAAATGTAAAGTTTCATTGAATAGGAATAACCACTAAACTATGAATATTAATGCAGAAAATTCATGTTGGTCTCTTTATGGTGATATATCTCACTTCAATACTTAATGATTTTAAGTTGGATTTGCTGGTATAGGCAAGTTTACAGCACCATTGGATTATAGAAGCATGCTTGGAACCTTATTAAGAGCCAACTCTTCTCGTTTTACTGAAGAACATGGGTTTCCCTTTTTTTTCATTTCAACACTTTGTTACATTGTTAATATAATACAAGAAAGTTGTTACATTAGTTACCTTCATGAGTTATTAGAGCAATTTCCTGATATTCTATCTCCATATCTAATTTTATCCGTTTTGTCCTTTCTGCTGTAATAGTTCTTTCATTCTCGAATAGGTTTTCCACCTTCAACCAGATATTTTGATAGAGACCCAATTAGTAATTTAGACTCTTTAGGCTTTGACTTTCTTTTCTGAAAACCACTTTGACAATTTACAATTAACAATTTACCTTTGATTTTATTTCTGAATGTAAATAAAATAACTCATTATATCTACATGCACATCAGGGTGAGACGTTGCAGTTCACACGTTTCATTTGAATTGAGTGGCCATTTGCAAAATGGTAAAATAAAATTCATTGTGTGCATATAACTAGATTGTAGAGATGAATTTCCTCACTTGTAAAATGTACAATTTTATTGATCAATTGGATAAGTTCAATCTTAAAATCGATCAATATTAAGATGGATCCTTAATTTTTTTATGAAACAGATGATAATAGAAATTACAAAAATTACATGATAATAGAAGATATCGGGAAAGTAAAGTATATACGAAAGTCCATTCAATCCAATTGAAAGAGTTTTTTCATATCTTATTTTTACTGTACTGGTTGAACTATTTCATGTAAAAAAACACTACTTTAATTTGTAGCAAGCTTAGTGGCAACTTAACTGTTCAAAATAAATATTAGCACTTAATGGACTATTAGTGGGATTTAATTCCATTTATTCTCCATCACAAACTTAAAACCGCTTTTCGGCTACTGTCATACTTTTATGTTAACCAATACTGTCATATTTTTATGTTTTACACCCTTTTCTCTAGCTCCAAGCTATTAGCGTTTTGCGTAAAGTTGCAGTGGCTCTACGCACACGTAGACCCTCTTTTGGGATTGAAGAGGTATTATGTAGCTGCCTCATATGGTTGCTTAATAGAATATTTTCATTTCTTCTCCAAAGCATGAAGTTGTTTTTCTTTTACAATATGGGAGCATAAGAGTAGCTCTGCCAGAAACTTAACCTGGGATCTGTTTCAATAAGGTTTTTGAATTCCTCCTAATTCAATGTACAAATTCGCCAAAATGAGGATAATCAAAGAGATCGGAATTTTCATCTTTGAACCTTTGGAACCAATATTTGGCTGTGAAATAAGGAGTTCTCCATTCATCATCATATATGCATATGGTGTCTTGCTTTACTAACTTTCACACCAAATGAGATTCACGAAGCGAGAGTCTTCAAATATTCTTCGTGAAATTTTTCTTGAGTTTTCGTAAGTCTGATCTATTCTCACCTAAACTGATTTGCTAAGTAAAAATCAAACCCCACGCTCTTTACTTAACTAACCAGAGATATTTAAGAAGTTTCCATAATATTTCAAAACACTTTGAAACATGCGTATTATTTACCAATGTCATGCAAATATGATGACTATGAGAAGTCTACTTATCCATAACAATATAAAGCAACTCTAGTTCATTTAATCAGATTAATGAGAATTATGAAAATATTTGCGGAATGGTAATATATTTATATAATAAAAACCATTAATTCCCTTGAAGCATGATCCATGTATTGAGTGTGGTCTGTAGCTTATATTAAACAGCACACCTGACAGTATTTATGCCATTGCTTTTGGTTTTGTACATTTTGCTTGTCCATTTTTATTCCGACTTCATTTCTGTGCCACCATATGTGTAATCTGCGGTAATTAGTTATAAGAAACTCATTTTATATTCTTCGCGTCATTTAAAACTTTTCCTTTCCCTTTAAAGGAAGTTTTGTGGTTAAACTCAATAGATGCTTGTAATAAAGATAGGGTTTTGTACAGACCTGGGCCCTAATTTTCCAATGAATCTGTGAAATTACATACCCCAATTCATATTCTACATTTTTATTCACAGTACATGCGCACATTTCCTAATTATATTATTAAAATATTCAGATTTATGCTCAGGTTTCTTAACACGTTTCATTCTGAGCGAATTTTGTATACTGATGAAAGTAAGTAATTTATTGCCTTCTTCATGAATATATTTAAAACCAGTCTTTACTCGATTCTAAAAGCAACAATAGCATTTGGTAAGAATACTTTCTTCTTTTTTTGTGTATTTCCAAAAAAACACTGAATTTATTTCATTTCAATGCAAATTCAAAAATTACTCGGTAATCACATTATTAAATATTAATTAAGAGCATAATTATCTAAAACAATAAATAAAAACAGAAACATTTTTCTCTGCTGCAAATAGAAATATAAATTAAAATATGTTGAAAACATTAACTTGTGCTGAATGACTTACACATCTTTGAATGACAAAACTCTCAGATTACACGCTGGCCAACAAACCTATTTAAAATGCATTTGGTTATGGCTTCAAATTAACTTGGAATTTCGTTAAAGTTTACATTTAAATTATCCTTTTTTTGCTCATTATAAAGTTACAGCCATCTAAATTATTTAGTTTATACTTGTCGAGATTTATGAAAGATTTATGAAATAAAAATAAGCTGTAACTCAATTATATTATTAGTGCCTATCTGAGCTACACTCTAACGTAGCTCAGATAGGCACTTGAAATTTATTCCTACGCCCACCTGACCGAGGCACCCAACAACCGATTATTGTTCCTTCATCACACTATTTTTCCTTCAATAAACTTTTCCTGCAATGTTAAATCATATTGAAACCATCCATAACTTACATATTCATGATTTAATATGTTATATTTATCAAACTGTTTCAAAACACACAGCAGCCATCAATCAGACATTAGAGTCAGACAATATTTCACAGGAAATATAATATTAGCATTAAGAATATAATTTATTATTATGTTTATATCAACTTATATGCATGTAGTATGTCTCTGTAAATATAAAGGAATACTTGCAACTAAAATTTTTTTTGAGTAAGGTGTAAACTATTTAACCAATTTTAATAAAACCTTTGTAAAGGCATGGTTAGCTTGATGTTACTATAATTACTGTTAGGTATACCGGACAAAGTTGGTTACCCTTGCTAAATTACAATCAACGGACATACTTACCATACTACCCTAATCTTGTACTAATATTTTGATCCTGTTTCTTGTATTCATTAATAATACCTTACTATAAGCTTATATTAGTTTCTTTTTTTCAGCATCTACTGTCCGATGTTACATGAAGCTTATTAAAAACATGATAGAAGCAGGCGAGCTGGGTCAATTTAAAATTTTCCACCTGTTCAACCTGCGAGCCTCATTGCTGCTCCATTTTCTGGGATTGATCGTGAATTACTCTATTGTTCAGATTCAATTCATTAACGTGGGAGATCTGTCTTACCTTAAAAATTAAAACTGGGGTTTTCAACAATTTTATATAGTTTAATACTCGGCTAAATATTATATAACATTATTTGATGATTCCTGATTAGCATGAATCAATTTTTTATTTATTCTCATTTACTCTTTTCGGAGAGTCATAAACAAAAGCTCTAATCTATTGTTTCGCTTAAGTTATGTAAAATTATTACCTTTGTATGGGTCATGTCAATTAAACAGTTTAATATTGTTTTTTCTCTATAATCTTAGTCAGCTAAAATAAAATAAACCTTATATTATAACTTAAATAAATAGTTTGGCAATATGTATCTTAATAAATAGTAAAAATTGATTACAAAAATGTGACAATGTGTGAATTAATTGTGAAAATGTGTGAATTAATAGTGAAAATGTGTGAATTAATTTTTCTGAGAACTACTTCTTTACCATTTAGATTTAAGCACATGTTTAAAGAGATAGATTAAGTTAATGTACTCAAGTTTCTATATTTCTGGTTTCTCCTAGACCCCGTAACTGTTTCTGTTGTAGACTAAATGCCTTAAACTTTAACTAATGAATACAGCTTCTTAAAAGATTCATAACTGAAATATTTTAACCTTAACTTTATTTTTTACTGGCATCTAGATGGAAATGGATGTTGTATGTAAAACTTATATAAATTTAATAAAGAATAAAGCCATATATACTATTGAGAGTTTTTACATTACCTTATTGGTAATGTAAAAACGCTCAGGAGAGTAAATAAATAAGTTTGTCATAACTTTTTGCCTTTTTACCAGTTATGTTTTTATATGTACATATGAAAACATTAGTGATATAAAATTTATTTCTGAAAAGAGATCTGACAAATAAAATTTCAGACAAATAGCTTTCTTGGGTAAAAAATAAAGTATGTTCACAGGTCTGTTTCCAGCCAGATATTAAAAATGTTTACAATCCTATATGCATTGATGATTGTAAGAAAAGTTAAAGTAGGCACGTTTAACTGTTCATAAGAGAATACAGGTAATAATTGTATTTGATAACTAAATTTGTTAAACAGACTTAGATTAATAACTTTTTTGTACTGAACAAATGTATAATAATTGATACTTAAAAAAAGTATGTTAATCAATTATTATAATGAACACAAATAGCATGTACTACAACAAGTCTCTAAACAATAATTAATTACGCTACAGTAATAAAACCATAAAAGGTACAGTTACAAACATAAATTTCTAGACTATTGCAAATAATTTCTTTGGTAAATTATGAAAGTACACCAAACAGTAGCATATGAACAATAGGTTCCACCAGATTTGTTTCAGATGCTGGCCAGGCTTATGATTCCACATTCTTACACAACTATTGGTGAATATTTTGCATAGACTCTCATCCAAGAATGTGTCTTAGACATGTACAATTGCTAGCCATCAGGGGGACACAAACTGTCCAATTTTCAATGGCCGTCTAATCGGGATTCAATATACTAAACATTATTTTCTATTTATAAACATTATTCAATATACTAAACATTATTTTACATATACTAAACATTATTTTCTCTGAATTAATCAAATTTGTGAATGCACCGTCCAAAGTTACCTGAGCCTGAGTATGTGAGTAAATTCCAGACTCGTGTCAGGTTTCGTCTCTAATACCCGCTGAGCATGTTAATAGATGTTTGTAGTCGTATTTGCGTATTAAATTAATTTGCGTATGATGCCACATATTACGCCGCGATGCTCGCACAAGCATACGAATGGAGCATAAGGGTAAAAAGGGGCTAAGAAGCTCTCTTAAAATGAGGCACGGTTAAAGTGTTTTAATCTCAGGCTACGCATTTGCATTAAATTTGTACTGCAGCTACTTAAAAAGTAATGTTTCATTCTGTGTTTTTAATAGTTGTTTTGCATAAACTGGTTATTATGATTAGATGGCTTGTATTAAATATATGGTGCATAATAAATCATTGAATTTAAATAATATTATAACATGTACAATTTTGATATTATGTGTTATATTATATCAATTTAATGATCTATTGTCTCCATTGAGCACATTGGTGCATAAGACTTTTTTCATACACCAATATTTTAAAGCAGTATTATTTATAACTGACATTCATAACATGCAAGACCAATGCTTATGTGTACATACACATACATAACATAAATAAAAAATATTTGTAAAAGAAAATGAATAAACTATAAGTAAATGTAAGTACATCCAAAAATACTTGCAATAACTTACAAACACAAGTCATTTTCTAATAAAATTTGCAATAGGTATTTAGAGTAATATTCATGGAAATTATTATATAAAATTATTACATAATCTAGCTAAACCTGCAACAATGAAATATACCATTGATATTTCCTATCTGGTACAGTTCAAATTTAATAGAAATCAATAACTAGTTTTTCAGCTATAAATAAAAGTACATATCAATATTTTTATAAAGAAACCCAGAATACTATCGATAGTGATCAGTCTGGCAAATGAATAATGGATTTAATTCTAAACCGTAATAGACAGTTGTACATTCGATTTGACAATAAGTCTTTTTATCTGTGGACAACCTCACAGCAAGCAGGTTTGACCATAATGTACATGTATTTGACTTCACATTATGTTAATTTAACAGAAGGTTGTGGACTCTAATTGAATATAACATCCACACCATAATGGATTATAAAGATAATGAGGGGAGGGATCAACCTAGTTCTCACATATTGTACTCATCAAATGACATTTGGTAAAACATGTGAGAAATAAAAAAAACAATTGGTAAAAGATATTATTTTATATTATTTATTGGTACGTATTACGTATTGGTGTCGTTATCATAATCCCCTAATTTTTTTGTACTGGGATATTCTTGTACTAGGATAACTATAGATTTTTTATAAATCAAAAGATAGGTTTTTGTTCGTCTGTCTGTCTACGTATCCATGTTGGAAACTTAGGAAGTACTCAATCGATTATACAATTTAATGAATTATACAGTAGAAAGAAGAGCCAAATGTAAATAAAGCACCCTTTTCGTGCTGTGAAATACGTACTCGTGTACTATACAAAACTGTAGCTTTAGATTTTTTAAATTGTTTTTTTTGTACTATACAATTGTTCATTCAGCTTAAATTGTTGGAAAGGCCATTTTATTTAGTTTGTAATACTATATAAGTTTTTTTGGTGTACAATATTTGTAAATAAACGAAATGTATAATTGTGAAAACTTAATTTTTTCCACTATTTCTTAGTTGTTACATTTAGTGATTTTCATAGTTATAATAGCATTGAATTTAGTTATAGTGACGTCTTTCGTCTATAGAATTAAACTGTCATATTCTGTGTGCGAATTTGAGATGACTCACCAACAGAACGTAGGTAGATAAGTTAGAGTTTTTGTTAGGTTGTTTGCTTTTTCATTTTTATATTTATTTATTTTTTATGTTTTTATTGTAATACCAAAACTGAAATTTTATGCTTTTTCATTTATAAGCATTTTTTTATAAAAACGGCAAACTTTTTTTCAATGTATGCCAATATTTTTTGACCCCATAAATATGTAAGCAGTGGTTTTTCTCTTCCACAAGCTAACAATCCAATAATATATGGAAAATACATTTTTTCTCGATATATACAAGCAATTTTACAATAAAAGTATATACAAGTAATTTAAACTTGTTTATTACATTTTGAAAAAATATATTTTGATTAAATTTTGAAAAAATAATGTTAGAAATAATGTAATGTCATTTTTAATAATTCTATTAGACAATTCTTGTTGAAAGTTTTCTGAAAAGATATAACTTTTTTAATTAATGTTATTCATTTTTTAATGAATATCATGTTTTCATTAATTATGCTTCATATGTATATATTATATATTTATATATATATATATATATGTGTGTGTGTGTGTGTGTATATATATATATATATATATATTTATATAAATAGACATCCCGTAACCTATTGTGCATCGAACATGGTCTTTTTTGCGTATAATATGGCGTCAACCTGCTTTGGGTGTCCGATGTACAGATGCCAAATCGGAGACTATGCTCATCACTTTCACCTTCCTTTGCTGATTACATAAATACTAAAAATGAAAAGAAATTGAATACTACTTTGCTTCCATTTTGGCTGTATTGAATATTAATAGGTAACAATAGTCAACAAAAACCTTTCGGTACGTAAGCTAATATACATATCTACTATCTGCTTATCTATTATATAAGTTATCTAAATACCTATTATTCTGTTGCCACTAGGAATTGATCGTCTGGCAACATTTCAATGAAAGATTTCGAAACGGGTCAGTTAGATGCGGTAAACCATTATGTGGTCGGCACAGTCCCCTGACATAAATCTTTCAACTTTTTGTATCGGGTTCCTACAAGGAATTAGTGTAAGCCAAAGAAACATGAAAAATGAGAGATATTGGAATAAAATTCAAAGAAGCCAATGAACAGCAAAAAACAATAGTGTAACTATGCTAAATTTGGCAATCAGTGGAAATAAAACAACGAATAAGCTTTGAGTCTCAGGGAAATCACGAAAAATAGAGAAGCTAAATTCTTGATGTACTTAGAGATTTTGAATTTTGATGAAAGTAGGTACCCATCCACACTCCTATTTGTAATTTTTTATGTTTATTGGCAAGATTTTTATGATCAAACCTTCAAAAAATCAGGGTATTTAATATTAAACACAATATCAATTACAGTTATGAACTTATAGGTATGAACTTATAAACCAAGGGATGATTACCATACAACGCTTGTATATATGCGGAATGCATGCCCTTAAGATACCACAAGGTTCACCAGACATAAAGATGTTTTACAGACATGAACTATACATAAGGCTGGTTAGTTTTCACATCATGTTTACTAATCATCAATTATAATATTACAGATAATAACAAACTTAATGCCGCTCCTGGAAAAATTTTGGTTAAAAAATAAATCTTGTGCTACTTATTTCATAAAACAGCATCCATTGTCATTGATAACTATTTTGCGAACCATATAATAAGTAACTTTTAGCTAATTGTCCGTGGTTGCTAATGTTTTACGTTAATATTTCTAACCCTATTAATCCTATATGAAGTTAAAAAATCTAGCAATTAAGCCTCATACAAAATGTAAATGACTAAATTATAAAATGTACACTTTCTAGTATAATTATTTTAAATTGTTTAACTTAATCAAACATAAATATTGATTCCATCAATTCTATACCTGTTTTTAAATTTTATAATATTGTTGTATTTTAGTGGTAAGTTAGTCATACAAGCATTTTATGTGTTACCTTTGTATGAAATATAATACAAGCAAAAGTTTTACTATCCAATTCACAATGTTAAAATGTGTTGTGAAACAGGATAGGAAAACAAAATATATAAATTATGTGTAATTTTCAAGATTTTTCTCATTTATATTGATTTTGTATGAGGCTTAATTTATAATGTTTCATCTTAACTGTTTTTTCACATGCCGACCATAGAATAATTTGAAGTGAATCAAATAAAATGTTTTATAGAGGCCAAGATTCAATAACCCGTCAAACTCACCAACCAACACCAGTATGGAGGATTAATTAGATTCTGGTATTAATGACAAAAACAGGTATTTAACTTACGTACCATCGGAAAACTACAGTGACACTGATGAATTTACTGCATCTTCTACCATAAATCAACAAATAATTTCAGGTGGTTTATTCTAGATGTCGACAAAGGTTCTCGTTAATGATAGTGACAATTACAGAGAATTCAGACACTTCATACAAGATGCAATATCAATTCCTCCTAGTCAAAGTGAAGAAACAATTCAAACAATGGTACAATAACCACACGGCCATTGTCATTTTATTCTACTCCTACATATGAACAAATCACTGTTCTGGTAGAACCTCCTCTATCACCTAGTGCAAATTATATTGCTAATAGCGTTGTTCTTAGTTCATTTGGCAACACTATCTCAGAGTATGATAATAGCGATAGAGATGCAATTTTCTATCCTATATTAATAGAGTTGTCCAGTGCTTCAAGTGATAAAAAAGAAAAGAATAATATTTTAAGCTCGTTGAATGCCAAATTCAACCACAATGTCATGACCTCGAAGAATTTTAGATATATTCCGATATAGTCTAATGTATTTTTATGGTATCCAACTTGATAATTTCGTCTATTATTATTTTTTTACTGACTAATTTATTATTTTTTTATCAACAATTTTTTAATATTTTCCCTACACAGGGACTAATTCTTTAGCTATAAAGTTAAGCTGGTTATTATTGACCTTTGGAGATAATGAACTCAATATTCGGTGATTTGATTAAGTTTTATTTTTTAGACTTTGGCGACAAGTTATAGAGGAGAAGTTAATAGTGCTCATTTAGCTAGTGCAAAAAAATCACTTAGGACAAGCATAAGTATTTCTGCTTTTATTGTGAGACTGATGTTCTGAATTTTTCGACATGTAATGCGTAATCACAAACAGTTGGCAAGCCAGGGAATGATATAAAATGGGAAATCGCATCCTTACTTCTATCATGTCATTTCGCACAAAGATGGTTGGTGTGCCGGGGTATGATACAGGCCACTTTTTATTACGGGAAATTTCATTACTTTGAGAAAATTCTTATTTCAAAGAAAAAAATGCACAATGGTGATAATGAAGTAACATCACAACGGAGTCACTGATAGACATGATTTTTGAAACGCTATGTGCGGAATATAAGGTAGCAACAGAATTGCCCCCTTTAATCCCTAATTTAGAGAGAAATATTAAGAGAAGTATTATAAAATTGCAAACAAAAGGCTTAGCATTTAGTTTCCTTGAATCATTCCACATACCGTTGCATGTTTTAATTTCACCTGATAAGTTTTTAATCAAAACCATGCGAGTAAATTTGCGGGTAAAAGTACGTATTTATAAATAAAATGACTTTTTTAGAATATGTGTTGGCGTTTCATTTGTTTTCGCATATTCGAAATTAGAACCAAAAGTAACAAAGAAATGAACTAAAATTTCTTATAAGTTTATTTATTACAATTATTTACTAGAACGAATAAGAGAAAAGCATTAAACAGTCCAATAAATGGATTTAAATCAAAACTATAGAAAATAAGGCTACGAGATAATTAATTTGATTATGGATATAATGCCAGAATGACTACTTAGAAAATGACTATGTAGTGAAGCTTTAAAGTTATAACATGTATAAGTATTTACATAAAATTCATAAAAATCTGTCAAACACGAGTAGAACTCCCGCTACGAGGGCTCTGCACACATTTAGGCAGTTAGAAACATTAAAGGGTGTGTAGTTTTTCTATTAAACTATTTGCTGATATTCATTTTTCACTAAATTGCTGAATGATTGGGGAATGCTAAATTTTCTTCAAATTGCAATTCAAAATATTTGTGTATGCCTAATAAGCGAATGATACCCATAAGATATATAAGATGAAAAAAAATTAAGTCTTTATTTATCTGGTCTTTAAATTTTTATTTGAAAATTATTGAAATTTAGTAAAAAATATATGGACTAATAAGATATATTGCTGTGCCAATATAAAGCTTCTATGTTGCATGCTTTCTGAAATGATCAGTTGAGAATGCAGAAAGACATAAATATATTGCCTAACACACAGTCATATTTGTAAACACATGGTGTTTATTTAAAAAGTAATCACATCTAGAATCATGGCTTTAGTTTTCCTACAGCCTTTGCGAGGGCTACTAAAAATCCCTATTTTTCATCATTTTGGGTTCAGTATTCTCGGAATAAGGATGTCTTATTTTCGTTACATTTTGTTCATATTTTTCAGAATATCTCTAAAAATATGATATGATATGGTTCAAGTTCTTTTCTCAAGTGATTTCTGAGAAAAAACAGCTATACACATGAATGAACTTATAGGATTTCCGGTTTTTTTTCTCAGTGCTTATGTATGATAATGTAATTGAACACACACACCGACAGACTCACACACACACAAACATATATATATGTGTGTGTTTATATATATATATATATATATATATATAACGTAGATCCTTCGCCAAATAATTCCGGTCAAAGAAAATATCAGAAATTACCGATTTTTCACTTTGATCAAAAAGCTAATTATAAAGATAATTTGATTTAAAATAATTATTTGGGACAAAAGCATAATCATAGTTACACCCTAATGTAATTTAATCCACTTTAATGGGGAATGTTCAAATGTTAATGGCCATGTAATTGGGCACTAATTACATTGGCATCAACATTAAAATGTTCACAATTAAAGTAATTTGCGAAAGGTCGGATAAGATATTAGTTACAGCAGGCTGGCCAGTTGAGTTTGCTTGAAACGTATTTCAGATTATTCAAAATAGAAAGAGAAGGAATTCTACCAGATTTAGAAGAAGCGTTTAAAACAATTATTTAACTGAAGCTATTTGTGGACTCTGTCGATCTGATGCAAAATTTCTTAAAAATTTTCCTAAAACATGCCTGCGTAAAGGAATCAGTAAAATACTTGTAACATATTCTATTTTGATGACTTTTACTCTATTTCAGAACTTACGTTAGATGGTTCAGGTCCAATACGTTATTTTATAGACATGAGTTTCAATTTAGTGACGGCATTAAGTTTATCTTACCTCACACTTACATATATCTTTTGGAATAAAAATTTACCCTCTCAAATATATGCAACATTCAGTCGCATCGACCACAAGATTGAGAAGAGTGCCAAGAACCTTATTTTGATGAAATCTAAAATTTATTCAAATGTACTTCTCACAGTAATGGTTTTCACAAATTTATTTTTTTAAACTATCGACTGCTATGTTGAAGTTTTGGCTTACATTTGGAAATATTTCTATATTTACATAGATTATTTTCTGATCAACGTTGACAAATTTCTCTTTATGTTATTGGTTTTATTTTATGCTTCCTCTATTTGTGCTGATAAAAAATAAAACTTTTCCAGGTGGCTACCAAGGTTTTACTGTCTGACAAAAAATGATATTCAAAATGTACTTTTGAAACTTGGCATAGGACCATAATAGTTTCTTCGTTTTATCATTTTTGGCACAAAACCTTATAAATGTATCCATAAACACTACAAAATAATTTATTTGTGAAGGATATATAACCTCAACAAAATTCATTATAAAATATCATAATAATATAATGATTTATTATATAATATCTTTCTGTGTTAATACACTTACAGAATTTGTAATCATTATTTTCCTTAAGTTTATTATTTATATATTCAATATACGAGGAATAAAAATAAATGCTTCGAATATTTTTTTTTATATAAATGACAATTAAAAAAATTACATTAACACTTCATTATATTCCTGTGACAAGAAAGAAATAGCCTAAGGTAAAGAAATAGCCTAAGGTCCTAGAAATAAAAAACCGCTACTTTAGCTAACCAGTGTTACCACCTTAGCTTCCCATGTTGGGAATGAAAAGGAGTTGGTCTTAGCACAGATAACTTATTACCACAGTAAGACATTTTTTTTGTTCTCTCATCCTTCTAATACATTGGAATGTTGTCAGGTTTGTGACTACTTCCTTTCCAATAATTTTTTAAAGAACTTTTGATCACCAGGTGTCAGCCTTTGGATGAATTCTGTAACTCACAGTGCTCCCTCAAATTGTAGACGTGCGTCTTATGAGCTTTGTGATTTTCTCTGATACTTTATTATGATCACTTGGCGAAATCCCTGGATACTAACATGGATGCTTTTGAATTCAGGGATATTTGTTTCATTTTTAGTGAAGGTTCTTAAATAAAAAATATATGCATTTGTTGCAAGCAAAGTTTAAATCCAGTTACTGATTGTAGATAGTGATCATATTTTTTTAGTGCAATTTTTGTTGAAAATAATCTGTTCCTTGGGAGGTACATAGTGAAAATTGCTCATGTTGACGAGGTGAAATTGCATAATTAATTGTTATAAAGGTTATTTAAGAAGTCTACAATGGTTCTGAACTAGTCCCAACAAGATGGATTTTACCAATTTAATGAATTTATTATGAGATATAATAATTTGTTTATCAAACAGACCTATGCTCTTTATTTTACACAAATTACCAAATGATACATACATTTAGGAACAAATGTCGACCATCAGTATTAATGCATGTAGGGAATGTCTTTTATAAAGTAATGCTGTGAATAATTATTATAAATAAGTATGTTTGGTAGGTGTCGATAAATCAAATGCATATCTTATTTTTATAACTTGCATAATTCAAAATTATATTCTTGCATAATTCAAGATACTTATGATTAACACAACCAAACTGTCCATTAAAATAAAATGTATTATTATACTTGTTACAAATCCACAATAGTTTACGCATACACATAGTTAATGCACACATTAAAGAAAGTACTTTTTGAGTAATTACAATAAATGTTTGCGTTTAACATCTATTGTAACTACTCAAAAAGTGTTATCTGAGATTACAATACTTAAATAGTTTCAAAAGTGACGCTTATACCCTCATATTTTTCTGTTGGGTCTGGTGAATGTTTACGTAAACATTCACCAGGCCCAAGAGCCCAGGAGTTTCATGGACAAATCATATGCTCAGCAAGCATCTGCGGCCAGCTAGGTGTAATGCAAATGTGCTGTTTGTATGCCTTTTTTATAATTTACTATATTGTGAATTACCACCAAGTTTATAGTTTATAGTGGTGTATTTTACGCTTTATGATTGAAGCTAAAATTACAGTATAGAAAACTGTGGTTACAGTGTACACTCTAGGTGTTGATTAAAATTATTGACTAATTTACTGTCGCTAATAGTCAATTAATCAAACTGATTAATTGCAGAAACATATCTGACCTAAATCTGTTTAACAAACGTGTTTTTTGGGCAAATTTAAGAATCTGTCTGAAAATAGGCCAGTGAACATATATACGAGAAATTTATAATCAAAGATAAATTTTAGACATGATTTATAAAGTATGTCTCACATTTTGTTTAACATCATATCTGTTTGCAGAAATAGATTTTGTATCGATTGTGGTTATTGTGGATATTGCAATCCTTATCGAGAATTAATTTAGACAACCTTAATAATTTATTCTCCTAATTTAATTTATACTATTCAATAACACAATATATAAAGAAAAAGTCAAAAATAATATATTATAATTATTTTATATTAGATAATTTATAGAAAACAAATGATTTGGTTTACATTTTAAATTATACAAGCTGAAATGCAAATGACAAACAATAAAAACATGCATATAACATTTAACATTTAACATAATAATAGGAAACATGTAAACAGCACTATATAATTTTTAGCTAAATATTAAAATGTGCAAAATTAATCAAAAAATTTAATTATATTATTTAAATTAAGACAGATCATCGACGTTAATGAATTGAATTAGAACAACAGAATAACTCATAACCAAACCCAAAAAATGGAGCAGCAATGAAGCTCGCAGGTTGAAAGACTTAAATATTTTAAACTGACCAAGTTTGCTTGTTTCTATCATGTTTTCAATAAGCTTCATATGTTGTCGCACAATGAATGCTGAAAAAAGAAAATGGTATAAGCTTATATTAAGGTATTGTTTTAATGAATCGGAGAAATGGTTTCTCCGCTATGACATTATGTTTACTATTAAATGTTGAATAAAAGGGAAACTGGTCTTATTCATTAAAAACTAGCAATGGTAACCAGCTTTGTCCTGAATTAAAAACAGTACTTGTGAAAATAGCGAGCTAATGATGCTTTTACGAAAGTATAAACTAAAATAGAATAAATTAAAAATGGTTAAATAATTCATGAAATTACATCCTATTTACAACAAATTATATTCTGAAGTATTGGTTTATGAATATAGATACGTTCTTCATACACATAAATGTACATAAATCAATAAATAATTGACCTTCATACACGTAAATAGACATAAATCAATGTAATAATAATTGAATGTAATAATGAAATGACCATTCACATCAATAACATGAGGCGAAAAGGTATTTTTAACAAAACTTTTTGGATGTTAAAGACACAAACATAATTAATACTGTAGGAAATGGTTTCCCGTGTAATCATGACATAGCCAATAAACAAATAATTACAAAATTCGTTCAAAATATAACATGTTAACCCGAGCATTAGATGCGGATATTCTGGTCATATTATAAGAAATTATGCATTTACTGCATACTAAAATATAGATGACAGTGGAAAATCAATTGGAGGAATTAAAATGTATACATTTATTTAAAAATTTGGTCTTGAGTCTCTGCGAAACTCCATCTTATTTTATAAGCATCGACTGGATTTGACTACAAAATTTTCAGTACAAAATAGAAAAAATTCAAAAGAAAACAAAGAATTTGAAATGACTTTTTCATTATTAATTATCCTACATGACATATGTGTCGGAACACAATGTATAGAAACCAAAGCAATGGCATCAATACTCTCAGAGTCGCATTGTTAATAAAAACTGTAGATCACAATCAAAACATAGCCTGTGTTTTTAGAAATTTCATAGCTCGAATTTAAGACTTGTATCATCATTTAAAATACCCTTTGGCAACAAATTTTATCGTCAGTGATATGTTATACCATTGTGCGTTTGTGTCATGTTGGTCTCGTATCTTAAAACGTATAAATTTATGATGTGGGGTTTTCTTGTAATTTTGTGGTATGATATTGCACCATAGATATTCATCAACTTCTCTAGAAGTGTATGATTGTAATCTAATTGACTGTTCTGTAATATCGCTATTTTTGTTGCAGCTAATTGCTTTTAATACTATTTTCAATTTATTTTTTATAATTTACATTAAAATGTTCTCTGAGTCATCATTTTTACAGTAAATATATTTTCAAATTTGGTTAATAAAGTTTAAAAATGCTTTAAGCACTTATCGATCGTAAACATTAAAAAAGCAAATAATTCAATTTAAATGCGGAAGTAGTGTCAACACATTAAGTTTCAAAATATATTTTTTGGATTTTTACATACTTTTCAGTTTAGTAACTTCAATCTGTAGGATGGTTCCCAGATACAACTGCCAAAAATTTGAATTGGAAAATTTAATTGCTTATTTAATAATGATAATGAATTACTGCTATACTGGTGTGCAGGGTATATAATCTTGCAAATAGAATCCATAGACCTTTGTTTTGTCAGTTCGTTCAATTAAAGACAGACATTTTCTCTGCATAAATTTTAAATCATTCATAGTTAAATAGTCACTGTGAATCATTTATAGTCACTGTGACTTATTTATAACCAGTCTTTCCATAAAATCTCATGTTTTTAAAATAAAAGATACCCCCTTCAAAACCAAATCACGTCCTTTAAGTGAAGAAAGCCAGTCCTTACACGATTTACCGATTTTATTAATTACTCATAAAAATTTAAAATAATTTTGTTATATGAGACGGCTGTTTTATTAGTTGTCAACCTAACACTTTTTATTACTTATTTTTTTAAACTACAAAATGTGTACATGTCTATTCTGAAGGCAAAACAAGTACCAAATCAAACAGGATAACTTCATTCAAAATGTATATCATTTGAAAATAATGGTAATGAAAAAGTAATCAGCCTTTTTTACAATGCTGTATTTTTCAAAATAAAATCTACCTATTTCAATAATAAAGCAAAGCTCAAGATGTTTTCAGAAAAGAAAGTCAAAGGTGGAAGAGACTAAATTACCAGCTGGACAAAAAAAGTATGAACAAAAGTTAAGAAAGAACAAAAGTAAAGAAACTTAACACTAGGCACATTTACATATAGAACATAAGGAAATTGCTATAATCAGACACGATAGGACTGTTCTAATGAAAAGGGAAACCTGACAGATTTAGGCACTATGGAAGATGAAATTAATGGAAACTCATTTTTCCCCATAAAGAAAGGGAAGAAGCCAATTTTGTAGAACCTACAACAAGATTACATTCCAAGTGTGCTTTCATTTCATTCAACATTGGGGCTAATTGCCAATGCCTATATTAAATTACATACCAATTAAAATCATCAAGCATTAAAGTAAAGTTATCAATGTCAAGAGGGATCTTTTCTTCTTTTCTGAAAGTTTGAGAGGAGTTTAAAAGGATGGTTCAGTACATGTCGGAATGTTCATTATGACCACTTACTATTTAGTCACTTTCGTTACTTAAAATGTGGGAGAAATAGTGAATATATTGGAAGAAATACGTATACAACAAAGTTATGTATACATAGCCCTGTTTTATGCGGCTTTACATTTTTAATATATTTACAATATTGTAACACTATCTTAGAAGTAAATTTGGCTTGAGAGATGTCAAAAATTATGTTTGATATAAAAAAAACTAAAGTTTCAACATGCCCTTTTAACAGAAAAAATTATCTTTGATTAGGTTATCAATTTTGGTACTCAAAAGTATGATGCATTGAGCCAATGTAAATGTAATGGCCTCCCAATGTAAATACATGGGGAGAGGTGGCGGATTAAAATTAAAAAAGACACCAGATAACTACCACAAAATGCTGCCTTAACATTACAATTTTAATACGTAAATAAATTATTATAACCAAGAATTATTCAAGTATCGTCAACACAAATATTGTTGCAAAAGTCTTTTGTGATGGATGAAAGTGTACCATATTAAAGATTGTTCAGACAAAGTTTATAATAAAAGCTCCAGTCAATAATTTAGAATCCACTAGAGAAATTATTAATGGATTTACAGGATATGAACAAATGGTGCAAGAATTTAAAATATTTTGCATGAGCTATTAACATGAATGCATAAGCAGCCTCATAAAGACAGTGCACGAGTTACATAGATAGTGCATTGACATCTTTAAAACTCACTAAACTCTTTTGTTTTTCTTTGGCTATTGAATAAGCTATTTGAAATATGAAATAATTAAAAATTAGATGAAATCAATTGCAACTGTACAAAAACTAATAAAATTAGCAACTCAATTCATAGAAAAATAATTTGAGAAAATACAAGATTTTTATGACACTATATATAAGTTTAATAACGTAATTTAATTTCTTGCTCAATTATACTATTTAAAATGTTTTTCTGTACTATCTCAATTTTATCATATTTTGTTAAATTGCTTAATTGATTGATATGACAGCACCTTCATCTTCACTAACAAACTGAATTATGTAACTGAGAAATCAGGAGGTGAATTTAAATTATTGAAAGATTTCTATAAAATTTGTACATTTAAATCTGTCAACATGCATATTATTAGATGTGAACTGAAATGATTAATTAACAGACAGAGCTCGCCTACACGATAAGGAAAATAACAAAATTTCTATATGAATTGCTGGGGCAGGGAGTTGGTCTTCGAAAAACTCAGAAGGTGTGGGTATTGGTATTTGTTCATTACTTTGAGGAGGTTGTAACATTTAGTACAATGTATCTAAAATATATAATTTTTGTCATAATTTAAAGATTAATCTGTGCAAAGTAACGTAATTAAATTTTAAGTAATAATTTCTTCTTTAAGCATTCTGTGGTTGCATTGTTGTTAATGATAATATTATATAACACAAGTATATTGCAAATAGGCTTCTATAACTAATCTTTGGCTTATGAATGATATAAATAAATAAATATATATATATATATATATATATTTATATATATATATATATATATATATATATATATATGTATACACATATATGTTTATGTGTGTGTGTACATTCTATATAATATAATAATAAAATTATACGGAATGCCCTTTTCATGGCAGAGGGACAATAATATTCGCACTAAATTTAATTCTTGGTCATCCGATATTTACATATATCAATTATTCATTTAATATTTATCATTATAGCTTAGACAATTTTGTTATAGTTGGTCAAGAACTATATATAGTTAGTATGTTGTGTGTAAATCAAATGTTAAAAGTTTGTTTGGTTCAGGAAAATTTATTTTTGATTTTGCATATAAAATTATGGTCAGAATATAATTTCCTAATAATGGAAACATGGAATATATGAATATGTCATGCATATGAATATCAATATTATATTCTTTAATATACTGACAATTATGAAATCAACAAAGACGATTATTACAATACAAAATCACCACAACATACACGTTGGAATGAATTAACTACCCAACACAGGAGAGCTCGAACCCTCAGTTCGATTGCTTGGAAGTTAGGAGGTTGAAATCCTCGAGTTTTGGAGGTTGTGGTCAGATGACAAAGTTAATAAATTGAAATGCCAACTATCAATCTAATCTCATACAATTACTGAAATACAATTTAATGTAAGTGTAACGCAGTCTCATGGAAATTCAGGTAAAAGATTCCTTTGTGTGACTCCGCCCCTTATTATCCTGTAGAATTATAAAAAAATGTATAATCTACGTATACTACTTAGCTTTGAGTTAAGTTAATGATAGATTATTGATTATCTATCTATTCATACATGACAATACATTTATTGATAATCTATCCGTCTGTGCTTGGTCAGATTGCTATTGTGCTCTATTTCCACACAAAACTTTAATCCTATATTTATACACATGACCCATTACAATATCAATATTCAAGTTATCTTATCAGATAAAATAATTATTGGACTCGAAACAGGCAAATTGGCCTCCATATGTGAAATATTTAGAGACTAATGTGTAATTTAAAATATTATTCAGCCTGTAAGTATTTATTTTATGTAAACATAGCATTGACATTAAAAAAAGTCATTTGTAAATAAAAATTGTTCACTTACGCAATTCGTCATCGACTTGCATTGAAGTTAAATGAGATTTTGTTGTTTCCATCTGCAAGTACATATTCTCACACATGAGACACATTGTCACCAATGATATAACGTCATGGAACGGCCATAACACGGAAATGATGTAAAGTAACACGTCTCCTCTCTGGAATATCACTTTTATTGATGAATGTGGGATAAAAAAATATTATTTTATATGTGAGTTTATATTCAGTCAAAATTGATTTCATAATGTTGTGGGCAATATTTTTTGGACAGACTACTGCTGCTTACTGCTAAATATTAATTCAGGTGTTTCTTATTAATTTTCGTTTTCTAAATTTACAATACTGTTGTTAATTACAAAATTCCAGCCAAATACAATATGTAAATTAAAATCTGTCACTTCATTACATATTAAAGAATTACTTCATCTATTTGTTTTTAACTTTCAATGATGAAATCAAATATTTTTGGGGATGGTCACAGGCTAGAAAACTCTATAATGTTATTAACAGGTCTGTAGCAATTACTCAAAAAAATTTCAGCATGTGACAGAAATACCACAATCCACCTTAATTAATTACTTAAATTTAGCTGATACCAATGTAATTAAATGAACTGTTCTAGCAATTAACTTTTTCCAAAAAATTTCAAATCTAGATTAGTCATAGTCACATTTAATGTTGGTACTGGTGCAGAAGGTACAACTATTTATGTTAAAGGTAGAGCAGTACAATAATCTCTGAAACTACAAACAGAGAGAAAGTAAGAATGATAAGAAATATATAAAAGACAATATACCACGATGATATGAACAGCAAAACACATGAAGTGTCTCAACCAGACCCATCATCAGCTCATTCACCAAGAGTGAGTGTAATAATAATAATTTTTAAATAAAATGAATGCAACCTGATTTACAGACTGCTGGGTGTAAATCTCTTTGCTTGAGTTTATCCTGGGTTTCTTTCATTCACAAAAAAATTGTAATATTTATGAATAATAATGTATATTAAATGAGAAAATCAATAATATTTTTTTTAAATGCTTTACTGAGCGTATCATAAATTTACCTTGTAAGCATTTTCTTTATTCTATGGAAAATTTGTTAGTTCATAAAACAAGTTTTTAGTCCTAAATCCTGTTTTCTATTTGACGGTTATTGATTTATTTTTTAGCTTTGTAGTTCATTAGATTTGAAATTGCAAGTTAGTCAACATATGTGTCAATAATACTCACATTATATTTTAAATTTTCAAGAAACATAGAAATGCTAATGAGAGTGCCAAAAAACATCAGAGTGAGTGACATGAATAACTGAAAAATAAAGTTCAAATTAGTTCATAATAATAATTTGTAGGATATTTTTGAAAGTATTTAGTCAAAGTTAAAATGTTATTATGAAGCTTTAACTAAAACGTTCAATACAAACCTGAAATTCAAACATTTTGTTTAAACAGGGGCACAAGTCAAATAAGCGAACGTAAAATTGGGAGAGATGGTGAATGGAATTTTTATTTAGGGGCAATACAAACGTAAAATGATTGTCTGAATTCGGATTATGTTGTGGACTCCCAAATACAGCATCGACAGATGTGACCATGTTTCCTTTATTTTTGCGTTCAAAGAAAATATTCAATATTTCCACACGTTTTATTATACTAAATAAAATCAAACAGAATAATATTATTTCTAGATCAAAAATAATAGCAACAACAATATTGCACACAGTATAAATGTATGGGTTTGAACCAAATATCATGCTTCCAACCACAAGATCAATACTGACATAGAGACTATAATAGGGTATGAGAAGACCAATAACTATGAGGTTTCTACATTTATCCTTTCTCAACAAATTTCTTCTATGCTCTGATTCGAAAAGATAATCTACTTCTTGAATTTTCAGAATTAACGCTTCAAATACATTTCTGTCAAAAGTTATTTCAATCAAAAATAGATACAGGGTATAAATTATGTGAAGTGCCAGGAATCCAATGTAAATGTAGACATAAGTTGAAGTCAAATTTCTTTCGGTAAATGTCAAAATGCCAACAGCAACTGGCAGTATGATCAATGTGCCCATTATTAACAAACTATATAATTTTCGACACCACAATCTACACCTGTTGGGAACTCGGTTAACAGTTTTTCTGCAAACACCAAACACTCGCTGATACACTAAAATAGGCCATAGTGTATCTTCAATTGATTCTCTACTCATATTGATTCTTGTAAAATATTTATGTTCTAACTAAATTCCAGCACGACTCTTTTATTGAGCGTTCGAGAAACAAGTGATGCTTTGCTCTTTAAATGTCTTTTGAATTAACATCCATCATTATTTTATCACCTCACGGAATCTATAGAGGGCTTAATAGGCAACAAAATATGACATTTATCATGTTTACTTAGGAAATTTATCAATCTTTCGATCTAAAACTATTATATTTTAGTTACAAAAATATTTGTAATTTCATTTGTGCTCTTGACAGTGGGAAAATAATGATAATTACCTAATGTAAATATTTTAATAGTAAATGGTTTTTTATCTTGTGCCATTTATCACATTATAAATTAACATTGGTTTTTAATATAAATAGGGACAAATTACACTCTTAATTTTTTTGGTCTTTGTACATCACCGAAAATAATAAAAAAACAAAGGAAATTATTACAAAACTAAACCAACACAAAACAGCATAGCCCTAAGCAAAATCCACCACTCATTATATTTTCAAAGTGAACATTCTTTTTATTCAGGCAAATTTTGATATGGCATTTGTAGTAGAATGTGTAGCTTTTCCATAAACATAAAGGTATCTTGCAGTATTGGTGTGTCAGTCGCCAGACAGGAAAGTGCTCAAATATATTGTCTTTCGTTAAAAGGGGAAATTTATTTCATTTTAATCACTGCATGGGCAAAGAATTTCCAAGGTTCAATTTGAAATCTGCAAGTTTAGTCAGTTGAGCAATATTAAGCAGATGGTAAGAATTTCACAAATATCTATATTTTGTTTTCCTCATATTTTTTTATTTTCCAAGAACTAATTTAACAAATCCATACTTGCCATATGCTGGTTATAGTTATTCTCTATTTGGGGACAACCCACCTTTATAAACTTTATGTTTCTTCTCACTCTGACTCATTCACTACAACTTATATTAAGTTTATGTTATGCTTCTATTCCAAATATATTTCAAAACTGGACGTAAACACTCGACGGTACCAAAGTGTAAGCAGTGTATAACACCATTTATGGCATTTGTTTTCTGCTGCAGTACAATGTTGCAAGTCTTGGTAACAGACTTTTGTTCGTCTATCGCTTTCAAACATACCTTGGATTTTTTTTTGTTAGTATTTCCCAACTTTATGTATGGGGCTGTGTCCTTGGATTCACAATTAACTATTCAATATCTCATTTGAACAAGACTTCCTTCAGCATGATCTGAAATAAAGTTTGACACATCCACAACATTCAAAGAAAGGGGTTTTCAGTATCTGAATACACAATAAATTGACTTGCTGGCTGCTAGTATACACTTTAGAAAATAAATTTTTTTATTTTTCAAACTAGAAACTCTTTGTGAATATCTTTTATTTCTCACCTATACATACAGCACCAAAACAAAACAAATTTTGAACCAGTTTCTCTTACAAAGCATCAAGGTTGCTATTTAATGAGTTTCTATTGTATCAATGTATTAATTTATTAGTTCCCTCTCCTATGATTAAAATTAGATATCACTGCCTGTTTATGTTCCAGCACAGTAGGCCAACATATAAAGAGTGAAATATAAAGCATTGAATGCTATGCAGAATTAAGTTCTGTTTACACCCTCCCTTTAAAATTCTTGCAAAGGTAAAGTATACACCACAACATGTCGACAGACATATGTGTGGTACTATTTCTCAATTTGCCACATTGTGCAAATTTTTTTTGTTGCGCTTCCGGAATTTGTATTATTTTTTATTTCAATAAATGTTAACTATCCACCATTACTCCATGTTTTAAATTTCAGCTCGGCGCTTTACATTTTCATGTTTGTTATTGATTTTTTGCCAAAACAAAATGTGTTTTTTAAATCCCAAGTTATATTATATAATGTAATAATAATGATATGGAAGGCTAAAGAGAAAAACTTTCTTTAGCCTCTGAATTTTTAGTAGGCAAATTGAACGAAATACGGCTGTAATGTCTGATTTTTAAATTGTCTTTATCCATTTGGGAACCAGAAACAAAAATAAAGCTCTTAAGTGAAAAATAACTTTCGTTAATATTTTCAATACAAAAGAATTCCTCAATGAAATAAACTGTTTTGTACATATCAAATTAAGTTCGCGGAATGGAAAAGTAGGTCATTAGTAAAGGTGATTAACAGAATGATAGCTATTAAAGTAACTAAGTAACTCATTATTAGTATAAATGCCAAGTTTTATTACAATCAGATCATTAGTCTTTGAACTATCATCGAACAAACAACTCAATCTGGAAGAACTATAGAAAAAATCGAGTACCATGCCGCCCAAGTTGGTAAGGATACCAAGCAAGGAAAGTCAGTTCAAACCATACTGAAAGAGATGGCATCCATTTACGGGGACTCTTGCCCGGGTAAAACCATGGTTTACAAGTGGTATAGTCTCGTTTAACAGGGTAGAGACTCATTTGAAGGCAACCCAAGCCCTAGTTGGCCGATCGAAATTACTACTCCGGAAATTATTGAAAAAGTTGAAAAATTAGTTTTGGAAGATGCCAGACTAAAGAAGAAACAACTTGCAGAAATGGTTGGAGTACCGGATAAAACAATTTTTAAAATTCTCCATGATCTTCTTGGCATGACAAAGGTCAGCGCAAGATGGGTGCCGAGAATACTCACACCTCCTCAAAAACAACACTGCATGGAGTGTTCTCGTGTGTTGAAGAAGCTGTAATGAAGACAGGGATGGACTATTGAGTCGAATTGTTACTGGAGACAAAACTTGGGTTCATCAGTATAAACCTGAGTCCAAACAAGACTCAATGCAGTGGCACAAAAAAGGTACACCACCACACAAGGAGTTTATAAAGATAATAAAAATAAAGGTGTTTTCATAACTGGAGAATATTATGCGTCAATTCTAGAGAAGTTGAAAGAAGCAATCAAGAAGATAGAAGTGGAAAATTGACCAAAGGTGTCCTGCTTTTGCACGACAATGCGCCCGTTCACACGAGCCGCGTTGCGCTGGCTGCCCTGCACAAGGTGGGCTTCGATATTTTGGAACACCCACCCAACAGTCCTGACCTGGCTCCCAGTGATTATTATTTGTTCCCAAACCTTAAAAAAGAACTTCATGGAAAGAAGTTTTTAAGCGATTAAAAAGTGAAGGACGCAGTTTCAGCTTATTTTTCGGGCACAGACGAAACATTTTTTTATGAAGGTATACATAAGCTAATTGAAAGATCTGAAAAATGTATTAGGGTAGTAGGTGAATATGTTGAAAAAGAAAAATAATTTTGTATTGTTATTCTCACTCCTTATCCTCCAATCCGTTAACTTAAAAACGCCCCCACTTGCATGTGACTTGACACTGGTAGACTGACTATTATAAAACTAGTCACGAACTATGAAGAAAAGTTCCATCAAAAAGATGACATTGAGGTGCTCCAGCTTCTGGACGCCAAAAACCAAACAAGATGACTCAAGGGATCCAGTCCCTTATGTTAGTGCAGTGAAGTAATATATCCACAACAACAGAGCGAGTAATCAAATAATAAGCGATATAGCTAATAAAAAAAAAGTCTGGACTATTACTAAATTAGGTTTTAGGCTAAGATATTAAATTAGGTTAGAAACAAATTACTCCTTGTTCAAATTTATAAAAAGATTTTAATAATAAATTTTTTGTTGGTGGTCACGAGACTAGTGAAAATTCTGGTCATATTTACATTTCTAGTAAAAAAAAAGTTTTCCTTTTATTTAGTATCAAATATTATTTTAAATATTTACTTTTTTATAGTAAAATAATTGTAGTGTTTGTAGTAAAATTGGTAACTGTCTTAGCCTGTCTTCACATTAGCATAATTTTTGTTTTCAAGTAAAGTTAATGCCAAAAAGACCAGTGTCATTTTATTTACAAAGAAATGATTCAACTGAGCCATAGATGTCGCAGCCACCATTGTCGCCAAGAAAAAAGAAACTTGTCTTTAAATTAAGCAAGTCACAAAAAAAATGAAATAATAAGCAGCAGTACATCAGGGTGAAGGGAAAAAATTATAACATTGCTGTCGGTGCTTGAAGAATTTAAAAAATGCAAAAGTTTTCAGGGTTACTTAAATGACCAAACTACATCATGCAGTAATGAAACAATGCAATATTTAGTAGATAGGTTAAATATAAAAAAACATTAAAATAGCCCATTCCAGTGAATACAAAGAAGAGCTTAAAAAATTTGCACTTACTCAGAAAGCGAGGTGACTAATTATATCCGGGAAAAGTTCGATTGTTGTTTATTCATATAAACATACTTAGGAAATTATATCAGTCAATTGCGAACCAGGTTTCACAGTTGAATCATTCAACACAATAAAGGAAATTGCTAAAAAAATAATCATTTTTTTGCATTAATTTTGATGAAATAACCATTAGGGAATGTACTGAATTTATGGGCAATACACATTTTGCCATATTATTATAGGCAATCATTTGCATAGAGACGATTTAGCAATTACAAAACAAGTTCTAGTTTAGTTCCTTTCCAGGTAGAAGATTTACAGCTTCACAAAGGGCAAATTTAATAAAAATTTGCTTTGTTTATTTATTAAACATTTTTTTACTTATTGAGACTGCAGGTCTAGTGATTTCAATTATATTTGACGGAATCTCTTCAAATCTTAAACTTATCTACTGCGCTTAAAATTAAATAGCACAGACAAAGCCAAAAAATATTATATTTTACTCAATCCGTGTCACTTATTTAAACTTGTGAGAAATATGTTTGATGTCAAAAAAGTTTTAATAGTTGACAATGGTAGAAAAATATATCTTTATCACGCAATTATACAATACACAAATGAAGAAAGACCTAAAATGTGGGGAGAAAATTACATTTAGGCATATTAATCATTTCAAACAATTAGTACCTAGGTCTGTTACAGTCATTCAGTACTGCGATGATTTTCTGAACTTATCACAATTGGGAAATTCAGAAGCCACTATGCAACAATTTATTACCCTCGTTAATAACACATTTGATGTTTTTAATTTCAGGAAATTTCTTTCTGCTGATTTTAAAAAAACTTTGGGCCCTACTAAAAACAAGTAGTTTTTGACAAAAAAACCTATCAAGCATACAAATATTTTAAAAATTTTAAATTTGAAGGTGGTGCTGTTAAACTCTACGTTTGGGTTTGGCTGAGTTCTTAATAAACATATCAAGTCTAAAATGTTATACATTCAAAATGTACACTTGCAATTTTTACATATTTATAAATTGTCATAAGACTATTTGGAAACATTTTTTAGTGCTGTATGTTCTAGGGGTTGTTTTAATAATAGCCCAATTATCAGATAATTTATATATGCTTACAAAAGGTTACTTTGTCATGCAGACTTAAAATTGAGTGAAATTGGAAACCGATTGGAAATTGAAAAAATTACTTTTCTTTCTGTTATCATTTCCACTGTAAAACATATGAATAGTGCAATATTATATGATATAATTTCAAAGAAATATTGATTAAGCAATATTTTTGTAACTGATAATCTAGGTGTTGAATTACAGACTTCAATTACATATGGTGAAGACATGTTCTCGGTAATATTGGACAGACTACGTAATTTGTGGTTAAAATATGAAAAATATATACATAGTGAAGTTTTCATTGGTGCAATTACAAATTAGTGAATCATTTTTAAGTTGTAAAGACTTTACCAAACACGGTAAGGCTTTTGGACTTATCGATCAAAAGATATATTTCGTATATGCTTAAAATATAAACAAAATATTCAAGAGGACATTTAAAAAACTGTTTTACTTTGGTAAGACAACTTTTAATAAAAGAGTTTTGGAAATTATACAATTTATTTAATATGTCTATATACATATATCTCTTAATAAAATATGTAATTGAAAATTATTTGACAACAAGGTTAAGATGTAAAACAACTTTAAAAATGTTGTTAAAGGAAATTTTGAAAAACCATTTTAATTTTATTCTGGTTATTTTATATAAAAACATGATTTTTATAATAATTAACAAAAAGATTATTTAATTTAGCCATGTCCTGGAATCAAGCCCTGAACAAACGCAAATAGGATGAGAAAATTTACAGGATGGGAAAATTTTAAAAGAAAAATTTGTAGAAAATGCCATTACAAAAAAAATTAACGAAGAAAAGTTTGACTTTTCAAGTGTCATAAATATGTGAAAAACGGTATTATATTTCTTTCTAGTAATCTTGCTTATTTATAGTTAATGAAAAACATTGATTTCATTTTTTAAAAAGTTTTTAAAGTATATAAGTTTAAATATTATGTTAATATGTTATACATATTACCTACATATGTAGGTAAGTATCATTCGAAAAATGCTCTCTTGTCCACACAGATTATGTTAAATACCAATTACATTATGTATAAAATAAATGAAACACTTTTTTCCATGTACCTGTCATTTTGATGGATGGTTAGCTTTAAATGAGCTAAATGTCCTTTAAAAGGTTAAATTAAGGTTAAATACATTTGAAAGTATTGACAGTTTGTTGAAACTGTTTGATTATATTAGGTAAGAGTTGAACCAGAAATAAACTAGTCTAGGTAGCGACCGATAAATTTATGTCAAATGGATGATTGTTAAATTCGTGAAAACAATGAGACCTTAGGAAACAGTATACAAACAAATGTATTGTATATGCAAACTTGTATTAATATACAAAGGACAAAACGTTTCTATAAAGATTTTTTATTAGATTGTTACATTTTTAGTTTAAACCTCTTCAATTTTCAAACTATTTATGAAGTTTCTACAGTATTTATTTTGCTAATTATTCTAGTCATCGTTGTAATAAAATAATTTTTGACTCTAGCGTAAAGAAATTCATATTAAATATTTATATTTAAAATATCAAACACTTTATATGTGTGAGTATATTTATCACAGATTACTCTGTATGTTTTCATCGTACTTCACAGTTAAATTTCATCTTAGCTGATACTGACCTCAACTTTTTTATTGTTGCTTACTGATTATTATGATAAATACGATTAAGAGTGAATACGTTATTTAGAAGTCACTCAAAATATACGTGCCGATTTAATGAATTTATTTGAAAGGTGTATAAAAGTGACAATTTAACTTCCAGAAAATGATACAAGTTTCTAATATGCAAGAAGCAATGTATACCTGGAAAATCTATAACTTGAAAATCCTGTTAATATATATTTCGTAAATGAGTTAAATGTTACTCAATAACCTTACTATTGATTGGGTATTAGTACCTGACAACAGGCTTCTAGCCGCAGAGATAAATTGATTACTATTAAAATGTAAACACAATAAGTAAAGCTCTTTTGGCTGCCATTAAGCAAAATCTACAAACATTAAGCAATTTCAATACATTTACCACAAATATCGAAGGAATTGATAAATTATCATTATGACAAGTAGGTCATGTTGTTACAAAAATTTAATTATGTTTTATCACACTATGATATTGATTTTTCCCCAATGCGTTATCTACGCATTATGGTAAAATATATTCTTTCATAAATATTGTTGTACGAACATGTCCATTAACAAGAGTTTCAGTTTAAACATTTAAAGAATAACTATTCCTTTTATATTTATACTAACGCTCGTTACTTGCTTGAAAATATTATATGATAAAACACAAAAATCCCAAGATTGTCCCTAAGAAGAATGCTCAGTTATATAGATAGATAATAAATTTTCAAGCATTTTACTATAATTATTGAATGCGTTGCCTCAATAGCAATATCTCTCAAGGCCGAAGTAATCATGTTAGAAAAAATTCAATCTCGTAATATCTTAGAGCCAAAGCAAATTTTAATAGCAGTGTAAAACTACTTACCATAAAGATAATTTGTATATTTCCTCAACATTCGGGGATAATTAATCGAAATGACCTTGCACACAAAATACACAAAATGGTTTTATTTACCGTGTTCACTTTGTAATAATAATCAATTTATATCTACGTCTAGAAGTCTGTTGTCAGGTGCTGATACCCATTAAGCAGCGAGGTGGTTTGATAACATTTAACTCGTTTATAGAAAATATGTAATTAGGTGGGAGGAAGGGAGGGAGATTAGCGTTAGGTTTATTGCTTTATGTATATTACAAAATAGTACGGTTTTATTTATATTTATTGTGTTTGATTATCTAGATTTTACATTATGTTGGGACTTTTACATATGTTTAAAATTCTTTCATTAAACCGGCATGTGCACTTCTAAATAACATATTGCCTGTTAACTTTATTTACTTTGGTAATCAACAGCCATAAATGAACAAAGCCTGTTCACCATAACATTCCGGTTTGTGTCACGGATACTGAACATTAATCCTTTCATGAAACAGTTGCCCATAAGTAATCCTCCAGCACCCATCCCTCATCCAAGGTAAGGTATGGCACATCATATCAAATTTAATCCCATATTTTACGGGCTTACTTGGAATTATATATATGATATAATTTGCATGTGCCCCGAAAGCATTTCTTGTAATATTTATTTATTTTAAGTTGTGCATCTATAGTGATATTTGTCCCGGAGTAGTTATTGCAAAATTTAGTTATTAACGGAACCCAAATTATTTGGACTGGTGCATAAAGATTATTTTCTAATTGTTGTATCCACAGATTTTTATTGTCAAACTGCAAATGTCTCACTAGAAAATTAAATCTTTATCAATCATGGCAGCAGCGTAACAAGTTCTACCTAAATTCCATTTGAATGTCTCAACTAATAAGCATCGAGTAGTGATAGAGAGTTGCTGATAGCCCATAAATACCTTTCATGTTGGCTTATGGCGACTTAATAATCAATAAAGATGCTGGTGTTTCCAATGAAGTACGGGAACTTCTTCAAAAAATTCTTGGAGGGAAAGTATACATTTTTGGGTAGTTTTACAGGAAAGTGTACATTTTGGTGGGTTTTGACAGATCTTCATAAATGAGAATTAAAGCCTCAATAATTCGTTTAGGTATTGATGGTTTGTCTACAAATGACATAAATCGCTGATTTGTCAGCAATGTAATGTCAGTAATGTAGCAATATAGGTTACCCAAATATTATCTGCATTATGATGTATAAAATAGCCATAGGAATTTATAAATTAATTAACTTATCAGATAACCCATCTATCCCATCCCTGTGCAAGGTGATGAAAGTCAGTCGTGCAGTTAGTTGTTACACCACACTGAAATATCTACTCAATGGTTATTGACCAATTTCTGCACGTTCAGCCATTTTTGTAACCGATAATGTTTACTTGTGTATTTTTAAATGGTAAAAATACACAGTGGCGGCGCTATATCAAATGTGTACGTCGGCGACATCAAGTTCGCGAGGCCTCTTTACTTCGCAGTGAAAAAAACCGTTAAATTAAGTGAGCCAAATTATAAAATAATTTATGAGTATAACGAGTTTTATTGTTAATAAAATGATGACAAAAAATAATTACACACATAGAAATTAAAATAGTCGAACTTTTCGGCTTTTAGCCTCACTGAATTTTTTCAGGATTGTGTCGTAGTTAAGTCTAGCCGCTATTTCAGCTTCGATTGACACAACTGATAACGCAGATAGTCTGTCTTAGCTCATCGTGCTTCTCAAATAGGTTTTTATCAATTTCAACTTTGAGAAGCTTCTCTCAGCGGGAACTGTGAGCATGATTCTAATTGTAATATAAACATTTGGATATATTTCTTCTCAATTATTTTCTAAAACGTATTGGATGAGTTGTTTTGCGTCGTTGATATAGTCTAGTGAATTAGTTTTTAAAAGCTGAAGTTCTTCATATAGTTCGAAAGGCTGTATGTCACTGTTTTCGCCTTCCCGAAGTATTGTACCTAAATCATTACAATGTTTGAGAAGATCCTCTTTTGGCATAGATTTCAAATAATTGATATCATAAATAAAACCAAATTGCTCAAAATATTCATTGAGCGCTGTAAATCGACATTCGGTGTCGACTATTATAGCATCTACCATTGTGTTAAAATAGTTAATTCTGAACTGCATTTCAGAAGATTCAACTGGTTCATCAGTATGTTCGTAACTAAACATTCGTTTTTTACTGGCTATTCTTTTTTCCTTAAATTAAGACTGAATTTCATAAGTACTTTTCTCCACAAACAATCTAACTTCTATTACGCTTTTTTCAAATCCTGTATTACGGAATTCTTGAATCCAGCTACAAAATGAACGTAAAGTATCAATAGCGACTTTCAAGTTGACTTGAACCGATTGCCATAGTTTACTTATATTGTTTACACGTAGCAAAACCTCATACCACACGTGTATTGCAACAATAAACTCAAAAGTTAACATTTCGTTCAGGACTGCCTCACTGTCGCTTAGAGTTTCGGAACCACCAGCTTTATTTTTCAATTAATTCACGCGTTCGATGACATCATCAAATTGTAAAAATATTGCTTTTACTGCTCCGATTCTACTCTCCCATCTCGTTTCAGATAGAGGTTGTAATGTCAATTTTAATTTCCTTTTTACTATCCCAACGCTTGCTTGACTTTGAAAACAGCACATAGATTTTATTGATAAAGCCGAAAAATGTTTTGGCTGTCGTTGAAGAGTTAGCTGCATCTATCAAACGTAAATTCCAACTGTGGCATCCGCATGGTGTGAAGAATGCTCTTGGATTTATATTGAGTATTCTTGTTCTGACACCTTTGTTAATTCCGACCATACTGGCGCCGTTATCATATCCCTGTCCTCGACAGTTTTAGATATCTAGATCATTTCTTTCCAGTTCTTGTAATACTGATTTTGTTAAATACTCTCCTGTTGTTTCTGCGACGTCAATAAACCCAATAAAATGTTCCTCTATAGCTCCAGTTGACAAATTGCAAAATCTTAATATTACTGACATTTGTTCAACACGACTTACGTCCCTGGTACAATCGATCAAGATGGCGCAGTATTTTGCTTGTTTAACCCTGTGTATAATTTCGTTAATAACTAATTTAGACATTAATGTAATTAATTCGTTTTGGATGTCGTGGCTCAGATAATGTTGATTATGTTGCTTTTCATTAATACGTTGCATATGCTCCCGTAGTGTCGGATCATATTTAGATAACAACTTAACTAAGTCTAGAAAATTGCCAGAGTTTTTACTATCGTTCAATTTCAAGGATTCTCGATGAGCTCTAAATGCCAAATTGTGTGAGGCCAAGTAGTTTATTATATCTATCAATCTTTCAAACAAATTATACCAATACTTTTGGGATTCCCTAATTGATCTCTCGTTATCCTTATCTATTGTTTTACCGTGTTTGATTCCTTTAAAGAGTTCCATCCATTTAATCGTGCACTCCATGTGTTCTTGACTTTGTTCATGTCTTTGCAATATCCGACTCAGATCCTTCCAATCACAACATCCTTCTTTTATTATCTGTGTCTGCAAATATGAAAAAAGTCTACATGGAAAGCAATAAACTTTATCTTGAGATATGGAGTAACTTAACCATCCGCGATGTTGCGTTTCGCCGTTACTCAATTTTCTAGTAAAATGAAATTTAGAAAAATGTCTTTTACTTTGGTCTTTTGGGTAATTTTCATCAGATTTCTCTAGGTCTTGATCGGGACCGTTTTGAATTAAGTCATAGCGCTGCGCATCGTTTAGTGGCAATACCCCTTCCCCGGATCTAGGTCTATTAATGGCTTGCTTAAATGAACTTCTTGCTCTTGATTTTCTGACTCACACATATACTCACTTTCTATCTCTTTATTGGATTCAGAAATTTGGATCACAGCAGATTCACTCGATGTTGAAGGTAAAGCTGTATCAGAAATTTGACTAAAAGTTTAATTCAACTCTGAAGCTGGTTCTGTTTCAGAAAATAAAGATTCATCACATGACTCTGAAGCAGTGACACCTGAAGAAGGCTTTTTAAGAAATTTCATCATACTGGAACTCAGAGCTTGGTTGAATATAGCCGTTTCAGCCTTTCTTTTTCTTTTTGATGCACCGGATTCCCATTTTCTCCCTGCATCTCTGTCTTTAGAGGGTCCTCCAGACATGATGACCTAAAATATTTTTAGTTAAGTTTGGTAAGAACGCAATGTTACAGGATACAGATTATAAGAGTTGGTTGATGATTATTACACAGGGAGGTCCTGGATAAAGTGCAAATACGAAAACCATGGATTACGATACATACCCGGAACATTTTTTGTCAAACTTTTTGTCGGAAATGAAAAAAAAACGACTATACAAAATTTACGAGTCAGCTGCCAACTTTGTATCATCATCATCATCTCAGCCGGTAGGCATCCACTGCTGGATATAGGCCTCCCCTAAGAGCGCCACCTTGATCGGTCGCGGGCCAGCTGCATCCGGCGACTTCCGACGACCCTCACCAGTATCCGTAACATGAGCGGCTTTGTTACGCGCGAGAGAGTGACATAACTCTCGCTAACTCGTTTGATTTGCGTTGGAGTAAGCGAGATAGAAAGTCATCTAGCAGGTCATCAGACCACCAAGTGGCGGCCTACGGACGCTTCGTTTACCGGTACGCGGCCGCCACTCGAGAACCTTTATTTATTCCCCATCGGTTAAGCGATGTGGCCTGCCCACCGCCACTTCAACGTGCTGACCCTCCGAGCTATGTCGGTATGTGTTCAGGGTAATGGTCTCAATCTATGGTTTTCGTATTTGCACTTTATCCATGACCACCCTGTATATGTATGTCAGCCTGTATATGTATGTACGTACATGCCACAGATCGAATATTTTTATTTTGTAGTCACTATTAAGAAAACAAAGGTAAGTAGGTACCTACCTACCTACTTATTTTGTTAAATACGTAATGCAGGAGCAACTTGTTATAAGCAAGGTCTTTCTATGGAGAAGTGAAATAATTTGTTGTAGGTACCAATTCATTCATATTATTTTGTACTTATTGTAGGAACACCGCACGAGATGTAGGTACCTATGAAAAAAGAACTCTGTGAAAATAATTGTTACGAATTTTGACGCATACAAAAGATACTCGAAGGCATTGATCGAGAGGGGAAATATTTCTATTATCTCGACAAAAAACACTAGCGCAGGTTTAAAATTAAGTAGGTAGGTACCTATTCACTTTTCTATTTCGGTTTCTATGGAGAAATAGATGACCTATATTTTAATAAGTAAGTAGGTAGGTAGGTACTTTACTTACCTAGGTAAATATAAAATCAAACATATTTCTTGGTTAATATTACGAGTATTTACGATTTATAAAAGATATAGGTAACTATTGATTTTGACGAAATAATTTCGTTAAAGTCGTTAAAAAGTTGATGTTGACTTACCTTAACATTAGGTATGAAATTAATAACAAATAACGTGAAACTTTTATCCACTAGAACTGTGCACTAGAACGTCGGGGTGTTGACTTTACAATACAATAAAAAAAAACTTTGCGCTTGCGAGTCTGCGAGTTGCCGTATGAAGAAAATTACTCTCACAGAAAAATGAAATATAGATAAATAAACAAAACAACACGGAGATTCCCCGTCTAGAGTCTCGTGCGCCGTGCGCGAAATTGAGCGTTTTCACACTACCCGATAATACGATATCGGTATCGGACGCTCATAATGAAGAGCACACACACATTATGTTTGTACGTGTGCTAAATTAAGATCTTTTGCACGTATAACTGATTTATTTATTGCATTCATGGGTTTGCTTACACCCATGAATTCAATAAATGATAAATGCCATACACATTACTTACAAACATTTTCACCCAATACAGATATCGTGTCGGGCAGTGTGTGTGAGAACGCTCATTAGGGCGAAACTTTCATTTCATAGTGTTGCCAGACAGACGGTTCTGAATACCCGTAAAGTACCTACTAGGTACTCACTTCCATCGGGCACGTGTTAAATAATAAAAATCATTATCATCTGCTTAGCTTTTTGCCCGAATTGTTCGGGGTCGGCAACCTAAGCCAGGATGATTGGCGAAACGAAAATAAATAGGTAACTAGTTTTTCTACGAGGCCCCCTCAGGCGCGTGGCCGTCGGCGGTGGCCGACGTCGCCGACGCCTAGTGCCGCCACTGATTTCAATATTTAAAAAATAAGCTATTTTAAGACAATTTTTCTTTCTTTTTTTAAGATTGTCTCGAATCAACACTTAACGCTAAATAAAGTAAAAAAGAAACCAAGTGTATTTTAAAAGGAATCGTTTATTTAAATGAAAAACCATTTGAGTTTCTATTAGAAATTATCTAGATGGCTGGCTCTGTATTACTTTATAGAAATAAGGTAATCATTTTAGTGCAATTTTTTTGTGCCAATTCAAAATAAATTTTCAGATAATTCAAACGCAATTATTATTGTATTTGTCCCTCATACATTGTTTCTCATTGTCAGATTTTCATTAACGATACAAATAATATAGATAATCTTTAAATCCATGAAATTTACCTTATCGACTGGCGCCTGCCAACGCCATTATTTTATTCATTTATCAACTACCTGTATGTGGCGACTCTTGTCAAATCATTTCATTTATTCAAACCACTAATTACATGGAATGCAGATCTTCAATTGATGGACCAGTAGACTGAGCAGCAGCTTTAGTTAATCATTTTGTTTAACTTTAGTTAATCATTTTGTTTCTAGGTACTGGTTTCTAGGTATTGTACATAACTGTTACACCCCAGCTAGTGGATAATGGGTTGGTGGTTCTGTTTTCATCTGCAGTAAAATATTGATCTTTTCATTGATCAACATCTCACTTGAAATAAACTGAAAAAGTTGCACCCCGAAGTAGTCACACAATGTATAATATGAATAACGCCCTCCAGTAATTGATGTGTAAATATACAAAAAATTCTACCCAATTTAAACCAAAACTTGTATTTGCCGAACTTTGCCTCAATTTAACTCTTTATATCGGAAATACTTCTCAACGTATAAGAATGACTCTTAAAGACCAAGTAAGATGCTGGGTAACAGGAAATATATTTCTGCCAACATATTGCTACCCCGCTGTCTCCTTCTTCCACATTGCTATTTCACCTTATAACTATATTGTGCTCATAACTATCCCCTCATTCCATTATAGGTTTGATACTAATTTAAACATTTATTGGCACGTGGTTTTGAATTGTCCTCCCGATGTCTCGACATAGAACATAATTCCGTTGTGAATATTTAGTTGTGCAAGCTATTAGATATGGAATCAAGTCAATTCATTTATATAAACTGCACCCGACAATTGGTGTAATTACTTGTATTATTGGTATAATTACTTCGACGTTGTTTTGAATAATACTGACATAAATATATTAAGAGATTTATTAAATAAAGAAGCGGGTTAATAGATTTTTACCTAGAATTGATGGCTATTTATAGAAATCAAATATACTAGCTTGACTTTAAGCAATAATATGTAAATATAATCATGATAAAAGCAAAAAGGAAACTTAGAGCTTCACAATACTCACAAATTACAAGGTCATAGCTTTTATATATAGCCTAGTCTAATAATAGAAATTCTTTCAGACGAGACGGAAAAAATCAATAATAGATAATTACTTCAATATAGGAAGACAAATTGTCTTGTTTACCTTGCCAAAGTAGACCAAGCCATTTCGTTTATATAAATAGGTTACGTTACCAATGGTGGTTGTCATTTTCTGTTGGTATTTAATAGAAGAAACAGTCAATTCAGTGAAAAATGTTGTGTTATAGTTTAAAAGAGTCAATCCACTTTCTAGTTGCATTGCAGTCCATACTAGGAGTCAACAGATTTTCAGATAAGTTAGAAGAAGAAGAAATAACATTAAAAACAATTTTCAAGAAAATTTACAGTTTGTCAGTAATTTTTCTCGTTATCTCGGGTACCGGCACAAGTATATGGTCTCACCACATTGAAAACAATATAGTGGAGTGGCTTTTCCAAATATGTAACGTCGTCAGTTTTATATTTGTTTTGTCAATTGATATATTTTGGCAAAAAAATCTATTTGCTGATTGCTTACGACAATTTGATGACATTTCTGTTTACTATAGTAATTTGTTTAAAACAAAATGCTTTAATAAATTAAAAATCATAACGGTATTGGGCATACTTATTATACTTGCTAGTCACTTACAGTCTTTCATCGTTGACGGCCTTGAAAAGCAGAGCATTTTCCCCATAATTACATATTTCGGTATATTTACTAACAGACTAGAACTGTTTCTAATGTGTCTACTTACATTTACAATTATCAGAATGTTAAAAGCGGTAAACAATTACCTGGGACGTATGAACCAAGAAATATTTCATAATAATGCAAATCATTTAATATTACCCAGAGTGACAGACTGGGATGAATTATATAGGACTAGCCATTTTGATATTTCGGAAAATCCTATGTGCTTATTGAATTTACCGAACATGCTAATTATAGTAAATAGAATATGCAGTACACTCAACAAAATGTTTAAATTGCAGGTACACTGGAACAATTTGAAATAAATGCAATATTTAGGGATGTTTTTTGTATTCATTTTATAACTTGATTTCTACTTCAGGTACTTCAGCTTATAGTGTCAACTTTTCTTTCGTCCGTTAATTGCATTCATCTGGTGTTGGACTTGTATATGCGTGATGTAAGTAACAGTAATGTTATAGATTTTGTTGAAAATTCAAATCTGTCTGTAATAATAATTAATTTACTGTCTCTTTGGGTGACTTTCTACTATATTTACAACATTTTAGCAACTTTGGTCACTAGGATTGAATAACCTTATTTTATGGGTGATAATTTGTGTTGCTGTCCTAACTGTTGTCTGCATGTTCAGTGAGATGTTGGTTCTAGAATTCCGCAAACTGAAAATAATTATCACAAAACTGAGACTATCACCTCAAATGTGTAAGTATTTACTTACTTACCCTCAAAACATTAATTTTAAATTATATTACTAGTATTCATCACCTCATACTGTTTGAATGCAAATGGTGTTATCTAGGTTCAAGTTTGTAAATGATTCATACTGAACTTCAATTATTTACTGATTTAGCAATTTTATCTAATATATGAATGTGAAATTGTGTATGTTTTTTTCTTATATTCATCCGCATTTTAAACAATTGAACTATTTGAGTGTGCAGAAGTTGTCTTTCACTTTTCAATACCGGTGAGTTACTGTGAAGTTATGTGAAGCTTTTAATAGAAGGAATTAATGTGAAGCTTAGGACTTGCAATTTTGATTCTCCACAAAACATATATTTTTTATTTAATCTCTTTTTCATTAATGATAAGACGTAGAACAAACTTTGTTTAAGTGTATATGATTCGATGTCATTTTGAATGGGTAGGCTGCCATACATTTTCCATAAGATACATAGACAATCTGTTTATAACCAAGCAGGTATAGCCCCAGTGGCAGATAAACTTATTCTGACTAGCACTAAAATCATATTTAATTTTCAATTACTTAATCTCACGACCCAACCAAACGATTGTCCACATAAAGAGAATGGCAATTATATAAAATAATATTGGAGACCTAAACACAACAAATGAGCGAGTTCAGATGAAATTAACAAGTATTACATCCATGGTTGTATAAAAATATGCAAAGTGAGTAACATAGCTACTTGCTTATGGAGCATTATTCCCATTTATTATCACTTATTCCTTAAATAATGCATAAAGTCTTGTGGTCCCATTGTCCATTTCAAAATAAATGGTAAACCCAAATATTTAATTTGTGTTCAACTAAAGTGAAATGAAAAGAGGAGTAATATGTTGAGCAATAAACTACATATATATATATATATGTATATATATATATATATATATATATATATATATATATATATATATATATATAAATATATACATACATAATATATTGAAATAGTTAATTAATTAACTATTATTTATAAAGTTTTAGAAATTTAAAAAATACAATTATAAAATTCTGTGACAAGTTAAACTAAGTGATATTCTAATTTAAATCCTAATTGCGTCTGCGTCTTGATGGTTGCTGATAATTTCTACTGTAAGGAATTCAACAAATTGATTATTTTGATGTTAAAAGTTAATTAGTGAAAAGATCATGTGATTTATAGAAAAGAAATTGTTACATGCAACATTAGAAGCGACAAATAACATTTGATATATGTTCAAAAATTAATCAATAACTGCATCATTCATGTCAGCTTTCGGAACATAACAATTTACTGCACAAACAAAACATTGACTTCAGAGAATCTAAATTTTTCTTTTGGAAAATGACAGGCTCCATATATTATTCGAGTATTTCTACTTTAGGTTAGCCTGCTTTGTACTTTAAACGGCAAAATTTGAGGAAAATAGTCTGACTTGAATGCGGTCAGACTATTTTTCTGCAGTTTTATGCATATTGATCTCCTACTCAAATTGATATAGTAAGCTGTGTGGCAATAACTGTTTCGTTGAAGTCGTTAAAATTTACAATGCTTATTAATTTGTATGTTTACCTGTACACACTGCGTATAGATTCATTATGTGAATATTTTTTAATTTTACATAATTTAATTGTTTTTTGGGTTTTAAAGATATTCCTATTATTTAAGGTCCTTCACTTGATAATTCATTGGCAAAGCTTGAAGAAATCATACATCGGGGCAATGGTGGAACTTTCGCAGTTTGTCAGCTCTTCGATCTGCGAATATCATTGGTGCCTAGTTTTTTAAATCTTGTTGTTACATATATTATTGTAGTTGTTCAATTAATAGGCTTGCGTTCGAGTGAATAAGTTTAATTTTCGTAACTATTAACAATATCTTTCGTTTAACTTTTTATTAACGTAACTTTATTTAATTCATTTTTTAATATTCATTATTAATTCAAACCTCTTTTTTTTCAATTATCTTCTTTTTTGATCTACATAATATTATGAAAAATATTTTGCTTAATAAAGGTTTTAATTAGGTGTTATATATAACTTCTGATTATATATTGGTGGTTGATATTTAAAATTGTTTTGACAAAAAATCCTTTTTTCGATTATTTATTGTGTAGTCATGAAATCATAGCTTTTAAAGATGTTTCAATGTGAAGTGTTGCTATTATGTAACATTTATCTTTTAAATTATTTATATTCTATCTTTTTGTTATTCGTAATTTGAATGATATTTATTTTGTAGACTACAAATATAAAACTAATTCTAAATTATAATAATTTTTAGCTTTAGCGGTAGAAGATAATGAGAAAGGCAATAGATTATTGTTGAAGTTTTATATAGTTAAAATTATACATGATTAAACATGTAACGGAAAATGTTTCTGAAAAGTGTTTCACACTATGTTTATAATGATGTGCTATAAGATTTTGGAAACATTTACATTACGTCCACAAAATTCTTATATTATTACAGTTGGTGGAATGACTGTAACAACAGTTAAACAATCAAATTGGTGGAATGACTGTATTTTCAATATTTAAATATTCTTTCTACTTTTCAGGTACAGAAACTTAAAAATTTACAAACAAAAAAACCTTCCTTGCTACATAACCTTCCTTAATTTAACAATTTGTCTTAAATGTATATGGCGTATATTTACTTAATTTCATATAGATGTTAACAAATTATATATTTGTACAAATCACGACAAAAAATTGTGATGACAACTTCTTCAGTGTTCAACCTCAGACAATGGATATACAAGTCCTACATCAATGCAGCCCTGCAAATCAATTTACATACTTATTATCAAACAAGATTACGTTCAAAGTTGGATATTAATAACTTGCATGCCAGGCCCTATTCAACAATTTAATTCAACGAAATGGTCTCGAATTTCCAAATTTTCTTTCAAAAACTATATGATAAAAAGGTCATACGGGTTTTTAATATCTCAAGTTGTTTTATTATTGCTCAATTACATTATTTTAAATCCTGTTCTAAGGCCGATGAAGATTGAAGCTTTTGTTTATTTCCTAAGTAGTTTATTTTCTAATATCTATGTTTATATTTTCTATGTTTAAAATTTAATTATTTGTCAAATAAAGTTTTTTACAACAATCAATTTAAGTTTTTATGTTGGAATGTGTCATAAAAAAAACTTGAAGACGAGATATTAAAATCTCTTCTTCTAGTTTTTTTTGCAAGCCACTTTAATTTGCAGCAAATTAAAGTGGCAGAATCATATTTACGTTAAATACATAAAGATGTTTACAGCACTATATAGAATATGGATGTCTCTAGAGAACTAGCTTGGTTTATATTTACTAAATTATTAAAAGGTAAAATAAGACTTACTGACTAATTTTTGACCCGACAGGAAAATGGCTATTAAGTAGTGTAATGTTACTATTAGAATTATCAAATGTAATGGATTAAAAAATTTATCAGCAATTTCTGGTTACTTTGATAATTCATTTCATACTTGTACTATTTATTTTAAATAGAAAATTAATGTGAGAGAGCATGCATTTTGCTTTTCTTTGTGGGGTTTTTTGTTTATTTTTCTATTTTCTTTGTTTTCTTCCTTCAGTATCAAATATAGTACTTGCCTGGTTGGACGTTTGTGTAACAATGTACTATTAAGTTCTTACAAAATTATTTTTAATACTTGATGGACAAATCATTATTAATTGATATGAGCAATGGGTTTAAGGATTGCCTCAATGAAGTAACATCATAAATGATCAGGATAGAATAATCTTTACAAAATAATTACAGTCAATTTGATACAAAAGGTTAAATCACTTTCAAAATGGTCATTAGACAGATAATTGTGGTCAGAGATAATAATGAAAAAGAAATAAGATAATTAATGGTCAGAGATAGTATATTTTATTTTTTAATTTTCAGTTAAATTTTTTCACAGTTTTAGGTTTTCAAATTGTTTTCGTTTTATGTTTATCCTTTCAGCAACAATCAATAATTTGTAAGATATTATATTTTTATGGCTTTCCTCTATAATAAACTGAAAGTAAACATAAAAATGTAAGCTATATTAATTGGTTTATTTCCTTGATTGGTTTAGTGAGGATCAAATTTGTTTTTTCTTTGAAAGAACTATATTTACCTCTTATCATAAACACTTACGGAATCAACTATCTAGTTTCATAAAAGTAAAAAGAAGAATTGTGTTAACATAAAATCAAGGCCGATATGTTATTCCTGGCACTGAAATAATAATAATTTTAAGCAATCAATTATTCAAAATCATGAAAGCAAAACAAAGATCCAGTTAATGCAAAGCCAAGGTCATTATTATGTTCCATTCATAAATTTAAAATAGTGCTCAGAGAGATTTGTCGTCACTCGCAATGATGAGTGCACTTGTGTGTGTGCCCGTTTGGCTTACTCACTCTCTGATGAACATATCCTCTCACCTTGCCATGCTCGGCACACGTTACTGCCCCACTAACTTGTTGTCATATGTACCACCAGCTGATTAAGCTGCAGGTATTTATTGACAAACGCTTATTATTTATTGATATTACAATAATTTTTGAAGCATAATCTTGGGACTGAAATCATAATTGCCCACATGAAGATTCTCAAGAGAACATTTATTATTCGTTTATTATTTTTACTCTTTTATCTTTTAGTAAACCGTAGAAGTTTACTAAAAGATACCTTAAGTTTACTATAAGACCTTTAGGTATTTTTAGAATTTTTTACTCAATAAGATTTGCAGAATATATTTTTATTATATCACAAATTTACAGGCAACCTTTGATCTTTTTATGTTTAGCCTATATTACTTGGGATAATATATCGATTGTAATATTACCCAGGTATTAAAATTACTTGCACACATACATTTAATGGAAATAAATAAGAACTTCGATTTGGATATTTTGTATATGTGAAAATAAATTCAATCTCTCATCATGAATTTTTTCATATTTATTTGTATAAAAATCATTTATCATTTCCACAGTCATTTTATACTATGCAATAAGAAATCCAACGAATTTAAAGAAGTTTTTGTACTCTAAAACCAAAAAAGATCGAATGGTAATTGCTAGATAAGAAATCTTTGATTTGTTTATGTAAATAAAATGTAATTATTTTTCAAATAATTATAAACCATAGATAATGTCATATTCTAAATAACCATGATGAAAATGGATTTTGTCTATACTATTGTTGATATCAAACTTATTTAGATTATTACGTTTAAATTCCCACTCAATGTAGATGCAGCATAATCTGTTATTTATTGGCACTCTGAAATAAGATACTTTCTCGAAAGTAAATATGCCAAGAGAATATAAATTAAGACCAGAGTGTGAAGAAGAAACAATTTACGAAAAGTGTGATCGATTGCATGGTGTATTGTAATACTATAAAAGTTGAAATTTTTTACAAATATATATCATTAGGAATAAAAAGGAAAATATAGCGAAATATTGTGAGTAAGTATGTTCATATGTTTGTGATGCTTTTATATAATGGAGTCTCTATAAGATTCATACCTCGTCTTGCTGTCCATGGCGGAAACAGGTGGCATATGCATCTTTTTATTCAGGAATATACTACTTAGAGTTTATTGTGAGATATGCCTGCTGTTCCCAGATCAACACTTACAATCCTCAGTGTCCGATGGTACAACCTATTTATAGACATTGTAAAATGAACAGTCACAGATAAATTGTAGACATATCGAATGGGAAAATCAAATCACAAAGCAACTTTATCATTGAATTAATTTTTATAAATCTTATTCAAAAAGAAATAAAATAATAATTTTTTCCTGCAAAATTCATCAGTGTCTGAAAAACTGGTTTATTCGGTAATACGAAATACTTGCAGTAGGAATTGTGTCCTATGCATTATGCCCTTTCTTAGTATAGAGTGGACATGATTGATTGCTCTTTAGTGATTCATAGGAAACAAAGTTCATATTGTAACATTAGCTTTTGTCTCAACACCTGTTAAGTCGCAATGAAATTGGTTTCATGAATCTTGTGCGAAGCTTGAATAAACAAATATTGTGTAATCCCTCTGACAATCTGTTTTAAATTAGAATAAACGTATGGTGTTTTACTCTAAGGTTATAATGAAACAATGGGAAAATCTAGTGGTTTTTTAAAGATATGCAAACAGAGAGACCAACAGGCCTGTTCGGAAATGGGAAAAAGGTTTCTTCTTAAGGAAAATGGAATGAGCTAGTTTTAAATCCAAACGCCTCGTGAATGGAAGAAAAATTATCTAAAAAATCCAAACAATTTGTTTAAATAAAAGGGTATTTGTTCATGTGAGTAAATTTGTTTTGCTGAACTGATCTTGTGAAACATAACATTTTTAGATCAAAAGGAAACTTTTTAAAATTCCATGTAATTAATCTTATAGTACTAGATAAACCAATGAGTATTCATCCTTTCCTCGGTATGTGTAATTTGTAATGTAAAAATATAACTTTAAATTCATTCCCCATATTCAGAGTCAGCACAAAACTGAATATCCCTTAAATCTACAATAACAGTGGTATAAAGCAACTTTAAGATCATCATTTGGGTTAACACCAATAATTTGTTAGTTCGTCGAAGCAGATACAATAACAAAGCAGAGTGCATCTATGCTCGTCTGGCTGCTGGTAGCTACCCAAATGCTATATATATATACCAGTACTTATTTTTATGGTTGGTTTAGTTTAATGTTTTATTGACATGTTAAATAATAATGTAGATGGTTACCAGCATTTCATTTACTTAGTATTTTTCTTTAATTATAGGTATTATTGTGTTTCAATTGTTGATAAATGTAAATATATTCTTCTTTTATTTTTACACTATGGAAAACCTCAGTGGAATATTGAATTAATATTTACTGATGCAATAACTATATATAAATACCATAATAAAAATGTTAGACCCGGTATTAAAATTTCTTTCATATTTAAATACAGTAGAATTCATATATAACGACTTAGCTTATGATGACTAGTCGGTTTTAGCGACGATAATGTTTACTCAAGTTAGGTTTCGTAGATAGGTACTAAGAAAATATAAATATAACCGTTTAGTGCGACTCCGGTTTAACCAACCGACTGCTTATAGTGACCATTTTTTATAATAATACGTCTGGTTAAAACGACACACGTGCAATGTTTTGTTTACCTACGTACTCGCATCCCCGCCCCGCACGCTTCACCTATCCTTATTAGCGCGCGTAAATCACAGTTAGTGTTTGTCACCTGTTATGACAAGTTCATAAAGCTCGACAAAATGAGTTCAGTGAAGCGAAAGTGTTTTACAATTGAAGAAAAAAGTGTAATATTACAACGATTGGAAGCCGGTGAATCAAAAGCAACCCTTGCAAAGGAGTTTGGCGTATCTCATTCTACAATATCCACAATAAAAAGAATAAAGATAAGATTGAGCTGCTGTTTAATGCCAATGTTTTGAAATGCAAACATGTAAGGACGTCTACTCATGAGCAGGTGGATAAGGCATTGTTACAGTGGTTCGAGCTTCAGCGCGACCGGGGAATACCAGTTAATGGACCCTTGCTACAAGAGAAAGCAAACTTTTTTGCTAGACAGTTAGACATGCAAAATTTCACGTGTTCCATGAGTTGGATAAACCATTTTAAAGTAAGGCACAACATCGTTAGTAGAATCTTTGTCAGTTCAACAAAGTGATGTAATTGATTGGCTAGAAAAAGTTTGGCCTACTCTACGTGCACAATTTACAGATGATGAAATTTTTAATGCAGATGGGACCGGGCTGTTTTATAAATTAACTCCGGATAAGACGTTGAAATTTAAAAGTGAAAAATGTAAAGGAGGAAAATTATCCAAGGAGAGAATAACTGTGATGGTGGCAGCCAACGTGAGTAGTACAGTTAAAAAAAACTTCTCGTAATCGGAAAATCTCAACGCCCCAGATGTTTTAAATATGTACGGCATTTGCCAGTGGATTATGAAAGCAATCGAAGAGCCTGGATGACTGCTGACATTTTTACTAAATGGGTCCGCACTTGGGATCGTGAACTTACAAAAAAGAACAAGAAAATCCTGCTGTTAGTTGACAACTGTCCTGCACATCCCCACATAGCAGACTTGAAAAGTATCTCTAGTGTTTCTGCCTCCGAACACGACATCAGTGTTGCAACGTATAGATCAAGGGATTATCTGAGCTTTGAAAACACATTTTCGTAAAAACCTTGTCCTGAAAATGATCCAGTTTTTGAGTACCCAAAGATTACTGTTCTTGATGCTATTCAAATGATTCAAGATGCTTGGACCCAACTCAAGCAAGGTACGATTTTTAACTGTTACAAACACGCTGGTTTTGTCCGAAGCAACGTAGAATGTACCATAACTTCAAACGCAGATGATTTTAACTGAGAAGACGACGTACCGCTGAGTGTTTGGGCGACGGCTATTGATAGGCATCAGATACCCATAACAAATGAGGACTTTGAACAATATGCGTGTGTCGATGATGCTGTCGCCACTTGTGAAGAACCGTCTGATGAAAACATTGCGGAAAATATCATCACCAACGACGTGAATAGCAAAGATAGCGACGGTGATGATGGTGAACCAGAGGAGATTCATCCGACTTTGAGTGTGTCTGAAGCTTTGAAGGCTGCAGAAACACACAGTGTGTTTGTTCAGACTAACTTTGATGATGATATCATGAAAACAATGATGTCACGAATTCACAATGCCGTACGAAGTTCTTACTACCAAACAAAAGTTTGTCAAAAACAAACTCAAATAACAGACTTTCTACGTTAGTAACACAGAGCTTTGTCTGTAGTGATTGTGTACTTTATTTATTTGTATTACAGTACATTAGGTACCTATGTTTGTAATTTGTAATGTTTAAGAACTATCAAAATAAAGCATTTGTGATTTCTATGAAATGTTTTATTTAATTAAATAGGAAATCTAAAATTTCACGTAATCAATATGTAAGTACATATGTATTCGTAAGTTATGTATGTATGTATGCACTAACTTAAGAAATAATCCTGCCGTTTTGTGCATCATCCGGGTAGTACGACATAGTATCGCCGGTCCCTTGAAGGTCCTAATATCCGGATTCTACTGGATGTGATTTCTTTCATATATAAAATCAAAGCGAAGATTGATGGACAGATAACTAGTTACACATTCTTTTCAAAGCTATGTGTTTAATTCGTTAATAATCATTATACTTGCTCACGTCTGCTATAAGTTTCCGCTTGACAATATTTATTTCCAACTCACTTGCGAACCAAATTATTGCAAACTGCGCAAATTACAGTGAAATTGTTTTAGCAATACTAAATGAGCATTCAATCATTTCAGCTAGTAGTACATGAGAGCATGAAAAATTAAAATATTGTTATGAATGAAAAATTATAAATATTTAGTCAACAGAGGCTCTAATTAAATTAAATTAATTACATAAACATAAATCCTCATATCAACCTGATAATCTTAAAGAAAAAAGGAAGTTTTACCTAATGGACTTGAGGTATTTCAATTATAGTCTAAAAGCATTAGTAGTTTGCAAACATCGGAAAGGCATCTAAAGAGCTTCTTAAAAACCAATAGAAGTTTCGTCTTTAAAATTCACTTGAAGTTATCTATCGAGTTTGTATCAGAACTACGAGAATAAAACTAAAAACACGGTATTGTTTTCAGATTTGCAAGTATGGCCACTGAACTAATTTTATTAAATATTTTTAGCATAATTTTCTTGTTAAGTTTGGTACCCTTCTCCTTTCTTTGACACTCCTCTCCTGAATTATGAAAAAATATGGTATTCCATTGCTATTTCATTGCCAATTATAAGCAATAAATCATTGGTTATCATTTTGATGACTTATTTTTTTAAAATTGTAACATTCGGAAAAATATATTTATTTGTCAGTCAAAAGCACCAATTACCAATTTCCAAAATGCCACATCTCTGCTTTATAATCTTTAGCCCACTTCAGTGTTTTGTTTTCATCGCAGTAGTCAATCAAGGCTTCCTGGCAGTTCTTGTAAGGATTTATCCTACGGTTTTCTGCAAACAATATAATATTAGTTTCTTCCAGTTTAGATTTGATTCCTTTGTAGTAGATAATCTATTTCCATCCAAATTTATGTGAGAGATATGACCTGGGTGTGGAAATTGGCTTTCTTTCCCATTTTGCGATTGTTTTTGGGCTCAGTTCTTCACCCACATTGATTTTTTTTTCTCTGTACGTCATACGTTTGCTTCAAACACATTCAATATTTGTAAAATTTTATAGTTCGAATACATTTAGTATTAATAAAAGTTCTTACTTTGGCTTTTTCATACAGCGAGGGTTTACCTTTTTACCCATATTTGGAAAATTAAAAAAAATATTTTTTCAGTTGGAAAAACTACTGATTTCAATATGAAATAAGTATGAATATAATTAAATAAGCCAAAAATTGTAAAATAACCACCACCAGAGTAAAAAAACATCCGCACAAGTGGCATGCAAGAACATTATTATAGCTTATTTGTACTTGTTTACGGTTCGATACCAAAACATGGATATTATAATATAATAAAACAAAAATATGTTTAAATAGGGATAACATAATAATTGTTCTTATTAATAATTACTGTTTATAAAGTATTGTAACACCAAATTGATTACAAAATATGTAATTATGTAACTATTCTGAAAAATGTTGTGTGCGTCTAATAATTTGGCTAGGGACTGTATATAACACATGATAAGAATCCATAATATACAAGCATGTACATGTGCACATTCTTTAATGAGTATTTGATTTGAAATTTAAACACTCCAATAATAGACATATTTTTCAATTGTTCTTGAATAAATGGTAAACTGAATTGTTAATACAACTAGATGTCTGGCTTAGGTATAACCAGCTTTTATTAAATACTGAAAAACCACTTTTATTACTTTTGATACTTAGAAAGACAGTTTTCAATGTTCATTATTAGGAAAAATCATGTTATGGCCGGTGATTTTAATATTAATTTAATGCATTCTTTTGGATTGGCTAATGATTTTTTATCCACCTTATTTCAATGGCATTACAAGACCAAATGATCTCGGTGGTTCATGCATATATAATATTTTTATTATATCTAATATTGCCAGTATTCAGGCTCTACATACACAAATGTTTTTATTGATCATTACCCAATTTTTTTTCATTTGGATTGCACAAAGAGAAAGTAACTTCCATTAAAAAATTTGTTGCTGAATATAAATGCTCATTTAATTTAAGTAAATAAATGAACTGGCTATCTCTTAGAAATACATGATCTGGATAATTTTTTAAATGTCTTTATTGGTCATAAAAAACCTTTGATAAGTAATTTTTTTGATAAGTAATTCCCTACTTTTAAGTATAGTATACATATTGTGAGTAATGTGAAATCACTTAGTAAATGGATCACAACAAATCTTATTGACTCTAGGGTACTACTGAGTTGCAATTTTTTTTTCATAGGCTTGAAGTAAATCATTTTTGTTATTTCAACAATAACAAATTTAACTTTGTATTAAAATATTCCTGTTGCTTCACAAATAATGCCTTTACATTAATTTTATATTTATGGGAAATTCTCCGAGAAACCTTTATCTCCAAAATGACACTAATTAGATTTCGTTATAACACTTGTAAACCCTTTCTCTACAGTTGTAATAAATTTCAGGATAATTTAAGCTTAGAACATGATTTATTGATATTTTTCCTGTTCTTAGTAAAACTGGTTTCATTTAAATACTTCTGAAAGTTTAATTTTTTGTGTTCTATTCACTTTACTCAGATGGAAACAATGTTTTCAACTTTTTCTCACTTTAGGTAGAGTTAAAGTTTGCTTACTGACGGCCTTTAGCTATGTTAAAATTAATACAAGCTCTGTAAAAAGTTCCTTCCCCAACATCAAATCTTGCTCAGTAACAGTATTAAAGCCAATAATCCTCCTTCTCGTTGAACCGCTAGTGCGATTCTCACAACATGTTATGTGTGGTGAGATAATCTTATTACATCGTATGATTTATGCATTCATAATTATTGTTTAAGCATTCATAATTATTTGGAGTAAATTCTCGGAAAAGAAATGCACATAATTAGAGTAGTATCTTCAATATTATCTGCATTGCAATGTACAGAATAGCCATAGTAATTTGTAAATCTGCTAATTAGACAAGCCTTTCCACCAAAATCTTCTATTTCATTTTTTTATCAGTACCTACATGTATATTTGTTTAAACAAATATATTTAAATTACATTTATTTATCATTACATTTATAATCATTGTTATTTATATATTTATTTATTTATATATTGTACATTTTATTTTCATTATTATTTATATATTTAATATACCAAATATTATGTGATAATTCTGGACACAAATATTTCTGTTACTTCATCCATTTTTCATATTACTAGATGTACCACATTGGTACATCTAGGTGAAAACACATCATCTGTTTATTTCACCAGTACATTTATTTAAAGAAAAGACTGGTCTACACCGGCTTCACATTTGACATGTTTTATTTACAATTTAAATACCAATCCAAGCACATTATTATAACAAAAAATTACCTTAATATGACATTTCTATTATGACATTAATCATTAATTCCTTCCGTGAACTTTGAAAAAATTTAAGTTTTAATATTTAATAGTTTGGTTTTGGTCAAATCCAATATCAGTGTGTAATGTTTTGCATGTGCCCTTGTCTTTGTACTTATTCCAAGGTCTATTCAAGTTTTAATTCTTACTCGTTCAAATTAGTTACTACATATGTATACTGGTAAAGTACAGTAATAATTTATCTACTAAATTCGCCTTAGAAATGGAAAATGGAAATCTATTAAATTTGCCTTAGAATGATAAAATTTAACCCTAAATATCCCTTTCCTTGCCCAAATGGGTTGTTCAGATTTACCTCATCATAAGCTAAATTGGATTTCACTTAAATGAATTCCTAAGGTTAATGAAATGGTACAAATTCTATTTATTAGACTTAAGTACTTTAAAGATTAATTTAAAACTCGCATATGGTGAGAGTTTAATTATATAAATCAAAGTAGCCATAGGTGCTGGCAATACTGACATATTCAATACTTTTGGGATAACATTCACATTACTCTTCGAACAAAAAATAGCATACACTATTCCATTGTCAGACGCCTCCTTCCTTAACCAGACCAAATATTACTATCAAGTCTTTGGGATAACAGCACTTCTTTGATCCCTTGCAATGTGGATTTAATTTAGGCCTCCGAGGGTGTGCAGGCAATAAGTAATAAAAATCATGAAAAATTATTTAAACCTAACCAGGTTTGTAGCTACTGTACCCCAGAATAATTATTTCTTTATATTTTTATGTAAATTTTCCAGAAATACACCTCGTGAAAGTTTCATCTAAAAAGTTTACTTATATACACACACACACACGCACACGCGCACACGACACAGGCACAGGCACAGGCACAGGCACAGGCACAGGCACAGGCACAGGCACAGGCACAGGCACAGGCACAGGCACAGGCACAGGCACAGGCACAGGCACAGGCACAGGCACAGGCACAGGCACAGGCACAGGCACAGACACAGACACAGACGCACGCACGCACGCACGCACGCACGCACGCACGCACGCACGCACGCACGCACGCACGCACGCACGCACGCATATATATATAATACGTAACTGTATATTTTTTTTTAAATATGGAAATTATTTTCATGAAATTATTTCGCTCGCTTCAAATATAATTCTAACTTAAAACTGGATGTTTAGAGAACTTAATTACAATTGCTAATATATTTGTGCCACGTATGCTATATCGATAATTATCAGAAACTGGTGCTAAACATCAAGGTTATTTTGTTAATTTATCGACAATGTGGCAACTTTTATAACACTATTTGATCTACTAACATATAGATGCAGATACACATACTACTACATATAGATACAGATACAGATATTTATTTGAACAATGGGTGGACCAAAAAGCAGCACTTTGGTTAATGTAGTTCACTAATTTTATCACAAACTACTAATCTACAAGTAAACAATGCGCAGCTATTAACAAATTGTGCACAGGTGAATCATCCCAACTAGTCGACAACAGTTTGGTGATTCTATTTTCGTCTGCAGTGAAATACATTAACCTTTTAATCAATCAATATCTAACTTAAAATGATTGATGGATGTATGAAGTAGCTGTGTCCATTATACTGCGAGTAACGTCATCAATTAATTAATTCATTAATTCATTACTGTTGTGAATATTCGAAAATTTCTCTCAATTTGAACCAAAACTCATATTCGCAAAACTCTGCTTCAATCTACATCTTATATCTGAAGAGCTTCACAACATATGGCAATGTCTCATAAAGAATATAGAAGAATGAAGGGCCTCTGCATATATTTTTCTACCTTACTGTCTATATTTTCTCACCTTTTTTATTTCACCTCATAATTTTATTGCATTCTTAATGTGCTCTCATTCCATCGTAGGTTTGGTACACATGGCTTTGTATAGTTTTCCAAATACCAAAACATCCACCCAATATATAAACCTAGAATATAAATATGTGCCGAATCTTTCAATGTCTATACAAATAAACTTCAGAATAGAGATGATGTAATTAAAATTACTGAGCCCAGCCATTAGTGTATTTACTTATAAAGCTCTTGGTATAATTGCTTCAGCATTATTTTGGATAATACTGAAATAAACAGATTTATTAAATAAATAATTCACCAGGTAAATCTTCATCTACGATCAATTGCTATTTATACGATTGACTATACTTATATATATTGGCTTTAGAATATAATATCCTAATTTATTTTTGATAAAAAAAGGAAATTTTTTCCACAATACTCACAAATAATAAGATTATTGATTTCATATATGACCTAGAACAACAATAAAGATACTTTTAGACGAGACAGGTAACATCAATAACCGATAATTACTTCAATATTGTATAAAAAAGTAACTGTCGAAAGGAGACCAAGTCATTTCATTTACGTCAATAGGTTACATTATCGAAAACGGTCGTCATTTTGTGTCGGTATAGAGTAGAAGAAACAGTAAATTCAGTTAAAAATGACACGTCATTGTTTAGAGGATTCAATCCAATTTCTAGTTTTATTACAGTCAATTTTAGGTGTTAACCGATTTTTCTGTAAATTAAAACAACCAAAATTAATTAAAATAATTTTTAAGAAAATGTACAGTTTGACAATAATTTTTCTCGTTATTTTGGGCACTGTTACGAGCATGTGTTCCCACAGTATCTCTTTTCGTGCTAAAAAAAGTATCATAGAATGGTTTTATCAAATATATAATATTGTCAATTTCATATTTGTTCTATCAATTGATGTATTTTGGCAAAAAAACTTATTTGCTGATTGTTTACGGCAATTTAATGACATTTTCAATTATTACAGTATTTTGTTTAGAACAGATTGTTTTAAAAAATTTAAAATCATGATGCCATTGGGCATATTTATTATATTTGGTAGCCAGTCGACAAATTTCATCATTAGAAGTCTTGAAAATGCAGGTCTTTTCTACATAATATTACATTGCAGTGTATTTACTAACAGATTATAACTATTTCTAATGTGTCTACTTACATATACCATTATTCAAATGTTAAAAGCGGTAAATGAATATCTGGGTCGTATGAACAGAGAAATATTTCATAACAGTATAAACTGCTTAGTATTACCCAGAGTGGCAGACTGGAATGAATTACATGACAACAGCCACTTTGATATTTCAAGTAATCCTACATGCATATCGATTTTGCCAAACGTGTTGATTATAGTAAACAAAATATGCAGTACACTCAATAAAATGTTTAAATTTCAGGTACACAGGAATACGTTGAAATAAATAGAATAATTAAGAATATTTTTTTGTATTAATTCTGTCATTTCATTTCAAGTACTTCAGCTTGTAGTGTGGTCTTTTCTTTGGTACGTTAATGCTATTGGGTTGTTGTTGGACTTGTACATGCGGGATGTAAGTAACAATGATATTATGGATTTTGTTGTAATTTCAGAAGGATTCACACTATTGATTTATTTGAACTCTTCTTACAAATATATATTTAATTAAGCATTAAAATGTCAATACAAAGAAAGTGTAGAATACGTACAAGATATTTCTACTAATCAAACTACATTTCAGCAACTATGGTCACTAGAAATGATTAGGATTATTCAATGGTTGACAATTAATGTTGTTGACTTAACGGTTGTCTGTGTCTTCAGTGAGATGTTGGTTGTAGAATTTCATAAATTGAGAATAATCATAACAAAACTGAGACTTTCACCTCAAATGTGTAAATATTTTTATTATATGTTATACCAATAGTAATATATGAATTATACTAATATTATACATCATATTATAATTGTTTATTTTACTGATAGCATCATATCATTAATTTTATTAATATTATTTGAATACAAATGGTAGATATTGCATTCAAATAATACTTGAGATTGAATCAGCAAATTATTCATACCGAACCTAATTTCTTTTCTAATTTAGTAATTTTTACTAAAATATAAATGTGAAATGTGCATGTTTTTCTTCACATATTCTTATGCATTTCAAATAACTGAACTATTTTATTCTAGGTTTTGCAGAGAAGTTGTCTTTGTCACAGTTTGTTTGTCCTTGTAATTTTTTAATATTGGTCAGTCTTGTGAAGCTGGGTCTTGTGATATTCCATAAGAAAACAAAACATATATTTTTTAAAATTTCTTTTCGGAAATTATAACATCAGACTACGTGAGACTTTGTTCACATGATAAGAGTCTAACATGACAGTTTAACAGATTTAACATAATTTTGAATGTATCAGCTACGATATGATCTATAACCGGACATTTAGAGAATCTAATTGGATAAATTTATTTTTAATCAACCAGGTATAACCCAGTAGCAGCTAAACTTATTCTGATTGGTACTAAAATGATATTTATTGTTCAATTACTGGTTATAGTGATCTGATCAAACTGACATTTTAATGTAAAATAATCCTGCAATTCTTCAACAATTCAACACAAATATAATATTTATTTCCGATTGAAATATTTAAGTTGTTGTCATAAAAAAATATACAAAGTGAGTAACATAGCTACTCACTTATGGAGCACCAGTCTTATCTATTATAATACCTATTTATAACATTAAATGAATGAACTTTTGGTATTCTATTGTCCATTTAAAAATAAATTAGAAAGTATTGACAATTGAATTGACCAAGTATTACAAGTATTGAGTTTATGCAAACAATATATGTTACAATAAATATACTGTACCACCTTATCACCGTGGATTCATTCGCATATATTTTCTTTTTTCGCAGTGGAGATTTTCTCCTATGACAATATTTTCATTCCCAAATTTACCTTCAAAATAAAAGCAATTTATTTCTTACAGTCGATGATACTTCATCATCTGAAAAGTACCCTTCATTGTGACAAAAGTAATGCATATTTTAGCTTGTACTTTAGGCCGAATGTCTTTAATAGTCTCGACGACTTCTATTTATCAATTTTACACACACATACATGAGTGCCAATAACTGAGTTTTCAATTCCTAAAGGAATTTCTTCCTTAGGTAAGAGTATTTGAAATTTTAATTTTTGTCTCAATCAATGACTCAGTGAAAGTTTAAATCAAATTGATTTGGTAATGTTTACGTAATGGTCAAATAAATAGCTAGACAGACGAAACATTTCTTAGGAAACATTTTAAAAGTGCAAGGATTATTTACTTCAATTTTGAAACTCAATAATTATTTCAGTAAAAATTTTTTGTAAACTGAAAACTCAACGACGACTTACATTTTTATAAGGATAAGTCATTCTTTTTTTGTGTGTGAATATTGTTTATATTTTTTTATTGTTATAACGAAAATTGCATTCTATGAAAATGTTTCATCAAAAAGGTCTTTTTTCTTATGGAAATAGGGAATTTTTTTATCTGGTCTTTTATTTTTTACACTCATAACTATACATATAACACGTACATACTTCAAATACCTTGCAACTGCATTTCTTGTACATGAATGTAAAATATTTCATTATGATGAAACCAATACTTTTGGAGTTGTAAATAATTTAATCAACAGGGGGCGAATTGCTATTACATGAAGTAGTCTGTGCTTTCGAGGGGTTAAAAGTATGGCAGTGAAATCATTACTACATTTAACAGATTTTGAATTGCTATTGAATTAAACAATATAATATTAATATAATGAGATTAATCTTTTCTATGAAAAAATGATATTAACATAATCAAGGAACAATTAAGTTAAATGAACCGATTTTTTCATTTTGTTCATATTACATTGGTTATTATACTAGTTATTAGGAATTAAATATTGGTTATTAAAGTAATTCAAATTCGTCAAATAATGTTACAAAAAACAAATATTATATAATTTTTCAAATATTAACCAATATTTCATTCATATTTTATTCATACTCATATAAACCACGGTTAGGAGGAAAGGGTGCTTTATTAACATATATTTTTTATTATCAGATTTTGGTATACAAAACTACTACACGAAGAAAACATTGTGTTCTGAGGAACTAAATTCTAATTTATCGAAAGTGGTCTATTAATACTAAACACCAGTGAGTATGGTTTCTGTGGTTTAACTAGCTTCATATGTTAAAAGGATAAATGGATGAAAATGGTTTGACTTAATTTGCAGTCTTATGCATGCTGCTTCCCTACTCACATTTAAAGAGTGAGCTGTGTAACAATGATGGTTCCATTGAATTCGATGAAATGGACAATTCAATGAATGTTTGTGAATATGTATTTTTACTTAAACACACAATTTGTAAATTTGTATAATAATATGGATATTTTTTAATAATCTCTATCTAACTAATCTAACTTTTCGAATCCGACTTCATTTTTTTGTTTGATTAACCTTTTCCTTTTATTGAAGGGCCTTCACTCGACAATAAATTGGCAAACCTCGAGGAAATCATACATCGAAGCAATGGTGGAACTTTCACAGTTTGTCATCTCTTCGACCTGCGAATATCGTTGCTGCCTAATTTTTTCAATCTTGTTATTACATATATTATTGCAGTTTTTCAGTTAAAAGGCTTGCGCTAGTGGATAAACTGAATTTTTGTAATTGTAAATCATAGCATAAATTAAATTTTTATAAATGTAGCTTTATTGAATTTCATCACTTATCACATTGTATTTCAAAACATAAATATTTTCTTGAAGTTGATTTTCACATATTTATTTAGGAGCAAAATAAAAAACATGTATTTAGGGGAATAAATGGAATAACCAAATTTATCTTTGGTAAGTTATTTCACATTTTTTATTGATCTAAGTGATAATATTAATTAAATAGATAAATGTTAAGTTATGTTACTTTATTAACAGTTTTGATCACATATTCACAGATTTTTAAAAATATTTTGACATAAATTTTATGTCCCTTCGAAATTCAGTTCTTAAAGAGGTTTGAAGGCGAAAAATCGGTGCTGTATTCTTTTATTTAATTTTTATATTGGCTTTGTTTCTAAATGTTTAATTATTTATAATTTTAAGAATAATCATTTTATTTATTGTAAAAATAAAATGTTTTATAAATGATAATTATTTTTAAGCTTAGCAAAACGAGACAGGTTTATTTTCGAACTTTTTTAAAGATAATATATGTGTTTAGAATATATAATAGCATTATAAGCGAGTTTTGGCTTTCACACAATGTTTATGTTACTGTGTCCCAATATACAAAAATTGTTCATTACATCTGCAAAATTGTAAAAATAAAATAGTTTTCAAATATATGTGTCGCATGAAATAAATCATTGAAATAAAATTACCAGACTAATTGTGTTTTAAATATTTTAAAGACAGAATAGATAAAAGTACCAACATCAATTGTTACAAAGATACTTGTTCATTTTTGAGGTACAGAAACATGAAAATACATGAATATAAAAAAGTAAACTTCAGCAAATAATTTACATTCAACAGGAACAAATTTTAACTTAAAATGCAATGAATCTGTTTAATATGCTGACTTGACTTTCTTAAAATATAAACTACTTTATAACATAGAATTATATGTTTAATATCTATAATGAATATTCCATGAATTTCATACAGAGATAAGGACTAGAATGGTGTGTTAAGCGTTCAGCCTCCATAATCAGTATACAAGTTGTACATTAATACTGCGTAGTAGTCTTAGTCAATTTAAATAATTGTTTTTGTAAAATATGATCACGTTCAAAGTTGGATCACGTAGGTTGTTTAATCCATATGACTTGTTACTGACTAAAAGCTAATTTCTAGTTGCTCGTCAATATTTTTAGTATACTTGGGAAAAATTAAGGTATATGGATCCCTCACATCGTAATTATTTTAATTTTTGTCTGCTGTTTGGGTGAAATCATCAGTTATGGGTTGGAAAATTTTTGTAACAAGGTCAATGATAAAACAACTATAATATTTTTTTCTATTGTGAAATTTTCTTTCTGTTTTCCAATTACTTTATGTTTAAACCAAGAAGGCAAGGAAAAATAAAACCGTTATTTATTTACATATTTTTTGCCCTCGTGTTATTAATATGCACTAGTTTTTGCCTAAAATATAATGTTACCATGATTAGTAAATAGTTTGATTGAACCTTTCACTCCAGACGTTAAAAATTTATTAGGTCTGCACTGAGATTTAAAATTTACATGATGAATACATTTGTTATTCATCAAACCATGTTTATGTTTTAAATAAAGTTATTTACGATGATAAATGAAAGTTTTTTTTAAAATGAAAGTTTTTTTTCAAATATTATATAGCATGCGAATAAAAGTTGCGGAAACATAGTTACTTTAAATAAAATCCACAGAACTAACTGAGTATCTTTTTTTCAAGCCACTGAAAGGATGAATATTGAGGAATAATTTTTACTATTAAATCTTACAACTAGTGTAGTCTCCCTAAGATAAAATTATTATATTAACTCGCAGTCTGCAATTATTTCAAAATTGTAAACCTTTATTAGAAGCAATAGATTTTAAAGTTGTATTAATAAAACTAATTTTCAGAATTTTATATTAAATTGAGGTATTTTTTCCAGCGCAGTAATGGAAGTTGTTATAAAACATTATTACCTGTTTTATGTGTGTAAACCTTATCTGCATATATTATTACCTGTATTATGTGTTCAAACCTTATCTGCATTACTTGTTTTATGTGTACTAAACATATCTTTGTTTTAATCATTTATTTATACCTATTAGCTTTACTAGATCTCTATCTATATATTTAATTGTGAACACTTTGAAACATTTGATATTGTTCAATTAAAGCACAGACCAGTATTAAAAATGTTTTTTGAGCGGTAGATTATGCTAGTGCCATAAAGGTTACTTTATGAATAATAAATAATTTTTCAGAGTAGAACATTTTCAATTCTAAAACCTGGCAGGTACTAAAAGTTTCTAAAGGTCTAGCTATAGTTTCCGCAACTATGAAAATGTCCATTGTACTGTGACTCACACGGTCATGCAGCTGTGGGGAAGAACGTTAATGCAATCTCTTTCGTTGGAATATAAACTTTTTTGCAACCCTTAACGATACATCTCTGTTTCATTTATTGTGTCTAGTCATATGAAGCTAGTGAATATTATTGGAGCAAAACCACTCAGATCGGCACTGAAACTTATGAGTAGCTTCTTTATTATTTTTTTGGGCACTGTTCTCTGTATACATCTAGGTTCAACGAAAAAAGTATGAGTGACTCTAAAAAGGGTTCAGTTTTTTCTCCAATAATATTTAAATGGACTCTTGGGCAATTCCGTGTACTTATTAATATTATTTTATAACATTTGAAACGATTGAACATATATATATATATATATATATATATATATATATATATATATATATACATATATATATATATATATATACACATATATATATATATACATATACATATATATGAGTGAGTATATATATAATTTTTATTGTTTTTTTATCTCCTTCTGTGTTAACAACTTATTATACAGTGAATTAAGATAGTGATTGTTATATACATAATACTACACTTCTTTAGCAGTTAAGACTCGGTGATACGATTTTGTATAATGTATCAATGAGAATTAAATCTCTTAAAAAGCAATTCAGCAGTCTCGATAAAGAAGAGCAAGGGGAAAATCTGGCCATCTGATGTCAAAGTTCACAACAATATTTTGAATCATAAGTTCACATATTGTGTTTAGAGTCAAGGGAATACGTATTGCTATTGAAAATTGCATGTTTTATTCACTCATTCTATACGTATTTTGATGAATCCAAGTCTACGTTTGATATTCAGGAAAATAATTTTTTCATCTTAAAAGTTTGCTCATATTTGTTATCTTCTACTGAGTTCATGCTGTGTAAAATTAAATCAATTTTGTGAAATAATAAAATATATTGTTAAATTGCATTTTGTTACACGTGACTGATTTCTGTATCTAAAATATTCCCTCCAATACAACTCATGAAATTTAATTCAATTTGGTATGGCATCCTTAATGGATTATCTTGTGTTTGTAATTATGTTAACAGGGTCTTACTTTCTTTTAGTTGGGAGGCGGGGGGTGTTCAAGAAACATGATTTAATCATTTTTCAATCCCAACGACTGTATTCATTACGGATTATTTAAAAATTTGTAATTTTGCTTTTTATTTTATACTTTTTCGAAATAAATGGGAACATTTGTGTGCAACAAAATGTTGCTGCACACCCTGGTGAGCTAACACCATAACAACTATCTGAAAATCATAGCTAATTAGTAACAAATATTTTGCAGAAAACCGTGTCTAAATCGGTCAAGCCATTCTGGAGGTAAATGGGAAAATTCATTTGCAACAAAATGTTGTAGCGCTCCCTGGTGAGCTAACACCATAACACCTACCTAAGAGCCATCGTAAAAATGTATAGAGTTACATCAATTTAGTTTGATAAACTTCATTCACCCTTCATCGTCTTCTTGAACCTCATAATTTAAATCAAGCTAAAACAGCAGAAAAAGTACCATTAAATGAATTCAATGTGAATGTCCAATGCAAGATTTTAAAACACGAATGTCGTATAGTAATTAAGTGTCCTACAGCCTTTCTTGTCGGAAAATGTAATACTACGTTGAAATGTAGTGGTGTTTTCAGAGTATTGACAAATTTTAAGGAAAAATATTTTAAGCCCTTGTCCATAAACCGTTCCACAATTTGAGATTATTTTTTTATATTTATAACACTCTTGTACCTGAAAGTGTATTTTCTCTCTGTGGTATTAAAAGTAATATATTGATTTTAATTTTCAGTAACCGTTTTAGATTCATATTGAAATTCCCTCTCAATTTTGTGTCAGTTTTCAGACAGACAAGATAGTTCAAATGTACTTTTTGACTGTCTCCATAAGTAAAGTGTCTTGTAAAAGATTTGTGTATTATACAAACGTGCTGTCACAAAAACAGATGTTATAATTTTCATAACAATCAATCATGCATGAATTACAGAACTTCACTGATTTTTCTTCTTAACTGATTTCATCGACTTTGCTTTTTTATTTCCTTTTTATGTTAAAAAATATAAATTTTTCGGTTACCATTCTCTCTTAGTTTAATTATTATCAACATTTGTTTCGATTGCAATAATATTAAAAATAGGTTAAGTGATATCCAAATTGATTGCATTAATGTATAAAAATAGATTTGCTGAAGATTTTTTTAGAGTAGTTACACTGAGTATGATAAATAATGTTTTTATTGTTTTTTAATATAGAGGCAGTAAACAAAAAAAAAACTTTAGGCTAATAAAAAATTTCATATCATCTATATTTTGTACAAAATAAATAGAATCTTGTATAAAAACTATAATTTACACTCAGTAGGGGCCAATTTTCTCAGAAAAATATCAACCTCTTCTATTAAGTCAAATTATATGATTTACTCTCGTCATCTTCCATTTTTTGTTAATGCGGAAACTCTTAGTGTTGTGTGACTTTATCTTTTAATAAACTTTTGTAAATGTTATATCTAAAATGTAAATTTGAATCAAGTAGCTGGTGTCGAATAAAGTTGAGGTTTGAAAATGTGAATAGCTCGGCTTATTGTAAGTCAGCCTGTATTCACTTGCAAGTGATCCTCGCATTTGCTAGATAAAAATGTTAAAGCAATAACACCAATCAGTATACTGTGTTGCATTGTATTGTGAATTTTATATGTATCGGCAGACACCAGTAGATGTTGCTGTATGCTGCACTCTTTATAATGTTGCTATATGCTACACTTTTTATTATATCATTCATATTAATTATATTAAAATAAACGACATTTATTTTTCTTAAAAAACATGCTGAAATCAAAGTGGTAAAAAAAGTCATTTTTAGAAAAATTTTTGTGATAACTTGGTAATTCATTTCTTATATGTTTGAATCTTTAGACATTTGAGTTTAAAAAAAACTTTCATTTGATGTTACCCAGTGTCTGTTCAATGATATATTTTATGAAGAAGAATAATTTATAATGTATGTAATTTCTCACGACTTACACAAATTATTATGGTTTCTAAATTTTACAAGCAGAAAAACTGGGGGGGAGTGGCTAGATGAATGCATAAATGACAAACCATTTAAAATTAGCCCACACATAATAAAGAAGGTGCAAATAAAGTTATACAATAGTTACATTGACCCTAAAAAGTGTAATATGTTTATAAAGGAGCCAAATTATGATTTCCAACTTAAAATATATCGCCAACATTCAAGAATTGAATCAAAACAACAGAGTAACTCGTGATCAATCCTAAAAAATTAAACAGCAGTGAAGCTCGCAACTTGAAAGAGTGGTAAATTGTAAATTGACCCAGTTCACCTGCTTCTATCATGTTTTTAATGAGCTGCATGTGACGTCGGACATTAAATGCTGAAGAGATAAAAATAGGGTAAGCTTACAATATTTTATTGTTAAAAAATCTAAGAAAAAGGGAACAGAATATTTAAGCGTTTACAAGAGGAAAACTGGTATGTATTTATTGCATACCAGCTATGGTAACTAGCTTTGTCCAGAATCAGTAAGAGTAATTGTGGCAATAACACGCTTAGAATGCTTTGAGAAATTAAACAATACATTTTAAAAACACTCACTAAAACTTATTAAATAATTAATGACATTATACTGTATACACGAACACATTTATATTTTCAGAAAATGTTTTAAAAATTCAGATATCTACATTATGCGCCGTTAATTATTTGTAAATAAATTTGACAACAAAGTATATCTTTATAAGCCAATACTATATTCCCTGTAATGTATTGTATGCTTCCTGACATTGAGCAATCAATATCTGCTATGAGAAACCAGCCACAATTTAATAAACATTATAATGATATGCTCAGCCTTAAACGGTTCTTTACGATGATATGAAACATCTGAAAATAAACTATTTACTGATTTTCAATGAATATGAATATTAGTACAATCTGTATATATGCATAATATTTAATAACATAGTAAGTATGTGGACATCATCATATGAATTCTTATTATGGAGTAAGATAATTGTATGTTGAAGAGGACAAGTTTGGACAAGCCATAAAAAGCAAGAAATTTTTTTTGATTTTGTAGATATCTAATTGATTTTCTTAGAAAGCGATAATTTTTTCTTATTTATAATAAAATTTTCATTGCATAGATACGTTTGAAAATTTAATTATCGCCAAGAAATATTAGATATTTGACATATGCTTATAACTTATAAACTTATAGACTTTCTCGAATAAGTCACCAACTCCAGTGGACCACGGAATGATTTCAGTAAAGTAATTGATTTCAGACCTGAGAATATTTTTCTAATTGAAAAATTAATTTTTCCAAAAAGTAATGAAAATACATTTGTGTGTTTCCTACATGTACCAATGAAAGATTTCTACAGGTTCTTTGAATTTTAAAAATAATAACAATGGTGCCTCCATTCTAATAAGTGCTAAAAATTGTCTTTTTATTAATTATAACATAACCTATAATATGTGTATGAAAGTTTATAGGAGAAAACAATAAGAGAAAAAATCTACAAGTAGAATTCACATACCGTGAGGATTCTTTGCATACTTGGGCGCAAACACATTTTACAATTACATAATATTACCTACTATTAAACTATTTACAAATATTAATCTAATTTTTCACCTTAAAAGTACCCATGATTCCCAGTATGGACATACTGGGAATTATGGGTACCAATCCAAAGGTGCAAAAATGTGAATTCCTTGATAGAGATTGAAAGATAGGGAAGTTCAAAATCATATTTATTGTTTTTAACAGTTTTGGAGTTGGGATAGGTCCCTACCTAATTTTACTCATGTCAGAATCATCTTTATTGTTTTAAACAATTTTGGAGATGGGATAGGTCCCTACCTAATTTGACCCATATCAGAATCATATTTATTATTTTTAACAATTTGGGAGATGGGATAGGTCTCTACCTAATTTGACAATTTTAGGTAGAGACCTATTATTTAACAATTAAATATAATTTAACAATTACACACACATATATGTACACACACATATATTTAACAATTTTGTTTAAGGTAGTTTCATCCTTCAAACCGCCTTAAACAAAATTGTAAAAAATACTTTTACAGTTCTTATTGGTTGCTTTTTCAATTTGTATTCCAGACGACACATGAAATAAAAAAACATTCTGTTACCTTTCTTGCCCATTCTAAAATTAGCATGGTAAATTAAACTTTCCAAATCAAATGACTTTCAAAAAAAAAAACTGTGTAAGATAAACAAACAGATAAGGTGTGAGGGATCTTATTAAAGTGGCTTTTCTTTCTTTTAAGTTATGTAGCTTTAAAAAAAATTTTCCAACCCGATAAATAAACTAACATGTTCACCACAAGATATTTGTCGTTGTCGTTTTTTGCTTTTATGAAAATATCATGTTTCATTGTGTGCACTGTGAACATAGTTATAAAATATATAGTTGTTATGTCTTAACTTGAAAAGACATCCTCAAAAGTAAGGATTCTAAAGAACACAACTGAGAATGTCATCAAAAGCAAATTCTCAAAAATAAACAGTTAGTATTGAGTATAGCAATTCTTAAATATTTTTCATTGCTTAACAGATTTTAATAATCTTTGGACAAAGGTTTACCCTGAATTGAGTGAACCGACCAGAGTCTTGATTAAATAATGTTATACTGAATGCCTCCTTTATGGCAAATGGGCAAGGTCCTCCTGTCCGATATTAATCAACATTCTCTTTTGTCCAGGGCATTTTGTGTGTATTGTATTTTTCAATACATATGTAAGTATTTAATCAAGCTATTGCATTCTGTATGTATGTATTTAATCAAGTTATTAACTAAACATGATAGGTTAGATAAGTTTGCTCTTGTTTGGGTAAGCACGAAATAATGATAGCTCACAAATCTTTAAAGTTATCTCTAGCCATATTTATATATTGACTGTTCTCTAAATATTATCATCTTTTGTTCTTCCCCATAGTAAAAGTCTATTTGGTATAATGACAGTGAAAGAAATTAAAATTTTTTGTGTGGCTAGGCCCTTAGCATGGGAACTTTCTACAGAGTAACTTGGGATAAAATAATTTTTTTACATGTGGATAAAATAATTTTTTTTCACTGAATATAAGCATTATTGCTTTGCCCAAAATCACGTACCGTTCTATTTTTACCTTAAAAACTCGATTTATTTATTGATTAGCATTTTGCATGATATCTTCAGGTAATAATATAATAATTCATATGATTTTCATTATAACTCATTCTCTCAAATGTCGTCATAAATTTTCCCGCTTTAATCCAAAGTACGAATTTTTAAAACTCTACTTCTGCTTATTTTAGGTAATGGAAATGATTGTTACCAAAACTAACTGAGCGACTTGTTATTAAATAAGAATAACTTTAAAATCTGTGTATTCAATTCATCCTCAATCTCGAAAAACATTACTACCTTTTTAAGCATTGATCACATTTATAATGGTTTGAAATATGACGTCTACATATTTTATCACTTATAAATAATATCCTTAATAATGCTCTCACACCTAATTATCTCCAATCCAAACGTCAACACATTTCGGGTCATCTGTTCACTTTGATCTGTTTTTTAAAGATAGGGTGACCTTCATTTTATGACGAACTATTTATTGTATGCACCACAAAATTAGGGTATCCACTAAATACAAACCTACAAAGTGCACACTTCATACCTTTATTAAGAAGTTAGTTGAAATTGCATTGCCTAAAACAATTTATGGGTTGATCCCTTTATATTTACTTAATAAGTTAACTTGTCTCTCTTGCTGTACTTATATTTCTCACATGTGTCAATGCGGCTGACTATAAGGGATTCCTCTAGAGAATGGCTTTAAGTTTGCCATATGTGTACTTTGCTTTTTAGGTTTCATTAAAGGTTAATGTATCAATAAAATTAAAGATCCTTACCATCGTTAACTAATATGTCAAGGAAAACAGTAAACATAAGAAATGAAAATATCACTCAGGTTCTCTAGCACTTACATTGAAAAAATATGAAAGAGACAGGAAAATATTTTGTGAACATGTGAAAAAAAATAGTTCACTTACGTAATTTATCACTGACTCGCAATGATGTCAAAACAACTTTGGTAGTCTCTATTTGCAAGTACATTTTCTCGCAAATGAAACACATGGTGACCAATAACACAGCAAAGGGACATAACCATAAGATGTAAGCAATGCAAAGTGATGTGTCCAATTTCTGAAATATAATAAAACTTATGAATAACTGTGTGGCCAAAAAACAATAATGTGATTTTACGAGAGACAGAATAAATTTCTGAAAAAAACTGGAATTCATCTTTCTCATTTAGGATCAAAGTTTATGTTTCAATGGGAATTTCTGAAATATTTTGCAACTACAGCTGCCATTACCTAGAATCGCTCATTCTGTATCTCTCTTTGTATTTATAACAATATAATTTTTAATTACGAAATTCTGAGACCATATGTAATTAATTCATAGTCTGCTGCTTTACCATTTTATTTTTGAGTATGATTTAACTTACCTAAACTCTGATTAAGATGTTTTAAAGCATTTATATAATGCATGAAAGTATTATAGTAATTAATTTTTTCAGTAAAAAGCTTTAGATTTAATTACGTTAGGTTTTCTGAAGTAAATCAAATATAGGCTACCATAACGGTGTGAAAGATAATTGTTCAGTGGATTTATAAGCTTACGTAATAAATTATTTGTCCATAATCCTGTATGCTTCATGATTGGGTTATAATTTTTTGTTTAGCTTAAAGCTACATATTAAATTAGTTAATACATGTGTTAACAGTACTTACGTTATATTTTATATCCTCAAGAAAATTATATAGGGTGAGGAGTGCACCAGAAAATATTAGAGAGAGTGACATGAATATCTAAAAAATAACATTGTAAGTTAATTCATAGCAATCTTCCTCACTTGCATTGTTCAATTCTTCAATTTAAATGTTCAGCACAAACCTGAAATTCAAACGTCTTTTTTAAATGGTAGCACACGTCTAACAAATGAATGTAGAATTGAGATAAATAATGAATGGAATTTTCATTTAGAGGCAATGCAAATGGAAAATGGCTGTTAGAATTGAGATTGTTTTGAGAACTTCCAAATATGGTATCGACCGATGGGACCATGTTTTGTATATTTTTAAATTTTAAGAAAATATTTAAGATTTCCACTCGTTTTGTTATACTATATAATATTAAACAGAACAATATTATTTCTAAATTATAAATAACCATGGTAATAGTAGTGAACGGAGCATACAATGAAACAAGTAAACCATGTTTTGCTGCGCCGTATACCTCGAAAGTGATTTCAAAAATGTGATACGGTATGAGAAGGCCAACAACTATAAGGTTTCGACATTTGTCATGTCTCAAAAACTTTCTTCTATGGTGTAAATTGAATAGATAATCAATTTCTTGAATGCTCAAAATCAATTCCTCAAACTCATTTCTATCAAAAGTTATTTCAATCCACAATATGTACAGAGTATGTATTGTCTGAATTGTACTAAACACTGGCCAAATGGCATCATACATGACTAAAAATATTACATAAAGCACCACCAACATTCCCGTAATTATCAAGCTATACATCTTTCCACAATACAATTGAAATCTAGTGGGAATTCGGTAAGCAGTTCTCCTGCTAACGCCAAATACTTGTTGACACACTAAAATTGGCCAAAGCGTATTTTCAAAGGAATCATTACTCATATTGGTTCTTATAAAATGTTTGTGTTCTAACAGAATTCAAGCACAAGTGTCTTATTGAGTGTTTCGGAAAAAAGTGATGCTTATTTCACTGATTAAATATCTTTTGAGTAAACATCCATTAGTTTATCATTTTATGAAATCTATTGAGTGTTTAACGCACGCAATAAAATATAATATTGATTTTTGATGTTTGAACTTTATTTAGTTCTGTCTACAACCTCCATATTAATAATTGTTACTACGTTAAGGTAAACACCGTATTATCAGTAGCAAACATCATTTAAATTATCTACGTGTCTACCCTCAATTTGTTCAACACTTTGGATGTTTAAATTTGCTGAGTACAAAGATTTTAAAATCTAAAGAGGAAATATATATGGAATCTCTCTAGTTAAGTAGATTGAACAGAAGTAGGGTTTCAATGTGTGTAAATATGAGGAGGCACACTTAATTGTTCCATTGTCAGTTCCACTTTAATCCAAAGGCTATCTTGATGACTCTGGAAGCCAGCTAGAAAAGAAGGGTTGTTAAATATAAAATATTTTTTCATAAATTAATTGTTTGTGTATACAAATGTAACAAAGAATGTGTCTATAACTTACATGAGTTGGTTAGCAAAGTAAATAAACTTAGGAGACAATATGTCATTTAAAAATGATTTGAATTGTTTAATGTCACACACACACATCAGTTTAATGAAAGAATCCTAAACGGATATAAAAGTCCCAGCTTTATGTCAAATATTGATAATCAAACACGATAAGCATAAATAAAATTTTGTAATATGTATAAAGCAATAAAACTAATGCCAACCTCTCCCCCCACCCATTCAACTACATGTTGTCCATAAACAAGTTAAATATTATCAAAAAACCTTGTCAGCTAATGGGTATCAACACCTGACAACAGACTGGACGTAGATATAAACTGATTACTATTACAAAGTGAACACAGTAAATAAAGCTCCTTAGCTATGTATTTGTGTGTAAGGTTATTTAGATTAATTTTTCACAAATGTTGAGAAAATTGATAAATTACTTTTATGACAAGTAGTTTATATTGTTATGAGAATTAGATTAGGCTAATTCTCATAACTATATAAATTTTGGTGGTGTACTTTTCACCTATTCCTGACCTTCTACATAAATTGCTAATTAGCCCCCAGGGCCTAGAAGGATTAAGCATATGGTAGTAACCAAAAATTTAATTATTTACTTGATATACACATATGGAAACATTATTAAAAATGCCAACAAATGTTACATGTCCATATTTATATTCAACTGCACACACAGAAGCTGTAATGTTCCATCTATACATATGAGGGTAGGTCCAAAAGTACGCGGAATGGAGGGGAAGAGAGTGGGGAATACATTCTTTCTTGGTACTTTGTTAATTAGGAAGTCACCTCTAAAGTATATAAGTCAAACGACATGTCCCTAACGTTACCCATTAATGAATAATCATCCCTTAAAGAAGTAAATCTGGAAGTGAACTACAAACATGGGACAAATCGAACTACACGCTGTGATTAAATTCCTCACCAAGCAAGGAAAAATTTCTCAAACCATCATAAGTGAGATGCGTGTTGTTTATGGAGATTATTGCCCTGGTACAACCATGGTTTAAAAATGGCATGATTTATTTAAACAAGGTTGAGACTTGATTAAACACAATCCCCATCCAGGACAGCCGATTGAGGCCACCACGTTGGATATTGTTGAAAAAGTCGAAAAACTAGTATTGGGAGATACCCACCTGAAGAAGCAATCAGTTTTGTGCATTAGTTGGTGTTTCAGATACAACAATTTTGAGAATTCTACTTGCATATGCCACCACAAAAGCAACAATGTATCGAAGCGTCTAAAAAGTTTTGGAAACTGTGTGCTGACAAACCTTATTTTGGAGAGAATTGTGATTAGAGATAAAACTGGAGTCTAAGGAAGAGTTGATACAATAGCACAAAACGGGCGGTCTATCCCCTAAGAAGTTTAAGATCTCGGAATTGGCTGGAAAATTGATGGCAACTGTTGTATATATAAATATATATATATATTTATATACATGTACATATATATGTATATATGTATATGTATATGTATATGTATATGTATATGTATATGTATATGTATATATATATATATATATATATATATATTGATAGAACATGACAATTTTTATTGTCATTCCTTCATAGTGCTCACAACAGCTTAATAGACCTCATGATTGCAAATCTATCTGTCCAGAATGACGATTGCAGGTCTTGTCTTTAACAATACCCACCAGAAGAAGCCTAGGTCCAGTGGTTAAGGGAAACAGGCTGTTGATGAAGCAGTAGTAAAAGCAACTGAATCTATTGGAGTTTATGAAAATAATGAAACTTGTTATATTCGAATGGAATATATTTCACAAGGATCACGTATGCGCTCAGTTATGGATAGATATTTAAGGGTACATAGTATTTCTATTCTACCTGTGTATAAGTCTAGTAAATCTTTCATAAAAACAAATGAAATAATCTTTAAAATAAGAAAAAATTGTAACAAATATTTTCTCTGCTGGAGTTCATCATATACTTTGTATAACTTTTTTCACCAGGCTTGCGAAAGGTATATAGTCAAAGATACTAAATATGTCCAAGGCCTCACGTCTATAGCAACGGACAAAAATAAAGAGACAACCCCGACAAACACTAGTAATTTTTATTCAAGTATGTAGAAACGCTACTCTTGATACAATACGCTTATTCATTTCATTCTATTCATAATGTGAACGTAATTATTATAATGGTAACACTTTTCAGACTTATTTATTAATTTTCTTTATGATAAAATTGTAATCACGGACAATATTACAAATTTAATATTGTCTTTACTGCAGGGCATATAATATCATAAAATGTTTAGTGAAGTCAAGCATTGAAACATTTTGGCAAAGGAATAATGCATAGATCACAAGTTGTTAGCTTAAAGGAGAAAACCTTTCTTTTCTGAACCATTCCTCGCCAAACAAGATATATGGAAGGATAGTCAGTATTGGCAGTATTAACACTTTCTTTTGCTTAAGCTAGTTGTTCCTTACATATTTCAATTTACATAAAAAAATTTAGTCTTATTTCGGGCAAATGTTTATGAATTTTATCTATATTTATAAAAGTTTTACGTGCATTAATTACATTTGTTATAATAATTTCTTATTTTCTTACTTGATATGTGACTACGCTTAAAATAGTTAATAGGTTCAAATCTGGCTTTAAATGGAGTTTGGGAATAAAATTTAAATGTTTTAGTGGATTACTACAGATGTCACTTTTGTGTAACATCGGTGCTGGCGCCATGTCGATAAAATGTACAAGTGTAATTTGTGTAACTTCAAAACTTTTATTTTTATGAATTTTTTTACGTGCGTAGAGAGGAAAATATTTAAAACATAGTTGAAGCATTTGTAATTTATGTACCTAGTTGTAAATGTAAAAGATAATCAATAAATTGAAAAAGCCATCTCCATAAGAAAAAGACATATAAAGGAACAGTTTTCATGAAGTGCAATTTTTATTATTGCTGTAAAAAGTATAAGCAATAACTAAATATAAATGTAAATAAAAAAATCACTTATTTTAATAAATATTTATGTCATTGTCATGTTTTTGGCTCGCCAAAAATTTAACAATAGGCATCTCATGTCTAGCATAGGCGAATGTGTCACCATTCGATTTGTTATTTCGTTTTCTTTCTCATGATAAATAATTATCTATAAGCTTATCTCATTTTACCAAAATATATTATACGTTTGAGCAGTGCGAGTGCAACTGTTTCTTACAAGCAACACATGCTTGAGGGGTTAACAAGTTTGATTAATAAATGATGTAAAAAATGCCTAGTTTGTTTATAAGTTCATGGCAATTTTTTAGCAAGTAGGGAACATATCTCAATTGTCAACAAGCGATATTATAGAAACCATTACTTCTATATTTAATGTTAGCAATGCATTATAATTTAATTTTATTTATTTATTAATTCTCAAGTGCCTGTGTCCTTTATATGTTTTTACTAATATTTGTTTCCATTATTTTAGTAATTTTCAATATGCTTATAATATAATTACTTTGTTTCTGCTTAAATAACTGGCAATTTAATTACTCTATATAATAAACAAATCTTTCTTCAGAAAATTTGCTTTATTACGTACATAAACAAAATATAAGCATATCAGCCCAAACAACGACAATTCTTACAATCCACTTATATAGATAAAGAGTACAAACAAACTAGGATGCCATCGTCTCTTTATAACAATACCAGAAACTCTGATCTTCAAGTCTAGTTTATTTAAATAATATGACGGAATTGCATTATGTATCATGATTTCTCTTTCCACCATTAGCGTCACGTTACCATATACCATTCTTTTCCCACAAAGTCTGAACTTACATAATTACATCTTAACACCAGAGATGGCATAATTATGTAGAAAGAACTTGGGATTTTTTTAATTGGTAAGAAAAATTTACCACCACAACATTTTAGTAGGTATGTTAAATCGGCAAAACACTTAACATATTCTTTACCTTTCTGAGGTGTGACAATTGTCTCATTTGGTAAAGAATAATTCCTATTGTTTTGACAAAAATCCTTGCAGGCTAAGTCACTGCTAAAATTTTGTGATGATTAAAATTTAAGTGATTCACATTTAAATTTTGCGACTTATTAAAACAAAATGTCCATCAAAACAACTATTAACTTTTTTTTCTAACATGAATGCATCATTACATTGAATCAAACCATATAGGCATTCTTTGTTGCAAAAATATTTTTGAGGGTATCTGAAAGGAAAAACGAAGACGTACCTCTCTTAAATTTTGAGAACATAATGGGAAAACGTGGTATCTTTTTTCTATAAATGGGCATTGTATGGTAGTCAAATTATATATTTATTGCAATTCAGTAAATAAAAATTAAAACCATTGGCATGAAACAAATACGAAACGAAAGTGCCCACACCACAACTGAATTACATCAAAAGAGAATATAAAACATATTAGTATAGCATGAATAAAGAACCTAATTAAATACTGTATTGTGAAAGTATTTTCATTTTAAGTATCTGTTTTTTCATAATAATTTGGTACTTACCGTTTACTTGACATATTTAAGTGATAAATTGTTTTAGATTCTGAATTATAGATAATGGACTGTATATTGATTTATTTCTTTTATAAACACAAGTCATTTCTCTTTATGTACATTATAAGAAACAGTTCCTACATAAACTGCTATACAGTTGAACGAAACACACGGTATTTCAATATGCCTTCTAACAAAATAACAATAATCAATAACAAGAATCAGGTTACAGGTTTTGTGGAGACACTTCGGTTTATCCTGTTTATTCAGTCTGTCATCGGTATTTGCAGAAAATTTACCATCGAGAATAACCTTTTATCCCGATTTCGAAAAATTTATAGTTGTATTCTCATAATTTTTCTTATATTGCTCTGTCAAATCATTTTATTTTTAAATGATTTTAATATTGCTACTTTACCTGACATTATTGCAGTCACATTTATTATTTATTTAATTTGTTGCTCCAAAAAAGGATTTATGAATCTAATTGATCGTTTTGACACAATTGATGATCTCTTCGAGCCTGATCATAGAAATATTATTTTAAAAAAAGATTCTAAACGTTGTTATATCGTTAGCAGTTTTGTGTTATTATGTTTTACAATTGCTTTAAGTTTATATTTGTATTTGACAAATGCTGTGGGATTACAATTTTATGAATATCTTGTGTATATGATAGTGTGTGACATTGTTTATGGCTTAGAATTTACACTTATCTCACTGCTGATTTGCAGCATTATTCAAAGAATTCAACTACTAAATAAATTTCTTAAAAACATGAACAAAAAGCAAACTTCTGTCTCTACTGAAGTATTATTCAGTAGTAGCTCTAGAAATAATAATAATTTTATCTTTGACATACCACTCAAAGGTAAAGATATTACCAGTTTGTCAGATTTCTTTGTTTTCTTCTTGGAACTCTGTGTCTGTTTTAATAACATATTTCAGATTCAGGTTAGTTCTGAATATAATATTATGTATCTCATTGTATTGTGAATGGCGCTAATAGAGCACCGGTATGTGAGATGAACTTGTTACTAAATTGCTTGCAATATAAAAATATATAATTGGTAATTGAAATTTCAGTTTTTCTTCACTTTGTATAGCGTTTTCACATATACCATGGGTAACGCTTATGTGCATTTGTGTAGCTTGAAATATAAAGTAAGTACATTTTTTCTCATTCCCCTGTAAATGTTGAGAAACGTTTACATTTTTTTTTAACTTAGTTGATGTTACGTTCATATCATTAAAATATTTAAGAACTAGTTTTGTTTTTTCTTTTAATGTTAAGATTTGTTGATTATAATCACCATAACATTTGAAATTTTAGTGACGTGATAATCTTTTACAATTGCATTATCTATGAATGCAAATGTTTCCACGAAATTATTGTGTATAAAAAATGAAATTGAGGTTGCATGTTTCAGACTGGATTGCAAGTTTCTTTTTTGGAAGCGGTATTTTGGTCATCTTCATCATTAATACAAATTGTGAGCATTTGCATCCTATGTGAAAGCGTCTACCTGCAAATTGAAAAAACTAAATCCTGTTTGGCAATTATTCAAGCTGATAAACGAATTCGTGAGTGTTTAGTCCAAATCTCCTTTGAATGTTTTATTTTTGCCTTTTTGTTTAGGTGTTCTAATAGACACCATGAAAAACCGTAAAATTTTACTTTCATTATGTGATTTTGGAGATTTAATAATTAAATGGAACAAATTTAAAAAAAATTATTTAACTGTATTAGAATAACATAGGCACTGCTCTTAATGTGATAGATCCACAGTTGCAGATAAATTTGAAAGAGAAAATAAATGCTGACGATGTACACTGATGGATGTAAATTTGATAATTTTGAAATATTTAAATGACGTCACTTAAACGTACCATTTGCAGGAGGAAATATTTTAATAGTAACCATAATAAAATTTAGTTGAATCTAAAATTTCGTTTTCTTAAAAAAATATTTTGAAGATGTCATAGTAAAATTTAGAGAAAAAGTGACATTAAAATATATTAAATTTCTTGAAAGCATAGTTCATGCTATATAATGAAAAAATGAAAAAACTTCATCAATGTTAACAATTTGATTTCTCTTAATTCCAAATGAAGCAGTGTTAAGTAATAATTAAATTATGATTAAAGATTTAATGACAGTGGAATTGTTTCTTAAAGCGCTATGATATGGTTGCCAGATAAAAATTCAAGATCGTTATGTTATGGGATGGTCCAGAGGAAAATTGAACTATTCGAAACAGAAGTTATTGGAATAATCTTTTGTACTCTCCTGAGATATTTTACAGTTTAAAAAACTGCTGAGTATCGATAACTTTTGTTGGTCAATTTTACTTTCAAATAAATTTTAATACAATTTTTTTATTAAGAAAGAAACTACCTTGTAATATGACCAATGAGTTTCCCTTAAAATTTGTGTTAATGACTGTGGTTATGTAGTGACAATTATTGTCCATAAAACAAAAATATAAAATGAATGATAATATTAATAAATTTCATAAATTTATTGAATTTGTACCTCTCCACATAAAATTAACCGGATTATATCCTTTGCGTTGGACAATATATAGATGTTCGTCAGTTAGCGCTTACTCATATAATTCTCAAGTTTCAATGCAGTATTATAGGAATCCTACAGCAATTAAAAGTTATAGAACCGGTTTCTAATTTAAATTACCTATCTATGTTAAGGTCTTATCCTATCAATTTTAAGCTATGAGGGTCTATTCATAAGAATTTTGATTACTACTTTATTCCAATTGGTTATTTCACAGAATTGAAAAAAAATCTCAGATCATTAGCAGAAGAGCTCCAATATTTTAATGAATCATTCTGTTAGTCAATCACTCATTAACTCACATATGACTTATACTGTACATTGATATCCTTTTATTTCTGTCCTTTTCCATCTTTTTGTTAGACTATTTTGCAACAAGTTTTAACAAAGTATTAAAAGTATACAATATATGTAAGTTTACTTATATACAATATATGTAAATAAACCAGCTCATTAGTTTTGTTAATTCTAGCTGTAAGAATTGCTTAAATTAAGCGAAACAAAATATAAATATCTAGGAAGACATTAATTATCTCTAGAGGATGACATTTCATTCACTTAAAGATTTCTTGCTCTACAGTTCACACTGTATGACTGGACATCACAAGTTGAATGCTTAGATGTACAAATATTACTGAATACTTTAGTGAGGCAATATTTGGAGAAATAGATCCCTACACTCACAGTAATTGCTTCTCCAAAAGCAACGGTTTTATCTTATATTTAATATCATTGTTTCAATGTTTTCTGATTACGAAACAACAATTTCTCAAAAAACTGCCAAAAGATAGTAAAATGCAAAATGGAAACTTGTTCATTGTCAAATAAACTTTGTCGTGGGAATTTATTACGTAATTCACTTGATTAGTTTAGAAACTAAGAAACAATGTTCCATTGTCCATTTTATTAGATCAAACAGTTTCAAAAAACAGAAATCTGTTTGCCGATACAGTAAATTCAAAACTTTTTTAAAAAATTTACTTTTAATGAATTTTGCCTCTAAAACTTAATTTTTATCATGTGTAAAGCAAATATTGTAATTAAGAAACCAACTTTTTAAGTTAATTTTACTGCTGGCTGCTTATATTAATTGCGAAGCAATTATGTTATGTTCTTTAATTGTATAATACTAACTGCATAATTTAATAAACATTATTCATTAATTTTTCAGCTATTTATGTACATAAACAGATAAAGCTAATTCAAAATCTAATAGAAGTCAGCAAAATGGGTCAGTTTAACGTTTTTGGGATGTTTCAATTACGCGCTTCTCTGCTGCTTACTCTGCTAAGTCTCATTGTTACATATGTAATTGTATTGATACAATTTCTAAATGTATATTGATTCGTATTTTATATTACCTGTTTATTTTTATCAGCTACTAGAAACGTAAAGTTGCAATTTAGATATTAAATTACTCAGAAGTAATTTCCAATTTATAAGAAATAACATGCATGCTGTGTTACGATTTAAATTGCATATAAAAATTTAATTTTTAGATTATTGCACACCTGCTTGTGAGTTAATTTTCTTTTATAAAAATATATCCATATACTTATTAATATGGAGTCTTTCAAATAGTTAAACATTATGCAAAAGACTATCAAACTATCAATAATACAGTCATTAATAACATTAAGTAATCTAAAGTAGATTAATTACTTTGGTCATTTGTTTTGACATGTGTTATGGATTGCGTGTTTGTGCAGTAATGTAATTGTTGAAATGTTTACTCTATAACTGATAATGTTTACTCTATAATAAAATATTTTTGCTCAATGAAACGCTTTCCTTTTAATATAATCTGGGAGTCACATAACATAGTATCTTTTATCTGTGATTTTGTCTGCGTAGATAAATAGAAATGGGTTAATGAGTTTATTTTTTAAACGTTTTTGCCATTTTCCATTCTTTGTTTTGTATTTTTTAAAGATCAATTATATATTGTTTTGTCGTATTTTTGCCTTTCAATGTTTTTTTAAATTGGGTTGAGTGTATCTATATGCAAATGTTTAGAGTTTTATTATTTTGTGAGAATAAAATTTGTATTGCAATTTATTGTTACCTCCAAAATGGTTATAAACATCAACCTATTATGCCACACAATAAACTTCCTGAAAACTTCTTGTGAAATATGAGCGCTTCTCTCTGACTATTATCAATTCAATAGCTTTTGCAGAATCTCCATTATTTAAAACTGCATAAAATGTATTAAAAGTAAAATTTTCAAAATCTGTTAACTTTTGAAATTACTTCAAAACTGATAAACTTACAAAATGTAATTTTTTATTATACTGTAACCGTGTACTCTTAAATTATAGTATATGCCTAAATGTATACAGAACCTCATAGTATGAGTTTCATTGGTGCTCAACAAGATTTTATTTTAAACAAACCGTGCAGACTGTTCAATTGAATTGCAACATGGAAATTAATTTGACTCTCAAAACTTGAAGATACCTTGACTATCTAGCATGCATAAGATCATTCCTAAGAGAATCCTTTTTTAGTTTCTATAGTCAAATTACCCTTAAAGTTTCACCCTCTCTGTTTGTATTTTAAAACTTCTTTTATTTGCGTACTATTTGAAATTTTGCATGCTCGTATATGTAATTGATGAATACTGCATCAAATAAATAATACGTGAAACAACTGTGATTGTATTTTACATAAATTTGTATTTTCTTTTTGACTGACAAAAATATATATATTGTTCATTGATTTCATATGAATTAAGAGAGTTTGGGTAAAAATTTACATAATACTTGTTAATTTTACATAATATACAAATAGTAAACAACTGATGTGTCAGTAGAAAACTATCTGAACTACATTAACAGATTGATTATAATTGTAACGTTTCGTGTTATGAAAGTGTTATAAATATTAAATATTAAGAATTGAATATTTAACTGGATTCACATAAAAATATATTTGCAACATGCACAAAACACTTTTGTGTTGAATACACGAAAAATTATTTGTAATATATTCTAAAAGTGAAATGTAATTTTTTTACTGACTTCCATCGTTTTGAAAAAAAAAATCTCAACTCAACACATTGTGGTTTTCCTTTGCCTTCTAGATTAAGCCTAGAAGCTAGTTATAAATATTTGAAATATCCTACCTTAATCAATCGTAATAAACAGCAACATTTGATAGTCGCCATTGTTTCAAGGCAAAAATGCACTTAAAGAAAATTAATAAAATATTTATTTAATGCACATAGAAAACTTCACTGCCAAAATATATTTCACTAACAAAATATAATACATATATTTAAAAACCATGTCAAATTGGATTTGTTTTATTTTTGAGAATATTTTATTATTTAACAAATTTGTTCCTTTTTCTAAAAAAAAGCTTTATTTGTAGATGTAATAAAGGTAATAACAAAAAACAAACAGTAAAATTCAAACTAAATTCAAAAGGAGTTTATATATAGATTATCAATAAATATTATTAAAATATATTAGATACCCACAATGATTCCTATGAACAAATATTATTTGATGCAGTAGAACGTCTAAAAATAATTTCCAACGCCTTTGTAAACACTGGCTGTATTTGTTTATATCAGAAAAAAACGTGCACTGTTAATTACAAACAATAGCATGGCTAAGTGAAACACTCAGGTGGTGATATAAGATATACAAAGTGATACTTCCAAATATATATTATTCAATAAAATAGCACTTGTAAAAATAACTTTTAATGTTTTTGTAAATACATTTGTACCTTTAGGAAACAAAACGTAGTTTTTGGCATTTAACATTTATTTCAGTTTGTGTAAGCGACTTGTAAACAAGATATAAAATGTATATTACACCTTCAAGTTCAACTAATGAAATTTTGAAGAAGAATCTTACAAAAATATAGCTCATTTTTCTCTAATTATCTAATTTTTGAAATTATAAAATATGCTCACAACCAAATTTTTTCATGACTACATTAAAAATAGTTCAGAATTTTTTTATGAATTATAAAATAAAATATTAACAATATATCTATAAATATAAATACATACAATAACATAACATTTGTTGCAAAAGAAATCAAATGAACTAATTATTGCAAATATGATACACCACAGCAAACCCACAAATTTATTCTCTGGTGTCCGCATGTAGTATCTTCCAGTTTTTCATTGGAAACATTTTTTTTTATTATTTTATCACAAAGCACACAATATACTGATTCCAGAACAAAATTGTTTCCCACTGAGAATATATAATGCTATAATTATAAAGTAGTTGTAAGCTGTAGCAACAACATAGTAGAATAAACTAATATGGTAGTATATATATCCCACATTGCACAAAAAACCCCTTCAAGACATCTATCATTAAAATTGTTTTGTTTTTTCTTTCGAGAATTCGCGGGTACGATGTCGAATTTCAGACCCAATATGGGGCCTTTGGGTCATTAGAGAAATTTTATGATCGGACCCGATATAAGGCCATCAGAATGTCTATGGGTTAACCAACACTATTCATATTGGTTAAGAACTTAAAAATTAGCGAACGTTAGGGAATTTCAGTATAATTTAGTCATGGATGGTAGGCATTATTACATTTTTAATTAAAAAAAATTAACGTATTATTATATCTTTAATTAAATAATTAAAAGTATAAAAGTCCCTTTTATAATATGAGAGATAAATTGTTCCTTTTTATAATAGTAATAGAAATTTTGTAAGGATTATGACTCTCGTAAATTGGAAAGACAAAATAAGTAGAGCAGAAAAAAAATTAAATAATCCTATGGTTTTATCTGATCATGTCGTAGGAACGTCTTGTGTATAGGCTATTATTTGGCTGACTTTACTTCCCATGTTGGAATCAAAATGACTACGAATTAGACAATAGTCTGTAAAGAGAATATATTTTAATCAAAATTGTTGCACTTTTATAATTTCGTAAACTTGTGTAACATTAAAATAACCAATTGTATCGAATTACTGGAATTATTTTATTATACAACTTTTGAAGATGGAACAGACCAACATACTAACAACAAAATTATAAGGTCCTTTTTACTTGTCGAGGTGTGAAAGTGAAAAATACCCGAGCACAAATATGTATGTAGCTGTGAAATTAGTTACATTCAAGCTGAATAAATTTTTACTTCAAATGTATCGAACAAGTTTAATAAGTCAAACAGATTTATTTATTAAATAAGCTGCTTCGTTAGCACATTTGCATCTTTAATATCAATAGTGAATATTGAACTAATTTCATACAGAGATTAAGAATTGAATGCTATGTTTACATGAATCTCAAAAAAAGATATTGGTAATAATGTCTTAAGCTTTCAGTATCTGATAAATATGAAGAAACAAGTTGTACGTTAATAGTATGTAGCAGTCTTAGTCAATTTAATTACTAACTTTTTAATTATTTATATATAGATTATGTTCAAAGTCGTATATTAATTTTGTTGCAAATATACATAAATTAAATCACATTTGTGATTTATTCTTTCCAACAAGTTTATTCTAGAAAATGATCTTGAATTTCCAAATCTTTTATCAATTTTCTAAGAAGAACTTTATAAGAACAAAGGTATATTATCTATAACACTGTAGTAATGATAAAAGACCATAATGTTAATTCTATATTGCACCACATTTTATTATTTTTCAATAAAATTTGGATTAAAGTTTATTCCAAGGCCAATTAAGATGAAGACTTCTATTTAAATATATTATTGTTTTCTTTTTTTAATAATGTGCACTAGCTATTTTCTAATATATGACGTGATCATTATTAGGAGGTAGTTTGTTAAAGATTTACATAATTTTATTAATTTTAAACTTAATAGGACCGCATGGATTTACATCATCTAAATTTGTTTCTTTATCAAATAAAATTGTTTCCGATGATCAACAAAAGTTTTTAATATAATAATATGTGTTAAACATAATAATCTGAAGAAAAGAATATTTTAATTGAAGCAAACAAATGATATGAATAAATGATAGAAATATATCAACAACTATTTACCAAGAAATTAAAAGGAAAATAAGAATTAATATTAAAAATAATTGTCGATTCCAATATTGGCATTACTTATAGAGCAGTTCAATATTACTATGGGATTTCTATAAAATAAATATATTCATCAGCCTGCACTTATTTCAAAACATAAAATATTTATTAGAAGGAGTAGCTTTAAAAGTGATTTCATAAAAATAAATTTATAAATTTCGTGTTACGTTGATATTTATTTTTTAGTATGGTAAGGGTAGGCAAAGATATTTTTTAATGCAAGTTACATTGAAATATTATTTCCAGAAATATGTTCCAATTGCAGTCATTTAATTATATCTTTTACCTTTACAAGGTTTTATCTATAAGGCTACCATTTTTGTTGTGAATACTTTGAAACAAAAATGGTATGCGGAAAGTTCCATTTTATTCCATCAAAGTTCGGACCCTTATTATAAACATCTTTTTGACGTCAATACATCTTTAAATTTGCTACTATACGGGGGCAATCCAAAAAACCTAATGATAACAAAATCGGGGGATGCAGTTTAGCATTGCAATTTCGAATCTATCATCTACATTAAAAATTAAATTATACCACTGGATAGCTAAAGGATCAAAGAATTCATTACGATAAGCGAGAACAGTGATGCATTGTGCGTGGTGGAGGGGGAAGCGCCACCATTTTGAGGTTATTTTGCTGCGTATCGAGATTTGCAATTAGTATAACTTTTGATTCGGAAAAGCTACGATGTTCGTTTAAGTTTTAATCGTCAGCTGTCATCAAAATTTATTGATTGTATATAAAACATTAGTTTAAAGTAGTGACAGTGAATATAATAAGGTGTTTCAATAAAAAAATATTATGAAAGATATATAATGTCGTCCTATACCCTATTGTAACACAATAATTATTTGTTTCCTTGCTTTTATCCGAAATACACAAATAAAAATATTTTATTTAAAAAATATAACCCGTTACATAGACGTATTCACGTACAACACACGGCTGTGTCTATGACCCAATTTTTTGTGACATATTATGCTGATACCATAAAAGCTATCTTATGAAAATTTTTCAAACACTATGAAATATTCAATTTTAAACCCAGTTGGTGCTGTGAGTTTCGATGCGTATAGCCCATGATATTACAATAAGGTGCATTGTACTCTGTTGCACGCTGTCATATAGCATGGGGAGAAATTATTAAGCAATCTCTTTTATTGGATTACAATGTTTTTTAGAATCTTAATAATACACATCTGTACTATTTGTTGTGTCAAGCCATTTGAAGTTAGTACATATCACTGAAGCCAAATCATTCAAATTGACACAGAACCTTACAATGAGTGTCTTCACAATTTCGTTTCCATATGGAGATTCATACATTAAAACAAAGGCACATACGATCCTAAAAGGATTCTCCCAGTAACATTTAGTTGGTACGCTTTGGTAGATTCATGCAGACTAATATGAGTTACAGTATTTGAAGCGATAGTAGAACTTCCCATGTTAAGCTATAATCAAACATGTCTTATACGACAGAAACAAAATGCACGTTAGTAAACATTTGTTTTGCTTCCTGTTAGTATCGTATGTACCATGTGGCAGGGCGCTTGTTTAACAACTTTCTATTAATTTCATATTAAACAATTTATAATATTTGATAAGCAAATCATTCATATTTTATTTGAAAAATTCTTTAAAGATGGACACAATGAACTAATATCAAAAAGATCAAGATACAGATATCTTAAAATACTACAATGATAGAAAAAAAAAGAAAGTTTCTTTAAAAATGAGTTTGGTTGTTACTGCTACTTTTAATTAAATAATCAATTTCAGCCACTAACATGCTGGTGACATAGCTTTGTAGCAGATCATCCATTTCAGCAATTTCTACTTTTCACCTATTTGATAATATAGACATTACGAGATGTGAATTGTTCGCATTACAAAACAAATTTAAAGAAATACCAAATATGTAAATGTTCAATGTCTTCATTTTATTTCAGTAGAGCACTTGCGATATAACTTTGTTAATGTATTCTGCTTTCTGTGAAGCGTTCAGTCATTGTCTTCTGTACAGAGATATTGCAACATTACATTAACAGTAACATGGGATCTGTCGTGGTAAATAAAGTTAGCATTATTAAATAATGCTTTAAAGCGTATTAAAAACAAGGCAGAAAAAACCCAACAATCAAATAGAAAAAAAAATTATTAAAACCATTTATTCATATAAATAAACAGGAGTATGTGCTTCACTGACCGTTTGGCAATCAAAATTTGTTACAGAAGTGACAGCAACCGAGCAAGGAAAATAAAACACGCAATATTGCCCATTTTTAACTATAATTTACGAGATAAAAATCGTCAAACAAGAAATCTCACAACTCATGATACAGTCGCTAGAAGTTAAAAATTGTTAGACGCTCGATGAAATGCAATGAAACTTATAGATCTTACCAATATTGGAACGCTGTTATCAGAACCAAAATCGTTAATTAAATTTTACTCAATCATTTTTGCCCAAGAAAATTTTTACTTTCATTTATTAAATGCATGTGTACACTACACTGTTATACTAAAAATCAAAGAAAGGGAGATAGGAAGAGATATGCTCATAATGCTTTTGGAAATATTTTGGGAAGTTTCTTGTGTCAGGCCCCAGTTGATACTAAATTTTTGTACTTTAGCCAAAAAGTAACATTTTGTAGACATTAGTTGTATATTTAAAAATAAGAAAATCAAATGAACTTTTTTTTTCTTGAATTGACAATTCTATAGTTTCCCTATTTACAATAACATAATGAATCATACCTATTAAAAGAAAGGAATGAAAAATTGTCAGCTGACCTTATAAATGATATTTAACTCTCAGAAAAGTTTTTCTGATAGTTTTAAAAATGTTATTTTTCCAGTGTAAATTTTTTTTATTTTTGATCTTTGAAGATGATTGTTTCGGAAACAGTTTGGTTTTTTCATACTCACAAACAGTAGTAGGTAGTAAGTAATCGTTAATTTTCTCCAAATTTAAATAGAAACCCTTAGATGATACATAAATTTACATATATATAAAAATGTTAATATATACATATATATATATATATATATATATATATATATATATAATTATATATACTAGCTGGCCCAGCCACACATTGCTGTGGCTCAGTATTTATAGATTAAATTAAATTTTTACTCATTATCTAAATACAATCAAATTAATATTCACTAATAAAGCTGAGAATAGTTTAACTGTTTTTAAATTATATGGAATTAAGAACAGGCATATTTGGCTGAAGTAAGTAACTTATTAAATTTAGTGAATACTTACTAAATTTTCTACAGTAAAAGCATTACTTACTTTACTTATGCTTAGTAAATTAAGTAAATACTTACTTGGGCCAAACATACTTAATAATTTGAAAGTGGTAGGTAAAGTATTAGAATGTTAAAATTATGCGGAAACCAACATACACTTTTTAAATGAAGATTTTATTTATCTTATCTTTAACTATTGTTTTTAATCAATGACTTCTTTACAAAATATATACTAAAAAATAAATTGATAATATATAAATATTCCATTATAAATGAGGTAGATAACCAGTTTCCATTTAAATTTTTTTTTTAAATTATTAAAACTGACAATTATCTCAACACTAATTTGTGCACAATATTCTTGGTTAACCTGTCTTTTGCTAACACAAACAAATTTGATGGTTTTCCCACACGTGAACAGGCCACATACACTTGTCCATGAGAGAGACACGTATTTTCCAAGTCTAAACCGCAAGTCAATGTTGTTTGACCTTGCGATTTATTTATGGTCATCGCAAAAGCTAAACGAATTGGAAATTGAAGCCTTTTGAATGGTATTGGAGATTCTGACGCTATTAATGGAATTCGCGACAATAGGACGATTTCTCCTTTAAACTTTCCAGTCAAAATTTTTGCTTCAAGACTATTTCTGGTGATCCTCTTGATGACTAAACGTGTACCGTTGCATAATTTAGGTGGGTTTAAATTATGGAGAAGAATAATTGGTGAACCAATTTTCAATTGCAGATTGTGTGGTGGCGTTCCCGGTAAATCCAGAGAATTTAAAAATTCAATGAGAAAGTTAACGGTTTTGTTTTCATCAATAACTGTATCGATTGATTTAAAAGACATCAAATCACTGGGTAATAATTGTTGTATATGGAAGTTAATTTCGTCTACATCAACGTTTCTGGCTGCCAAAATAGCACGATTACAGAGCCAATCATGATCTAAATAATTATTTAACATATCCGGGAAGACGCTCTCAATTAGTTCGCTTTTCGTCTCAACAACAGTGCAGAAATTATCTGGTAGTTTGATATATTGTGTATTTTGATACAGTTCAACTTCACCATTTCCAATATCCAGCAATTGCTTAGAAAATACTTGTGCCAATGGATCATTTTGCACTTGTACTAGTATGTTTACGGTCAGTCGAAGAGTCTCGACGTTTCGCCATAAAAACAATTGTTTTAGACATGCGTTAATTTCATCGGCAAAAGTAGAGTGAGGAGTAACTGGTAATATCTGTCGGAAGTCACCAGACAATAGTAAAACAGTACCACCGAAAAGTTTATCGTTGCCTATCAAATCTTTCATATTTCTATCCAATACTTCAAGTGAATGCTTATGGGCCATAGTACACTCATCCCAAATTATAATTGCACTCTTTTGCAACACTGCAGCCATTCCACTTTTTTTTTTAATGTTACACACTGCATTTGGTTTGTCGTGAATGTCTAATGGCAACTTCAAAGCTGAATGTGCTGTTCGTCCACCATCTAATAAAGTGGCAGCAATGCCTGATGATGCAATTGCCAATGCAATTTTTTGTTGCGACCGTATCTTTGCAAGGATTAATGATATTAAAAATGTCTTACCGGTTCCACTTGGTGCATCTAAGAAAAAAAATCCACCTTATAATCCGATTATAAACATTTTTTTTGTTCAGTTGTCAATGATGGCTCATTATTCGCAATAATTGAAGCTAAATCAATTTTCATTGTAATGTTTTTCTCGTTGCAAATCAGTGTTAAGTAAGTCGGTGGTCGTACGATTAGGCGCTGACATACCATAATGACTAAGTGGTAAATTTCAAATGAAAATACATAAATGTTTGATCAACACCAATGCTTCATTATACATCTCTGGTGTGAAATCTAGATTTGGACATTGGTTTGTTTGTTTGGCTCGATACAGGTTGTCTTCAGTCATATAATTTTTATATTTCTCCCATAAAGTCAATGAATGTGTTGGATAACATGTCGTCGAAATTATTGCAAATAGTTGATGCATTCTATTTGGTGTGGATGTTAACGTTGCATCAGCAAGTGTCAAGTCCCAATGATTTTCTGTTTCCAGTAATTTCAATTCACGATATGCATCTTGATATGTATTGAACACTCGACCATTAACTGTGTGCAAAAATTCAAAAGATGTTGGTCCAGGAACATTTACCAACAACCAACGCAAAAAGAAACCTTCACGTTGTTTTTTATGTACAGTGTAAAGTCGTCCCAATGTCTTGGCTTTAAATAAACCTGGTATTGGTGGATGTGGTGTTCTTTGTTTACGTGGTTCCCATTTTTTGCCTACTTTATTCCAGGTAAAATAGCATGGAACTTCGGTGTACAATAATGTTTTTGCGAATTGGCCAAACACATCAGATTTTTGACACAATGTAAAAAATTCAGTTAAAGTCGTCTTTGGTGGCTCAAGTGCTTTTTGGACAATATTTTTTTCAGTAAAATATACTTGTTGACTGTTTCCGAGATGTACTACAAGATGCTGGACAGTAGGATCTCTTTTGTGTATGGGAAAACTAAAAATATGCCAGATAGCCTGGTTACTACTAATATATTTCCCCATTTGGAATCGTGTTATTTCGTCATTTTGGTTAATATTTTGTACTTCAAATACATAAATAGATCACTACCTTTATTAACGTATTTGCAAATATACTTAACGGATTTCACGGAACTACAAAACTCGACATTAATATGAGCCTTATATGTTTTGGAAAGCAGTGGCGAGTTTGGAACTACCCACCGATTATCAATTTCAACTTGATTTGTAGATTTTGACATTTGCATATAAAATGTGCGGCCACCATGGTTAGTGTCTCTACGGCGATACAATGGATAACCATCGATATCCGTAATAAAAGTACCACATGGTCCATGGATCATGTGACTGGTAACAACCTCAAACAACTCTGGGTCAGTTGATGAATCCGGAATTTCAGCATTAATTATTTGATCTATTTCTTCTGGACGAATTTTATTTTCAAGCCAAATCAATATGTGAGCGTGAGGTAAACCTCGCTTTTGCCACTCAATAGAATACAGCCAGCATCATGTATTACCAAAAATTGAATATTTAACGATTAAATCAATCATGAATTTAAATTTTTGTTTAAATACACGTGCAACAATATCATGGCGATGTACTGATTGTTGGCCTGATAATAACAAAGTTTGTATTTCTTCCCAATTTGGGTTACACGTAAATGTAATAAACAAATCAGGTCGACCATAATGACGCACGTAAGTCATCGCATCTTGTGTATATTCTTGCATATTCCATGGACTGCCTATGTAGCTTGAAGGTAAAATAAATACAGTTCCAATGATGTTTAAGTTCTCTTCGATGTTTCCGATAATAGCATCTCGTAAATGGATGTATTCCTCTGATCGTAATTTAGCCTGATTGAATCTAATGAATCGTAAACGTTCACTTTCGATCTTAGCGTACATATCCACAACGTATTGATGGTACAGCTGACGATATCGGAAGATATAATTATCTTGATTAAATCTAGTCATCAATCGGTGCGCATAGCAGTTCATTGAACTAACTTTTTTATTTGTTTCATTACCTAAAAAAAGATGAGTACTGAATTATTAGAAATATTGAGAATAAGGAATTCAAATCAACAAAATATGGAATTAAAAAGTTGATTATTAAACGTTCCAGTGGCTGGATCACGCTGTTTGATGTTGATGTGATATTCATCTTGCCCTTGCCAGAGGATACTGAAGTGCGTCATACGAACGATGTATATCTGAAATTACACTAACAGTTCTATCTCGACGTGTGATTCTAATGTCTCTGTTGTTAGATGGATGACCAACCATAATAATAGCAACTTCATCTACAGTTGGCGCGTTGAACCTGCCAGCATGTTCCCCTTATGGTACTTTGTCGGCTTTGATGACAATTTGACAATTGTCACTTATTAATTGTGGCGATACTCTTTTAAAGAACTCAATAAGTTTATTATAATTTTCGAAAAAAACATCCAACGATTCCACAATTGCTCTTTCTTCTGCTTCTTCTATAAAATTATGCAGGCACCTAGTTGTCACACGTTCCTCACAACTACCCATAAAGTAAATTTGAAGAAACTTTGAATCCTCATTAGGCATCGCCATTAGTGACCTAATCTTGTGATACACTTGGCCTTGAATTTTGAATGTCGTTTCAAAATTACATCCATCAGATGTTAAATCGCAAATTTTAGTTGCACCGAAAGATGTCATTTGAAAGCAAGAATTAAATTTACGTGTCTTACGTAAAAATAATTTCGAATCGTCTGATTCGCCAGCAAGAAGTGATTTCAAAGGTTCCGGTGGAGTAGGAAGAGGTAGCAGTACAACTTTTCTTGATGCACAACACATACCGGTTGTTTCATTTCGGAATTTTAACGTGTGGCAATATTGGCATATTTTATCCATCGCACCAATTGTTATCTTAGAATGTGCCGAGTAATTAATGTCTGGTTCATACTCGAACGCAAGGCGAAAGAATGATGCACGTGTTAATGCACGACTGGTTTGTTGCCTCTTTCTTTCGAGTTCTCTAAATCTGGCTATATTCCATTGTCGTGCAGTTCTTGTCCTTAATACATTTTGTCGCAGACGTTTATGAAGCTGTTCTTGAGATTCTTGTCTACGAATTTGTGATGTTCTAATTCGTTGAGCTGCATTTCTTGCTGTTTCTTCTTCTGATTCTTGAGCTCTCTGAGCACGCTGGAGTCGTGTCTTTCTGCTACACGTAATGTCGAGGTTAGATTTTTTCCGCGGCATTATTGTGAAATTGAAAATATTTATAAATGAAATAAATGAATAAATTAGATCGAAATTAATGAATGGCTTAATTAACAATTATCAAATTAAAAAAATCAAAATAAAAATCTAGTTGACAATAATTAATTTTTATGATTGAAAAGGAAATTGTTAAAATATTAATAAATTAAAAAGAAAAAAATGCACGTTTAGAAAGTTAAATAATTTATTTACAAGTGCATTTATTTTTTATTTATTTATTTATTTTTATTTATTATTAAGAAATTAATTTAAGTCCGCGAAATTTACACTCATGAAAGTAATAAAATAAAATGCAAGCAAGAAATACTTACATGTTTATAAAGTTATGATTTTGCACTGATTGATACTTGCAGAGGTTATATACTTGGTAAATGCACAGGTATATTTACGTAGAGACTGACACAGAGAGTAGTACTGAGACTTACACTGAGATTTTACTGAGACTTTCACTTTCCGGAGATAGTATTAATTTACTCATTCAAAAAGGAACTGAACTGTGGTGACATTCGGCGCCAGTATTTTATATATAGGCCTTGAATTCCCCGAACGTTCTAGTGCGCATGCTTCAAGAAGAATCGATTGATCGATTGTCTGAAATAGTGACTCTCGAACGTTCGAGAGGGAGCTTTGTTTACGCTCAGAGGGGGTCTCGAGAGCAAGTGAGATACCAAAGCTTTGGACATTTAAACCAGAGATGGCGACTCGATAGAATTTGATGGCCAGATCTTGAAACTTTGACTAAAATTTGGCGCCAAGACTTTAATAATTCTCTAACAAAAGTAGTACAAACATTTTTCTGTTAACAATGGTAATAATATTGTAACATAATACACAGTATAATTATAAAAATATCAGTTACAAACAATTAAAATAGTACAGTTATGTCGTGAACATAAATAAATATCATGTGAAATAAAGTAATAGAATTTGTATTCTAAAAAACAGAACACAGCGCCATCTATTGGGTGTATTTGCAACCTAGATGTTAAACGATGTTAAAGAATTTTATCGATGAATCAAGTTACACCGCCGTCTATGAGAACTTCATAAAACTAAACAGTTAATAAACACTTACTTAATAAACATTTAATTTATACATTTTATTTGTTTATATTCACGACATAAAAAAACAATTGTCAATTCTTTAGAAAATTGAGGCATTGTGGAGAAAGGTAATAATATTAGACAAAAAGAAATAGATTACTTATCAGCTGAAATGATTGCAACACAAAACTGGCATTTTGCTTTCCGAAGGTGTAGGCTTTCAAAGATTAAAACAGGCAATATTGCCAGGTTATAACTTAAGAGTTTGGCAGTATTTTATTGATTTTTTTGTATTGAAATCTATGATAAAATGAAAATAAAGGTTTTGGGGTTACTCAAACAATTTGAAACGATATTATTTACTACATATGTTTGGTCCAAGCCCAGTACAAATATTTAAGTGTGAAGAACTAGAAGGTTGGGACGCTGGTGATATTACAGCGAATAACTTAAACAATATTTTGAAAGATTGGGGATTAAGTTCAATTTACTGTGTTTTATGCAACAGATGATTAAATATGATAAAAATTACGAATATGGCCAATTTGACTGATGCAAACTGTACTATTCATCAACTACAATTTTGTGTTCGGTCAGTGTTGAAGAATTTAACTTGCTGATAATTATAAAATAAAAAAAAAATTACGACACACTTCAATCACACTCTGGTTGAAGAAATATTGAAAAGGTAACAATAAACAATTGTGTCACGTTTCAACTTGTACACCTACTGTAAATATATTGCATTTTTGTATTCTATTTTGATATTCAAATTCTTATCCAAAAGGTGAGGTTTTTCTAAGAATATCGGCCCCAAAACTTTTTCAAAAAAAGTCATTCTTAGAATACCCGTATTTAATCGATTTGTAAATATCCATGTTTAAAATCTGGACACTTGGTCAATTTTTGTTTATAATTGTTTTTTATTATTTTTATTTGTCATGTTTTCAGTGGTTTACCTTTGTATAAACTATTGTTTGACAAGCAATTACAATCTAATTGCTGGCAACCAATTAAGATGAAGTTTAAATATATGAATTGCTTGGGTTGTTATGAGTCAATCTGTATTCACCAGCAAACTAGTCAAGCCCGGTATGATTTTGGTGAATAAAAATATTAGAGTAATAACACCACACATTAGATTGTGTTACCTTGCATCGTATCATCAATTTTATGTCTATCAGCATATTTTCTACTAATATTATAATAGTGCAGCACCAATAAATTTTCCTGTATGACACACTGATTATGTTTTTTTTTATTTCAGTGATCTTAAAATGCCAGAAAATTTTTTGACTGCAGCTCAGAAAAATGTGAGAGTTATTTATGCTTTTGTCTCAAAAAATGATAGTGAGAGTGTACATGCATAGGTTGAAAGTATTTGAACTAATTAAGGGGGAGGGGGTGGGGTTACTGATAATGAAAGAGTGTTTGCTATTTTCCTTTCGAAGAGTAAAATGAATGTTATTTGAAAAGTATCGAATATATCAGTATTGTCAGCCCCTACGGCTACTATCATTTATATAACTAAACTCTTGCTGTCTGTAAATTTTAACTTAACCTTTAAAGATATTTTAGCTAGAGATTTTGTAAATGGTAAATACGGAGAGTATTTACCATTAAATACAGAGAGTATTGACCACTAAATGCGGAGAGTACTTACCTTAATTGATGAAGCATAAATGATCCACGACATTATAAACATAACGTAAAAACATCAAATTTAACGAGTCTAGGAGTGATGTGTTGTCAAGTATATTTTGCTTTTCAAATTGTTTCTAACTAATTGGTTTGTTTTATCAAATAATTGAAAATTAAATTAGTATATTTCCATTGAATAAATAGTTTCCATGCCATAAATAATATTTATGACTTGATAAAATTTTAACAGATTTGTACAGAATTGACGTAGTTTTCATTCATAAAGATAATATTTTTTTTTTCATGAATACAAAAAATATAGAAAATAAAGCTGATAAGAAAGGCACTTAGAAATACCTGAGAATAATGGAAATGAATTTGGGGATCAGGAAGAATTCAGAAGACAACAAAATCATAGATTACCTAAATCTCGTCAAACTGCTCTTTTAAATTTTGGGTATTTGATATATTCTATAATAATTTTAATGGGATTGCTCTTATTTCCAACTTGTATCGATCATTTCAATTGTATAACCAACATATTAATTATGTACATTTTCCATATTGTTCTGAGTGACGTTTAAAAATGTCTTTTCGGATATAAATAATGTATACAATTTTTTTTTCTTAAATGGACAAACTGATAGGATTTGAAGTTAGTAATCATGTAATGAATGACTGCAAAAGCATTTAATCAGGACAGGACATCATATTTTATTCATTTCTCTCTAATATCACAATATCACACTACACTTTTCTAACATTTTCAGTCATGACAATACATTAAGCGTTTTTAATAATATTTATTAATGTAATTACTTATTTCAAATTTTAACACACATAATACATAACATTTGGCAGACTTATTGCCACGTAAGTAATCTCCTGCAATCAACCACACTAATAAAATAAGAGCTTTTTGTAATGTTGAAAATTGTAAGACATTGTTATAGAAACAAAACTAATTAGGATATTAAAAACAAACAAACAAAATATTATAACAGATAAAGAAGCAAAACCAAATTGAATTCAAAAGTAAAGAAAAGAAAAAAATTATTAGATATAAATATTGACATTGATGGTAGTAACAAAAGAGGAATAATGTGGAATTAAGAAGGTTACGATTAAGGGATTATGAGAGGAAGGACTTTTTCCAACGATCTTTGAACACATTCATGGTGAGTTCCTGGTATTCGGGTCCATTTGATTCCTAAGTCTTATAGCTTAGACAGCGAAGGATGTTTCATAAAAGGTGGTTGCGTGTTTAGAAAAAGAAGACTGAGCTGGTTTTCAGTGTGTAGCCTATACCGTGTGCAGACAAGTACTTAATTTGACTTAACAATGTTGATAGTTATTTAATGCTAATAATATTTCATGTAATTGTTATTGCTTATTATAAAATAAAGAGCTTAACAGACTGATGATAGAAGAGAAGGCATAGCACATTTGAGTGATCGGGTTATTGGGAAAAGATTTTGTCTCAGATAATGATAACAAGGATTATACACCCAGAAGTGGATGTTGAGAAGTAATAGACTGTGATGAATCTGGTAAATATTATTATTTTTTCCTATTATTTTGAAGAATTTAACTATTCAAGAATTGTAATAAATTTTGGGAATTCTTATAATGTCAGGTGCAAATAACTCTAACACTTAATCGAATATATGGAATTCAACTTCTCCTACGTTATATTGAATTGCTATCTACGGACATTAACCGGCTTTGGAGTAAATTAAGAATTATTCGGTTTGATGATACCAAATTCATGAAATTTATGTCAAAGAACTTAAAGCATTCCCAATCTGCGATTTATGGACAATCTTGAATGCCAACTTATGAGCACTTTACAAACCAATTGAGTGTTTGACAGTCGATGAGCAACATTATCCATATAAAAGGAACTAGATTCACTCAGTATATACCGTCATAGCTAACAAAGTTTAGAAGAAAAGTAATGGGGGGTATTGAACGCAGAAAATTATAATGGTGAAAGATTTAGTTACATAATGTAAAGAATCCAAAAGAAATATTTCGATGGATAATTTTTTTGCTAAAGGCAAGACCCTTTAGCGAACCATCTATGGTCATGGAACCTGAAAATTATAGGAATTTAAAAAAATAAATAAAATCCCGGTGGAGATGCAAGCATCTAAACATTGCAAAGAATTCTACTGCAAAGAGAGATTCCAGTGGAATTTGTCTTTGCGATAGTTGGTTGTGGTGGGATCGTATTGAAAATCTGTTTCGTATATTTCTCATAAAAAACTAAGGAATATGCGAAACAGATTTATGATGAACATTCAAGAGCAATAACATATTGTTATTCATGTTTTTCAGAATAAATACGAGGATATTTTATGTATAATTTATACTAAAAGTCATTAAAATTTACCCTACATTAATTTATATATAGAATGTCACTTTCTACCCCTAGAGATTAAATAATTATTTATTACAATGTAATTCAAATATACTGATCAAGTGAGTAGTCAACTTTAGCTCTTACGCTTATTTATTTTATTGCAAATTTAAATATCATCACTTATACAGATCGACGTCAGTTGATTCAAATAACAAGGGAGTAAAAGGATAAGATGATTTTTCATTAAATACACAACATATGTAAGTAAGAACATGCAAAAGGGTATTTTTCTTACAATCATGGATGCTCATAGGGATGTGAAGCCTTTTAATATTGTCATGGAATACTAGTGAACTTATTTCATCTTTTATACAAGAAACCTATATAAAGTAAGTTTTAACATTTACTTATCCTCATGTCTGTTTACGGGAATTGATTTTCTATTGCTTGTGGATTTATATGTTTTTATTTGCCATTTTCATTTTGCATAGCATATGTGTTACTTAATATAACATACTCAAAACAAATGATTTTTATTTTTATATTTTTCAAGCTGAAAAGCATGAATGAGCAGCTAATAGTGTTATGTATTAGCCAAATATTAAAACGTACGAAATAGATAAGGAATTTTCAAGATAAAATTTTCAAGTCAGAATAGATCACCGATATTGTGGAACTGAATCAGAACCACAATGTAACTTGTGAGCAATTCTAAAAAATGTAGCAAGATTGAAGCTCGCAGGTTGAATGCCCGAAAAATTGTGAATTGACCTACTTCTCCGGCCTCTATCATATTTTTAATAAGCTTCATGTGATGTCGGACACGGGATGCTGGAAAAAGAAAATAATGTAAAGGTATGGTAAGTTTTTGTAAATAAACCTATGAAACAGAGTATACAGATGGAGGCTCTCAATTAAGTTAGTATGTTCAATATTTAGATGTTTTCAAAAGGGAAACTGGTATGTATTCGTTATAAACTAGCAGCGGTGACGAGATTTGCCCAAAATCAATAACAGTAGCTGTGACAATATCAAGCTTATGTGCTTTTGCAAAAGTTTACTAAATTCTGTTAAAAAATTTATGATATTACACCCTGCTGAGAAACAAATTTATATTTTCTAATATTGTTTTATGAATATAGACATATATATGGTTAAGAAGGAATATATAGGGTTAGGATATAAGAAGACATAAGAAAATGTAAAAATGAATTACATTTCCATATATTAAAATTATATTTATGTCCTGCTACATACTGTCTGAATTTACAAGCTCTAGAAATTAATACTTACTCAAAATTTTATAAATGTATTCTTGTTAGTAAAATTTGATAATGTGTCACATAAATGAGTCTAAGTAAAAAGAGAATTGACTAAGAGTCATCTGTTAACTTATTGAGTTTCAAGTTCACATTTCAAATACTTTTGTTGGTCATTCGGTAATCTGATAGTTTCGTCAGTACAAGTGAATTTATAACTAACGAAAATTAATCATTATTAGTTAATCATTATTATTTCAGAATTAATTAATATTTTTGATCTATTTTAAGTTATATTGTCACATGTATATATTTTCTATTCATTATAAAGAAATGTATTTCGTTTTATGTCATGTTTTAGATAATTATGTCGTTAATTAATAATTCCTAAGAAGAAATTTCACACACATCCTCTACACTGTATAAAGAGGGTGGCATTCAACATTCTTTTCATTTAAAAACTGAGTTACGGTAAACAAAGAACAAGAAAAATATAGAAATTTTATGAAGAGAACTTGAAAAATTTTAATATTTTTGATAATTCTCATCTAAGGCAAACAAATACATTAAATTAAAAAAAAAATAATAAACTCATTGTGACAGATCCCAGGTTAAATTTGTATTATCTGACAGAGCTTAATCTCTTGTTCTCATACAACAATAAAAACAACTTTACACTCCGGAGAAAAAGAGAAAATATTCTCTTTGGCTACCACATGAGCTAACACCCCTACAACTTCAGAAGATGATCCACATGTGTATGAAGTTACTGAGTTCTGATCGCACTAGTGATTGGCTAAATTATATGATTATAGGACACATGTTAATTTTTTATGTAAGCACTAATGTCCATGAGGTGGAGAAAACGCTGTACCTACCCTAAGATGTGATATTAACGAAAAGGACACTTAACCTACTCTAACATGTGATATTAACCGAAAGGACGAAGGGCAAGTGTATAATGGGGTATAAATTCCTTGGTAACTCCTCTAAACTAACAGCACCATACAGCTAATTATTGAAAATAATTGACAAGGTCACAGTCAAACTTCCAATAAATCAAAGCAATGTATCTTTTACATGACAATGCTTAACCCAACGTAGTAGAAGTGATGGGTGAAAAATATTTTCAATTAGACGGACTATGCTTCCTCATCTACCTGTATTGTGCAGACCAGTTGGAGTCTAAATATCACCAAATTGAAAGATGCAGTCCATCTTGATACTGAACTTACCCAATTTTTTAATCAGAAGTCTGAAGAATTCTGCAATAAAAGAATTTTATCGAGATCTTCTCTTTATTTTAGACTTCAAACGTTCTGTAAGGAAGTAGTCACTATCAATGATTTATTCTGTAATGAAGTAATCATTATCAAATATTTATTTATTTACTAAAAAGCATTTACACCTTTTCATGAAAAACTACCTATTTCATAAACAAATATTTTATTTTTTAGGCAAATGAAACTAGCTCTTATACAATTGAAGATTAATTTCATTAATTACATACACAAAATCACATAATTTTATGAAGTGATAGCGGGTTTATTATTGATGAAACTGAGATTTTATTAATTTCATAATTGTAAAATAAATAGTAAAAGGATTTTCTAAAATGTTAGCAAACTTATGTGAAAATCATTGAACTTTACGTCATGACTGCAGATGTTTGATAAAAATTATAAGAATAAATTTCAGCACCCTCTCATATAAATCGAGATAATGGATAAAGTCAATTCTTATGTGTTCAGGAAGCAAATAGAATGTAAATCGCTCATTTTTTGAATGATTTTTTTAGGGTCCACATGCAGGTTTATAAAATTTCATTTAATTGAACAAATATTTCATAAAATTTAGAAAACAATTTCAATAGCTGTAAAATGTCCAACACAATTTGTGTGTTCTGAGAGTATATTTTGGATTTTGTCACAATGACTTCAAATCCCATCTTGTGTATGTATTCTGAAGGAAAAAGATACCTAATAAAATTGACACATCATTCTAAATGTACATCATTTGAAAATAATTTATAGTGATATAGTTACCATGAAGGATTTATACAAGTCTTTTCATCTTGATTAAAATTGTCTATTTTAAATATAAAACACATTTTTTCAGTAAAGAATGAGAGTTCAAATCGTTTCCGGAAAGAAATTTAAAAAAAACAAAGGCCAAGGAGGCTAAATTACTATCTGTCTTTGTCAAAATATCTTGTTGAAGGATATCCTCCTAGTAAAGGGCCGAAAGTAACAATTCCGAGAGAACATCAAAATTAAACTGTAGACCGACATTGATAGTAAATGAAGAAATCGCTATACTGATCCTTGAAGGTATTACCGTATTGCTGTAACTAAGTATTGTGATGAAAAGGAAAAAAAAATTAAGTGCTATTGAAAAAGAAAATGCGAACCCGTGTTTTTTTATAAATTCAAGAGCACGAGGAATTTCTACAAAGCCTAATACAAGATTTCATTCCGAGCATGCCTCCATTAATTCTACATTTACATCTACAATGCTACAAACATGTCTATACCTGTATTATATCATAAAAACGAACTTAAAATTCAATAACCAAAAAATAATCTTAATAAAAAAATCGAACTTGAACGTACAAAGCATTGAAATAAGTATGTCAACTTAAAGAGGGAACTTTTATATTTTTGCAAGATGTTGAAAGGAGTTTAAAAAGATGGTCGGATACATGCCAGAGTTAATGTAACATGCACGCAAGTTACAGGTGTGACTAACCAATAATTATTTAGTCAAATCTCTGGCAGAAAATGTGGGAGAATAATGGATATATTAGAAGAAATGTGTGGTTCTTCAAATAAAAATTTGAATGCTCCATTGGCTGTGAACCCACCCATTCCCTTTTCTTGAGGCTTTGTATTTGTAATTTATTGTATTAAGATAATCTAATTTTGAATGAATGCTCTCTTCATGACAAACAGGCAGTAATATTCGGTCAAATTTTAAACAGAATTCTTTTTTTATCTTTGTCATCCAATATTTTCCTTTTCTGGAATTAATCATTAAACATTTATCATCATATGTCAAATGATTTCAGTGTTGCTTATGATTAAAGACTAATTAATGTGTGTACATAAATCCATAGATATGTAGCTGGGTGTGTTTCTAAAAATGTCAACAGTTTATTAGTTTTTTGCTTATTGATTTCTTAGTTTGCATATTAGTCGATAATCTGAAGGTCAGTTTCCAATGTTGGAAAAAGGCTTATACGCATTGTCATGTCTATCAAAATATGAATTATAAAATTATAGTTGTAGTATTTGATATTTTAACTGTTCTCTTATCAACAATGAGGATTAATAAAACACACAATCAACACAAAGTTTAGGTGGAAATAAATTAAGTGCCCAACCCAGGAGGGATTGAGTAATTAGCTTTAGTGTTAGCTGCCAAAGCTAATAAAATAGAAATGCCGATTATCAATCTGACCTCACACATTTTTACTACATTGCAATACATTTTGATGATTATTGCAAAACACAAGCAAAACAGGCAAAAACAGAAGATTCTGTGGAGTTACATAATATTATAAGGTCTATACAGGCAAAGTTGACAGCAAAAGTTAGCAATACAATACTAACGATAATATATGAATGTGACAGTATATCTATAAATAAACTGTCTGTCTATATTTTCATACTCTCTTATGTAATTACGGACTCTTACAGCAGAAATGATGGAATACTTCTTCATACATGATCCCATACATTGTCATTTCTTAAGCTATTCTCGAATCTTAGATTTTTATTTGAAATGGGGCTAAATTGCTGACATTGTAAAGCAAGGATGAAATATTTTGTTTTCTTTTTGATTTTACAGTAGCTTTATGGAAATGAAGTCATTAAATAAAGTGCACATACAAAAATTCTTCACGAAATAAAGGCAACAATTATAGAATTTTAATTCATCTTCTTTGGTATACAAAATATGTAGAAGTCATATTTTAGTCTGTTTAATTATAACCGTTTTAGAAATTGTAATAATTAGCTTAACTTGGCACAGAGAAGATAAAGTACTGTGTAATTTAATATAAAAGTCAGTCTGTACATATTTATTATATATAAATATATAACTGACATTAAAGAAATATAAAAAAAACTTAGAAGTCATTTGTAAATGCGTAAAGAAAAATTTTTTACTTACTTAATTCTTCATTAATTTGCAACAATGTTAAATGGTATTTTGTAGTCTCTATCTACAAGTACATTTTCTCACATAAACAACACATGGCCACCAACGGCACGATACAGTGTAATAGCCATAATATGTGAGTAATTGAAAAAGATGCATCCAATTTCTGAAATATTGTCTCAGTTAATGAAAGTGTGAGCAAAAAAACTGAATAATTATTCTAAACTAGAGAGACAGACTTATTTTCAATCAAATTTAAATTCATCTGATTTATTTACTAAAGGACAAAGTTTATGTTTGGACGGGCATCTGTCAAGTGTTCTTGTAAGCATTCAGTCAACTATTTATGTCTCCCTTTTCTTCATTACAACACAAACTTTAATTACAAAATTTCAAGCAAAATGGTACATTAAAATATATTCTATGGCTTTGCAATTTAATAAACTTGTGGTTGCAAGTTAAGTTAGTTAATATATGCATTAATAATACTTACATTATATTTGAAATCTTCGAGAAAAATATCAGCATTAAGGAGTATGCTAGAAAATATCAGAGTGAGTGATGTGAGTAGCTGAAAAATAAAGTTGAAGGTCATTTCATAAAAATATTGTTATCAACATTTTTGGAAATGTTTGGTAAAAATTTAAAATTTAAATGAAAATATTCAGAACAAACCTGAAATTCAAACACCTTGTTAAAATAGTGGCACAGGTCTAGCAAATTAATATAGAATTGGCATAAATAATGAATGGAGTTTTCGCTGAGAGGCAATGCAAATGTAAAGTGGTTGTTGGAATTGAGGTCATGCTGAGGTCTTCCAAATATGTCATTGACAGGTGTAATCATATTTTCTCTTCTTTTAAATTCAAAGAAAACATTCAACTTTTCCACACGTTTCGTTATACTGCACAATATCAAACAGAACATCATTATTTCTAAATCAAAAATAATGTTAGCAATAATATCGAAAACAGCAAAAAACCAACTGATGAGACCATATCTTATTCCTCCAGCCACAACCTCAAAAGCAGCATAAGTAATATGATAGGGTAGAAGAAGGCCAATAACTATTAAGTTTCGATATTTATCATGTCTTAAGAAATTTTTTCTATGCTTTAATTTGAATAAGTTATCCATATCTTGAATTCTTAAAATCAATTCTTCAAACGCATTTCTCTCGCAAGTTATTTCAATCAACAACAAATAGAGAACATGAATCATCTGAAGGGTCCTGAATGCTATCGCTCTGTAGTAATGGTTTAAGAACAAAACACTAGAAGCAACATGCAGCGTTATCATTGTTCCCATTATTAATAAACTGTATAGCTTTCGGCACCATGATGTAAACCTAGAGGGAACTCGGTTAACAGTTTTTCGGCAAATGCCAAATACACGCTGGTACACCAAAACTGGCCAAAGGGTATTTTCAATTGATTCGTTGGCCATGTTGATTCTTTTAAATATTTGTGTTCCAAGGAAATTGTAACACGAGTGTTTTATTGAACATTCAAGAAACAAATGACAATTACTTTGATTAAATGTCTTTTGACATTCATTAGTTTATCATCTTGTGAAATCTATTGAGCACTTAACACAAGCAACAGAAATTATAGTATTGATTTTTTGATTTGGGAACGTTTTTAAGTTCAGTCTACATCCTCCTCATTAATAATTCTTGTTTACGTAAGGTACAAACCGTGATATCAATACCAAACATTAATTAAACAATTCCGATGCCCATTATCATTAAATATTTTGAACTCTATTCCAGAATTTAATACTAATTGAGAGTGGGAACAGCGATTTGAACAATTTCCTTGCAGCCCCGACACTTTTGAAACCTTATTTTAGGGATTAGCTTCTTATATTAAACTTACAAATGGTAACAAAGAACGTGTCTGTTATTTATACAAGTGAGGTACATGAATATTTACTACACTTTCTAAAAAACATCACAATCTGGGTTATCAACAAGAAGAAATTTAAATTTTTACAGAGACACTCTTCAGAAATATGCACAGTTTCATGCACCGAATAACCTGTATGAATAATAGACATGTGTTTGTTACAGTGTCTATTTTTCTTAATGAAAAAACTGTTTTGTTTAGTCCAATATAAATTAGGTGGACTATTAATATCGGAATAAGCATCAAACAACCTATCCAGCCTCCCAATATCTTTTATTACTGCTTAAAGGACAAAACAAAAGCCGCTCATAGATTTAAGATGCTAATATGGCAAGATCTAGTAATGATGCACCAAATATCAAAAAAACATTAAAAAGTCCTCAGGAGAGGTTGATGGAGTTACAATATAAAGACTTTCATTAAATGAATCATATTGCAAAAAGTTTAAAAAAATCGAAGAAAAATGTGCTGTATGTTCTAGAGGTTGTAACCGAATTATCAGATAATTTATATATGCTTACAAAAGGTTACTTTGTCATGCAGACTTAAAATTGAGTGAAATTGGAAACCTCTTGGAAATTGAAAAAATTACTTTTCTTTCTGTTATAATTTCCACTGTAAAACATATGAATAGTGCAATATTATATGATATAATTTCAAAGAAATATTGATTAAGCAATATTTTTGTAAATGATAATCCAGGTGTTGAATTACAGACTTCAATTACATATGGTGAAGACGTGTTCTCGGTAATATTGGACAGACTACGTAATTTGTGGTTATAATATGAAAAATATATACATTTACAAATTAGTGAATCATTTTTAAGTCGTAAAGATTTTACCAAACACGGTAAGGGCTTTTGGACTTATCGATCAAAAGATTTATTTCGTATATGCTTAAAATCTAAACAATATTCAAGGGGACATTTAAAAAACTGTTTTACTTTGGTAAGACAACTTTTAATAAAAGAGTTTTGGAAATTATACAATTTATTTAATATGTCTGTATACATATATCTCTTAATAAAATATGTAATTGAAAATTATTTGACAACAAGGTTAAGATGTAAAACAACTTTAAAAATGTTGTTAAAGGAAATTTTAAAAAACCATTTTAATTTTATTCAGGTTATTTTATATAAAAACATATGATTTTTATAATGACTAACAAAAGGATTATTTAATTTAGCCAAGTCCTGGAATCAAGGCCTGAACAAACGCAAATAGGATGAGAAAATTTACAGGATGGGAAAACCTTAAAAGAAAAAATTGTAAAAAATGCCATAACAAAAAAAATTGATGAAGAAAAGTTTGACTTTTCAAGTGTCATAAATATGTGAAAAACGGTATTATATTTTTTTCTAGTAATCTTGCTTATTTATAGTTAATGAAAAACATTGATTTCATTTTTTAAAAAGTTTTAAAAGTATATAAGTTTAAATATTATGTTAATATGTTATACATATTACCTACATATATAGGTAATTATCATTAGAAAAATGTTCTCTTGTCCACACAGATTATGTGAAATACCAATTACATTACGTATAAAATAAATGAAACACTTTTTTCCATGTACCTGTCATTTTGATGGATGGTTAGCTTTAAATGGGCTAAATGTCCTTTTAAAGGTTAAATTAAGGTTAAATACATTTGAAAGTATTGACAGTTTGTTGAAACTGTTTGATTATATTAGGTAAGAGTTGAACCAAAAATAAACAAGTCTAGGTAGCGACCGATAAATTTATGTGAAATGGATGATAATTAAATTCGTGAAAATAATGAGACCTTAGGAAACAGTATACAAACAAATGTGTTGTATATGCGCACTTGTATTAATATACAAAGGACAAAATGTTTCTATAAAGATTTGTTATGAGATTGTTACATTTCTGAGTTTTAATCTTCAATTTTCAAACTTTTTATGAAGTTTCTACAGTATTTATTTTACTAATTATTCTAGTCATCGTAGTAATAAAATAATTGTTGACTCCAGCCTAATTGCCTAAAGATAATGCTACATTCTGAGCTACTAATGTCTGTAATGAAATTAGATTTTGTCTGTACCAGGGTTAACATCAAACTTATTTTTGTAATAACATTTCAATTTCCTCTCAAAATATGTATAGCGTGGTCGAGTAGTATTCTATTCTTTCTCGGTGCACTGAAATGAGGTCACCTTCTCGAAAGTAACTATGCCAGGAGAACATAAATTAGGACCAGAGTGTATATAAGAAACAAATTTATAAAAAGTTTTGTCGGTTGCAAGGTACAACACAATAATATTTGTTTTGTCTATTGTTATATTTTGGCAAAAAAATTTATTTGTTTATTGTTTACAGCAATTTGATGACATTTATTTCTGTTTAGTACAGTATCTTGTTTAAAAAAGGTCAAAATCACAATGCTCTTGGGCATATTCATTATATTTGCAAGTCACTTAATGTCTTTTGTTTAGGAAAACTCAATTGTTTCTACATAATCTTATATTCTGGTGAAGTTACTAACAGATTGGATCTGCTTCTAACAAGTCTGTTTATAATTATTATCACTGAAATGCTACAAGCAAACAATTACTCGGAATGTATGAAACAAGAAGTATTTCATAATAATATAAACCATTTAGGGGATGGTCGTTAATCATTATCACCAGGGATGGTCGTTAATGAGAGTAACCATTTTGATGTTTCAAGGAATCCTATGTATATATTGGTTTTGCCAAACGTAGTGAACATAGTAAATGGAATATGCAGTATATTCAACAAAATATTTAATTTACAGGTGTATTGTAAATCGTTGAAATAATTAAGATATTTATAAATGCCTTGTTTTCTTTGAAATTCTTTGTTTTGGAATTAATGAAGCGATTTAATTTTTACTTCAGGTACTTCAGCTTGTAGTTTCAACTTTTCTTTCGGCTGTTGACTGTCTTGAACTAGTGTTGCACTGTTATTTACACAATGTAAGTAATAATATTATGATTATTGTAATATTGATTCTGTCTATGACAGTAATTAATAGTGTCTTCCTTTGAGGGATTTTCTCATTATAATTGTATCTATATTTAATTAAGTATTGACAGTTAAAATCAACAGTAAAATAAAATATAGAATACTTACAGAATATTGTCAATATAATACTCAAATACTAATCAAATATTTCAGTAACTATGGTCACTGGCAACGAGTAACTTTATTCTGTGGCAGACAATTTGTGTTGCTGCCTTGTTAGTTGTCTGTACCTTCAGTGATATGTTAGTTCTGGAATTTTGTTATATGAAAGTAATCATCACAAAACTAAGATTTTCGCATAAGTATTTATTTAAGTAACTTCAACACATTAGTTTTATATTGTACAAAATGTATCACTACAGACTAAAAGTAAAACTACAATGTGATACACCGCAAGAGGAAACAACTGCAACATTCGCCTAACCGCTCTTCAATAACATTTGATAGATAAATTGTTGATAATTGTTTAATCTTCCTTATTACCACAGTCTCAGTGGAAATTGCTTCATGATAGTGGTTTTACTTGCTCTCTGGCAACATTAGTTGGGAAACTACAATTATTTTCTCCTCGTTAAAAAATTGTCTATTCTTTCTGTCCTTAACATTTTATAAAATATTAAAATTTGACAAACGGAGAAATCACTTTGCATATTTCAGTTTTTGCATACATCGAAGATAGAGTGTGTAGTAATCTAAATATAGTTAAGAATAAAATTGAACAGTTCAATATTTATTTAAACAGACACTGATGATAGCATTGAGCCACAAATAGATTTTAAAAGTTTAGGCCCTATTTGACGAATTCACATTAGACAAGTGATATTACATCTTCACCAGTAATTTTTTGTAATTATTCCCTACTTATGAGCTATTGTACAAAAAACCCTTCATCTCTGAGATTAACAAAAAGAATCATTTGATTATTGAATTATGAAATTAATCTCGCTTTTCGCACATATTTCATTTCAAATCGAAGATAATCAATTTACGTTAGATGGTGCGTTTAAGTTAAACCTTAATATTTACTACTCTCCGAGAGAAGCATTTCTTCACTCACTAGTCTTTAATGAAAGAAGTTTTTAGTAAACATTAACAACAGAATACTAAAAATTTCTTGAGTGCTTTTGCTGTAATTTATCTTCTTTCTTATGGTCCATGTGCATACTGACGACAAATGCTTAGATCTAAAGATGCTGTACTAACTGATACATGACACTCGTATTAGTGATTCATTTCATTCTTTCACCAGGTTGAGTTCTTCGCGTACTTTGATCTGAATTAACTCAATGTATTTTGATTTGTTAGTTAATTAAATGAAATAAAATTAATAAAAGTGGACATATTTCAAAAGAGTATTTCATATGACAGAAGAATAAATAAGTAAAAAGTTTTTTTTATTTACATCCAATTTAGTAAATAGCTTTTGCCATTATTTAGATTAAAAATAAACAACTTCAGTATGATTGCTGTTAATTTTACCTTAAGCAAATTAATCAAACTGGTTATCCTGTTTATTAAACTTAATTAAAGAAAATCTCTCGGTATTAGAAATTCATAAAAGAGAAATTGTGCCAAATATCATTACAAATGACAAATAATGTTTCACATTTTTAAAAAATTAACCAACAATTTCACATCTGTAATCTGCTTACATGGTCAAGATTAATAGCATTAATAAGAAAGCATTTTAAGCATTTTCTGTATATATTTTTTAATTGTCAACTTTTGGAAACTATTATTTTTGTATTTTTGCTATAGCTTAGAAACTTTTGGTCGTAAAATGGCCAATTGAAGAGAAAGAGTTGAAATAGCCTAATTTGATTTGCAATCTTATGCGTATCGCTCCACCATTCAAATTGAAAGAGTAAGCTGATTAATAATGTTTTATTGACATCTATCAGATGAAAACTAATTTATTTTGTTTATGTATGTGTATACTTACATATAAACACAACAATCCAATTTATATTTTAATATAAAATTTTTTAATTGTACATAAATCAACTGTATTTTTAATTCCATACAAAAAAATAGTCAACACAAGTTTTTGTACGATTAACAATCCACTTATTTAAGGTCCTTCTCTTGATGCAGAATTGGTGATGCTTGAAGAAATAATTCATCGAAGTAATGGTGGAACTTTTTCAGTGTGGCGACTCTTAGACCTAAGAATATCGTTAGTTTAGTTTCCTAGTTTCTTAGTCGCCTATTTTTTTTAAAACTGTTGTTGAATATATTATTGTAATTATTCAGTTAATGGGCGCAAGCCCATTAAGTTCGAGTCAATAAGTTGATTCACAATCAAATGAAACTATGTGATGAAGTATTATTTCTACTTTCCTTAAGTTCTTTACCACGACCTATTTCAACATTTTCAGGTGGGCTATTAGCAAAGATTCTTGCTAAAAGCCCACCTGAAGATGTTGTAATACAACGAAACCTAGGTCGTCGTAAAGAACTTAAAAAAAGTAGAAATAATAACTACATCACATATTTTCATTTAATTGTGAATAATAAATTTCTACAAAATTAACGCCAAATAAATTCAATACTTGAATAAGTTGAATTTATAGTAATTATTAATGATGTTACAAATTAACTTCACTTCATTTCTTTAACTTTGTAACTTTATTTCACTTCGTTATATGTTTAATGTTTTCATAACGTAAATAATTTTTTGTGAAAACTCTGGTTTATGTCTTCCTGAAATTTCAGTAATTCCTCTTTATTTTACATTACCAATAATTCAATTGGTTAACTTTCAGACTACATGTTAATTTATTTAGGAGTTTATATAGTCAATATTGGTGGATTATATTTAAAACTATTTTAACACAATATTATAATCTTTAATTGTTTATTACGTAACCTCAAACCCTAGTTAGTAGTGATGTTTGAAATTGAAGTGTCGGTGTTGCGTTCCACTATTTTTATAATAGTTAATTTTATAAACTCTTCCTTGTCTACAGACAAAACTATACAACATCTACATTACTACAACTAAATCTACAAAACAACTCGTCTACAGACATTTCGACAAAAGTTGTTTTGTAGATTTAGCATTAGCAGTAGATAACAATAATAAAAAAGCAATAGTTTATTGTCAAAGTTTCGTTAAGATAATATTGTCACATTCAGTTACCTGAACTAACATGTTGCATTCAAATTACTAGACTGATTATACTTGAAATGTTTTGAAGACAGAATAGACATATACATTAAAACCAAAGTTATAAATGGCCTTTCTTCTATTTTCAGGTACAGAAACTTAAAAATATATATGCACAAGCACGTAAGTTATGGTAAAAAAAATCAAACGAAGTTTTTATTTCAAAGTATATTTAAAATCAACATGTTTTATAAACCAATCTGACTTTTTTATTATGTGATCTGCTCTAATAGAAGAACTACATCTTTAATGTCAATAGCTTACTGAATATTGTACAGAAATAAAGAATTTTATGCTGTATTCGTATTAATGTAAAAGGAAAATAATAATGATAACCAACGTCTTGAGCATTTAGCCTCAAGTAATATACGTATAAGCTTTACACTAATAACGTGCATTTGTCTTAATAAATTAAAATTTGTTTATTCTAAAACATGTTTTTGTTCAAAATTGTACACAATTTTTGTTGCAATGGTCTTTCTAACAAGCTAATTAGAGGAAATGGTTTTGAATTTTCAAACTGCTTATCAATTTTTTTTCAAGAACTTTACAAAAATGTATGGATATTATCCCTTCCATCAAGTTGTTCCCATATTTATAGGCTGCTTAGTTGCAGTCGTTTACGCTGATAATTGTTAGAAAATTATTTGAAAATATATGATAAAAGATAAGAAAATTATAATTTTTTCCATATTGCAATATTTTTTTATATTTTCCCATTACATTGTATTTAGGCCGAGGATGTTCAAGATTAAATATTTTATTTATATTATAAGTGTACACTAGTTACTTTCTGATATAATGTTTACATTACGTATTGACCACTGCTTACTACTTAATCTTTCATCTAATGTTATCATTATTAGTAAGCAGTTCAGCTAAAGTTTTATTTTACATGTTCGAAATTTAATAGGACTCGACGGAAGCTCTAAATTTATATTATTGTTTTCATCAACATTGTTTTGTTTTCAAATAATTTCATTAACGGTCATATATAAAAGTATTTTATATAAGAATATGTTACGAAGTAAAAACGTGAACTTGTATTTTAATAAATTTAAATAAGTGTGGCGGAATCACAGGTACATAAAATGTGTTATTACGTTTACAACAAATGTATTAAGCTACGCTAATAAAGAATATGAATATCTTCAGAGACTAACTTAATATTTGTTAACCAATAAATTAAAAGGAAGAATAGAACATGCTAATTTTTACATCCAATAATACCATTACTACTAATATTTGAAACTCAATATGATAAAAATATTTATAAGCTCAAAGCAGGAAATGTTTTAAAATTGAAAACATTTATATATTAATAATAAAGTTTCGAAGTTATCTAATGAAAACTAATGTACAAATTTTTTATTAAGTTGAAAAACTAAGATATAGTAATTGAATTTATAATAATATATTTTTAACTGAAATACGATCCAATTATTTATTTATACCTACCACATTTACTAGGTCTTTATCTATCTAGCTATATATATATATAGCATTTTATTTTGAGGACTTTAATATAACGCTATTCCCTGAAGATATGAACAGAGTTCCGTTCCATCAAAATACTGGCCTATATTGCCAATGTCGTTTCGGTGAGAGATTGTGTTGGTGGCCATAAAGGCTACCTGATGAAAATTCACAAATGTTTCCATAATAGATCATGTTCAATTATGCCGATATCATTGTATGTTTGTTTACATCTATACATTAAGGTCGTACTGTAATGAATTAATATTTACTTAGGACCAATTTTGATATTCTGTTGACTTAAACATCTAAGTTTTGATTCTTAATTTAGTTGATAGTTGCCTCTTTTTTCATGAAACTTTATTGCCATGCATTGTTGCTAAAATAAATGTTTACAAGATGTGATTGTTTGGAGCAAGGAGACTTAAATAATTTATTAATACGTAAAAGTACAATCTCAGGTTTATTTCAGTAGCGTAAAGCTATACAATTTATAGATACAAACCATCAAACTAAAAATCTCACAACTCGTGGTACAATTGCTAGAAATTATAAATGGTTACAAACTTGATGACGAAACTCTTCCTGCAGAAGTTGTGACTAAACCCAAATGGAAAGGTCTTTCACATTACAATCTATTAAAATACTGCAAATATATCCAAGATAATATGTAAATATATCCAAGACATATATCCAAGATAAATTCAAATTGAACACTTTTATCCAAGAAAATATTAAATTCTGATTATAGCATATATAGCATTGTTAAATTATGGAGTGTATATAAAAGATAGGAATTAAATATTATAAGCACTATACATTTCTAAGAAATACTTCTAGGAATATTTCTTAAAAGACTTTCTTTTGTTAATCTCCTGTAGATACCAAATTTTTGCAATTTGGCCACTTTTTGTAGAAATAATGTTTTGGTATAAAAAGACATATCGAAAATTTTTTTAATGGATTCGTTCTTTTCAAGTTTTATCTATTTAGAATAATATGACAAAAAACATTTATGAAAATGAAATGAATAAAAAAATTATAATTATGGAAAAAATAGCATGTGACTTCGCAAATATCATCTGATCTTTTATTAGTTTTATTTAGTTATGAAAAAGAACTTTATGATAGTCTTTAAAGTTTTATATTTTCTGGAAAGAGTTTTATGAGAAAAAATTAGAATTTTTTAAAATATTTGTATCAGAAACAGATATTTTTCCACATTCACGGGAAACATTTTACATTCAGAATGATGAATGAAATCAGTGCTGTGTAAGTATGTTGTAAAAAGAATATAGAATATATATAAAATATATATTCTATTTCTGACCTAAATAGAAATAAAGATATGTATATATATATATATATATATAAGAAAACATAGGTTTCTTTACGGAAATATTTTATTTTGCTGAAAAATGTTTACAAACTCCGTGTAAAATGTTTGTATATTGCCAAACATCGAAATGTTAAGCCTCAAAACAATGTCTTGGATACTGGGATATTTTTGTTGGGTTCTTAGCACCTGGATTTTTAACGATTTTTTTTTAAATTTCAATGTGTTTTTTTAATTTTAAGTGGAAGTATATATTTTATTTATTTATATGGAAATCAGTATTAAAAACATTTATGTGACGCAGCATTAGTGTTTTACACAGAGCTGTCAACGAAATGTAATATATACCTTACCTAACCAAGGTGTAAACCAAACTAAATCATTCATTGCTTTCACTGCAAAATGTATCATAACCAATAATATGTGCTAAAATGTCAAGAGGCAGCAACATTCAATTTTATTAATAGGAGAGTTGAATTAATAGGCTGATATTTAAGTACAATAAAAGCAACCTTATGACAAACATGCTTAAATTTTGTTTCATTATGGTGTAGTTGCAAAACCAATATTCCATACAAACCATTAGTGTAGAGTTTCAAGTATGAAAAAAGATTTCATGCTCCAAAGAAAATGCTATCAGGTGGTAAATATGTTTTAGGTACTAAACGGACACTTTTAACATTCTAAATGGGTCACTCCATGCCTTGATATTTATTTTAAATCACGTTGTAGGAAGTCTGGTGCGAATGAATTCTTATCTACAATGAGCTAAAAATTCAAGAACAGGGCTGTCTATATACAATTAGGCTTACCAGAAATGGAAGCTCTATTGATGAACAAAAAAATGCGTGCTGGCAAGGATAGTGACATTCCACAACAGTCCAAATAAATCCCAAAAAATGGGATTATGAGATTGTTAATCAACTAGCTATACAGAATGGTTGCCGAAAAGTGCAGTCCATCCATGAATAGGGAAAAAGGTTAAGAGAAGAGAAGAGATGTATTTGAGTTTATTGTTGGGAGACCAAAAATTCATGCTGCAAGGGCCATGTCAAATTTTGTTTGAACAAAGAGGAAAATCACTTTGAGAATTTAAGAAGTGACAGATTTTCTTAGATTTTTTAATTTTGTGTTTGTTTTTTAATGACTTTTTAATTTTCCATCCAAGCAGTTGAGATAATTTATAAAATAACACATATATATTTACTTATTTATTTATCCACTTTAATGTATCTATTTGATACATATGGTGGATGTATTGCTACGGGAGCAATCTCTTACAGCCAACCAGAAAAACACAAATCCAGCCCTGCTCGGCAAGCAGCTGGGAATGGAACCCGGGTCCCCGTGGTGTGCCACGCCGCTCGAATGAGTATTCATTTGATGTCAAATTGTCAAATCCACATTGTATATCTCTGACCTAAATATGAAAATCATACATTGCAGGGTTAGTAAATTTCCATGTAAACAAGATCAATAATATGTTTAGTTATTTATGTCAACTATTCAATAGATTCCACATGAAGATAAGTAATGAATATTAACTCCAAAGACATTTAATCAATAAAGTGAATGTCACTTGTTATTTAAACAGTCAACAGAACACTTGTGCTGGAATTCTGTCGGAACACTAATATCTCACAAGAATCAATATGGGCAATGAATCAATTGAAGATACACTTTTGCCAATTTTAGTGTATCAGCATGCGTTTGGTGTTTGTAGAAAATCTGCTAACCGAGTTCCCACCAGGTTTACACTGTGGTGTCAAAAGTTATACAGTTTATTGCTTATGGGAACATTGATGGTGCTGTATGGGACATTTGTTTTCACATATGATTACTACATCTTCCTAGTATTTATTGCGCTTGAAATGATTTATGCTCTGCGCTTGTGTCTGATTGAAATAACTTGTGACAGAAATAGATTTGAAGAATTGATGATGAGAATTCAAAGTGTAGATGATCTTTTCAAATTAGAATTTAGAACAAACTTTTTGAAACATGATAAATGTCGAAACCTTATAGTTATTGGTCTTCTTATACCCTATCATATTCTTTACATTGTTTTTGATAGACACGGAGCAATGAAGCATGGAATAAACATTTTTTTTCATGCTCCCTTTACCAGTGTTGTTACCACTACTTTCGATTTGGAAATCATATTGTTTTCTTTAATATTATTAAGTGTAACAAAACGTGTGGAAGTGTTAAATAAATTCTTAAAATCGAAAAATGAAGAAAACATGATCATATCTGTGGATGCCATATTCGGAAGTCCTCAACATAATCCCAATTCCAACAACCATTTTACATTTGCATTGCCTCTAAATGAAAATTCGATTCATCATTTATCACAGTTCTACATTCATTTATTAGACCTGTACCACCATTTAAACAAGTTGTTTGAATTTCAGGTTCGTACTGAACATTTAAACAAAAATATAAAAATAGCATTTAACTTGTGATAACATTGTGAAAAATTTAAACTCAAAGATTATTATGAACTAAACTTCAATTTTACTTTTCAGCTACTCATGTCATTCGTTATAATATTTTTGAACATTCTCCTTAATATGTATGCTTTTCTAGAGGATTTCAAATATAATGTAAGTACTATAAACACATAAATTAACTAATTAAACTTATGTCATTAAGCTACACAAAAAATGATAACATGAAGCATACCAGACTAATGATAAACAATTTGTTATCTGAGATTATAAATCCCCTAAAGTTTAGCAGATATGCTAAGCATACAAGCAAATAACAATAATTTTATAAGTTTCTTCAGTTATAATTTTAACTTTTCTTTATGAATGGGAGGAGTACATGAGCCACAAGCGTGACACTATCATGAAGAGGTTTGCACGCAGCAGTGGGTGAATTTCGGTTGAGGAAGAATCTACTTTTTATTTTATTCAAGAAAATTATTATTGAATTCTGAATTTTTTTTTTAAATTTTGACATTATTGGACTTCGTCTCAGCAAATGGGCTGAAGATGAATCTGATTAATATATCGTAGTTTACTCGTCTTGAAGTTCATAGGGTTATGGTATACAATTTTTGATACATTTCCCTTCATTCTTATTTTTTATTGTGTAGTTGTGTTTTCTATACCCCTAGCATAATTGTGCGTATCTTATGTACTAGTACCATTATAAAATATGACTGTGACAAAGTTTCTCCTTAAATAATAAAATTGAGTCCAATTTATTCCAAAATGTTGCTTGTTCTTCATGGAATCTCATTTCCTTTATTGTCACTCATAAAAGGAATATTTCAGAGATTAGACACGGCACTTTCCATAAGTTACATGGTATGGCCATTGCCCTACGCATCATTGTTGGTGGCCGTGTGTCTCGTATGTGAGAGGATCTACTTGCAGATAGAGACTACAAAATTTCTTCTGACGTCACTGCAAGTCAATGAAGAATTTTGTAAGTGAGCCATTTTTCTTTACTTGTTTACAAAATGATATTAAGTTTCTTCCATATTTTTCCTGTCACTGATAAAGCACTTGATCAATGTTTTAAATTCTCATGTTAAGTGACATTATTGAGATGTTATTTAACAATGACGAGGAATAACTCAGGATTATATTATACTGAATGGCATAGTCTACAGAGAAATATACATTATTCCGTTTTAAATTGTCAAAACAAAAATGCACATTCATAATACTAAACTAATAAGATAAATACAAACAGGGAATAGGTATTACAATAATTAATTATAAAAAAGACGCAGGTGCACATGTTCTGTATTTCTATTTTAATCGTGATTAGTGCACAGGAATATCATAATATTTTTTGAGGCTGATGTTGAAGAAGACATGACAGATTTGAAATGACAGATTTTGAAATCGTTGCTCGTCAAGTCGCTCAGTTAAATTTAAATAACACACATCTCCATTATCTGAATTTATAAAACACATTAACATTAGCTAATATATAAAATAGATAGAAGTCAAGTTTTAAAAATATGTAGTCGGTATTGAAGCATGCAAAATTTTTGAAGGCATTTGGGAGAGTGAATTCCAAAGAAGATCATGACTAATGTAATTTTCTCGAGGATGTCATGTGATATGGCAATCAATCAGTAGGTCAGGTTTTTTAACATCAGAAAAGTGTTAAGTAACCACTGTTCACAAGTTGTGATAAAGCAATCGTGTATATTTTAAAGAAAATTATATTATTCACATGTAATGGCAAGTCACTCTGCGGAATGATCCCGCATGTAGGACGGAGCCACATAAAAAAATGTTATTCCCTTTTTTCTACTTTTGCAAAATTTCCTTTTGTTATAAAATGTAACAAAATATAATATTTATTATGAAAAATTTGTTTTGCACTGTTGAAGTTATCAAAGTTAAATTCATGTTATTTAGTTTTAAAAAAACTTGTGCGTAATTTTCTATTAGGGGCGCTTGAACTTTTGAAGTTTTGTATGAGATACCGTTTACTTTTTTTTTATTTGAAAGGGTATTTGATTACATTATGTATGGAATATGACATCTGTCAAATGGTTGCCGTGGCTTCGCTGGGCAGCACGTATACCCGAGTTTCAAGGTTTTCAAAAACCCAACTGCATAAATTGGGCTCATGTCATTGATAGCATTGGTTATGTAAACTTTTAAGGCATCAATCATCTGCAACTTACTTGCGTAGATCTCTCATATAATTTAGCCCCACCAGGAAAATTCTAATAGCATTACCCATATAATCTCGATGGCCAGTTGTGGTCGATATGTCGTTGGCAGAAGAAAACACTGCATGCACAGAAGAAAAAACATTGCAGTGAATTTCATTATTTTTCATTTTATAAATTACTTTGTTAAATTTTGGTATAAAATCCTTAAAAAAAGTGATTTCATTTTCGTAAAAATAAAATTATATAATTGAAGAAAAAGCATGAAAAATTTTATTTTGTCATACATTTCCATAGTACTATCTAAACCTGGGTAAAATAGTATTTGCTACTCTAATTGTATACTTCCATTTATACATACAAAATCTCCAAAATATATATTAAGAACAAAAAAATATAACACTCCTTGCTTTTTATGTGAGCATGAAATGTCTTCTTTAGTTAGAGTTCTTCAGTTGGAAATATATTTTTTTATAACTTTATCACAAAATACATAATATACTGAGAAAAATTATTTGCTGTTGTGAATATGTAATATTATTATTATAATTACTTTGTAAGCGAACACTATCTTGCACTAGAATATGAATGAATTCAACATGTGCAAGTTGAATAAATTGGATATTTTCAAAAGAAAGTAAATAATCACAATTTACAATAAAGAGATAATTTTAATATAAATTATATAATTAATTATTATATAATGAATTTTAATTTGTATTCCAAGCCAATATCAGTCCTTCAGACCCTCGATCGGTTATAACATAATTCCAAAAAAATAAAATAATTGCAAGAAAAATATTCACAAGACTGAAAAAAAAATACAAAAGACGCTGGTGTGAACTGTGGTGAACAATCCGAATGTTTTTCAGGTTTCTGTAACTCCAGTTCCAGAGTTCCTCACACTGTCCATCCATCTGTACATCTCACCCTGCTTTTTTTCAGAAAAGAAACCATTTCATTCAGAAACATTAAACTTGCCTTAGTGATACAGCATAATAAACTGCGTATACAGCAGTAGTTAACACTCAAAAATATTAAAATGAAAATCTTAGATGAGACAAATAAAACAATTCAAATTTTTATTATCGTGTGTTGTGGGGTATACTAACTTGAATAGCAACTAATAATGATTCCAAAAATATTTTTTGAATTTCATGTAAGGTCAATTCAAGGTCCAAAATTACTGAAATCCGTAACAATGATTCTAGATCTCATGGCTTTCAAGTAGTTCACGATATTCTGAAATTTACATCATATACTAATTAATGTGGGTACTTACCAAATACATTAATATTAGTAAATAGTTGTAGAAAATATTACACGCCATTGGTGCTTAAATGTGACTCATGGTGCAAGTTCTACTCGTAAGTTTTTTCTGTGATTAATTTTCCCTACGAATTTTTTTCTATATGATATGAGGTAAATAAGAAGAGATAGAAATATGAACATTGGTATTTATTTGATCGAGATACAAATTTTCAGAATTTGGAATAAAACATAGTAATACTAGTAAAATATCCTATCCCTATTCTTGCAATAGTTACACCGCCTCGCAGGCATTATTACTTTCTTTGCATACAATAATTTACAGCACTCAAATACACGGCATTGCAAGTTTAACCCTCCCTAAAAATAAATAACTTATTATCTCGCACAGGAGCGCACGCCACAAATACTAACATGGAACAAATACTAACATAAGCCTATATATATGTTTAATTATAGCAAGCACATATTATACATATCATCATTTTAAAGTAGTTATTTACATTTGGAAAACACATTGGAGATTACATTTGGAAAAAATTATATTTGTTTGAAAATGTGGGAGAAATGCTTAACATAGTCAAAACACCATAGTTTAGAGGATAATTGAGTTATGAAACATACCTGGAGCAAATATTTAATACAATGAAATTATTTGTAAAGCAAAAATAATTTTTTTTACTTTTCGCGGATAAAAATTGTGCCCTGTCCAGATTCGTCTTCTGATCTCTTTGATAAGCCTATATATCTTTTTTGGAAGAAGAATTCATATGTTGATGTGTATGTACTTATTATACTATTATATGCTATACATTCGAACCAATTGTACCAAAATTCAAATGTGTTGAAAACCACCAAATAATTTATTTTCATAATATGGAGGTATTATTAATATATATGAGCACATAAGCTAAATATATTATTATAATGTATTATGTTTGTCAAATTATAACAGGAAATATAAGAAATATATGCATAACAGAAATTATAAACGTAAAATTTATTATTATTTTATTTACATTTATTTATCTACACATAATATACATTTCAATATTTTTAAAACAATATTTCACAATATGAAATTAGCGTAAGGGACGTAATGTCATAGGTTATTTGACAAATTTTGGAACATTTTGGAATGTGTTGCCTAATTTCTGAAAGCTTCACAAGCTTAATATTGTAACAACTATTTTTACTGATATGTTGTGAAGCTGGTTACCATTACCGGCATGTAATAAATATATACCAATTTTCCTCGTGTAAACAATTTAATAGTACACACATCCCATCCCATACGTTGGAAGATTCTATCAGATTTTTTAACAATATTGTATTTACAAGCTTATTTCATTTTTTTCTTTCAGCATCCTACGTCAGATGTCATATGCAGCTGATTAAGAATATGATAGAAGCAGATGAACTGGGTCAATTTACAATTTTCAAGTTGTTCAACCTGCGAGCGTCATTGCTGCTCCATTTTTTAGGATTGCTCACAAATTACTCTGTTGTTCTTATTCAGTTCATGAACGTCGGTGATCTATTTTAACTTGGAAATTATATTTTAGTATTTGGGTTTGTTTAATGAGTATGCAACTATATTTGCAATTTCCTTATTATATAAGTGCAGATTTTAAATAGTTTCTCATTCATGGACAAATCAATCCATTGCTTTTCACCTTGTAAAATGTAAAAGCCATAACCATTAGTTGGGTAAAATTATACACCTACTAAATTTTTTGTCAAATGAAATTGAAATAAAAATTTTGGACTCATTTTCGTAAAAAATTACTTTTTACCCCTTTATTTCAAATACATTTTTTAAGAATAATCCTAAATTAAGATATTTAATTTTCCATATTTCTCATTTTTAGAATACATACTAATTTTTGCTAAACTGCTTTCAAATAAAAGTGTTTTATCTTAAAAATAAAAAACATAAATGGAGTACACACAACAATATGGTAACACATAACGTAACTTCTATATTTATATACCAAAATCATACAACACTTCAATGATTTGGCAATGAATATGGCTAGCTTATAACAAGCCATGCATCTCATATATTTAAACCTCAAAGTCATTGTTCTCAAATTTAGCATGAATTGGTTTGGAATTTTTGGTTAATATTTTAATGGCAAAAAAATTGGGAAGTTAGACCTAACAATACAAAAGGATATTTTTCACTTTTGTTACCATGTTTTTTACAAATTGTAACAGCAACAACATGATTTTTATATATACAATGTATCAGCACCGAACACATAACATGTATAAAAAACACTCATGTTACAATAATGTGCTTATAATTAAAATTGATTGTAAACAAAGTGTCCTCAGATAAAATGTGAGTATTTCCAAATAACATGATTGTGTGTATTTTAAAAATTACGTTTGTTTGTCTTAGTATTAATATAATTTTAAACAAAAAAATATATACTTACAAGTGTTATGGCCGTGAGTCCATTTCTCATTTAAGAAGTAAATAAAGTCATATATATATACCTTTGTAAACATATTGTTCGTCCAACATCGACTTTTTTGCATTTAATGTGACATCCACATGCTTAGGTACAATATGTGGACTACAAATTGGAGACTGAGCCTGAGTCCGCCCAGTCTTTTCTAATGCGACATTGCCACACAGTGCAATTTATGTTTATCTGCCTACTTTTCTCTCAACTTTGTGAGAGATGGTTTATCATTATTTTGTTAAGTACTGCTATTATTTTCTTAAGATGTGTGCATCGGTACACCTAGCTTGATATGCAACGTCCATTATTTAATCCAATAAAATGTTGAATAAAAGCAGTCGTAATGAAAAATTAATTATGCTAGCTAGTCACAGGTATGTATTCAACATTTTCATTTTCTTCAAATGAGTTTTACCAGCTACATGTATCAATATTCGACTGTGACCTATCAGTATGCAAGCTAATGTATGAGAGAATTATGAACAAAATTAAGAGAAGCATAAGATACAGTAAAAGACAACATAATAACCATGCTAAAATAGGCGAATAGTGAAAATAAAATGACAAGTAACTTTTGGTTCTAACGAAATTAAAAGTGAATCAAATAAAATGTTTTAGAGAAACCAAGATTTAGAAACTGATAGTAGTTTAGAGATTCAGTAGATACTAGTAATAATATCAAGCACAGATGTGACTCTTATGTATCGTCTGAGGAGGACTACATTCTAAAATCAACTTTTTTTCACACAAGAAGTAAATGGACAAGTCAAATAGGCAAAAAACCTATACATTGTCTGAAAATATTTAAAGTACAAATCACCTTAAGGATGCAATTAGTTACATCGAAAACTTACTTGAACCTAAAACATATTCTGATCTGAAAACACCTTTAAACCACCACCACCAAAACAAAGAAACTATATGTAGAGATAAGACAATTCAAAACATTTTAGTATACTCCTAGTCCCCTACAAATGGACATTACTTTTCCCCCACTAATGGAATTTTCACTGTCGAAATAAATGATGCTGACCTATTTATCACATCTTTTGCCTAAAATCAACTAATATTTCCAGGTTTTCATAGATGTCAATTATAAAAAATTCACATACTTGTTACAAGATGCATTCAATTTGTCATAGTAATAGTGAAATTATCCCATCACATTACAAGTAATGATACAATAACCACGCAGACATTGCCATGACCCGACCACTGTTCCGGTAGTACCTTCTGTTCAAGTGCAAATTGTATCGCTAACGGCGACATTCTTAATTCACCTGGTGGCACTATTTGAAAGTTTGATGATATCGGAGATACAACTTTCTATCCTACATCAATGGAATCGTCCGGTGTTTCAGGTGATAAAGAGGTATCAAATAACAACTTTAAATGGCGGTGAGCATCAAATCCAATAGCGACGTCATGGCCTAGAAGAGTTCCAGGTGTAGTTTGATATTATCTGGTGTTTTTTGTAGTCTCCAACTTTATAATTTGGTCTGTTACTATTTTTTGTTGGATAACCTGATATTACTTTTTCATTGACAATTTTTCAACATTTACCTCACAAATTGACCAATTTTTAGCCGTAGGGTTAAACTGAATATTTTATTTACCATTGGTGTTAATGAGCTTCTTACTCAGTGATATGATTAAGTTTTCTTTTTGAGAATCTGGCAACAAAAAATGGAAAGGAAATTAATGCTGCCGTATTCATTGGTACAAAAAATTGTTTTTCATCCTAATAAAAGTTTTACTCGCAAAACCCTCATTACTGCCTTACGTAAAGAAGACAATTACATAGCTAATATTACTTAATGTATTAAATCTATGAAAAAACTGACTTTTATCCACACTTCAATTATTTGCGATGTGAAAAATGCACAAGTTTTTATTCTAGGAGGCAATTGTGGACTGTGGTACACAAAAGTACATGTCACCCATCATCCAAAACTTTGATTATCCAAGTTGATGCACAACAATTTCATAATACGTTACCTCAAAGTAAAAAATAAGTAAGAAATTGAGTTTCTTAAAATTATTCCAAATGGCATATTCTTAAAAGCTCCATTAATTGGTATATATGGTGCTCAGTATATGGCTATCCATGAACAAAAAAATTTTATTAAAATTATTTTGGGAAAAATTAGAGAGCTGGCCAAATTACTTGCAGAATTAAAAAAATAAAACTCTTTTATTATGTATTTAACAGATTATTTGAAAGCTCAACATTATGATTTAATTATTATTAAAACAATGCTGCAACATCACAATTATGACAACATATAGTTCTGTGTTTGGAACTATTTACTACTGTGTATTACTTTTAAACATGCAATAACTTGATGAACTTAAAAAAATCTTATGTAGCACTTCTCAGGAGTGTAATAATAACAGTAATGTCTATGAATAAGTTGACTGTGCCGTTACTAACACTGAAGAAATATTAACGAAAAATTTCAAATGTTATGTGATCAGGATAAAAAAGATTGAAGTGTGCCTGTTTTTTCACTGAATGAAGCGATATTGATTATGTTAATCTCTGTCAGACGTAATTGTTTGCCTTGTGAAAATAGATATTTCTTTGCCAGGCTTGGATGTGGAAATCCACTGTGTGGGTGCAAGTATTGGAGAAAAATGCTAGACCATGTGGACTCAGAAATCAAAACGTTATAACCAAGATAAAGCTCAGAAAACAATTAGCTACACTTATTCAAATGATAAATTTGAAAGATTTGGATATTGAACAACTGGTTAACTTTATAGGGCAAACACAGTCCATACACAGACAGAATTACAGATTACCTGACGATGTTTATCAAATGGCTAAAATATCAAAGCTGCTGTTGTTTATGGAAGGTGTTAACGCAGATATTCTTAAAATAAAGTTTTAGATAAAATTAAAACATGTTTATAGGAAGATTTGTTTTTGAAGTAAAAGATGAGAACAATTTTAATGACTACCTGGTGGGGTTTCATGTTGCTATGCCGACTGAGCAACCCAGGAGATTACTGGTACTGCTGCTGATATATAAGAAATAGCTCATCTTGAGGATGGTACCAAAGTTGTAGAAACTATGGCAAAAAAAAATCTAGTTCTTAGGATGTCAAAGCAAAAAAAATATAATTGTACAATTTTCAAGAAAACAAAAAAAATTCAAGGGTCACAGAAAATGAATGTGAGGAACTTTGCAGTAAACATCCTGACATTCTACCCAACAGATAATGGTTAAAGATAATAGTTTTTCTCCAAAACACATAGAAATACTTTATTCAAAACAACTGTAAAATTTTTTTTTAGTTTATCTGCCGAAATGCATTTTTTTTAAAATAGATAAAAAAGCTCAATATATTAAACCTTACCGAAATATAAATTGTTTGTGGTAACTAGGGACATTATTTGTAGCGTTAGCTCACTTGAGCGATTCACAGTCATTACATATATAGATATTTTTAGACTTTTTCCCTAATTTCAATTAAGGTCAGTTTGTTTTTTGTCCTGATACAATGAGATAGTGCTCGAGTCTTATTCAATTATTTTGTAAAATAATGTATAAAAAGCATGTTGGTGGGCTACATTTGTAATAAACAATTTATTAAAAATTTATGTCACACATTGTTTAAAGTAATAAAAAGTATTCTATAAAAATTATGTCTATTTAATGACACTTTAAAAAAAATTGTCAATTATCAATAAACAAATATTCATAGAAGAAATTTATGGTGTCGATTTATCCTTACGTTTAGAATCACCCTTAAGAAATTAAAATATGATTTCACTGCCAGAACTGATCTCGATCCTTTTCAAAGATAATATAACAAAAATCCACACAAGGAATTAAGCTAAGCACACGCATTTGAAGCAGACGAGTTTCTAGACATTTCTCCAATACAGAGTACTGTAATTTTCTCTGTTGTATCAAGAAGTATCAACCCGTCGCAGACCGAAATACCTGACCTGATCACAACCAATACTTACAGATCAAGTATGGTACTACTTGGAATTTGGTAAATATTTAAAATAGCACAAAACAGGGTATTTGACTAACTTTTTTGTGTCACAAATCATAATTTTAGTGAACAAACTGAGGAAGCATGTTTGATAAATCTTGTAAATTTACTGATTTACAAAAGTTTGAACTTAATTTTTATATAAGGAAGGTAATAGTGAATTGTGAAGTTATTTATGGTAAAGTATGTGACAGTATTTTATTCTGTGAGAGCGAATGAGGCAGGGAAATGCTCATATTATTTAACTTAAAATTCATAACTAGGCTATTTTTGAATCTATTTTTATAAGTTTTTCAATACTAATTTATAATTAATCTGTATTTTAAGGATGTTTTATAAAAAACAGTAAATGTAGGAGTAGTCGACAAATCAAATTTAGTTCATTTCAATGTATATGTTTATGTACTCTATATGCATTACGACAATTTATTTTTACGATGTTATTCTTTTCTATTAGATTAAGGGCAAATACAGACGACATGGGTTGTATTTGCCAAAAATGGTTACAGTCAGAGTACCTCAGATAGTATATATGGTATATACATAGTACAAAACATTAAACGTGTAAGTTTAAGCTATACTCAGATAGTTTTTTGTTTATTTTGTCCAGTTCTATTGTATCGTTAATAGTATGCTTAGAGGCTTAATTACTTAGGAATTTATCCATATTTGGTGAAGAAATGAAGAAAGTACCATAAGGAACACTATTTGTTGCGGACAGATAAAGCAGGGGAGAGTAAAGTTTATTGAACTCACAGGGCTTGAAGGGTTTTTGGATTATTTGATAAGAAAATTGAACTTCATTGTGTAAAGTGAAAAAACTTTGTACAGTGCTGTTTCTCCTGAAAGTATATCATTTGTTTATTGCTTTTGTTTCTCAACTTCGGGTTCACTTTTCAATGGCAAATTCTGTTAGGCTCTTTACTGTCACAGTTGTGATATTAATGGTAAAATATTTCTATTTTTTCATAAAAAGTTGCTTAAAACATATTTAGTTTGATGAACAGCATCACCTATAAATAAGAAACATTTTCTTTGTCACAACTTTATACACATATATAGTTGTAACATAAACATATATATTATTCATTCATGCATTTCTATGCATCAAACTGATTAGAAATAGTTAAGGAACTATGTGACAATTCACAGCTATTTCTGATAAAACACTATCAAATTGATGATCACAATGAAAAATTATTTCCCAAGCTTCAAATATACTCAGCTCATACATGTAATACACATATTTTTATATTCCTTCATTTATACTAATATTTTCACACAGTCAAGTACAGTTAGATGATTGCACTTGGACAAAAGACTTTATTATGAATCTGCATTTGGAAATTATTATCGTTTGTAGGGTTTTATAAAGAAGTATGGACCTCTTATAATTTCATCATCTCCTTTTGTCGGTTACAGCCTCACAGCTTCTATAGTTTTAAACCAATATATTGAACTTTGTACGCAGTCACTACATAAAAAGATTCTAATTAATTTTAAATTAATATAATATAAACTATGACAGACACAGAATTAATTTTTCATTTCAAAAATAAGTCTGACAGAAATTGAGAAAGGAAAAATATCTGATAGAAAATCTGACAGAATTGAGAAAGTTAAAATAAATTTAATTTCATATATTTACCTCATAATTGTCAATTAGTAAAATAATACTTATTCATAATTACGAATATGCAAGTCATACATAATAAATCCAATGAAGAAATATTATTTGGGTATGCCAAAAATTAAAAGTATTGGCATCACGATTTTAATATGAATTGCAAATGACAGCAAAACTACATCAGTGTCTACTGTAAATAATAATCTAACTTAATGGTGTTGCAAAATTAGTTTTTTGTGTACATTATATAATTTTTTGTAACAAAATTTTTTTAAATTTCGAATTGCACAGTATGAAATGTGCTCCGACCTTTGATTTTGAAAATATTATATTTTAAAATGAATTACTTTTCCTTAAACCTGTAGTAATTAAATGGAAACGGAAGGAGCCAAATGTGAAACGTGACTTTATATAAAACAAGTTGCAAATCAAAAACAACCAAAGAAGTACAAAACCTATCTCTGAATTATTTAACAAGTCAAGGCACTTGCAAAATATCCAAATACAACTGTTTTACCATTAAGCATCATATTATATCGTATTAAACAAATTATTGCACTAAGAATAATACAAATACACTTATATTTGTGTTATATATATATATATATATATATACATACATATATATATATATATATATATATATATATATATATATATATACATACATATATATATATATATATATATATATATATATATATATATATATATATATATATATATATATACGCATGTATATATATTATAGCTCTCGCAAAAATAGAGCCATATGGACTAATATGGCGCAAACATGAAATACTTTTTGTTCTGAATTAAAAAGTTCTCCATCTATCTATATTTTATTGTAACTATACAGATTGTTGTTCTGCACTCGTGGTCATACTAAAACTCATTAGTTGTGTCAAAATAGTAGATGATATAAGCCAAAATCGCATGGTTGCCCTTAATTAAAAAGAATGTTCTCTAATATGGAGTAGCAATAAATGTTCAAGGGTTTTTTATAATTATTGATTGGATTACCATGATAACAATTTTTCTGAAGGCCCTAGCGTACACATAAAAAAATATCAATGCCGTAATGTGTTAGATCCGAATCTCATTTTCATAACCAATATAAAGATAATTTATCAATTTCCTCAACATTTGTGGAAAATCAATAGAAATGTCCTTACAGAAATAACCATGGTATTTACCGTGTTCACATTGTAACAATAATCAATTTATATCTGTGTCTAGAAGTCTGTTGCCAGGTGCTAATACCCATTAGTTTGCAAGGTTATTTGATAACATTTAATTCGTTTACAGAAAATATATAATTGGGGGGGTGTTGGGGGATATTAGCGTTTGATTTATTGCTTCACATACATTACAAAATTGTACACTTAGTGGAAATTATGTTCATTGTGTATGATTATTTACATTTTACATTAAGTTGGGATTTTTATATCTGTTTCTAATTCTTTCATGAAATACTTGTCTACAAGTAATCCTCCAGCACCAGTTCCTTCTCCAAGGTAAGGTATGGCAACTGTCAAATATCATATATAATTTCAAGTTAAGTCCCACATTTTGCAGACTTATTGGGAGTGTACGTATTAAATTTGTTACTGCCTTGAAAGTGTCTGATGTAATATTTATCTATTGTAAATTTGTGCATCTATAGTAATATTTGATCCAGAGTAGTTATTGCAATATTAAGCTGTTAACAGAGCCCATACTATTTTGACTGGAGTATAAAGATCGGTCTGCAATTGTTACAGCCACAGATTTTTATTTGACTTTTCTTTTTTTAAACCGCAAGAATTTCGCATGAAAATCAAATTTTTATCAACCTTTGGCAGCGGCATAACCAGCTACACAAAAATTTAATTTGAATGTTTCATTCTAAGTCAAACAAAAACCCCTACTCGTGTTTTTAACAACACAATATTTGTCTCTTAGTGATGGCGCATAAATATTTGTTTTTACTTTTGACGTTGACTTGTTGCAACTTAATAATCAGCAGAGATGCTAGCATTTCAGGTAAAGAATGAGAACGGGAATTTTGTCAGTCTTCTTCAGTATTAGATGAAACATTGTTTTCATTCATCTTTCCACATTTTCCTCCTCTACAAAATTTTCAATTTCATAATGTAGTTCAGTATTGAGTTTTTGATGTATTCAGATAATATTCTTCTGGACAGGGGCATAGTCAAAACTTATAAATTAAAACAATTAATTTCAAAAATATATCCACATACTCTAAGGAAAAAACTCACATTACAGCTCACAATCATTTGAAATAATGCATTCCACTTACAAACCTAACGTGGCTTTTCCACTGCAATGATCTCATCAGGGACTAATTTTGCTAGAAGCAACAAACTATTTGCATCACCATTCAGAAGAGACAGCAGCATTATCTTGTGACACCTGTCGAATTGGCAGAGGTTAGGTTTCTAAAGCTAACGGTGTTGTAGTGTCGTATTTGTTTTTACAGAGTAGATGAGTTCATTTTTGTTAATGATACAATAAATAATTCTTTTAGTTTAATTTTAAAATTATGGGGAACTCCCCAAGAAAACTACATACCTCTTTTTAAAATGCCACGCCATCCAAAATGAATTTCTGTTGAAAAACTAATAAATTAATTTCTCCTTACATTTTCAATTGTGACTTTTTCATAATCAAGTCAAAATTTTTATATAATTCCTTGATATTATCTATTCAGTTTGATGCACAGAATCGCCTTTACGAGTTTTAGATAAGTCCTTTGTTACTCTTCTTTTTATATACATACAACTATTTTAATAGAAATTATAAGGTTATATACATAAGCTATTTTAATAGAAAATATAAATATTTTAAATAAAGGCTTTTTTTCCAGCTGGCATCAAGATAATTGTACAACTTAAGGTGGAACGGTATTTGAAGCAATCGAGAATGCCACATCAGATCTATACACATAACAACCTACTTTGGTCCAATCTGTTTAACTAGAAAGACATTAAAGAAATATTTCCCCGTTTAGTCTTTAGTATCACGATATGTAATAAAAAACTTTATTTTGCTAAAAAATTACAGATATTAAACTAAATTTAAAATTTTAGTACTATAGCAAACTTCAATAAATAAACCCTCAAATGGATGTTCAAATTATATAGTGACGGTGAACAGTGGATACTTTAAGTGATATTTGTTATTGATAACATGGTGTTTACTTGACCTCAGCAACAATTATTGATAGAGAGGGTGTAGATGGAACTAAATAAAGTCCCCCACATCAAAAAGACTAATATTACATTTTGTTTCTTGCATTAAGCACTCAATAGATTTCACAAGGCGATAAACTAATTAATGTTAACTCAAGAGACATTTAATCAGTAAAGCGAACTTCACTTGTTTCATAAGTACACAATATAACACTCGTGCTAGAATTTGGTTTTGACACAAACATTTTACAAAAATCATTATGAGCACTGAATCAATTGAAGATACACTTTGGCCAATTTTAGTGTATCAGTACATGTTTGGTGTTTGCAGAAAAACTGCTGACCGAGTTCTCACCACTTTCACATCGAGACGTCGAAAGTTATACAGTTTGCTAATAACGGGAATATTTCTTGTGCTGCATGTGCTTTCTAGTATTTTGATCTTCAGCAATGTCTATAGAGAGATAGCATTCAGGACACTTTCCATTATCTATATACTGTATTTATTGTTGATTGAAATAACGTGGGATAGAAATGTATTTAAAGAATTGATCCTAAGAATTCAAGAAATAGATTATCTCATCAAACCAGAGCATAGAAGAAATATTTTGAAACACGACAAATGTCGAAACCTCATGGTTCTCTGCCTTCTTGTAACCTTTCATATTATTTATTCTGCTTTTGATGTTATGGCTGGAGGAACAAAACATGGTCCCTACATTTCTATTTATTCTGTGTTCAATATTATTGGTATCATTATTTGTGATTTGGAAATAATATTGTTTTGTTTGATATTAATTAGCATAACAAAACGCGTGGAAATGTTGAATGTTTCCTTTGACTTTAAAAATAGAAGATACAAGGTTACATCCATCGATGCCATATTTGGGAGTCCTCAACATAATCCCAATTCTGACAATCATTTTACATTTGTATTGCCTTTAAACAAAAATTCCATTCATCATTTGTCTCAATTTTACATTCATTTGTTAGACCTGTGCCACAAGTTGAAAAATATATTTGAATTTCAGGTTTGTATTGAACATTTTGATTAATAATAACATTATAACTGTAACTAAACACTTTCATAAATGTATTGTTGTGAATTAATCTTTAACTTTACTTTTCAGCTACTTATGACACTCATTCTGATATTTTTTGGTACACTTCTTAACACATATGGTTACCTTGAAGATTTAAAATATAATGTAAGTATTGTCGATGCATATAGTAACTTACATAATTTTCAACCACAACTTCAATAAAATACGAAGCCATGAACATAAAACAATACCATAATCTTAAAGTTGTGGGAGAAAAGGTTAAAAACTTTTCTAAACTTGCAAATTATTCACACAATAATGAATAATCTTCTACACACAATAAACAATTTATGACAGCGTCAATGAAGCGTTTAAAAACAATTTAGCAGGTTTCTTCAATTATCCAATTATTTATTTGAACTTATTTAGACTTTTTAATAAATGAAAGAAACCCGGTATAAACAACCAAACCACCATCATGATAAAATTTACATAGAGTATATGTTGAATTCTGGCCATTCTTTTTCATTTTTCGTAAAAAAATTATATTGCATTTGCTCTTAACAAATGGGCTGATGATACGTTTCGTTTGTTCTCGTCATTGTGGTATAGAGTGTTTGATATATTTCTTTTCAGGTTTGCTTTTTCTTTGCATTTAATTTTTAAAATTATTTTATTTCTGTACTCTTAGTATAATGGGTATATCTAGCGTAATAGTAGTAAAAATTAATTATTTCGGTATTTGTGAATCATTTAAATTCTTCCATAACAGGTCAATTAGAGTAACTAGTTTTAGGCAGTTTGTTATATTTCTGTGCCTTGTCCAATATTTTCACTGACTGCTGCATGCCTGTTGATAATATTGTAGAATTATGTATGAGAATTTCTATCTATGATAATTTCCTATTCCGTTAGAGAAAGTTACAAATACATGAATTGTGTCATTGTTGAATATATGGCTAAACAACGGAATTTAATTTATATAACATAATTGCTTGCAATTTCTAATTAAAAAGTGATGCAGTCATAGAAAGGGAGCCATGAACCTATATGTCAGTAATCTGTAGGAGACTTAAAACATGTTCGTCCAAACGTGAACTTTGCCCTTAAGTAAATAAATTAATTCAATTTTACTCGCAAGTGAACTCATGCCCCCATGATATCACACTGTTTTCTTTTTCTGACATATTTATTAATAAAGTCATTATTTCAGAAATTGGATGTATCTGTTTCCATCATTCGCATCTTATGGCCATTACATTATATTGTGTCATTGGTGGCCATATGTGTTGTATGTGAGAAAATGTACTTGCAGATAGAAACTACAAAATTTCATTTGACATCAATGCAAGTCAATGAAGAATTACGTGAGTGAAAAATGTTTCTTTACACATTTACAAATAACTAATGTTTTCTCTAATTAGAAATTATTAATAATGTCTTCTGGCATGGGGATACACCAGATGGAGGCAAAGTTCTTGTGTATGAAAATTCTTTTTCATACGAGTGAAGTTAAAATCTAGTACTGAAATAAAGGAAATGCAGCATTCCATCATTTCTGCTGCAAGAGTCTATCATATAAGGAAGTATGAAAGAGTAGACAGACAGGTAACTGATGAAAATATTATCACATATCTGATATATTGTCTGTTAATAATGTTACGTTTTGTTCACAACTTTGCTCGCATAGACTACATAATATGATACAACTTTACAGATTATTTAAATTGTCCTTGAATTTTTATGAAAATAATATCTATTGTAGGGAAGTGCGAAAGAAGACAATGTGGTTAACAATATAAAAATGATATCATTAATTTATTTCTTGGGGAAACTGCATTGAAGCAATGGGCGAGGTTAGACTGACAGAACTATTTCATTAGCTTTTTCTTCAGTTAATATGCTGATATTCCTATTTTTGCAGAAGTATGAAAAGTAAGCGTGCACGTTTATAATTTCATTGGGAATAACCAATCACCCATTCTAACTACTAAAAAAATTACCAGATTTAAAATATTGCAATTAACCAATTTAAATATTACACAACACTAATAGTACATTTTGTGATATTTTGGCAAATTAATGTCTTAAAGAGAGACACGCTTATTGCTATTTCATTTTTGAAACATGAACATTTTATGGCAATATATTTAAACTCTACTGCGGTAAAAAAAGTAATTTTATTGTAACTGCCATTGTTTCAAATATCTTAAATATATCTCATCCACCTACTATAGCCTATTAAACTTTGCCATTTGTTAAACCAATGAATAAAATGTATTTGTAAACAAATTAATTTTTGAAAGCATTTTATTGCACCATTTCTGAGAGCATTGACACTATCAATATTATTATGCAAACATTCTCTTTTTGCTACTGAATTCTCTGAACAGTTCTTTTTAAAGAAATTTATATTTTAGATGCATTAAAAGATACCATTTTGGAAGTTATTACGTTGGGTTTAGTCTTTAGTTTAATCAAAGTTTCCCTCTACAAACTTTTCAAATAATCAGTAAGTTTAGATGAAATATATAATATCTTCCAAGCCATTTGCAAAGTTCCAATGTTTAGGTACGAGCCTTCCTCATATTATGTGGAGTTATTAACTCTCAGGAAATGAAAAAGTCATACAGATACTATTAAATATAAGCATTATAAAATTGTACAGATAAATGGGCTAAGAAAATGAAATGCTATAAAGAAACTTGAAAAATGTGTAAATTTCAATGTAATCAAAACATCATTAGAAAAATTATTTAATGCTACTGAAGTAAAAAATAATTCAAAAATTCATAATTAGAAAAACATAAAAGCTTTGACAGCATTGTATAACTTGTTACATATTTAATTAATATTTTGCTTATAACAAATATACTCGTATTAAATACCAAAGCATTTTCTTTGAGATATATTTATGATGATTATATAATAATTAAACTTCCAGCCAAAATGTTACGTCAGCATTGAATTGAGTAATTTTGAGTACTGTGAAATATTCAGTACTGTGAATAAATTGCAAAGCTAAATTTTTGCATTCCTTGTAAATCATAAATCCTTTCGGAAGCAACACCTAATGAATAACGCCTTTTATATTCCACCAACAGCTTGGGTTTGGGTATTGAAACTCTATTTTCATCACTATAATAAGATCTACGATGTTCTAGTTCATGCATAACATGAAATATTTTCTGTACTTTAAGAATAAATAAGAATCGTATGACAATATGTGAAATATTTCAAGTAATGAAAAAAAAATGTTTGCCTAAAAGGTACAGTCAACACAATATTATTTTCATAGTAAAAAGTAAAATAATCGATTGGCTAACAATAAATCGACCATCTCAGTTTAGAAGCTTATTTCAATTTGCAAACATAACTATCAATTGTTTCTAAGTCTCAACTCCTCTCTAACTTAAAAAAGAATTATATCATGTGATAGCAACAGTTTTGGTTTTTTTTCACAAAGTATAAAGTATTATTCTACCATAGTATGAGAACATAAGATAGTTATCTGAAATAAGGGTATTTGAAATTGGTTATATTTCTATAAGGCTTATTAATTTTTTTACATTTAATGTATAAGGCCGTCCCAAAAAAAAGATTATTGAATATATCAAAATTTCCTTGTTTGCAACCAACACCAGATCTCCGAAAGGTTCACACTTCTAGTGATGGTTCCAACCCATCACAGTGCATAAATAGCATGTTGATTCGCTAGCTTTCCCAATCTAAGTTCTCTTTGTGAAATTGCTTATCTTGTTTGTTCTTTACTCACTGAGACTTAGCATCTAGCTGGACACAAGCTCTTTATACACCAGAGACACTTGAAGTGTTTCCATAATATTCCAAATATCAAATGAACATGTTTCAGGTTTATTACTTATTAATTTAACATTGATACTAATTATAAATATAAATAGATTATAATTGTCACATGTTTGTATTTATGGATAAAATTATTATCTGGGAATTAATGTAATAAATAATTTGTAATAATGAAATACTCAATATAGAATGTTAAACTATTGTCATACATTTTAGTTCAAATGATTAATGAGGCGTATGTACTAATATACCATTAATTTCAAACAGTAATGAATCACATGTGCTTCAAAAATTAAATAAAATTGATTCACTTATAATAAAGTAAATAATTTGAAGTTCACATGCCTTTTCTCTATATTTTTTCATGACAGAGCTTGCAATCATTTTGCCACAAAAATAAATATATTTTACCAAGGAGAAGCTAGACTAAATGTGTACTCTTACAAAATATGTTAAAAATTGACTAAGTCTGTACACACACAGTATGAACATGTACCACTCCTTAGATTCTTACCAGCATGGTTTAATATCACCTTATAAAATGTTGTTCACAAAGATATTGTCACTAGTTATTTTACAGTTCACTGTGAGTGACACAACTTTGCACACTTTTTTTTTTTAGTAAAACAACTTTTTCCATTTCGGCGAAAACATAATGGCAGATTGTCGAGAACTATGCGCAGCTGTGAAATTTTGTTTCCTGTTGGGGAAATCAGCCACGGAAACTATTGTAATGCTTAAGACTGCTTATGGGGATGCTGCCTTAAGTAAAACCAGAATATACGATTGGTTTTCACGTTTTAAAAATAGAGAAATATCAATTGAAGACCAACTTCGTTCAGGACGCCCCTCAGCATCAAGAACTGAGGAAAACGTCGACAAAATCAATGCCCTTGTTCGTGAAGACAGTAGCCGTACCATTGATCAACTCTGTGAGATGTCGGGAATGTCATGGAGTTCAATTCAGAGGATTTTATCCGAAGATTTGAGCTTCAAAATCAGCTCGAAGAGGACCCTGAATTTTTTTCCAAGGTTTTCTGGAAAACTGAAAAAAACAGTTACTGGTTCAGTTCAGTTACTGGTGATGAATCGTGGTATTATGGATACGACCCCAAAACAAAGCAGCAACCAAGCCAGTGGAAGAGAGCTGGCTCTCCTCGTCCCAAAAAACTGACCAAGTGAAGTCAAACATCAAGAAAATGCTCATTTGTTTCTTCGATTGCAGAGGTGTTGTGCATGTGGAGTTCGTTCCCCCGGGTCAAACTGTCAACCAGAAGTTCTACTTGGAGGTTTTGAAAAGATTAAAGGAGAGTATCCGGAAGAAAAGGGAGATCTTTGGCGCACAGGCGACTGGTTCTTCTATCATGACAACGCGCCGGCCCACACCGCCCTTTCCGTGAAGCAATTTTTGACCAAAAACGTCATGACACCGATTGTCCACTACCCATACTCACCGGATCTAGCCCCCTTTGATTTCTTTTTGTTTCCCAGACTCAAAAGGAATATGAAAGAAAAGTGTTTTGCCACTGTGGAGGAGGTGAAACAAAAATTGCTGGAAGGCGTAAAGGACATCCCGATGAGTGAATTTAAAAACTGTTTTGAACAATGGAAGAATTGTTTTGGAGAAGTGCGTTGTGGTCAATGGCGAATACTTTGAACGTGATCAAAATTTGGTGTAAAAATATTGAGAAAGAGTTATGACGAAATTCCCGTTTTTTTTGGGTCCCCCCTCGTATATCAACGACAATGTTTTGTTTTCCATTGCATAATTTATTATAAGCAAAATATTCAATAATATGGGGAAAACTCATTAGAACTCTGCAATTGCTTTTGAAAATATTATATATTTCATCTAAACGTGTTGATTATTAATAATTAATAAATTTAGTCTGCTTACAATTACGTAATTAATAATTAACAACATAATTATATAAAATACAAATCCGCTTTTTATAAAAATCAGTCTATTATAAATCATTTGGATTGGCCCAAACACCAGGTTATAAGATATTTGAGAAGTGTGTGGTTATGGTTTCAAATTTGTCCAAATTCATAAAAGTTGTTTTCTAATGTATCCTCTTCTCTGCTCAGACTGTCTCATCTGTGAAGATATTATACATGCTTATATAAATGACTAAATTATTTGAATTATACTCATCCAAATTTATGTAATAAAAAATAAGCTTTGACTGAATCACATTATTCACTATGACACCCAGCAGCTGAATATGGTTTCTTTATCATACTCTTAATGACCTATTCAAATGATTAATTTATATCAAATCTTGATGACGTACTCATTTATGATTACACATTTAATATGTGACATTTGTGAAACTACGTCTCACTCATTCTTTTCAATCATTGGACATAAGGGAGTCAGACAATGTGTAGCAGAAAATACAATAAAAGTACATAAGAATATAATTTAAATTACATTTATTTATATCTACTTATATGCATGCAGTATATATTTTCATTTTCACAAACCAATACTTGAAAATAGAAATTTGTTTATAAGTAAACTTTTACACAAATTACTGAATCAATTTTAATATAAATATTGTGAAAGCATCATAAGCTTGATATTGTCACAAGCACTGTTATAGATTTGGGACAAAAATGTTTTTCATCGCTAGTTTATAATGACTATGTACGAGTTTCCCTCTTTTCGACACTTAAATAATAAATGTACTGCCATAATTGAGAGTCTCTGTGATCTGTTTCCTAGACTTAGTAACAATTACTTACAATGAGCTTACATTATTTTCTTTTTTCAGCATCCGTTGTGCGACATTATATGAAGCTGATTAAAAATATGTTGGAGGCAGGTGAGCTGGGTCAGTTTACGATTTTCCAAGCCTTCAACCTGCGTGCTTCATTGCTGCTCCAATTTCTAGGCCTGATCATGAGTTACTCTGTTGTCCAAATTCAATTCATTAATGTTGACGATCTGTCATAGCTTGAAAATTTTATGCATCGTAATGTTTAGTTAATTATCACATTTCAGCTTGTAAAATTAAAAAATTACAATCATTTTTCCAGATTATGTTGTCTTGCCTAGATTATGTTAAAGATATCTAGTTATGTAAAATGAAAATGAGAAATAAAAATATTTAGCACTGTTCTATATGTTGTTCTATATGTATAAAATATATTTCAGCAAATACATCTAATAATAAGTATAAAGTAAGACATAGTTTCATAGATTTTCTGAATAAAAAGTAAAATATGTTCACTGGCCTGTTTCCAGCCACACATTAGAAATGTTTATGACCCTGCCAAAGTCATAATTTTTAAAAAAGTTAGGATAAGCACACTTTAAAGTATGCCTATCTTAACTTTTTTTAAAATGAACAAAATGTAAACGTAACGAAAGATGAGTGATCGATTTATTTAATAACTGGATTTTGGTCAATCTTATTTCAATGATTTACAAATTTTTAATAACTGATAATTAGCAATATTAAGTCAATCAATAATTTTGATTAACGGCTAAATAGAGCACACCATAAAAACGATTCCCTTTATAATAATGTTAGCTACAGTCTTAAATCGTGAAATGCACCACCATAAAGTGTTAAATTTGTGCAGATTGTTGCAAAAATTTCTTCGACAAAATATAAAGTCACATTCATATACTCACCAAAATTGGCGAAATACAAGAATACGAACAGCATGCCCACATTCCACCATGTAGGTCGTGAACATCAAATCACATGCCCACGGAGTAAGTAATTTCATATTTATGGACACATTCGTGCACCAAACTCTTTAAAAGATTTTTTTATTGCGTAATCTCGCAGAGCTCGAGTGCTCGCTGAGGATGCTATTGGTTTTATGCATGCGTGTACCATTGTACAATATTTCTTCAGGGTAAAAGTGATATTCTTGAAATGAGTCAAAATTTAAGTGTCACATTTGCATTTAACTCAAATGACATATTTGTCTTAACCCATAGTTTAACTACTAAAGAAGTTTGTTTTAGTGTGTGCATTAACAAATTTTTTATATTAACTATTGTAAATTTGCAATAAGCTTGACATTTTATTAGGTTTTTATGATCAATTGGCTTGTATTAATTACAAATTGTATAATAAAATGTTAAAGCTATACAATTTAAGATTGCAGGCTTTTCATTTACCATATCCAACAAAACATATTGGTGTACAGAAATAGTTTCACTGCATTACTTTATTGACATTCAAAATATACACTACCAATGGTGATCTAGATTCATTTCTAAATATCAAAATCAAGTGGTAAATTTTGTTAGAAACAAATTTTTATAAAAGGATTACAGTATTATTTTCCAACTCGGTGTGATCAAATGATAAAAAACGTATTATGTCCTCTTTTATATTGTTTGAAGACTTCAATTCTTTATTTAAAGAAGCAATGAAATGTTTCAATTTAACATTTACGGCTCAAAAAATAAACACTGGACCTCTTGCAATACCTGTTCTATGTGAGATCCTTTCATTTCCAAATACCTTATTTTGTTAAATATTTGTACTCCTATACTTGTTCCAGGTTATTTATGTTTTTGTATGATCAAGTGAGTATGACAAAGACGAGCCACCTTACAACTTCATTAAGTCACTTGCGATCCTAGCATAGCACATTAATAGAAACACCGTCATGTTATAATATTGTTTGTTTCTATGTAAATTATGCATACATTTTAAAAGGTAGCAAAACAAGAAATACAGCAGCAGATAAACTATAAAAATTCAATACTTTAATAAATGGGAAGCGCCACTATATAATAGACCTGAACCTTGTTTGATACTAACTGAAGGATAATATATAATAACCTAATTAAAATCACGCAGAATAAACAATACCAACGTAGTCTGTGTACCCTAGTTGCACCCGGTTCATGTGTAGTATACATACATTGATTTATGAGTAGACAGTATAATGCAAAAGGGCATATTCTAAATGAAAAACATTTCGGGAAGCTGCAAGTCACTAGTTACACCATCATTTATTTTTATTAATAAAGTGAAAAAAAATTATACCATTTTCGTCTTATATTTTCAAAAGAAATTTATTTAAAAATTATTTAATAAAATGTATATTTATAAAAGTATATAAGTCTAAGTATATTTGCTAAAAACCTGAAAATTGGGGAAAGCTAGAGAATTTTGATATGATTTAGTCCTAGATGGATTATTGAAATATTTATTTTTATTGAAGAATAAAAGTCCATTTTATAATATGAGACATAATTTATTTCTTTTCAAAATCATCATAGACATTTTATAAGGATTATGATTCTCCTAAACTGGAGAGAGGAGAATTAATATTCCAAGGGAATATGAGTAAAGCAGAGAAATGTAAATAATCAAAAAAATTTTGCAAGAATAAAAAACCAATGCCAACCCAGGAGAGGTTGCGTACTTAATGAAATTGCTGGGGGTTGGGAAGTTGAAAACCTTATCAGGATTGTTGTCAGGTCCTAAAGCTAATAAAATAGTAATGCCAATTGTGATTCTAATTTCAAACATTTACTACAATTTAGTTTAACATGAAAATATGTTTTTCCAAAAAAAAATTTCAATTAAATTTGATGTTTACATTGTAAAATATATTTCCTTCAATGAACTCTATATATTTTTGCTCTTTTCTACAATAAAACAAATGGCATAAAAATTCAAGATATAAACATTTATTAAAGTTTTATCAAATTGCATAGTACATACCGATAGATAATCTATCTGATATGTGACAATATATCTATTGAACCTGTCCCTCTACACTTGCATACTATCCTATATAACACTCTTGCAGCACAAATGATAGAATGCTGCATTGCTCTGTTTCAATACAAGATTTTCACACCTACATGCTCCTTCATACATGATATTTAAAGTTGGCATTTTTTATGTCATTCTTGAATTTTAGTTTATTATAAGTCAATATATTGGAGCAAATTTTTGGAAACACGGCAAGGTAATATTTTTGTTTATGATTACTAATCTTCTATCTACATTATTTAGTGAATTATTTCTTGAAGCTTCAGAAGACCAATATCGTAATGAAAATATATTGTAATATGATAATATAGAGCTCCAAATACTTTAATGTGTACAGAAGAAAATCTGCTTCTCATGGCCATTTAAATCACAATAACTTATCAAGTTAATTAATCATTTTTCAAGTATGGAGCAACTGAAAGCATAGCTACAAATACAACTAATTGCAATTGCAAATTTGTCACACTTCCTAATTAAGTTTATTGATAAGTAAAAAAGGATTTAATTATGGCAATCATTAAATTCTCATTTAATACATATTTGGTTATCCTAAAATTTTAAATAACTGTGTAAAATATGTATAAATTGCAGAAAAACTAATACTGTCAAATATCCTACAAATACTAATTATTAGCCATTGAATTATTCATATTTCCACAAAAACTGCTTAATATATTGTGGACTTAAGGAAGGAGAAGAGAACAGACTGTTTTTCTTTTTTTTTATTATTGCACTGATATACATTGCTTAAGATCTGTATTGAAATTTCCAATAGCAGAATTTCCTTAAAGAACACGCCAATATTAATGGAGGAATACAATAACCTTCTTATCCTTGAATCCATACAAGATATTGTTCTTTCGGGCCATCTCCCTAGGTAGAATAAGAACATTACCAGTTAAGCTAAAATTTCTCAATAAACATTTATGAAAATTCTTCTTTTTTTTTCAAAAAACATATCTCTTTTAAAATATTTGTACTGTACATGATATGGTGCAAATGTTATACAATTTTTTGGGCCCAATAGATGTGAAAATATAGCATTTTTCAATTGTGCACAACTTTCAATGTCAGTCAGTCCATTAATTCAACCAGCTAGTCAAATATGTGCTGACTGGTGACGAGGATGTAATACACCACTACCTAACATGTTTGGTGATGATATTTTTTAAGTTAAATATATGTATGAATTAATAGCCATAACAAGTGATTAATATGCTTTTATAATAGTTTTTGTTATGAAATGAAATCACATGAAAATGTTTTACTTTATTTGAAATAAAATCTTTGTTACCATGTTATGTATATTATATATCTGAATTAAATATACCAGTAAAAAGTTACACAAGAAAATTTAAAGGAAAAACTTATTCATTACAATATAGAAAAATGCCTACATTTTTACTTTGGCAATATGTATAAAAGTAATATGTATCCTCGTGCAAAAGAAATAGGTTTTTGCTTATTTATATGTTTTAGGTGAAAGACCAGAAACAAAATCATAAAAATAGATAGGGCTATAAATTTAAAAGGAAACATTTTCTGTATTCATTTAGATTTTTATAATTTTTTACGGTCTTGTAATCCTCTGCATATATTTGTAATTGTCGTATTCTCTTATTAGTATTTTAATAAGTAACATTTGTCATACAATATAGCTCATAAAATTTCAATTTATTGTCAATGCAGCAGCTCATTTGCTAGTTCAGTTATGCAAATTTAGCAACTTTCTATTTTAAATAATTTGTTAAATATTCACATTGTGCTATTCAAATGAATATGGATATATTTGAATAGGATGGGTTTAGTCAAAAAGAAATCACCGAAAATGCCAATTCCTAAGAAAAAATATCAAAGTTAATTAAATATGTTCTGTCAGGATGATACTGACAGCTTGTGAAAGCTACAAATGATGTACAATATTTTAATGTAAATTGAACATTTTGTAACAAGAGTTTATGTGGTTAGTATGATTTAATTATATAGATTATAAATGTGAATGATTTACAAAACAGTTTTTTTAATGTTTTAAAATAGGTACACTGTGTGACGTTATTTTCCAATCAATTATTAGAATATCATTATTAGAAATATTTTCTGTAGTCATTATCTTTACAATCTTGTTGTAGTAAATTTTTTTGAAGCTTATCTTGTTAGAGCAAATATTTTTAAGAGTTTTCACACTGCTGCAAATTAAAGTAGATATGAATGATAAATAATTTTCTTTAAAAATGAGCTTGTCATTTAATTAAAATTAGGTGTATTCGCACAAACAATAAATTTTCATTCATTTCAATCTTATGATTTTTCCAACTAATATTTTACCTCAAGGTACTTACAAAATGAATTTGGTCTATATGTGTAGTATGACAGTAAAACAAAGAATATATTCAAATAGGTTGAATTTTCATTTTGGGTACTTTGTACGAAGTGTTGAAGTAAATCTGAGTTCACTTCGATGCAACGCAACGCTTTACTGAAATTAGTCACAAAAAATTAAATATTCCCTTTTTGGAATCAATAGAGGAACAATGCAATTTAACAACCACATCCTGTTCATACTTGCACTCATCTGTTTTCTCTCACAGTCATATTTATGCCCACGTGTCTTCCCATCTGTGATGAGTAACAAATCGCTAAGATGTAAAGAAACCTAACCCTACTTAATGCATGTCCCGACATACATATGCCAGTTTTTATAAATTGAAAGTATACATAGGTATAATACATGTTCACAACAATTTAACTTACATTTTATTATTTAAAATAACTGTGAATTTTTATGCCCACAAAATTGTTTTCTTTCTCAGCTTTGAAGTTGTTGAATGGATTGAATCTAAGTAACTAATAAATTGATCGATAATCTTTATTTCTAAGAAATATTTTACTTAAGTCATATAACTCTGAATATCTATACATACGAATAAATATAACAATGTCCCTTTAAAAAAATTTAAATAATTTGTGGATTATATGAAGCGTCTTGTCACCGCATGGAAATATTGACAAAATTTTTTACGATTCAGGACTGAGCCGTTATTGTCAAGATGTCACCTAGGGGCACTTTTAGTTTTAATCTAACTAAGTGAGGATCATACCTTGCAAAAATAATTAATTTCACTAAAATCTATAACAAAGGCAAATAATTTATCTCATTCCTCCTAAAATATGGTACTCCTCATCAGTTACACTTAAAAGAGTGAAACACTCTTAATTCCATCTGTGACATGGGGTTAACTAGTTCACATGTGCAATTCAGGGCTTTGACTTGGATTTTTCTCAAAATTTTCACATTCAGTTTTTATTCAGACATTCAACTCTGACATATGATGATTTTTGGTGCTGCCACAGCTTTAGAGCAAGTTCACAACCAGCTCCAAAACCAGATTTTGTCCCCTTTATTGAACGTGTTTTCTGGTAATATTGTCCCTGGTTTGGAGTTTTTGTAGATAGATTTGAAATTAAAGGATGCGTCTTTGAACATACCAAATAAAAAATTATACATATATAGATACAGATCTGGGTATAGATCTAAGTCTAAATGCAAGTAGAATCAATAGCATTTCTAATAGCTAGTCAGACAGATTATGAGAGAAAAACAGCAAAATATATTAACACTTCAGTTTAGATTTGTTCATAATAACAAGGTTAAAAAGATCATTGTGAACTTTTGGATTAAACAATTCAGATTGAAATTCAAACCTTGATTTGAAAAGATCAAAAAGGGAACAACTCCAATCCCGATAATAAATTTTCTGCCGACACATTTGCTAGAGTTGTTGTTCTTAATTTAATATTTCATACACTTCCAGGCACTTTGTGAATTTTTCATCAGTGCATCAGTTTGTGATTAGATCATTTAACAGAGCCCAATACTATTTGCCTTATGATTAAATCTGAATACCATACATCTATCTGATTTCCAAGTGATGGCTACAATTAACAACACCAGATTTTAATGATAGGGCGACATTTTCGTCAAGATATTTTCCAATGTTGGCTTCCTAATTAAACATAAACTCTCGCTTATTTCTCTTTTGAGGATTGTTTTGTTTTCAATACCTATTTATTTAAAGAAAGCTGCCTATTCAGAGAGCCATGAAGATTTTTTCTGAAAAGAAGACAGACAGAAATTTCACAGAATTTTTAGTGTTGTAATATTAGTAATGAAGACACTTTAAAACATGTAGTGTTAATTTATAAACAAATCAAATTTTAAGTAGATTTCTGGGAGTTTTTATATAAAAATATATCTCTAGATACCACATCTGTTTCACTGGAATATTTCAAATACATTCTTTCCTGGTTGTGAATATAAATATGTAGGGAACTCCTAACCCATTCTTCCACTCCTGAGATAATTTCTGAAGAAATAAAAATTATAATTGAATATATTTGGCATTGATTTTATAGAAATTCATTATACACAATTAAATGAAACTATGTGATGTAGTATTACTATGTGTACTAGATACTAGATGTAGTATTACTGTCAAAATAACCATATAAAAAAATATGTCATGACCTATGTGACAATGTCGGAGTTGAATCGTTTATAAGTTTTTTGTATTTTTGTGGATATTTTAGAGCAAATAAATTAAATTTGAAAAATTTATGGAGAAGTGATGGATCAGGTATCAGGATATTATGGACTACCATGTCTCTGAAGAGATTCAATTCATTCAAAATATTTTACTGTTTGATGGCAACAGTACTCGTGAAGAATGAAAACAAATTCATAATTTGACTCTCAAAAAAGCGATATACAGTTATTTTTTAGAGAAGTTCATGGAAATCTGTCAAACAACTTACCATCAGAATATATGGCAATTGATGAACAAGTTCTATCATTTCAAGACCGTTGCAGATTTCATCAGTACATGCCAAATAAACCTAATAAACACGGCTTGAAAATATATGCCTTAGTAGACGGGAAATCATTTTGCTTTGTTAATCTTGAAATTTACCCGGGAAAGTAACAACTAGGGTCGTTCGCATTTAAAAACAAAGCTTATGAAATTCCTTAAAGACTTGTAACTCCAATTTCCAAAAGTAACTTTAAATTGAACTTTTGTTAATTGGTTTACTAGTTGTTACACTCATTGAAAGAAAATTGGTTGATGAGCATGGGAACTGCTCATAAAAACAAGCTTGAACTTCCAAAGAACATGCTTGAAATATGTAATAAAAATATTCCCAGAACATTATTTGCATTTCAAAAGAATATATCTTTAACATCTTATATACCAACAAAAATAAGGTGGTCTTATTGATGTCGATATTACATCACAATGATGAGATAGTGCAACTTTAGAAAAAAGAAGCCAGAAATTATTACCTTTTATAACCAGACTAAGGGAGGTGTTGATATTATAAACGAGCTTTGCGGAAATCATCAATGTAGATGATTATTTTTATACAGTTTTGAATATATCTGGTATAAACATCATTATAATATACACAGCCAATTATAACAGCACTAAATAATGCTGAGAATTGCTTAGAGATTTAGGAATAGGATTCGTTTTGGAGCACTCAACACTCAACGAACTTCGCAAAAAGATCAAAGAAAAATTGGAGAGTGCTATTAAGAACCTCCTTATAAAGCTGCCACTAAAAGAATCACAAGAGCAAATATGTTTGTTACCAGTACAACCGTTATTTATGTATGGAACACACCATTATAAATATTCAGTAAAATAATAAAAATTAAGATTATCATACAAAAAGGGTTCATTCATCCCACAGGTTGAATGAATTGGTTACACCCACATTACACTCTGAGTTATAAATCTTAGCCTTAACATTTGCTGGGTAAAAATAAAACAAATTTAATATTTTTACTGTAATAAGATTTATTTTTAAGTTACAAATGACATGTTCAAAACTAAACTTTGACAATTGTACTACACTAAAAATTGAATCAAATCAGTTACAATTAAGAGAATTAATTTAGGGTTGAAACAATTGTTTTTCCATAAAATGAAGCTCAGCTTCAAATTTGAATTGCAAACACAAAGCTCATTTTACATCTATTTGCTTGATTATGAAATAGTTTTAAATAATTCATAATTGCTTACAATCTTAAATATTTCATAATGTATCAAATAATTATTAAATAATCTCAAATATAAGTAATCAATAGAGCATCATAATACCTTGCACCATAGTTACAGCAGATGACAGCAGACTCAATGATCATAAATGATGAAAAATAAGCTTGCAATTAGTTGAACGAGATTGGCATGAAAAACCGTTATGTTCAAGATTCAGGAGCTATAACTAAAAACCTCTACCGTATAATTACGAATTTTGTACAAAATGAAACCTCTTTTTGTGAATTATATATAAAAAATACAAATCAAAGATTTGATCCATTTTTTTTTAAAACTGTTGAATTTATTCACTTCTTTCTGTAAATTTAACATAAATATTGTTTTGTAAATATATAACTAAGTCGTCTTCCATTACAATGGTAAAAGTGGATTAATATTATGAGGTATTTATTCGACTGACCAAATTTTTCGTACAACACCTTTAGTATTTGACAAGTAAAATTAGGACTAAAATGTAAGACCTGCATCAAAATTCTCAAAAAATATGTTGTTAAAAGTAAAGCTCAAACGTTTGACACTTGCACGAATGCAATAACATATTGAGTCACAATACCCACAAAACTGAGCAGCACCGAAATGTTAATCTGGAACATGTTGCAAGCTGTGAACTTGCCAACTGACTTGTGTTGAAGCAATTTATAGGTAAGCTCTATTTCTTGTCGTTCATCTGTAAATAATTTTGTGATATATCTTTTAATTCAGGTTGTCGAAATTTAACACATTTAATGTCTCTAAGTAAAGAGAAGAAATTAAAAAAAAGAATACGTAATTCTAACTGGGACCAAGAAGAAAAGGTAAATTGTTAAAACATTTTGTTTAGTAGTATCTTGCAGCTAAATTTTTAACCACAGTATATCCTATAATTACGTAATATATATGTATTAATTTACATGAATTGCATTTGCAAATGTTGAATCCCAGAATCTTTTTGCGAGTAACTAATAATATCTGTGAAATATTAGATTTATCTCTGAAATATTATTAATATCAGAGTTAGTATAAATTGAAAGAAATTAATAATATTTTATGACATATTAAATTAATTATATATTAATTTAATACAACATAAAATGTTACAATATATGTGTACTGATACTGATATCTGCGTCTGTATGGATGAGAGAAGATTAATTAATGTTGTATCTTGAAAAATTGTACAGAAATCCTAATGTACTGAAAACTATTATTAAAATGCCTAGCAATAATATTTCACTCCTACTCACAGAACAAGCACACTCTTATGGATTACTATTTCTATATTTCACAGGTATGTACCGAAGATATATCAGATTCTTCATACAAATCAGCGATGCTGGCAATGACTAATGAAACAAAACAATTTACCAAAGAGTTCCAATTAAAGGAGCATAAAAAACATATGGAGAGTATGAAAGAGGCAATGCACGTGATGCGGAAAGAACAAGAATTAAAAATGAAATATTTAAATTTGTGTATAAAGAAATTGGAATAAATTTTAGATATAATTACTTAATTATTTAATTTTAATTTTTACAATTTGTTCATCTTTCTTTTACTTGAATGCCGTAGGTGTACCTAAAAGTATTCCATTATAAATGCTGCTCTCGCTGCATTTCCTCTTTGTGTATTATTATGTAATGGTTCTCTTCCATCACGTATGATCGAAATATCCTTTGGATTATTTGGCTCCATGACACTGGTCTGCATTTGTACTGGTTCCTTCATATTAAGTGCTATATTATGGAACACTACTAGTGCTACTATGTATTATATAATATTGGGCCATACTTCCCCAATTTTTTTTATTGGAATGTGAGTGCAATCTACTGCCCCTATTATGTTTCTAATACCAGCAATCTCTCGAAATCCATTCATTACTTCCACCTGCTCATCTTGGCTTTCAGGCATTTTAACATAATCATTAGCACTTCACACTAGTGTGTAAACTACTTGTCGACATACATTTGTGACAGACCGTTGGCTGAGCCTATGCAGGTTAGCCGATTCATCTTGTATCTAAAACACAGAATACAATTAAAAAATAATATATAGCCATAATTCATATTTTTGAAAATTAATCTGTCCAAGCAATATTCTCGGTAATTTAAATTACTAACCACATTGCGGGACCATGTTCTTAATGCAGTCACCACCTGAGTTTCTGGATTGATGCCGCTACCTTAAAATAAAATAATACATGCTCAAAATGGGTAACGTCCTGTTATAAATACGTTTAAAAACTTTCAATAATGTGTTAAATTTTCCTTTTACCTCTCTTCTTTTCTTAAGATTTTCTATCAGCAAGTTTACGATGTACTTTGCGTACAACTTCGTAAAACGATATTTAGTCCTAAATTCTTCTTCCGATAAAGCATTAAACATTTTACACGCGTTTTATATGTTTTCCTCTTCCTTCCATTGTCAACTAATGGTATTGTGTGAAATATATTAAGCTCTTCTAATATTTCGTAAAAATCTATAACGTCATATGTATGCACAATATGCAGGTATTTTATTTATTAACTGTTACCTACCAGCTGTTCGAGCATCGCTATATTTTTGGGTTAAAGCACCATTATTCAACACTTAAACTTACTTCCTAGAGAGTAGCGACAGAGTAACGTTTCAAAGGTTATTCTGTGAATTAAGTTAAACACAGTTTATTGCTCAAGTTTTCGACTACTCTTTGGTTTAGCTGTGGATTATATTCTAATCTTTGTTTATTGCTAAGGCTGTGGTTGTAAAAGCGATAAATAGCTGAAAAGCCACATTTGATGTGGTGTTCTATGTAACATTAAATAATCTGAAAGCAAAGCTGTGACTCCATCATTTACATTTCTTTAGCAGATTTTTGCAAGAATTGGGCTGCTTTTATTTCGTTACTTTTTAGAGCTGAATTTTTAAAGAGGAATTTTTTTACATTAATCTTTTTGATCGTATAACAACTTTCTTGTAAATCTTTTAATATCATAAACTTTTTCTTTAGGCAAATGTTAACTGATGCATAATGCATATTTTCTGACATCAAAATTTTTGCTCCCATAGAAGTGAGAAATAAATTTACTGGGCGTAGACCTGATTAATTTGTTACACTTACCTTCACATACAATGGTTAATATCTTTGTGAATACCTGCTTACTGAGTTGGATTGTAATTTTCAACTTCTCACTAAATAAACACGCTACTAAAATAGATGGCAGGGAACGCGATGTCCATATCATGAAGTAGTATTGGGAACTTGTTACAGCTGTGGTATTTTTCTGAAATTACATAATTTAATAAATTACTATCCAATATGTAATATATAATGTGAGTAATGTGAAATTTAAACTCTAATTAATTGGAAACTTCTTTCATTTAAGCATTGTTCATAATGCCTGAACGAATCATAATTAAGTGTAAACATTGCAAATCTGTACTCATCAAAGTATCATAATGAAAAAATAACATGAAATAATTTTTGAGCTTATATATAAACATTTACTACTCTATAATCATTAACGCTACTATAGTTTTGGTTTAAAAAAATGTTATATTTAAAATAGGTGCTCGTTTAATGGTAAACGATTTTACAGAAGAACTAAATAAGATGTATGTGTTTAATTAAAAAAGATAATAGTTACAAAAATATATTAAAATTTATAATATTTTTTCAATTACAATTAATATTCGTAATATTGTGTTTGATCGTGTAACATTTTGCTACCTGATACATAGAAGTACTTTTTGTATTTCTCTAAAAAAGAAATAAATGTTAAATGATTGATAAAAGCTTATTTTTATGAAGCCAAGTGGACCAATTACATGATTTTTTAAAATTTTTAAAAATTAGATTATTATAAATACTTCCTCCAAATGGTTCTTGCCACTTTGTTTTATGTCTTCTAAATATTAGTTGATTTAATTAAACTGTATGATTAGTATAACTGAAAATTTATTATTTGTACAAATCACAAAAATACTTTATATGTATAATTAATTTACGTTATTAAATATTAGATATGGAAAAGATTTTTGTCTCTTCAAGAGATATGTTCATGGCCTCAATTGTGATGTTTTAAATTTTGTCTTCATTGCTATTGGTCAAACAAACCTTTTTTTAAAATTTTGTATTTATTTAAAATAATTTCATAAAAATATTGTGAATGTTAACCCATCTTTACCGAACATTGCGCTAGCGCAACATTTCAAATGTGATTTTTTTTGTTTTAAAATAAGTAATTAATTCTATGAAATGTAAGCCAGTCTCGAGAAGTAGAACTTAAAAATGGATTCAAATTTTTTCAATGTTTTTTTAAATACAAATACATAGTAGTTTTATTTTTTAAAAACTGCTAATTGAGTCATCTCAAGATCGATAGATTCATCCAATCATAAAAAATATAAATTGAAATGAAGCTATACATTTTACACTGTATAAAGCTTAAACAATATCTTATTTATGGTATAAACCCTATTGCTGGACAAAACTAGTTACACTTGTTGTTTATCTTAGACTTCCAGGAAATGTGTATGCGCAACGTTGGGAGAAATAATAGTCAGTTGTTATTGTTACACTACTTGAAATTGAAGTTTGAAATTTATTGTAAACAATGGATTCTCGGTATTCAAAGAGTACAAGCACTTTTGTCTTATTAGTTAGTCGGTTATAGAACGTGAAGCTAACAGTGTCGCATTGTAATTTTTAGAAAAAAATATTTTTAGTCCGTCAGTTAAATTACTAAAAAATATTGTAGGTATAAGTATTTTTCTTTTGACCGGCAAACAAAAAGTGACGTCAAAAAACGATAAGTGAGTGTATACAAATGAGTAAATAATAAGTTAAAACATTATGGCCTGGCAACAAGTACTATCCTCTCAAGAAATTATGAGTATATTAGAAGAAGAAGAGGATTTAGAAGATGCCAATCAAATCAATGCCGTGTACATCTCCCCGACGGTTGACAATCTTACAGACGAGGAAAACCTAGATGATGACGCGCTAGGTGATTATGACAATACTGTGCCCACTGATATCGCTGGAACATATAAATCCACACCGATTTACCCACGTAGCCTGAAAATACGCAAGATGAGCCCGGTCCTTCAACTTCGAAAAAGCCAAGACTGCCGAAAAAGACACCAAAATGTGTTCCAGACTGGAAAAAAGAACATCCAACTTATACACATTTTCCCACAAATGACGAAACAGCAATGATATAGAATATTGAAGAATGTGTAGGTGGAAAAACACCTATTGAAGTATTTTCCCTATTTTTTAGTGATGAAGTTTGGGAACAGATTGTAGGTTTTTAAAAAAAATATGGTTGTGACCATAACCGTCATTTATTTACCCTCACGGTAGCAGAACTCAAAAGATTTTTTGGTATATTATTACTGACTGGATATCATTCATTGCCTGCTGTGAAATTGTACGGGTCAAAAGATGAAGACAAAAATGTATTAATGCGTTACCTTCCAATATTCGCTTCGATAATATTGGTCATGTCATAGAAGAGCACGAAAGTAAACGTCGAGGAAAATGTCGACAGTGTAGAAATACAACAATTTATATGTGTAAAAAATGTCAAGTACATCTTCATGCTGATTGTTTTAAAATATTTCACTCACGCTAATACTCTAGCGTTGTTAGACTTGCCTGTAAAATCGAAGTTCACTAATCCCAACGTTCCTTAGATGCAACATTTTGCAGAATGTAAAATAATTAATCAATATTTTTTACTATAATTTGCGTTTTTTTGATGTATTTATAAACGTAATAAACAATTAAACCAATAAATATGTCCTTATTTTCATCCTTGGGAATTAATGGGTTAAAATAGCTTCAGAAATTTAACTTACATTATCATGATGCACCAGCACCGACCAATTTACATAATTTAAAAGCGAGTAGAAGCTACAGCAGAATGCCAGGAAAATCTAAAATTAAAACAAAAAATGGAAGTTAGTAACTGTAGTCAACATTTTTGTAAATGTTTATTAAATTGTGTTTAAAGCATGTTTATTTTTTAAAAATTTAATGTATATTTATTTTTCTCGAACCTATTTCTTTTCTATAATAATTTACGCCAATATTTCTATGATTATTTTTGTGCTATTATTCATAGACACTACTATTTATAGATTTGTTTTATGATCTTAAATGAAAAAAGGAGGAACTTTGTAACAGTTTCTGGTCACTTTGGACTCCTAAAAATAAATTTCTTAAGTTTCATTGCACTTTAAATATCTTTTCAAAATATAGGTGAAAGTGGGTTTGAAATTATGGAAGTAGTAGTTTGAAGGGAAATACTACAGCATGGTTCCGTAGCAATAATTCTGGATGTTGATCTGGTTATATTGAAAATAATGTTAAAATATAAAGAAGTGACAATAAGAGGTATTGTAAAATAATGATAAGAAGATCATTTGTAGGAATGCCTGTAAGATATAAGCATATTTAAATAGCATGTGGTATATGTCGACTGTGCACTGACAATTTTCTTTATAGAGCAATTGAAAGTTTTTAGCGCGATGATTCTGAAAATATTGATTTTACAAAAAGGAAAGTTTAAGTGAAAATGAGAACTCATTTTTTTTCTACGAAAAGATCTAAACTTTTCCCTGGAGAATAAAGAAATTGCAGCACTAAAAAAATTGCAGCATTGCAGCTCTAAAATATTTATTTTATAAATAAAATGATTTTAGATGAAAACGACAGATAATTTTTTTCTATGAAAAAGGTATTTTATGTTTATAATGGTAACATTTTAAGTTACATATGAAATATTTTTTCTACAAACTTAGTTTTGCTTTTATATATGTTTAAATCTATTCACATTCATAAGTTTTCTAAGGTTCTGTCACCGTGGAAGGGAATATAATGAGTTAATTGTTCTTAAAGCACTTACCTGAACATCAAACGACTGGTTCAAGTGTTGGCCTGTTTCAGACAGACTTTTGTAAAAGTCTCGCAAGTGAAAACCACTCAGTTTTGAATTGATTATAGAATTTATTTTTATGTTTATTTTCATAGGTGTGTGCAAATAAGTCACTGGACAGTTCTCACATAGTTTCTTTTGACATTTAACTTGTCGTTCTAAATGTTCATTTATTAGATGTACCATTTTATTGATACTGAATATCAAACCCGCAAAATAAATGGATTCGAAATCCAATAAAACATACGAAATATAAGAAAAAAAATATTTAACGACAAAATTCCATCCATTTGAAAACAAATCAACTGTCATGAATAAAATATTAAGCAAAGTAACTAATACTAACAAGAAATTGTTGTACCTTCTAGATTCAAAATACAGCTGTCGTCTGCAGTCAATACTAAAATATTCATACATTTGATGAAGACTAATGAATAACTGTTTATTTAGAAATCTGTTCCAAAAAATTTCGATGAATGTAACGTAAAATAAAAAGATATTTTCAAAAGACACATACGTTAAAGACATATAGCCTGATTTATCCTCGGGACCTATTTCTTCGGAATTGAAATAAATCGTATAGAAGCCATACAATAAAATTACAATACTGAGAAGTTTCCACAAGCATAACTTCAAAATGTTAATTGATTTGCCTTTTTGTTTATACAATCCGAGACAAGTTTCAAGGGTATCAATTATTTTGAAATTGTCACTAAAATGGGATTTGTCTTCCGTTTCGCAATCCATTTTTACTTAATATTGTGTAAATAATAATGTTATATCAAAGAATGTTTAAATTAAGAATGACTATTCAACAATGAAATGTAATGTGTATATATTAAATCAATTTGATCAAGCTGATATGAAAAGTTAGTGTGTAAAGAGTGACATATGACATAAATAGAAAGTAATTATTTACTAACTTACTGATGAAATAAACTTAATTCAAATGTCAATACACACAACTTTAATATTCAATATCATTAAGTGGCACGAGCAACTTAGCTCGCAATTTAATTAATTTGCAGCAATGACTATTTGCCTTAACACGACCAGGAAAAAGCCTGAATGAAAATGTAATTATTTGTAACCTTTCGATTAATCTAAAAAATTTCCGAGTAACTATTGCTGGCTCATACTAAATAATAGAACACTCCTATACATTCCTATTTAGATGTAAAAATCAAATAAAAATGAAGTTACAAATCTAAAAAAATTAAAAAAGTGTTAAACTTTGAACAGTTTATGACATCTCAGTAGTATCAAAATATTCAAATTACATTTTCTGTTATGATAAATGTCAGACACCATATTAAATAAACTACAATGCCTTATGTATATTATATTAGTTTTATAACTTAAGTTTCATAAAGTATAATAATAATTGTAAAATTTGCAATGAAATATTCTAATATGACATAAAATAATAAAAAAGTTGACTATTCATAAATGTAATTTTTTAAATCTTCCTTACTATTTTTGAACACATGTAGCTGTGGCAGCAATTACCAAAACACTAATCAAATAATGAAACTACAAAGAAAACTATTTTAAAAAGGACAACGTGATCACATGAAGATACACTCTCTATGTTGTCGGCATCCAAACAATTAGGCAGGACCCAGAAAATCGAATTGAAAACCAAGAAAATTAGATAGAAGTTTAATCGCAACTGATACCCCGGAAAAACTGAAAATCGAAATGGATGAAAATTTGTCTAGGATACGAAAAGAAGTTAAAACAAGAAAATAATAAAAAAGGTTCTTCAAAGTGATCCTGAAGAGGAATATGAGGAGAGTGTTGAAATTCGATATCAAGAGTCTGTTGAAGATGACGATTAGCTTGATGAAGAAATCGAAAATGGTCCTATTATTATTAAAGAAAATTACTTGAAAAAACTATTAACTCATATACTGCAAGAAGGTGAATACATTCTACTCGAGTTTGCTACAAAGAAATAAAAAATATACTAAGCTGGTAAAGTGCTAGAAAGTCATAACAGCAAAATAGAATACTACATTAGTTTTTTACGTCGCAAATCTGTAAATAAATTTCACATACCAAACGAGCCAGATCTCTCCTATGTTAAAGAAAATGACACCAAATTGATATTCCCTAAACCTAATGTAACTGGAAGTACATCCAGATAGCAATCATTTTTCAATTTCGCTATAGATTTATCGTTGCTCATTTTTTTATGTTTCTTATACTTTTTGGAGTTTGTTTTTAGTCTTTAAATTAACAACTAATATTTAAATAATGATAAAGAGAGAGACAAATGATCAGATTTATAAATTTTAGGATTAAACATTTACTTTTCTTTAACTCATCGTTGATTAAAGACTGAAAGAGTCATTGCATTTTTTAATTTTTAGACTAAATGAGTGTATGTGTGTTTAATCAATCAGTTACAAAGAGACAAATTATTGTTTTGTAATTTTCGAGACTGAATTAGAGTCTATTCTTATGTTTTATGTTAGGCCTAAAAATTCAAGTTTAACATGAAAAAATAATGGTTTCTGGAAGTACTTACCCGTTGAATAATTTTTAAGGAGTCATTTGTTTAATCTATTGTTAAAAAAAGAGTAATATAATTTCTTTTATAATTTGTAAGGACTGTTACGTTCATGCTACAAAGAGGTTTTATTATTTTATATATTTTTGGACTGAAAAATGGCATTTCCTTCAAATTATTATATTAATGGCAGGATAATTACTTCTGTTGATTACTATTGAATAACTTTAAGACAGAGTCATTATTTTTCATATATTTATCAACTAAAATTAACATTGAATTTAAGCTAATAATTAAAGATGGTTAAACCTCAAAAAACTTCATTTCATTTGGGTTAAATTATTGATACAAAATAGTAAAATGAACTAATATCAAACACTGCACAAAAATCATAGCTAGGTGTTTACTAACTCTGGTAACTACTCATAATTTTTTTGTTTTGTCTAATTAAAGTGGGCATGAAATTCAAGGTTGTATCCTTTGATAAGTCAAAGGGAGCAAACCTAGAATTTTGCAACCACTGTCAAGTGCTCGGCCTACCTGCAAAAATTTGTATTATGGATGATATTGAGCGTTCGTGTTGTATACATGTTAATTTAAATGCGATTCTGCCACTTTCTTTCGCATCCAACTTTTTGAATTCAATTTTTATTTTATGACATATTCCAATATAACATTTTTTATTTATCATTATGAATAACTTTATTTACAAAAATACTTGGTTAGATGACAATTATATAAATTTAAAAATCTCCATAAAACCTATAAAATGTGTCATACGGAATTACAGTTTCAGTCAATCTACCTATTAATCATGGCAACATTATATATAAGAAAATAACTAGTATGTATTAATATTACAAGGGCAAAAATACATACATGAATAAAAGTTTTATTCTTCCTCACTTCAAAATAGTTTAAATATAAAACAATTGGAAATTGGAAAGAAAATCTCACAATAGAAAATATCTTATGATCATTTTATCATTTCTCTTGTTAAAAGGAAAACAACAACTAAACAATAGGCAAATATGAAAACAACTGCAATGTAAGAGAATACCATTCTTTTCGTAGTTTACGAAAAACATTGAAAATCCCTTGAATAAGATTCTAATAAAAATAAGTAATGAGTTATACAACTATGTAATGCGCTCAAACAATAACAATTGCGTTCAACTTTAGATATGGTCATATTTAGCAATTAAAAACAAATAATTAATTTGACTCATTAGAGCCTAGTATTAGAACTTGTGTATCCATTATCTGAAGCTGAATGCTTAACAAAACATTCAAGTGTTAATCTCTGTACCAAATTCATTAAACATTCACTATTGAAAGTAAAAATTCAATTCTCTTAGAGAAGCAGCTTAAGTAATAAGGAAGTCAGTTTAGCTTATTAATCATGTTTGATACATTACAAGTAAAACTTTGTTCACGTTGAATGTAATTTATTTTGCTGCTACTTACTTCATAATGTTCATAAACTTTCAAGTTTCCGTACCTCAAAAATATCTTTGCACAATTATTGTTAGTATTTTTTTCTACTCCATCTTTAAAAAATTTAAAATATAATCAGTCTAACCATTTGATATAAATAATTATTTAAATGACCCACATAAATTGGAAAAATATACAATTAAGCAGATATAATGAATACATTTTAATTTTGTAGCACAATAATACGGACATTGTATGAAAGCCAAGACTTAAAAGCAATGCTATTATTTAGTTTAAATACGAATACTATCTTAATGAAGCTTTGAAAATAAGGCTTTCTAGTTCCCCTATTTCTATTTCTTAATATTATGTTTACAAAATGCAAAATGTTTATTTATTTACAAATAAATATTTTTAAACGTCCATAAATATGTTATCAAAAGTTATGTGTATAATAACACTTAAGTTAAAAATTTGTCACTTCAATTATATTTTTACACATATCAAAAAAAGATAAAATAACTTTCAAAGAAAAGTCGAAATAAATGTTTTACCAACAGCTTTGTCTAACGCTTAACTGATTACCAACAGCTTTAATATGTTTTTTTTTACTTTGCTTCTCAATAAACATGTAAAACTCAGTAAATGCAAGAAATTATTTATATTATGGACATATATTGTAAAATGAAATAAAGTTACATTAATGAAGAAATTAAGTTTACAGTTTGATTTACAATTACAAGAATTCAATTCATTCACTAGAATACAAGTCTATTAACTGAACAACTACAATAATATATATAACAACAAGATTGACAAAATTAGGCAGCAATGATATTCACAGGTCAAAGAGTTGACACACTGTGAAAGTTCCGTCATTGCTTCGATGTATGACTTTCTCAAGGTTATCTAGTGCAGGCCCTTAAATAATATGAATATGTTGATAACAAAAAACTGAAGCAGATTTGTATGTAGTCAAAAAGTACACTTCCGTTATTAAAAAATATTCAGAATATAATATAAATTTACATGTTGCGTGTTCATGTAAATATACATGTGCATAAGCAAAACAAATTTCAGTTATTATTTGACCAAATTCAACGGAATTGTCATAGATACACAGCTCACATTTTCAATTTGAATAGGGGAACAATATGCATAACACTGCTAATTAAGTCAAAGTATTTTCATCCATTTTTCCTTTTATCATATGGAGCTGGCTAAACTAGAGAAAATATACTCAATGGTGTGTGGTATCAATACATAATTTTCTACAAATTAGCCTTGAGTGTCTCTTAAGTTAATATTTTATTTGTGCGGTAGTCTTGTGAACAAAAATCTGACAATCAAAAAATTTATACGAAAAATGCATAATTTTATCTTGACTGTGGTTTATATAAGCACATTAAAATGAGCAATCGTTGATTAACGTTTGAGAAATTTTAAAGTATTTGTTATTTGTAACATTATTTTTATAATATGAATTAATATTATAACCAATATACAATACCTTACAACTGCAATATGGTTTTCTCTAATAAAGTTTAATAACCAGTGTAATATAAATGAAATTAAAACATGGGTTCATTTAAATTATTTGACCCTGAATTATGTCAAAATTATTTCTTATGCAAAAAGATTAGTTTCATTATGGTGGTATCATATTATTTAATTAAGGAACAATTCCAAATCTGAAAACATAATAAGGATTCCGTTTGCAAACTTCTAATACCTCGAACACACGGGTTATTTATATGTAACATCAATGTGCGTAATGTTGGTAACTTTATTTATAACTCTGAAAGTATTAGTTTCATTGTAATGAAATTGTTCACTTAAACAAGAAATAGAGTTGTAAGATAGTTCAAGTAATTGTCCAGTACACATGTGTTCTTATCAGTGTAAAGAATAATAAACAAGACAAAAAAATTCCTTGTTTTCGTAAGAAAAAAGTCTTGCAAATGAAAAGTGAAATGCAAATTATTTTATTACCATAAAAAGTTATAAACAATAACTAAACATAAATATATAATAAACACTTTGATAAACAAATTGGTTATAATATAATAACAATTTAAGTCAATGTTTTGTTTTTTGCTCACAAAAAACTTTTACTGGAATAATCCTTGGGATTAAAATTGTAATCTCGGCTACCTTTATCCCTTTAAATTATTTCCTAAAAAAATTTCATTCTCAATCAAAAAATTTCATCAAAAAAATTTCTTCAGTCTGTCTTCCATTAATTTTTAAATGGACAATTTTGATTATTTTATGTTGCAAATAGACCTGATAATAAACAAAACTGGTGCTCCATGAACAAGCAGCTAAAATACTGGCTTTGCATATTTGTATATAGCTGCAGTTAAATTGTGCCGCTCGAAAATAAATATATGTTGACTTTAATATTCCAAGTCAACATTTATTAATTTTCTTTGCATTGCTGATTTGGTCATAATGAGCACCAAGTAAACCCTCAGAATTTTCCTACAGAATAGTAGTAATTGCTTTAGTGATTATTTATGGAGGGTAACTTAAAATAATTTGTACTTTCAGAGTATTTTCTTTTTATATTTATTGGAATACGGACCATGCTTTTTATGTAATTCCTATTTTATTTGTATGGCTGTCGAAGATTTGTGGAATTATTTCATATAAAAAATGTCAGTTTTATTGGTACACAATAAATAAACGAACAATAAATATTCATCAATCAGAATAAATTTACTTGCTACTGGGCTATACCCGGTTGATGAAAAATCCATTTATCCAATTAGATTCTTTAAATATCTAGTCGTAGATGGTATCGTAGCTGATATATTCAAAGGCTTCACAAGGCTGACTGATATTAAGAAATGGAAGACTTTACTGCAAAACCTAACATAAAATAGCTCCATTGTTTGAAATGTGAATGAATGTCACAACACACCGAAAATGTTTTTAAATTTATACTCTAGATAAAGTTCATAAATTATTACAGAAATTAGGTTTGATGAACAGAAATTAGGAATGATTTGCTAATTCGAATTCAGATAAGACCATTTGCATAATATTAATAAAATTAATGAGGAGATGTGATTAGTATTATGGAAAAATATTGTCTGTAATTGTACATAAATAAATATATTTGAGGTGAAGTCTCAATTTTGCGATGATTATTCTCAGTTTGCGAAACTCCAGTACCGATATCTCAGTGAAGGCACAGACAACCGTAAAAGCGGCAACATAAAATTGTCAGCCATATTCCTAGTGACCATAGTTGCTAAAATGTTATTTAATTAGTAACAATATTTTGTAGATATATATTTTACATTTTTTTGGTATTGATATTAAATATTATATATTAATGCTTATTAAAGATAATATTAATGCTTAATTTATTATGCATTTGTAAGGAGAATAGAAAGTGAAAAGTAATTACTGTTATAGCCACTTTGAAAATTACAACAATAATTATCTATAATACCATTATTAATTACATCATGCATATACAAGTCCAACATTAGTTGAATACCGATAACAGACGTAAGAAAAGTCGACACTACAAACTGAAGTACCTGAAGAAGAAATTAAATGACTAGATTAATACAAAAAAAAATTCCTAATTATACTATTTATTTCAACTTGTTCCAGTGTACCTGCAATTTAAACATTTTATTTAGTGTACTGCATATTTCATTTACCATAATCAATAAATTTGATAAAAGTGATATGCAGATAGGATTACTTGAGACATCAAAATGGCTATTCCCATATAATTCATTCCAGTTTGCCAGTTTGGGTAATACTAACAGATATGTATTATTATGAAATAGTTATTGATTCATATTCCCAAATAATCATTCACCGCTTTTAACATTTGAATATTGGCACATATAAGAATACACATTAGAAACAGTTCCAGCCTATTAGTAATTACATTAAAATGTATGGTTATGGAGAAAAGACTTGAATTTTCAAAACTTCTAATAATGAAAGTTATTAAGTGAGTTGTAAATATAATAAATATGCCCAAAAGCGTCATCAATTTTAATTTTTTGAAGCAATTTCTTTTAAATAAAATACTGTAATAACTAAAAATGTTATTGAATTGTTGTAAACATTCAGCAAATAAATTTTTAGCCAAAATATACCAATTGAGAGAACTGATATTAAATTGATGACGTTGCATACTTGGTAAAACCATTCCATTATACTTTTTTCAGTAAACAAAGAAATACAGTAGGACAATATCCCCGTACCGGCCCCCAAAAAAATTTAAAAAATTGATATCAAACTGTAAATTTTTCTGAAGATGATTTTAATTAATGTTGCTTCTTCTGGTTTACAGAAAAATCGGTTAACTCCTAAAATGGACTGTAATGCAACAAGAAAATGGATCGATTCCTCTAAACAATGATGCGTCATTTTTAACAAAATTTACTGTTTCTTCTACTCAATACTAAAATAAATAAAGACCCTCTACAATAATATAACTTATTAGGTAAATGAAAACACTTGGTCTACTTTGGTAAAGTAAACAAGACTATCTTTCCATATAAAAGTAATTAATGATTATTGATTTTACCCATCTCATCTGAAAGTATTTTTATTATTGTTCTAGGTCATATGTAAAAGCAATGACCTTGTAATTGTTGATTATAAAAAAATATCTAATTTTGGATATATTGTGAATCAATTTGAAGTTTATATTTTAAGGCCTTAATTTTAAAATTTATTGGTACAGATTGACCTGCTGGTATATTTATTTAACAAATCTGTTAGTATATATATTTCAGTATTATCTAAGATAATGTTCCAAGAGCTTTATAAGTAAACAGTAAGTAAAGTTATAGTGTAAACTAATAGCTAGACTCAGTACGTATGATTAAATCAACTCAATTATAAAGTTTAATTACAAAGACACTGAAAGCCCATCATTCTTGTATGTTCTTTATGTGTCATTGCTATATGTTGAGGAGCTTTCCAGATATAAAAAGTAGAATGAAGCAGAGATGTGCGAATATAAGTTGTGATTTGAATTGGAAGGAATTCTTGAGAATTTACAATAGAATTAAATCAATTAATTGTTGCTATTATGAATGCTTCAGGGAGCAATTTCATCAATCACTTCGAGTGAGATTAATCAATTAAAAGGCTTATTTCAGTGCGAATAAAAATAGAATCGCCAAGCCATTGTTGATTAGTGGGGGGATTCAGCTACGTAGATTAGTAGTTTGTAATAATATTAATGAACTTCATTAACCAAAATGCTGCTTTTTGGTCTACTGGTCGATGAATTTAAGACCTGATTCAACATATTTATTAATATTAATAGGTTAATAGGTCGAATAGCAAATTGTGTTAATAATCACGCATTCCAAGATAACATTTGATTTAAGGGTAAATTATGTTTTAATGATATTAACCAGAAATCTAGCTTACCGCTACTATAATATAAAAAATTAATTCATTATTTACCCTATGTATCTACGTAAATAAATTTATATATAAATTTATATGTACATATATATATATATATATATATACATACATATATATATATATATATATATATATATATATATATATATATAACAATGAAGTTTATAACTTCATTCGCGCTGTATAATTTGCATGATTTTTTTGCTTATTGCTTACACACCAGCTGAGACATAAGTTAAATCCATATTGCAAGCGATTAAACAGACACTATTAGCCCAAAGATGTAATATTAGGAGTATATGTATAGGTTTGTATATGTTGAATATATTTGATTTGATTAGGGGAGGAGGCACCTGGTAATGGAACATTGTATGCTATTTTTCATTCGAAGAGTAACGTGAATATTGTCCTAAAAGTAATGCTAGCCCCTACGGCTGCTATGGTTTATTTAATTAAACTCTTGATATCTACAAATTTTAACTTAATCTTTAAAGACATTTTACTTAATCCATATATAGAGATTTAGCAAATTATACATGCTCTCCACTTTATTGATGAGGCATAATGTTTTATAAAGTTTCTGATTTCTGTTCAGTATTTATGATTAAGGATAGTACTTCAATTAAAGTATAGAAATTATTAACTTAATTTGATTTACCGATCCTTTAGTTACCTGGAATCTTCCAAACGGTATATATATATATATATATATATATATATATGTGTGTGTGTGTGTGTGTGTGTGTGTGTGTGTGTGTGTGTATATGGAGTAATTATTTTCTGTATGTATAATACTTTCAAGTAATTACCTTGAATTTGGAGATTAATATCATTAAACAATTTATGCAGGTCTGTCAAGTATGTAATATAATTTTTTGATCTGATGAGGCTGTCATGCAATTCTATTTCTTTTTTTTCCAAGAACTCTATCACAGAGTGAAACAAATTATAAAATTGAGTCGGACAAATACCTCTTGATAGCCAATGCACTTCCAGCAATTGAAATAGCAATTGGTTGAACTCTTCTTCATTAGTAACACAAAGGTGATTTAATAATCTATCATTTAAAGAATTGTTCCGGATTTTATTGACTGCATTGATGATATGTTGCAGTAACTGAAACAGGCGTTCACTCAAATTTCTTGCAACCAAATGTAGACGTGGACGCAATGTACAGGGAGCACATCTGGAACTTTGTTTTTAAACATGCTATGAAGCCTTTATGATGCCCTGTCATAGCCAAAGCACCATCCGTCGCGGCTGATATAATGTTTTTAATGATATTTATTTCTCATCACAAAACTTTTCCAGTGTATTGAATATGGTTTCTCTTTTTGTATCAGTCTTTATATTTCTTGCAAATAATTGTTCTTGAGACATTTTTTCATCCTGAATGAACCTCACATATGCCAATAACAATACTTAATTAGTTGGTAAAGTGGACTCATCCAACTGAATGGAGAATTGATTCGTCTTCAGATAATCGCATAATAACTCTTTGATGTTTTCAGCCATTTCATCAATTCTTCTGTGCCCAGAATTATTTCAGATATTTGTCATTGGCTTATGGAGCACGGTAGTTATAATTTCTTTTATTGCTCTTAAAATTAACTCTTCGCCAATAGTGTGCGGTTTGCACTTTTGAGCAATTAACGAAGAGATATTGTACGAAGGCCAAAGTCCATCGTCATCTTGTTTAGAAGCTGCTGAAAAAAATTCTAATATAGTTGGTTGAGTTGTGTACTTCTTTTCCAGGTCTTGAAAATATGTCATATTTTTGTTTTTCTTATTTGAATGCATTTTATTCAAATGATCTCATAGTCCAGAAAGTTTCATCGCTTCATATGAAAATGTTTTTTGACAAACAAGGCACAAAGGCAAAGATGAATTTGAGGGATTTTCAACAAATTGTATTTAATACATTCCACACTGCATTGCAGTCTCTTCTATCTTTGTTTCCAACACGGTTTTGTATTCACAAATACAAGTAAAGGATTAATTTTAAAAGACTTACTAACAATTGTGCGTGAACACGTAAAATGAATATAAAAAACACGCTATGCCCTTTTATACGGGATCAAAGTACAGCAAACACCAACAGGAATTTGACAAACATGGACAAACTCGATTATCTCATATGACACAATTTGTACTTAGCAAGTCAGAACAAACATCGATATTCCTGCAGCTTCATATAAAATTGCACAAATTGCGTCGTTTACAAAAATTTGTGGGAACTTGATTACTCAGGGGCTACCTACAAAAGCCATGATGAATTATTTATTTTATGCGATCAAACAAGGTAGGAATAAGAACAAACTAACCAATGTATTAGTTTAGGTACGCAAGGTTTCAATTTGTTTTAATATTTACAAAAACACAAATGAGTGATTACATTGCTCCTTCCCACTGAATCACTTCATCACCCCCCAATTTCCTTTAGACTCTTTACCGTACCTGTAAGACTCCAGCATCCAAAAAGGAGTTATTGCCCACTTTGAGAAAGACTGGTTTAAGTGAATAGAGATGTCCATACGTTGCACAGAGTTGCACTTATTATATTCTGACCATTTCTATACAAAACAAATATTGAAGCCACCTAAAATTATTTAGTGGCTATATCGAAACATCAGACTTTTGTTGATATATTTTGATCCACGTCAAAAAGTTTTTTAGGCATTTATTCCACTATAAAATACATACACCAAAAAAGAAGAAGCTCACTGAGCAACTGTTCAGCCAGCAGATGATTTTGTAAGTATTTTGTGAGTTTGCGATGATTACAAGCTATATATGGTAAATAAGTTATTGATAGATTTCTACTCACAATTAAATGAAACTACGTGATGTAGTATTATTTCTACTTTCTTTAAGTTCTTTACCACAACCTAGGTTTTGTTGTCTTACAACATCTTCAGGTGGGCTAAAAGAAGTAAAGAACTTAAAGAAAGTAGAAATAATACTACATCACGTAGTTTCATTTAATTGTGAATAAAGAATTCTCACAAAATTAAAGCCAAATTTATTCAAGATTTTTACTCATTGTAGTTAAACCGAGTTATTCGAAAGTTTACATTGTAATGACAACTTCAACTAGGTTTTGCTAATGAGATTAGCGTAAATATTAGATTATAAAAGGAGATAAAGAGTGGAGTAAAATTCTGAAAATCTGTCTTAATATGGTATAGTAATAAAGTGTAATCTCAAGTGAAAACTTTGAGCAAGCTGTTAAAAGACTCATCGTTGTGTACGGAATACTTTATGACATATATGCAGGCTTATTCAATAAGAAGTTATATCCCTCTGCCACTGAGGTGACACTTCTGTAAATATTTTCTGAGCAGTAGTCTAACAGACGTATATTAAAACTAATGATATTTTGAAAAATTACACATATTTGTTGTTTATACCAAATTTTATGTACAGTTTAGAACATAATGGATTAATTAGGGTAAAAAATATATTTAACAAAATTATGCATAATTAAGAAATAGAGTATTTATTAATTAGTATGAAATTTGAGGATCTTTTGATACAGTTCTTTTAAAAAAATTCTCAAACATATGAAATAACAAAAATAATGAAAAAAAACTTAACGTTCCCTTTTTATGGCATAAACAAATAAAAGAAAAAAACTTGGAAAAATTCTTAGAGTAGTCTTAAAAAAATTAGTCTCAAAGTTCAGTTTTACTAATGGAGCAGCTAAATCTTGTTTGTCGTTTCCGTTTACTTGGACAGACATGACACAACTTCCTAAATGAAGAAGGTTCAGGTTCAATTGGGAGTGGAGAATCCGGCAAATCATCTCCTAAAACACGACGCAAAGTCATGCGCATTTCTCGAAGCAATTTATCATTATAAACCTTCTGTTTCAAAGCAGGGAGCAACATTCACCATAAAACACGAATGCGTTGATTGCAGCTATATCAAGTAATCGATAAAATATTGTTCGCGGCCATCGTCGCATTTTACGACTACATGAATAGACGGCACATTTTTTATTAATTTCGTCCACGCCTCCTTTAGTTTAGTTGCAGTCCACTATCATAGTCAGTTTTCCAATTTCTTCATCTTTGCTAGCGCTTTGGTGGCACTTAGAGATGAGAATCACAGTCTTGTCTTTTTTTCGTACGGAAGACATTGATGTTATATCTTTCATAAAACCGTGTACGGAACTTTCGACAGCTCTGTTTTTGTTCAGTTTAAATTTGAGTGGTATTTCCCGTTTATTTTTTTTAATGTACTCAAATACGTCAGTCCACTTTGGAGTAATAATTCAGCCAATGGTTTTGAACTGAACCAATTATCAGCAGTAACATTCCGATTTCAGTTTTCAATTGGTTTTGCTAGTCTCAACATGGACTGTGTAGGTACTGCCATCTTTTTTTCTGCTTCCGTTAGTTCTATACCACAGGATCCTTTTCCGTGATAAATATACGTGTTATATATGTAAAATTCGCGAGCATCACTTAAAATCATAATTTTGATTTCATATTTTGCTGAATTGTTAGGCATACAGACAATAAACTTGCAGCGTCTTTTGAAAGCCAGTAATACTTCTACGATACAAATGTAAAGTCCCAGTTTGTAATGAGATTGACAATTGGCTATAACTTTCTGGAAAAATGACGAAACTGCGGCAAGAAGATGTGTTTGCAAGCGTTCCTCTCTGTCATATGTATTGTCTAATCTCAAACAATTCAGCAAAGTATTAAATCTGTATCTAGACATTATACAACAAAATATTTTGTGGCCCGTTCCATCAGTTGCAAACAGGTAAGTAGAATCAGCGTCATTGCATTTAAACACAGATGCGTAATATAACAATCCCATTAGCTATCTATATATAACTATATATTTCTAATAGTGTCGTATCCTTCAGCTCATGTTTTGCGTAGTTAGAGAACTGCTGCCGATAGAGTTCTAACTTTTGATTTGTGCATAATTTGGTTTCAACCATCTCATCGATCAGTTTTTCCCAAAGCTTCTGAATTGAGATTTATTAGCATTATGTCTTTGCAAAGAAATAAAATTACGTGCTGATCTCCGTGACATTCTAAAAAAGTCTGTTTTATACCAAATAACACCATTTTTACCGGCATAACAATCACGAGATATAGTTGGCATTACACTGTCATCCTTAGTTCGACTCGAATCATTAGGCAAAGTTTTGTTATTCTCTTCATTTCCAGAAAATTCACTCTCTTCTTGGATTTCTTCCTCAATGGTAAAATCTTGATCTGCAATATCATCATCAATATCACAAAATTCGTTTTCATCCTCTACCTCCAACTACTGCTGAATTTGTTCATCATAATTGCTGTGAGATGCCTTTCTTTTTCTACTAGAACTATCTTGTCCATTAGAAATAATAACCTAATAAAAATATACTGAACCGTTGTAGGTATATCGTAAGCCACTATAAATTACTTTACTGAGGTGAAGTTTGGTAGACACTATAAATTTACTGACACGTAGTATGCAAGACGCTATGAAGTTATAAATATATTACTGACAATACGTCTACCAGATCCATTGCTTATTACTGACCTTACGTATCGTGGACACTGAACAGTTCAAAATCTAGACGTGCGTACACTGCAGCTGCCGTCGCCGCACTGGTAGATGGTGGCCACATACCTAAGAAGGTACAGAAAGGGATAGAACGATGAGCCGCGACGTGGCAACAACGCATAGTTTTTGTGATGTCTGTCAGACATATCAGCAGCAGAGGGATATCCCTAGGAAACTTGTAAACATATATTTCCTCTTAATTACATCAGTGTAAATAAGAATATTATAAAATTTCACATATTCAACTTTGCTTTATTTCAAACTAACGTGCAGAAGGAAAATTTTTGTAGATAATTGCATGATCTACAACTTTGATCTTATCTATTTTTACGATAATACTTACCGTTTACGAGAAAAATATAAAAAATTAATATTTTTGACCTTTGACCACGAATAATTTTTTTAGCAGACACAGGATCGACGGGGACTTTTGACATTTCATTTATAATAGTGTATCTAAAACCTCCACTAATATTTAGCTCTATATGAATTATTGCAAATTGAAATGTCTATTTTGACCGGTCTATGAAATGAAATGTCTATTTTGACTATGTCATTTTATACATAAAAAAAATAATCAGTATGTATTAAAGATTATGATTATTTAATTTATATCTTTAAATACCCAACATTTCTTTCAATTTACGTATATTAAATTCTTATATATTCAAGTACGCTAGTACAAAATAACAGTATTCTTTACTGAAGTAATTATATTCATTGTATTGAATATTTGCACAGGACACAAATTTTTCTACAGCCATTTTATTGTGTTGTTTATTACAAAGTATTAAAAAATATATTTCTAACCAAAAATTTTATGATATTTCATGCCTTCACCATTCAACAAATTCTACATTTGCAGTGTCTCACCATGTTTTCAATAATATAATTTTTTGTTTATTTAATTTATTTTGTAATAAATTTGATTTTGCTGTACACAATGCTATTTTTGGACAAATTTCAATATTTTCTTGATCAATGTACACATCTTTTTGTAATAATAAAATGTTCTTTACTTAGATACGAAGGAAGTTCCGTCAGTAATTTGATGAAAATTATTAATATTCTCCTTCAATATTCTGTTAACTAAACGTTAATATAATGATAATAAACTATGTCTTCTTAATAATTTGTTTACAAAAAATTTATGAAAACTAAATGAGAACTATTTCGTTACCATGCTTACATTCTAACTATATTTTTAAAGAATGAGAAATTTTAGGCAATGAAAGAGACGGAATCAGAGCGTCTTACAATTTCACATAAAAAGTTCGACAACCATAAATTTTTTGCTGTAAGTTGGTATTCTTTCAGTGCAATTATTTGTTTAATTACAATATAACAAAGTGGTACAACAGTTATATTGTATAATTTTCTAGGTACTATGATTTATTAAATAATAAAAACACGGGTTCCCTATTTCTATGGTTGTTTTTATTATCTAGATTTGCAACTTTTTGTATACAAAGTCAATTTGCATATTTAGTACATAAGCCGTGTTTTCGTTTATTTTTTAGAAACATTTAAAAAATTCCAGTACCATCCAATTGTGATTTTTATTGAAAATTTATGAATGAATCAATTGGAATTTTAAAGCTAGTTTTTTCAAATGCACACAAATAAAGCTTTTCTTTAGGGAAATAAAATAATCTTCTTTAAATTAATAAAACAAGGATTTGATTTTAAATCGCAAGACATGCACCATTATTTTTAAAATAGCTATATACTCGTATGCTTATCATATATATATATATATATATATATATATATATATATATATACACGTTATATATATATATATATATATATAAATATATGTATATGTTATGTATACATAAATGGAAGTATGTAATTCGAATAACAAATGCTATTCCATCCAATTTGTAGGCAGTATTATGGTACTATATGATGAAGTCAAAATTTTTTAAATCTTTCTTTAATATGTAACATTTTGTTTAGTGAAATTAACCCACTTTTTTGAGATTCTATAGTGAATTTGAAAGAGTTTTGGGTCTACTATAATTCATAAAATATTGTGAAAATTGACTGAGTAATTGATATATTTAAATTTTTATAATATTTTTTTACCACTCGGGTTAAAATTAATTATGATTTCTATTTAAAGCATCTGTTTTGTAAAGTTTAATTCATAGAAATGATTCACCAATCTAAGTGTATTTAAAGTGTATTTTTGTAAATAAATATAAATTTTTTATCATCGAAATGATAACTTTGACAGTGATTTTTTCAGAAATGGTTTATTATTTTGTTATAGTTACTTAAAATTTTCTACTTAATTTGAAATATGGAACCACCTGTTTCAAGCCTAAACACATTCTTTATTATATCTTTAAACACTCACACACACATGCACACACATAAGTTTAACTGATATTAATCACCTAAGTCTCAAATAAATAAAACAGCAAACATTGCCAGATGTCAACTTTTTTCTAGGCAAATATTTTCCATGATTCTACATCACCAATCATGTGAATAATGTATAATGCATAATAAATCAAACATTTATTTTTATTTGCCGACAACAAAGTAAATTTACTGTGAAACTCGCAATGTATTGCTACGGAAATGTCTACATCTAGCATTTTAAAAATAAGATATATCATGATATTATCACATGCATTTTAAAATAATAAAATTCAATGCGCAGTTAGATTGGCAGCTAATATACAACATTATTCAAACTGGAACCAAGTGAAACTGTTATTATATTTTGAAACAGTGGTGAAGATTTGAAAATTATTTTAAAATTTATTTTTATAATAGAATATTTTGCATTCATTGGCATCTTTACAGAGGTTATTTTGTAGTTAAGATATCACATAATTTTTGTCATATTTTAAGCACTTAAATGTCTGAAATTTAAAATATCATAGAGTAAAAGAAATAAGATATTGGATAGATTATATTGTCCAATCCCATTTAATCCAAATTATAATAGAATATAATTTTATAATAATTTTATAGATGTGCTCAACTGCTTAATCGATCAAAGGACCTAGCAGGATTTGCAAAGCTTTAATAATACATTGTATTTTCAGGAGAGATGCCATTATATAAACTTTTATCACCTTGAAACTCCTATAAGGTCAGAAATGGTATTTAATCCAAAAATAATTTTACTTTTTATTTCATATTCTGGCTGGCCAACGTACTTCTGCTTTTGCAGAATGTTTACATGACTTCAGAGTTTTTATGAAGAAAAATGGAAGACAGCTTAACTTTTTGTTAGTACACACAAATTAACTCCATCCTTCCTCCTTTTTAACGTGTAGTTTTCTTTGTGGTACATTCTCCATTCATCACATTTGCATCTATTCCTATTCCATAGACCATCTAAAGAATATTATTGTTGATACAGTGGAATGAGATAAAGTGTACATAAAACTGCCTAAGTGCTAAGTTGACCTTATGCATTTAATGTTTCGACCGTTCTTTAGAATACCACATAAATAGTTCAACTTCTGTTGATGTACTTCAAATGAGAGAATTCCTAATTAACAAACTGCATCAGTCAGGCATTGTACGCCCACTCAGTTAATACTAACCAATATTGTAAATGCAAAAGTTATAAAGCATGGGGCGAATGGAAGTCTTTATAATTGCGTAATGTCTAAATGAATTTAGATGTAATTTTTCAAACAAATAAATTACAGCTTGGATTAACATATATTCCATCAGTTTCATCATTATATCATCCATCTTTCACAATATTTAATAGATTCCTATTTGATCATTTCACATTGTTTGTAAGGAAAATTGTGCGAGTTTGATTTTATGATACATTAACTCATATTATTTATCTTTAATTCCTACATCCGTGGTTCAAATTTAATATGACAAATGCGCGGTGTTAGTGTATGTCCTATGTATTAGTTTTCTAAGGTTAAATGCTTAAGGATGTTGTCGTAAATTTTTTTATGCTACTTATACAGCACTCAAATATTAATCTTTTTATGAAATTCATTAAATATTCACTATTGACATTAAAAATACAAATCTTCTACTGAAGCAGCTCAAATGACACAGAAGTCAGTTTGATTGGTCAAATATGGCCAATACATTTGAAATAAAAACTTAGTTCAGGTGAAAAGTAAATATTTTGCTACAACTTAGGTATGTTCTGTGCTTGTGTATTTTTAAGTTTCTATAACTCAATAAAGAAGCAAAATCCTTTATAACTTATTTTATTGGTGTATTTGTTGTTATTTTATTGGTGTATTATTCCATATTCAAAACATTTCAAATATAATCAGTCTATCAATATGATATAAACAAATAGTTAAATGTGATACGTAAGTTTGGGAAAATTACAAAAATATAACGATATAGTATGAAAATTAAAATTTAATTATTAATATTAGCCAATACAAGTGTAAACATGATAATATTATTCTAAAAAACTTCAACAGTAAACTGTTCCATTTTTTATTATCTCTGAACTGTGAAAGTTAAATATGATTAGAGTTAATTATGTCTACAAAAAAAAATTATTGTTAAAATTACACATATGTAAAAGTTTACAAAGTATACTAATATAAAAATAGTGTATTTACCAATTAAATTTTTCTTGATGTCATTGAGTAGATCAAAAAAGGGAGAATTTGTTATAAATTTAATGAATATGCAAAACTCACTTTTTACAAAGAATTTTGTATGTAATGAAAAAAAATTAATCTAAAATTATATTAAATAAAGTTATTTTAATATACAATTAAATTTATGCCATTAATTATTAAAACATCTGTTCAGATTCAATTCATTAATGTTCAGTTCAAAATTCAGATTTCAGATTCAATTAAAAATTCATAATTTAATTCATCTGCCTTAACTTAAAAATTAAAACTAGGGTTTTTAACAATTTTATATAGTTTAATGTTTGGCTAAATATTATTTGATGGTTCCTGATTAGTATGAGTTGATTTTTTATTTATTCTCATTTACTCTTTTCAGAGTGTTAAACACAAAAGCCCTAATCTATTGTTTCGCATTAAGTTATGTGAAATTATTACCTTTGTATGAGTCATGTTAAATAAATAGTTTAATATTGATTTCTCCCCACAGTCTTAATTGGCTAAAATCAAATTAACCTTGTGTCATAACTTAAAAATATAATTAAAATTTGATTATAAAAATGTGACATGCCTTTAAATTAATTTTTCTGTAAAACTAATTTTTTGCCGTTTAGATTTAAGTACATGTTTAAAGAGATAGATTAAGTTAACGTACTCAAGTTCCTATATTTCTGGTTTGTCCTATCCCCGTAACTGTTTCAATTATAAACTAAATGCCTTATATTATAACTAATGAATACAGTCTGGCTTTTTAAAAGATTCACAACTGTAATATTTAACACTTAACTTTATTATTTACTAGCAGTTAGATGGAAATAAATTTTGGCATTATATGTAAAATTTACATAAGTTTAATGAAGAATAAAGCCATATGTACTATTGAGAGTTTTTTACATTACCAATAACACCAGGAGAGTAAAAAATTAAGTTTGTCAAAACTTTTCGAAGAAGGATTGCAATTTCAAAATGGGAAATTTTATAACAATTATGGTTTTATATATACGTATAAAACCATAAGTGGTATAAAATATATTTCTGTAAAGAGATCTGACAAGTAAAATTTCAGATAAATTTTATAGCTTTCCTGGATAAAAAATAAAGTATGTCCACTGGTCTGTTTCCAGCCAGAAATTAAAAATGTTTACAATCCTATAAACATTTATGATTATATTATAGGTAATAATTTTATTCAATAACTAAATTTGTTAAATAGATTTTGGTTGAATAATTTTTTTGTAATGTACAAATATATAATAATTGATAATATAATTGACAACAGTATAATACAAGTGTACTACAACAATACTCTACACAATAATTATTAATTACCCTACAGTCATAAAACCATAAAAGGTACTATCATAACATAAATTTGTACTGTTGCAAATAATTTCTTTGGTAAATTATGAGACAGTGCATTCACATACTTGTCAAAATTGACCAAACAGAAGGATATGAATAATAGGTTCCACCAGAGTTGTCTCAGGTGCTGATCAAACTTGTAATTCCACATTCATACACAACTATTGGTGAATGTTTTGCATAGACTCTCATCCAAGTATGTGTGTGAGACATGTACAGTTGCTAGCCATCAGGGGGACACGAGCTGTCCAATTGTCAATGGGCGTCCAACCGGGATTCAATATCCTATACAGTATGTGCTATGGAGTTGATCAAATTACATAATATATACGAATACATTCAGTTCTAGTCCAACCTTCAGTGGTACTGACGTAAGTGTGATAGCTTGTGTTAAAATAAGTAAATACTAGCTTCAAACTACATTGTTTTTTATAAAGGGACATAAAATAATTCCTTAAGTTTTAGTGAATTAATAAAGTTGTGTTTGTTTCATAATTAATCCAAAAATAAAATTTAAAAATAGCTTTAAAAATTATTAATATCCGTGTGATACAGTGACAGTGTTAATAAAATTTAGTATTAAAGTGGGTGATTTAAAATTTAAACCTAGGCACCGAGTGCAAACTAAAACTTGTTTACAAACAAGCAATGCTTTGTTTGCATTAGTCGCCACTGTACTACCCGCTGTTATTCGCCGCTCCAAAAATCACATGCATTGCGCAGTGCGTAACACATTCGTTCGTACACAGCAAACCGGGTTCGAGACCAGCAGACGCGCTCACTTTTTTACTACTAACAAGAATTACAATAATAATAATTGATATGAAGCTCTGCATGCAATGAGGCCATATTAGATAAAGGTGGCATTATCTGTAGTAAATGATACCAGCAATATAATTTCTATTGTGGCGTTTTAGTGAAGCGACCTATTCTAAATTGCTTCCCATGCATCGTGCGAAGTGGAGGTGCATGTCTTGTAAGACACAACAATCAAAGCCCGCTACTAGCCAGCCAGAAGAACAGACTGAAGATGCAGCATTTCTCGTGTCATCTGCCACTACACCCACGTCATCTGCAGGATGCGCTCCATCAATTTCTATGGGTTCTAACGTGAAGCACTCACCACCAGTTGTTAGCAATAAAAATTATATTGCGAACGGGAGTAAAACCAGCCCCTCGGATATTGACGTGATTGTTAGGAAAACTCCTTCAACAGCAATTATTGACACTGCTACTTTGATCGCGTACATAGATTCAAAATTTGATACACTAAAAAACGACTGGCAGTTCAATTTAAATCAGGCTATGCAAAATATTGATACTAAGCTACAGGCTTTCACCATGACCCTGATTGATTAGAGTTGTCGAACAGATGAACTGCAACAGAAATTGGATAGTACTACACAATCCCAGAAAGAAAAAATTAACAATATAATTACAAAATACAATGCACTTACCGCGGAACTAGAGGCTTACAAAGCCAAATACGATGATATGGATCAAATTAATAGACAGTGCAACTTAGAAATTCAAAATGTTTCAGAAATGAGAACTAAAAATCTTCTAAACATCGTCTCTAATTTAAGTGCTGCGTTAAACATTCTGATCCCTATAGACCAGGTACGTGCCGCGCATCGCTTGCACTCGCGCACTCACTCCAACCGCCCACATAATATCATTGTGCAGCTAGCTACGCGACGCCTGCATGACGATATCATCGTTTCAGCGTGCGTGCGTCATATACTTACCACGTTGCAGATCGCCGGGGCTGCCCAGTGGGTCTATGTTAATGAGTACCTCACACTACGGAACAAAATTCTTTACGCAAAAGTTAAAAAAGCGAAATTAAAAAGGAACTATGAATTGGTGTGGATTAAAGATGGTATAATCTATGTTCGTAAAACGGCGGGCTCAAATCATCTGCAGATAAGATGTGAAAATGAAATGTAACTATTTCTGTCTATATTTATATTTATATTAAGAATTGTCAATATTTCGTGTAATTTTTCTGCATACCTCTATATTTTTCATTGGCGCTATAATAACTGTTATTTATGTTCTGTATTTGAAAGGTCATTTTGCTGGCATTACCCGCTGCACATGCGCCGAACCTTGCTTCTAAATGGCAGTAATGTGCAATATTACGTAAATTATGAATTATGTTTCTATCTTTATAAGATTAATATCTGGCAATGACAAATTGTCAATTTATTATCAGAATTGTGGCGGTATTAGAACTAAACTTCATGAATTATATCCAAATATACTGGCAAACGACTATGATATAATCGTGCTTGTAGAAACGTGGCTATTGCCAAGTATTTTCAATTCAGAATTTATAGACAGTAGGTATATAGTCTATCGCAGAGATAGAGATGCTCACACGAGTTACAAACAGAGTGGTGGTGGAGTGGTGGTAGCCTTACGGTCTGGCTATGTAGGACTGCGACGTACAGACTTTGAAAGTATTGGGATAGAAGAAATAATATTAAATTTATCCTTGGGTAAACAGAAACTAATCCTTAATGCAGTCTATCTCCCACCAGATCTACCTTTTAATAAATATGAAATCTATTTTAATAATTTACAGAAAATGTATACGGGACAAAGTGATAGCAAGTTTTGTATTGTAGGTGACTACAATATACCTTCAATTACCTGGCAACGTCAAGAAGGATACTGCATCCCGTCATATACATGTACGTCTCAAATAACGCGTATTGCTCTTAGTGCATTATCTTTCATGAATCTTAAACAATATAATTATTTACAAAATTATAAAAACAGAATCTTGGACCTACTTCTTACTAATATAGACTGCATACTTACTGCAGCTGACCCAATGTTAAGTGAAGATCGCAACCATCCTGTTTTCACTTTTACCATTGTGTGTATCCCTAAAATAATGCTGCCCGTTTTACCAAACAAAAAATAAAACTTTTATAAGGCCGACTTTGAGGTAATAAATAAAGAGATAAGTAAAATAGACTGGGATAATGAATTAAGGGAACTCTCAACGAAATGTGCTTTGACCAGATTTTACGACCTTATCTTCAATCTAATTGACTCTTTTGTGCCACAAAAGGCTACCCGTAACACGAAGTATCCTGTCTGGTTTAATCGTGAACTCAAACGGCTTTCTAAATACAAAGAACGAGCATGGTTGAAATGGAAAACTTATGGCAGCATTTCCACCTATAATGAATTTTCAAAGCTTCGATATTATTTCAAACGTATGTCAAAGCAATGTTGTCAGTTATATGTTGCAAACAAAGAGAAAATAATAAAGAAAAACGTCAAAGGATTCTGGTCTTACGTCTCTTCACTATATGAAACAAATGGCTATCCATCAACTATGTCATCCGGCAAAAGTGTCAGTAATAACCCGAACGAAATTTGCCAAATGTTCTCAAAGTTCTTTCAGTCAAATTTCGAGCCCACTGATCCAGACGTAAACAAATTCATCGAAAATGTTGAAAACATACCTACTAGTAATTTAAATAATGTCAGCTTATTTTCCATATTGTGTGAGGTTGCAGATGTTTTAAAAATGCTTACTTCATTAGACTTGAACAAAGGCCCAGGACCAGATAGAATTTTACCAGCCTTCCTCAAATATACCACAGATACCATATGCATTCCTTTAACTCTCTTGTTTAATAAATGTGTAAAACACGGGACTTTTACTATATGTTGGAAAAAGGTGCACATAATACCTGTGCATAAAAATGGATCCAAACAAAACATAGTTATTTATAGACCCATATCAATCTTATCAATAATTCTCAAAGTTTTAGAGAGATTAGTATATGGATGAGAATATCCAATACTCCATAATTACATTATGCCCGAACAACACGGCTTTGTTCGTGGTAGATTTACCAACATTAACCTACTACTTCACTCTCAGCACTTGTTCGAGTCATTTAATTCTGGACAGTAAATTGACGTGATATATACAGATTTCAAGAAAGCATTTGACAAGGTTGATCACTTAATATTGATGCGAAAACTAGCATTTAACGGTATCAGGGGCAACTTGCTTAGATGGCTTATTTCGTATTTAACTAATAGGTAGCAAGCAATTAAAGTAAATGGGTTCTTATCACAATACATCCAAGTGACTTCTGGTGTACCACAGGGATCTATATTAGGCCCTTTCTTATTTATTATATTTATCAACGATATAAGTACCTGTTTTAGAAATAGTAATTTCCTAATGTATACAGATGATCTAAAGCTATTTACTCTTAGAAAAGACATACATGACTGTTCAAATATGCAAGCTGATCTCGATAGACTTCATGTATAAATGTGAAGAGAAAAAAATGCATTTAAGTTACTCGAAGTGCAAACAAATCTCTTTCACAAAAAAAAACAAATAAACTTTAAATATGCGATAGGAGGGAATTCACTCGAAAAAGTTGACAGCATCCGTGACCTTGGTGTCATTTTTGATAGTAAACTGCATTTTAGTTTGCATATTGAGCAGATTGTATCTAAAGCCTATAGAATGGGTGGCTTCTTATTAAGAACAGCCAAAGTATTTCAAAATGCTGAAACATACTTAACCTTGTACAATGCTCTTGTAAGATCACAACTTGAATATGCTGTTGTTGTCTGGAATCCACTATATGGCACTTATTCTGATAGTATCAAGAACATACAAAAAAAATTTTTGAAAGCTCTTCAGGATCGTATAGGTGGCAGAAAATTATCGTATAAAGCATTACTTAATAATTATAAATGTGATGCCCTCTGTCCCAGACGTTCATTATTAGAGTTGGAATTAAAAAAATAAAATTTTTTCAAGATTTCCTGTGACTGATAAAGTGATCCTACTTTGTTAATCTAATAAACTAATTTGAAGAAATGACGAGGCATTGACGATGCAAGTATGGATGTAATTGTAGCCATCATGGTTTTAGGTTTAGTTTTTTGATGCTAAATGCATGTAATCCTGAATTTTATTCGTACTTATTCTTCTTGTTGACAATCATAATGTTCGATGAATACTTTTCTATTGAATTTACTAATAAAATTTAGTAAAAATTAAACTCCAATATCCACAATGTATTATCAAATGTAAATACAAAGATTTATAGTGCAAATATGGATGGGATGACAGTGTGTTAAAAAGGGAAATTAATCGGTTCGTTTCAGGCTTATGACACAATTTTTTGTTCAGCCTATCTGTAAGCGTAGCGTTACGTATATAAACAGTTTGATTTCAGCTTTATCACACAAAGCTTTCAACTTTTAAGTGTTATGATTGAGCCAAAGAACTACCTCACGCTCGATTCTACTGAGCAGGGAAAGTCTTGCAAGAACAAAACAAGTTTCAGAGAAATGTAAATTCAAAAATGATAACGTTAACAGAAATATCATCAAATAGCAAGTATTTATAAATGGAGATGTCAGGTCCATTTGTTTAATATTAGAAACGTTATACGAGAAATGTTTTAAGGACATTTAGAAATTACATAACTTACTTAATAAGTTCATGATGGAAAAAATATAGAAATTTTAAGACTGACTTAAACAGGAAAGTTATGAAAGATAAGTAATAGCGAAGATATGAAAGATAAGTTTCTGTTATAAACGATTCAAATTAGGTTTGTTTTGATGGACGAGTTCCATCAATGTTTCAAATTATCAGGGAAATGAACTTGTAGTAGTGAGCATGTTAGTAAATTTAGTAAGTCACTTACCTAATTGTCTTTAAGCATATTTGTGGGTGAGTTCCGTCAATATTTGGAATTATCACAGACGTCACTTTATAGTAGTTTGCATATGAATTAATTTAGTGAATGACTTACCTAACCGTCTTTATTGTAACGGTATATTTGTTGACTTTTGCTTCTTTATTACATTTACAATTCTAATTAAACCTCTACAAAAATGTCTATTGACATAGAAAAATTTCCTCTAAAAGGAACTTTAATGCCTTTAACCTTTATTCAGGTTGTTTTTGGTATAAAAAGAAATTGTTTAATTACTTTTAAAGGCTATGAAGTCTATTACAAGGTGTATTGTGTAATTTTTTTAATAATTTTTTGTTTATTCATAGCTTACTGTGATTATTTTTCGGTCAACTGGTCTGCAGTAAGAGAAATATCGGAAAAACCATATTATTATACTTTCACTGTATATTTCATCATTCATACATTAAATGTGACTTTTTTTCAACAAAATACATTCACAAAGCTATTTAAAAAATTGTGTGAAGTAGATCTATTATTACGATTAAATTGCAAACAAGAAATATATGTCACTACAAGAACCATCGGTATCTGTGTATGTGTCCAATTAATAATTCTCGTTGTTCTCTATGATACCTACTATCATTACAAAATCTTAGATTTCCAGTATTCTCTTTTAGATCAACTGTATCGTTTTACCGTCGTTTATATTCTGTACGCAGACATTTTTCTATACTTACAAACAGTTTGTACTATAAATCAACGTTATTCAATTGCCTACAATATTTTATATGAGTTAGGTGTTAATGAAGTGTTAGAAAGTAATGACAACATTCAACGTGTTTCCATTAATGAAAATATTTTAGAAAGTCATATTAAAGAAAATAATGAAATAAAAATCATTGACTTGTACAATGTTTGTTACAAATTGGTGAATATATGCGAAATTCTAAACTTGCTGTTCAGTTTTCAGGTAATTATAATAGTTTTTATTGAAACATTCATCTAGCATGAAACATCTTATTTTGCACTTTATACTTTTTAGCCTTTTTAAGAATTGGTACCAAGTTTCCGTCTCTATCTCTTTCTCTTATAAGTCCATGCACATTCACACACATAAATTCTTTTAGCAGCAGTATTTTAAAAATTTACTTACGCTGAGGATTGATATCGTGCACCGAATTCTAGGATAACTGCATATTTATATATAATTTTATTTTTATTAAATTGTTACTTTAAATCAGTTCAATTTCACGTCAACAGGTTTCGTTTTTAGTACTTATATGTTACCCAGAATGTTACAATATCTCTACAAATGTTTAAAATAAGGATATTTTAATATTACTCCTTTCCTGACAAATAACTATGTATTTACTTAGATACCTAATACATAAGACTAGGGCTTAGTAATTTTTTTCTTCAAATCAAATGAGATCTTAAATATTAAAAGAAATCAAAAAAGTTTAAAAACACACAACAACTAAACTCTTGCAAAGTAAGATAACTATCAACAAAATTTATGTACATATTTATTCTATCGTTTCTTCTTCCAAAGAATTTTTGGGAGGTACATTCCCTTTGTGGGAAATATCACCTGTATAGAAACATTTCCGATCATTTGGCACAAATTGAAGCAAGTGTATAATATCATTAATCTTCCTTTAAGTCCCAAGGGACCATTGTAGGCATCAACCGGAATCCTATGGATATTTCATCCAATCCCGAATTCATACATGCAAAAGTTTGTGGAAGGACCTGTCACAGTTGACCTCAAAGAAAAATGGTTTGCCTTGTGAATGAAACTAGATGTATTTTAGATATCCTTCGTGTAGATTTCATATAATCTTCATATATCTTTTACATTCTTTGACTTTAATCACACTCTCCACAGTATAAACTTCTTGAAAACTATTTTCTATTAAAACTACTTGTTATGGATTTATGATCCTATTAAATTTCTTTAGGTAAATCTATGTAATTCAGCAATAGATAAATTGGCAGAAAGATACTTATGACATCGGTTGTCAGTTCCTGATTAAGGAGACTTTATTGCAGGTGAACCGGAAATGTGATTATGTTCCAGAATCAGTATGTCTTCTAACAGTTTTTAAAAACGGTTATTGGGTTTTTTCTGCTGCCATAACCATAGTCTTTGTACACCAAATATAGTTTAAAATGTATTGGAAAAAACAGGTACACTTTTTTCAGTTGCGTTCAAGACAAACCGATATGTACTACGTAATCTGGTGACTGTTTTCCTTGGTCTGAATCTTTTTGTGACATTCTCTTTAAGACAACTGTGCAAGTAGATGTTTTATTCCGTATGACTCAACATGTTTTGGAATTTTCCTTTAAAATATTGAATTAAGTTACAGTTTATCCTTGCCGTTTGGACAATAGTTTAGAATAGGTTGCATCGTGTGTTGTTGCAAGTGATCCACTTTGTTTTTATTTTGCCCCCTGAACTTGGGTTTTAATCTTTTCTTCTTACTTTCTAGTGAATTTTTAGTACTTTCAGTAAGTTCTTTTATATGTTCAACAAAATCTGTTTCTTCATTAAGTACCTCTTGCAACTTTTCATTTGCAGAGACTTTTTCGCTCTATTCTGAATTTTCAATAACAATTTCTGAATCTACCTGCATTTTTGAATAGTCAAGTACTTCTGGTTAAAAACCCTATCCCAAAATACACATTATTGGTTTCAAAACTTTTTCTGTAAAAGTACTCATCAGGTTCTCATACATCAATATATGAATGAAATTGTGAGATATTTGCATATGAATTGGTGCAATGGTTATAATTTTTTCTATCCCACTGGAATCTTGACCATCCCATTTACTACCAAAGGAGCCTGAAATGGTCATATATTCTTTTACCAACCCGTTATAGCAATAAAACAACTGATTATCCAAATAACCTTAAATGTGGATAAAGTAGTAAAAAGCTATGAATAATTGCTTTTACTTTGTAGCTTATTTTTTGATGTGCTGTCTACTCATTCATTAATTATAGTCTTTTCAACAAGAATTTTTTATTTATTATCTTGAACTTAGGTATTAAGTCTATAACACAGGACAAAGGCTTTTTAGAACATTAAGAAATTTCTCAATTTGAAAACTGTAAAATGTAAAAATGATTTATTAATTTTTTATGACCTTAAACACATTAGTTTTAAAAATAAAAAAGAATTAAATCTGACATCGCATTGGTCTTGTTGCAGGATTTGACACATTGGTATATTATTTTCAGATCCTCTTTTACATGATGGAATCGTTTCTTGACATATTATACCTAATAAAATATTTTTTAACTCTTATAGCAAATCAAGTAAGTACCGATTATATTAATATCAAATAATAAATTAAAGGGGATTAATCAGTATTAGAACCTTTTATGACATCTATTTCTATGTTGGTCGAGTTTGTTTTTTAAATGTTTATTTACAGGAAGATGCAGATGGGTTACTCCCGTACACATTGGTTGTTATCATGTACAGTATCATCTTGATCGATGTAATATGTTTCAACTGTAGCGAAGTAAGAAACAAAAGTCTTGAAATCCAGGTCATGGCTAATCATCTTCTGACACTGCAGAAATATGGTAAATTGAATTTTATTGCGTTTTACCAAAAAGGATAGAAAAATGTAGCTAATCTGACATAGAAAATATAATTTTGTATTCCTATACTTACACATCACGTTTATATTAGTCTCAATGTAAATACAAAATGGAACTATAAAACTTAACACACTAAACATTTCTGTAATAAACAATGTTATTTTACATATTGCTTCTCGCTGTAACTTCCCCATCGTCTATTGTACGTGTTCATATTGTGTCAATGTGTATCTTAAAATCTGACATAGATTCAAAATTATATCAATGAACACATACATATCTTCCTATTCACACAATATTTTTTGACGTTATTTGTTATTCATAATATTAGTCATATAACAGTAATGCAACATCAAACGGTTTCTCTTTCTTATAATAAGTACTTTTTTTTTGCAACAGCCATAGATTTACCAAAATTCTTTTTTTAACTCCATTTTAAACCAATAAACATTTTTCATGAAACTTCAGCTTAGTTGTATGTAAGATTATAGAATAATTGGTTATATTTCAGATGACAATGACAAGTATGTATTACATAAGTTAATACAATTATTGGAGAACCAGCCACATTTCACGGCGTCTGATTTCTTTACTTTAGATCGCAAGTTCATCGTTAGATATATAAGTTTATGTACCACCTATGCTATAGTCTTAGCACAATTTCAAGATGTTAAATTTAATGAATTATATCAGTAATTGATTTACCAATTGCCTGTGGTTTTACCTTAGTTTTTTTTCTTGAATTTTCCATAGATTTTTACACCACATAATTTAAATATTTGAATTAAATTTGTGTCCCAATTATTTCGTAAAAACATTTTGTTAAACAAATTGTTAATCACTTCCATTGATATGTTTATTTTCAATTTAGGAGTTGCAATAAGTACAGCAGATATTACTTCCTAAATAAGTTACAAAAAAATGTAAACAACATTAATAAAATGCAATTAAAATTGAATTTGTAAAAGAAACATAAGAAATTAAAACTCTTCTCACCAATCATACATCATTGTAAAAAATTAAAACTGTTATCACAACTGTATTTGTTGCCTGAACATATAGTAGTTTTGTAAAACTATTGATCTCACCAATCTGATTAGTCAAATATTTGTTGAGATGACATTAAATATATATATAATGTAAGAAATAGTTCACATCAGCTCTTCCAAAGAGTTATCAAGTCATGAGAGAAAGGATGTAGTGTTAAAAACGTCAGTCTATTATTTTTCAATTTGGAAATCAATCAATAAAATTGGAATATTATTAGAGATTGAACCCAAAATGTATAATTACAAAAAAATTGTGAGTGTTATAACGAAATTATATATGGTTAAAAATAATCTTTTAATTATTGTAATTGAACCAACCAAAAATAATAGAAGAGTGAGAGTGATTTAGAAGATAATGTCAAATTCTAGATAAAAAAAATATTAAATGGAAATTTTGTACAAGTTTAATCGAGCACCAATTCTAACCACAACAAACATGTCAAACCTAAGTCAAAATACGAGTGTTGAGAAAAAAATTATATTGATGTAACATAACCAAAAAGTTATTCAAAATAAATGTAATGGTAAAATAAATGTAATGGATAAACGCAATGGCTAAATTTTAAAAATGTCATATTAATGATTATAATATTCCCCTTTTTTTTTGGAAGTTATGGTCTGGTTATAAAAAAAATTATGACCAGCCACATTTACAAAATTTTGACATTTACAAAGACGAGATGTTAAGGCTCATGTTTCTTATTATAATATGGAATGGCTTCATTGCGAAATATTTTTGTCAGCTTAATCATTTATAATTTTGCAAGAAGCGTTATTTACTTTTTTAAAAACGAAACAAAGATCAATTTAATTAATATATCAGAAGAGCTATTATTGACAAAATATAGAATTTTGCATATTCATTAAAAAGATTTCTTATGTCTGGTAGTGTATTGTTCCAAAAATTAATGAAATTTTAAATTTAATCATTATGTATGATTTCTTAATGAAGCTCATTATTTCTATATACATCGGTAATATAAGGTAAGCACAAAATTGTTACCCTTAGCAAAACAGAAAAAATAATATTTTTTTAAATTTTGTTAGTCATGTACATAATAACCCTATAGACAAAAAACCTTCGAGAATCATCAGATTTTTTTTTCACTAATAAGTATCCATCAGTATTTATAGTTATGGTTTTAAAAAAATAAATGATTTAAATAGAATTTATGTCATTTCCACGATTGATGTTATAATACAAACAGAATCCGAATAAAACAAAAACGTAAGAGGCTATTAGAATATATCATAGAATTAAGATTTTCATGTAAAATATTGAAATGAAATATGTGAAGTTGACTCACAATGACATGAGCCCTCAAGTACATGTCCAATCGTGTTATTCACTGACTGACATGACCTTCCATTTCACTCAATACATGAGTTAAGAAATTCAGTAGGGTGTTAGAAAAGTCTTTAACAGTGTCAAAGCGTAAATATTGAGTATGCTTGTACTTGATGCCCACTGTAGATCTTGAGAATTATCCTCGTTCGTACACTGCTTTCAGTCTTGAAAAACTTTTCTGAACCCATTTGGAGTTTTGTTCGAATTGTATTAGTAATTAATAATTTCAGACATGTTTTTTTTTAGAAATAAATTTAAATTTCATTCTATAATTTGTTTCCCTAATCCTGCTTGTATCTTTAATAAAATTTTCTTTGATAATATATTTGGTATTCATTTTATGTTTAGATAAATAATTTATAATACATTATATACTCGTCTACATCATTGTTGTTATTTTATGGGTTTAGGATCTTTGTGTCACAACACCAGATATTTGCTAACTGTAATCTTTTCACTTTATATTTGTTGGTTAATACCGTGTTGTTTATTCTCATAAATTTGGAAAGAATGATAAGATATAAGTGCAATGTGATTGTTTTAGAGTTACCGAAATTAATACAGTCACAGTTCACAAGTTTCACTTTCTTTTATAAGGGCTGGTATTACAGATTTGATAAAATTCATTATGGATCATACAACGTCACGTTCCTTTAGTATGGGTAGCACTAAAGGTATTTAATCAAATTACCTCTTTTAAGTCAGTAGTCACACACAACGATCATAATATTTGACAAATATTCGATAAATGTAATTATAATGAGTTATAAAATTCTTTCTGAAAATAAGCGAATATAAGCTGTTGACACGTGTATAACAAATAAATGACATTACACCCCATATTAATGTTTTTCCAATATTTCTAAAACTGTAGATTAGCTATAAATAGAAACAAACACCTATATTTACTAAAAAATTGTAGATAGCAGCAAAGCTAAAAACTGTAAAATGTACAAAACTCGTTTACTGTAAACAGTACAAAAGTTGCCTGCTATATTACCTAGTCAGGTTAATAGCGCCAACAAATTTTACTAAGACCACAAACCTTATACGAAAGGATTGAACGTGTGGGTAAAAAATAATGTATTGGGTAAGGAAAAAAAATTAAATTATAAGTATTCAGAGTTCCATGATTCACGGTTTCAATTTCATTTAAACCATTTAGTTGAACATGGCCTGTATATAAATGATATATTATTGTACAACAAAACATGTAAAATGCCACTATTTTGGATAAAAATTTGTTTCTAATTAGTTATTAAAAGAAAAAAACCGCCGTATACTTTATTTCAACTTTACCCATTATACTTACAATGACTCCATAAAACATAATTTCTTATTTATATGTCTGAATCTTGATATTTCTAAGCTTAAATGCAAATCTTAAATTGACCGATTGGTAGACCAAAAAGCAGCATTTTAGTTAACATATTTTACTAAGATTATCACAAAATACTAACCTACTAGTAAATAATTTATATTTTTGTTCATAAATTATGGATTTTAGCTAGCTAGTCAATAATGGCTTGGTGATTCTAATTTTATTTACATTCATATATTTAACCTTTTGATGAAAATCTTACTTGAAGTAATGGAGAAAATTGTGATCTAAAGTAGTCACAACTTCTATACTGCAAATAATACCCTCAAGTAATTGCCATGTAATGCACTTTTGTAAATACTTCAAAAACCACCCAATGAAAATCAACTTTCCTATTCACCAAACTTTACTTCGTTTGATTCTTATATCTGAAAATATCTTCTCAAAATATAACAGTGAGTCATAAAGAATATTTGAGGATGATGAGTCTCAAGAAACATAATTTTATCACTAGATTGCTGCTTTGCTGCCCATATTTCTCGCTTTTTTTTATTTCATTTCATGATTACGTAACATTCTTAATATCCTTTCATTCCATTATAGGTTCGATACCGATAGAATCTTTTGTCAGATATGTGGCTTTGCATTCAGATTTCCACGATTCACAAAAAGTTTATGTATGTAATATATATATACCTATTGACAAATACCAGAAAACTTTCCTAAAATAGAACATAACACCTTCAGTATCATGCCATTAAACTGTTGAAGTGAGCTGATTCAAAGATATATACCGCACCCACAGAATCTCTGTCAGATCTGTCAGATGCAATTAATTCATATCTCTATATATATATATATATATATATATATGTATATATATATACAGTTCGTAACAATTTTTATGTAATTCAGATAGGTATTAAACTGAGCAGAGAATGTTAAATATGTATGGAAATTCTCTATTTTTTTGAAAAAGTCACTATAAAGTTGCATTTTTAACAAAAAAATGTTATGTTTTTTTGTGAAATTACGTGGCAATAAATAAACAAAATTTTAATTATTTTGATAAAGAGACTTAAAAAAGGTAGAATATTCAAATATTTTATTAAACTTCGCGGCGCCACTTATAACGCTAATGTTAACAAATTTGATGAGTAATGTAGGAAGCTTAATAAGATTTTTTTAAGTTTCCAAGGTCTTTGTGGTGTTTCACATTTAAGAGTTTAAAATAAATGCACTAAAATATTAATTATTAAAGAAACCATCAGGAAATCTTTATCCAAATCATCGGATGTTTACAGCAATGAAATATAATATAAACTATCATTTTAAATGTAATATGTAATATACCTGGTATTTGACTTAAAAATAGATATATATATATATATATATATATATATATACCCCAAGATATATATACCCCAAGATGACCCCAAGAAAAGTTGATGAGTAACAATGTATTCAAAGGTCCAGCACATTTCCATCCACCTTTGAAATCTCAAACGAGAAAGACTGCAAGAAAGAATGGGAAAAAGGGTAAAAGTGTAATAGTTACTGATACCCCAGAAAAAGAAGAAATTTAAAAAACAAAACAAGGAAACAAGAGGAAAATTGAAGGTGGAAAAAAATGTAATGACAAAAAAGGAAAAAGTACAGTCAGAAAAGTGCTACAATGTAACTCCACATCCGAATCAGATACTTCTATCATCTTGAAAGTGATGATGATATGATAAATGAAAACTCAAATGAGAACAATACGCCAAGCATAAAAGAACAGCTAGGGCAATTTACAAGAGATCCAATAGAGATTTTTTGTTCTGGTTGAATTTCAAGGAAAGAAGAATAAAGTATCCTATGTGGCTAAAGTTTAGCAGTTAATGACGCAGATTTTGATATCAGTTTTATATAAAATGATATCTTCACCACAATACATGTTTACTATCCTCAACATTCCTGATTTATCTATAGTGCTTAAATGGGATGTCAAAATTATTTTACCGAAACCTGTTTTTTACTTTTTCAATGTAGATTTTACCAATCTTAATACTCGTTAAATTTTATTATGTTAATTGAATTTATCTCATTAATGTTCAAAGTTGTCTCATGATAATAATGTGATTCTTTTCCAAACTTTATCAAAGCTAATTGACTTTTAAAATGCCTGAAGAAATTGAATAGGTATTTATTTTCATTATTTGTTAATATTTTTATATTGTTTTTCAGGAAGGTGATAAAAGAGAAGTTTATGTAAAAAATATTTTGGTTATTATATTTAGCTACCCATCTATTGATTCATGTCATTCTTTAATTTTGTTTTCGCAACTGAGTATTCTAAAAAAGTTATAAGTATGTTCAATGGATGTAAATATATAATTTTTATTAAGTTTTTCATTTTATTGATATATGTATGTACATACATACATACATACACACACACACACACACACACACACACATATATATATATATATATACACACACACACACACATATATATATATATATATATATATATATATATATATATATATACACCTTGATTCACTGGGTACACAGTGAACCAGATGGAGTGTTTAAACAAAAAATTTAAAGTAATTTAAAAATGTGATGATACGGGTCAAACGATTACACAGGTAAAATGTTGATACATTCTGGTTTCCTGTTTACGTAGTTTTTATAGTATTAGCGCTGAAACAGAGAATTATTGAGCTTCTAAATAAAAAATATTTCACTCTGGACAGTTTACCCTACTTATTTCAATATTATCCAGGTGATGTTGAAATAAACATGCCAATAGTTTTATAAGTAATTATAACAATATATATTGCAGTATATATACTTGAATCGACTCCATCACAAAGTATAATAGCAAATGAAATTCATCACAGAATAATGCTCTATGTTTAGAATTAGGGAGTATATTTTGGTATTCAAAAAACAATTCAAAGCCATGTCCTGAAAAATGTTTGAATCAGTATTGAACCTAAGATGGAATGAGAATATTTGAAGGGCATAGTTATAAAATGATATGATGACCAGCATATATTTTTTGAGATCGATCATTCTTACATGTTCCTTGTGAGACGTTGAGAAGTTGTCCACATATAAAAAGTAGGTTGAGGTATAGTTGAAGTATAGTATTTGTCAAAATATGAGATTTGATTTGAATTGGGATGAATTTTCGGATTATTTTCAAAATGGTATTACATTAAATACTTGAAGACATATGCAGTATTAAAGGATGTACAATTACATCAATCACTTTAAGTGTGATATTGATCAATTAAATGTCAATATTACTTTACTGTAGCTGAAAATGGAATCAACAAGCCATTATCGACCAGCTTAGCTGATTAAGCTATATCTAATTATGAATAAGTAGAAATTATGAATAACTGCTGGTAGATTAACAATTCATCATAACAATAGCTTTATTAATAATGATTTAAGATCTGCAATCAAAGTGTAAATTGGCATGAATAGATGAAATAGTTTGATAAGATTTGCTACGGAGTCGATAAATATAGAATATAAGCAAGCAAGTGCCAGTCAGAAAGGTAATATTGTGGAATTTGTGGTTATTTGTATCATGTATGTTGTTAATTAAAATATAGTAATGAGAAATTATGTATAAGCGACAAACATAGATAACTGAGTCTAAGATATCTCAAACGACAACTGAATTTAAGATATCTCACTTTCAAAATGGCACTTCGATTAGTAGAAAATATTTCTTCCAAACAATTTCTCTATTTGTGCAAAGTAATACAGCTCCATCTAGTTGAAACTTAATTAGTTTTTAATAAAATTAGGATTTAATTTTATTATATAAATAACACTGCTCCATCTTCTTATATAATACACTTCATTGGCAGTTAATTTTGATTAAGCTGTTATTCAGATATTTAGTTTAAGTGACCTACCCACATCAAACAAGAAATAACAAATGTTAATTAACGAGATTTGCTTAATAAATGCAATAAATGTGTCAAATGTGCCGTTTGGTAAAGAAGTTTTATCAAAATGAAACAATTTTTATGGAGACATTCTGAGTAGCATGGATCTATGGCCTTTTTCCTTTTTCCAGTAATAGATGGGAAAAAATGTTTGGATCAAGGTTGCAATATTTCAAACATTGTGTTCCACAATGTATCATCCTTTGGGTACTTTTGTTACATTGTGAAATAAATTTTAAATAAATGAAATAATTTTTTTACATTGTGAAATAAATTTTTTCCATATATGACAGTAGCCTAGATTTTAAAGTAAACCCCAAGTAGGCCAAATTTCAATATAATCGAATGAAAAATGTGGTTTCCAAAGTGTACCCATTGCTGTGTTTTGTGTTGAGCACAGTCAAAACATTCATGAAGATGAGAAGTTATGGTGTCTCTTGCTCGATTTCCACTTGAGTATGATGTTAAAGTCTTGATTCTTTGCTGTACTACATCTTCTAACATGATTGAGAGAGTACAAAGGCGAAATGTATGCACATTGCAATGCTCATGAAGCACACCTAAATTGACTAAGCTAAAGCAATTTTGCTGCTTAAACAGCATTCTATACAGAGCCGTATTGAATTGAGAGCTACAGTGCTCTGCAATATTTCTAATTATATATTAATTTAGACATTGTAAGCCAACTGCAGTTTCATGTGCCCTTTCTTCTGCACTTACCCCATCTACACACTTTTACGATAACACCGCTCGTACTAAAGCAGCTTTGTAATGATCAATAGTTCAAAAGTTCCATTCTATCATCATCCAGTTTACCATACAAATACAAGTTGTCCATTTATGGAATTTTATTCAAGGGTCAATCTGTAAATGGTAATCCGTTAATCAAAGTTAATTTGTATTTCTGAAATATCTTTGTTAATTGTTATTTATATTACTTAATTATTGTTACCATTTTTGGTCAGTTAATTCTCAGTAGGATTTTTTTACGTTTTTTAACTTTTGATTAAAATTATTACTGTTATTTTATGTATCATTATTATTTCAATCAATTTAAATTTAAAGTGATAACATAATTAATAGCTCCTTCCACTTATATGTAAAAACAAAACACTTAACGTAGAATAGTATCTTGATGTGCGAATGTCAGGATATCATTTTGCCTGGAATGAAACTAAAAAATTGCCTGGAATAAAACCATTTTATGTGAAATAAACAAATAAAAATAAAATATTTAAACTATGAATGGGTTCCCGGATTTGGTGTCTGGAGTCATGGCTGATGGAGTTTTATTGAATTTATAATAAAATTCAAAAGTCGAGATCTCCACAATATGTGCCTTTCTGTGAAATTTACCTCAAAGCAATGGGACGGAATGTTATGTGGATGTAGCATAACCATAAACCTCATTCTCTCCAAATATTTTGGTAATATTACTTACATACAGAGGCATAAATTAAATCCAGATTGTAAGATTAATAGCGGGTATAATGTATAGGTCGACAGTCTTTGGTCTGATTAAGGGAGAGAGTTTCCAATAATGGAATAGAGCAATAATTCATTTGAACAATAAAGTGAATATTATCCTAAAAGTTCAGAATATGTCAGTATTTGTACAGCTCCTACGATTTCTATAATTCAACTTAAATAGGAAAACATTTTTTTTACTTCAACTATTTCTGTGTACTTCACAAATAGTAAAAGCTCCACTACGACTTTATTGATGAACCATAATGTTTTATAGAATTTCCTGCCTCTTTTCAGTATCTATGATTAATGATGATAATATTACAATTAAAGTATTGATATCATTGACTTTTTTTAACAATCGTAAAGCTACCTGGCACCTCCCGGCAGTTAGACAATACATTGCCAGTCATAATTTTCCACATATATAATACTTTTTTATATTGACACATATCGGCTACACATTGCTTCCTGCTTCTAATTACTCTGCTCACTTCTCGGAATAATAGCTAAGTTAAATTTGAGTCTTGGTTTGTTTCTTCTTGAAACATTTAATAAATTCATTAAATCAGAAAGCAACTTCAATTCCCATTTCTTTAAATACTTCCAATTCAATGGTGTGTGGCTGTTGAAAGAGTGCATCATTTTATAAATTTCATTCATAAAAGAGTAACATTAAGTATATAAGTACAAATTATGCTTTCATGAAAAAACCATCTGGCTTTTTTTAAATTAAAAATTCAAGCACTTGCATGAAACACAAACTACATTTTAGAGAAATTAATCTGATGAAGTGATTTCTCCAAAGGAATTGGAATATATGGGATTAGATTTGATAATTATTTAACTATGATGGAAGGATGTATGGTTAAAGTAGAAGATGTCTGTGTGTCCTACATGGAAGCACATATTGCACTCGAACCTTTTCTTTTTGCACAGTGTTGAAGTTACCAAAAATTATAGGGTTGATGTATAGATATATGAGACCATTAGTAATATATTTCAGTTCTGTTAAAGAAGCTTTTCTCCACGGGGAGGAGAAAATCTATTGATATCTATTTATATATTTTATGATATCTATTTATATATATGAGATCTATTTGATTAGAAAAGAAGAAATTTACCACGCTGCCGTTCAGTTGGCAGAGGATTTTGCATATTTATTTTGTGAGGTAAACTGTCACAATTATAACTAGCCACCATTTCACAACATGTTTCCAAGTGCCTATTAGTTAACAAAGTGAAACCGGATAGTTCAAAAAGATTACATTGTTGTTTAAATATTCCTTGCTAATAAGGTGGGCGTACAGATTCTATTGCACAAGGAGAAGCACTGTCAAAGTCCCAAAAATTTCTTTTAACATAATGACATATTTATTTTCTCGAACTCAAAGGGAAACACGAGTGTATAAAATAAAAGATCATACGTTAACGGTCATCTGAGAATTAGGAAGAAGTAATGAATATTACCTGTCATCTGTGAATTGATAAGATGTAATGGATGATTGCTAGGAATTATTTTTATAAATTTTTTTTGCTATCATTTTCTTGTAAAAACTTTGAGATAACAAAAAATAAAAATATGGGAAGATATTTATGAAAAACTTCCCCAAATAACAAATTTGATCTAAATCCATTTAGTGGTTCAGCCATTGGGTCATATGACGTACCTACACAAACACATACATAAATAAATTATATTTTGATGTTTTATACTCTATTAGATAATACATCTTCATTTCTATAGCAACTCGATATTATAAAATGAAATATTTTAATATGTCAGCAATCAGAATATCAAAGTGCATTAATGGGCATACCATTTGAAACCACATCGAGAAAAACATTTTTTTTCTGATACAATTAAATGATGTAACCATCTAAAGTAGTTGTAGTTCGGGAGAATTGGCGCTTTCTCCTGAAATAAAAGTCCCTTTGAAAGTAAGACTAATTAATTTAAGTACTTCACGGATATATGGAGGTCTTTGTAGTTAGGTTATATTAATATCCTGATAACAGTAATTGTATATGTATTTATAAAATGTGGAGTGTAAAATCATTAAATAAAGCTGAAATAATCATAACCAATTATTAAAGGAGGCCTGTGGTGGTAGCTATTTTTAGCAACTCTGGAATATGCATAAAAATTAAGATTTAAATATAAAAAACTATAGTAATAATATGTAATTATTGTAGTAAAATGTAAATTACTGTAAAAAAAAAATAAAATAAAAGTTGTTCCCAACAGGTGCACTTTAGTAAAATAAACTTTTTGCTGACTTTAGTTTAATTGAAAGAAAACTTATACAAAACTGTATTTTGATTAATTACAAGCGCTGCTTGTGATATATTTATTTAATATAATATATTTGAAGTTTACCATACAAAGTAATGAAATGCTTTTTCCAATTTAATTTTTACTAAATGCTATTCGATTAAATATTGATTTTAATTGTGTGTAGTATTAGTAATTATAAAAACCATTATGTGTTACATTTTTCCTTTTGACTACAAATTAAAAGAGGAAAAATGATCTTTTGCTGATCTGCATCCACTATTGACTTTCATCGAAATGATTGTCAAAACACTGAATCCTTGTTTTCAGTCAATAATTATCATCTTTTGAATATCACATGTATTACATGAATGCTCGTTTTCAGTCATTATTTTTGAACATTACTTCAACTTCAAGTAAGTTAGTGCTAATTCTTATACTGTGATTGAAGGACAATCAATTTTATTCATTTTTTGTTACTAATAATAATAAATGTGGCAAACCTGAATGGAATATTTTTAATTCTTCAGGTCACTAATTTAATTTTTTTCTAGTGAAACCTCTTTTAACATATATGAAACACATAAGAACAAAGATTTGATATATATTCGTGCTTCTTTTGCCATGTTATACAATTGCTGACTTTAAGCAATATCATTTAAATATTATTTCCATTTAGTAGTTTGTCTATGATGTCTAAAACATATTCGTCTATCTTCCTCTGGCCTCTCATTACTTTTATAATCTCTTCATGTGAAAGTATTCTGTTCCATAGTAAAACGAGGAATCCTTGTAATTAGGTCATGTCTTTTCTACAGTTTTATGTCTATGTGAACTACCATTTGCAATTATATGCTTCATATGGAGACCTCGATTATTACAACACAAAATGGTTAAAAAAAAATTGTTTCACCTAATGAGTATGAATTTTTTTTATTTCAATTTTAGTTAAAATTATAGTTACAATTGTTTGTGAAAATATAACCTTTCAATTTAGGTGTAAAGTGTGCAAGCGTCCCAGAACATAAAAATAGGTGTCCGAGTTAATAGAATTTGATTGGAATTTACAAATGAAAGTATTTTTTGATAAATTTGCATCAGCTATTTCAAGAGATGTAGGCAAATGTGGAACCGTATTATGTACCTATTTCAACACATGATCGATTGTTTTTTTTATTTTTCAACAGAAAATTTTGAAATTTTTCCCTTGTGTGTTGAAGGATACTTGACTATATGACAAAATTATAAAAAAACAAATTGCTACAATTGTTTAAACTGGTGCAAGTCTTTCTTGTTTTGTCCTTCAAGATGAAACTGTACATTGTTTTGTTTGCATATACATTTTCAAAGTTGGTAACATCATTTTCAATATAAGTTTATGTGGTGTGTCTATTTTTTTGCAGCCCAGGGACAGTTAAATCTTTTGAATGAAGAAACTAACTAATTTTGTATGTGTCAGAAACAGTCATAATTATTTGTTTGTGATGAAAAAGTATGTGTTTTCCTTTGAAATCTGCTCAAATTTTTTCTTCTTGAATATAATTTTAAATTGAATGTAAAATTACTTTTGTCTGGAATGCGACATTTTTAGACAATATATAATTTCAACTATTATCATAAAAAGGCGATTTTATAATTCCTAATAGTTGACGTATCCTGATATTGACCTTGCTGTCTATTCCTAACTCAGCAGTGTGAAACGTTGGTTGCCTTATTTATATTTGAACGCTTTTCTCACTTTGAAATTTAAAACATTTAAATCTCTGAGGTATTTAATTACAGTTTCCTTAAAACCATACAGTCTTCTATAAAGTTGACAGCCAGGATTTCATTTGTTGAAATACTTACGAACTCGATCATCAGCGTATAATCTGGTCAAGCAAATCGTAATCCCTTTCACTTCCAGATATGTGTTCTCGCATAAAATGCACATAATAGCCAAACACATTATAAAAAACATTGGCCAGTACATAATAAGTAAAATTGTTTTCGGTTCATAACATTGCAATTAAAAAGAAATTGAATTATATTCGATGAATGCTTTTGCAGATTTATTTTTTTACATCATTGAAAGTTTAATTAGACTATTAAATCTACTTATAAAAAAATATTTGTAAGATATACTTACAGTGTATTTGAATAAATTCAATGAAATAAAAGCACTAGTGATTGACGTTGCAAACGTGATGATCAAAGTACAAAATACCTAAAAATAAAAAAATATATCACACTAATGTTAAATTAATTTTATATTGAAAGTAAATACACTTGAAAACTTTTATACCTGAATCTGAAATATTTTACTAAAACATTTCCAGATCTGCATCAATTGAATTAAATAGTTTGACAAGTCATAAACACTTTTCTGCTTTAAAGGTACATTAAATTGATTATTAAAGAATTTTAGATGTGTCTTTACACACTGGTTATTGCCGAAAATGTTTTCAATAAGAATGCCATTCGTTACAATCATCTTCTCTAGAAATGATTTGATTAGTCTCATACGTCGGTTGATACTGGAAAACAGAAAAGAACTATTTTCAAATAGTAAACAATCGTAGACATGAAACTGATCAAGGAACATTCAGTCATCAATTCCAATTTGGGTAGGATTGCTCTCCGTAAAAACAAATCACAAATTTTGTAAAAGCAAATGAACACCACTGCTGATATAATTGTAATTTTATTACGTATTTTGTCTGCGAAAATAATCTCCCGTCTATAGATTGGTTCAAAGAGCATATCAGTTTGATCAATGAGAAGAATTAATTCATCTAATGACATCTTTCTCCAAAATATGGCAAGGCACATTAGATATGACACGTATGTGTTTTTAAAAAAATGAAATAGAATAAGAATAGGAAACCGTGCATAATATTCAGAGGCATGACACTTTATTTGAAGCAAGTGAAGAAAACAAACAGTTATGAAACTATATAGTAATTTAATTTTAGATGAAAATTTTGAAATACGTGTGGTCTTCTTGAATACACCAAATACAGATTGAATTCTTAATAAAGACAAAAGAGTATTTTCGAAAGTTATATTCTGATTATTTTTAATAATTCCCAAAATATTGTATTTAGGCATTTTTAAATTGTTATTTGTTTATGAAGGGAACAATTGTATCCCTAACGACACAGTGTAACAAATATTCGACAAGAAGTATTCTCTGAACGGAAAATCATTATTATTAAAATTAGATGAAGTTTATTTTCGTTTCGATGACGCAATGAAATACCCAGACGCAATTCAATAGTTGAGGTCAAAACAGTAATTAGTATCAATAATCAGTTTGATGAAAGGAAGTGTATTTTCACATTAGATCATTGAAAACATATCCAATCTTTAGTCCATTAAATTTCAAGAGAGAATATTTATAAACAATCGAATTTGACAGCTAAAATTTGGTTGGCACAAATGTATATTCGATCAGCTGATGACAATTTAGAAAATTGATTGTATTATACCCAGACCATTATAAATTATATACATAATCAAAACATTAACTTCAGAAAGTTTCACCATAAAAAATGTTACAAATACAAATATTATACTATTATTTTACTGACACAAAATGTGAAATTTTACACGGTAAAAATGGATAACCCTCCATTTTTTTAACAAAATTAGCAGACATTTCAAACATTTCGTAAAAATGAACGAAATTTAAACTCTGAAAAAGCCTGGAGCGCATATGCTATTCATTAATTTTATAAGGCATTAGAGTAAGATAGCGACAATGTGTCAGCTTATGCTGCCATATTTCTAGATTTGATGACATTATATACAGATATATTTATGTTATATTTGGCGTATAGATAATTAAACAAACATTGTGACATGTTATTTTCTTTCCAAATAAATGTTGGTACTACAATATTTTCCAGCGTTGCCTACAAATTATATATGTCCTATAGTATAATGTTTTTATAAAAACTGAGCTTTTACTAATGTTCGACATATTTTTATTAAAAACATTAGAAAAAGCTTTAATGTCAATATCAGTTATAGGTTTGCGCGAAAACATCCTCAATTTTTTTAAAACAATGAGATTTAGAATTATCTTTACATATTGCAGTCGTTTCTGAAATGTGACGTTATAGGTTTTATTGAAAATTTTCAGTAATATCTCTCGAACTCTCTTAAATAAAATTCAAAGAAAAACTTTTCAAACGGTTATTATTTGCTCTTTCAATTAGTATCCATCACAATACACAAGTGAAAAGAAATTTGATTATGTTTGTCTCATCTAAAAGTAACATATGAATATTTTTGAGCAGTAATGAGGTACATGTGGATCAATATGCTGTATCACCATTCAAAATTGAAAGTTTCTAAATAAAAAAAAATAACTGTTAAATGGACATGTGGATGTGGACACATCACATACTTAATAAATATTCAATTTTTTTACTTTCAATCCAAGGAACCTTAAAAAAATTATTTAAAATGGAATAAGTAAAGTGACACATTCACCATAAGATAACTGTTATGTGCTTTGTTCTTATGGAGATATTATGTTAAGTCAGATCGCACTATATATATTATTTTTGTAAGAGTTTTTTTGCTTTGGAATTGTGTTTTAACTTAGTTCAATAAGTTCTATTTAATGTTAATATTAAAATAATACATGTATTAAATATATTATATTCATGTTTAACTTAAAAATATAACATACCATAATATATTAGAAACTGCATACTCAATACTTACGTAAGAATGGTTACACCATTATTGTATTAAATAGACTAGGTGTATTCAAAAAGATAGAGTCTGAAGAATACTTAATAGAAAATTTCAAAAACATAATGTAAGTGTTGAGTATACAGTTTCTGATATATTAACGCGTGCTATATTTTTAAGTTAAACATGATTATATTATATTTAATATGTGTTTGTGTTAATTTCTCTTAATGATATTCTTCACAACAGGCATATAAAAATCATAATTAATTAAGATCATGCTGTAAATAGATTATTTAGTAAATAGACAATGTTTCTGTGTTAGATATTAAACTGCATTCTCTCCTGTTTAATGATAGGTAATATGTATAATATTAGTAACAAATTCTTTAAAGCATTGCCATCTATATTTCAAAATATGGCGAAAGTGTATTATATATTATGCTGAAATATTTATAACTTTGCATTATAAAAGGATGGTCGGAACTTCATTTCACAAAGGCGAAAAAGCATTCAGTGACTAATATTATCATCTGTGAATATAAGGCATTGGCGAAGCCAACTGGTCAAATGTTTCTCAGCTTCACAAAATTATAAAAATGAAGAGTATTAGTACGGCAAACATAATCAACATAAAATATAGATGGAATAAAAGGCTTTGTATACTCGGTTCGACAGGTCGGTGTTGGGAGATTAAATGCTTCAATGTCAGTGCCTGTTTTCAGGTATCAATGATTATTAATTATTTACGTCAATTATCAATTTACTATCACACATTTATCACAATGAAATATAATATAAATGTATTTAAAAATTAATATAAATTAATTGAACTTTAATAATTTCTATGTAAAATGCATTTCGCCATTTGTATTGCAACACCACGATTATACAATTCCTGAATTTTAGATCCTATTGGATAAAGAATTGAACCGTACTTTTTCTGAGTAGGGTTTAAGAATTTCCACCCATCAGAAACATTGTATCTCATTACTTAACATTTGTTGATTATTTAAATATTTTATCACTGCTAGTATTCATATATTAGTTTGTGGCATTAACACTACAAATCTACACAGTCTCCATAGAGATTTCGAGGTGTGCGTTTCAGTGAGTGTATAATTTAATTAAAAATATAACTTTTCGTAATAACTCATAATGGGGAAATAAATTACAGTATTAATTTTAAATAATGAACATTGGCACTTTTCAGATGAAAGTAATATTTATTCTTCATATATATTTTGGAGGTTATGTACATATAAAAGAATTATACAATTTGGGTAATAAATCTTATTTCACCTAGTTTTAGGTAGTATAATGGTAATAAATGATGAAATAAAAAAATTTCACGCTTTTTCTTGAATTTTATATCAAATTCAACAAAGTAAGTTGAAACAAGACATAATTAATTTTACTATAATGATTTTTTTCTCAACTGTGAAATGTTCATGGTCAACAACATTTCGATACTTCGCATGTTTTAAAAATGGTTATTAATTTTTTTCCAATACTATTCATTTTAGATTTATGTAAATTAAAACATTTGTTTTGAATAATTATTTGTACTTATGTAAATAGATTACGTGCTAAATACATGTATGTATTGCTATGTAAATATATTTACACATATATGTAATGGTATGTTCACATGTTTACATATCTATATATATATATATATATATATATATATATATATATATAGCATATGTAACAAATTTCATTTTTCTATTTTGGCAATTGTTGGTTATTTAATTAAGGGTTATACCGTAAGGTATGCAAATAACAAAATGCCATCTGGCATTGCGTTGCTTATTTTAATTATAGTAAAAATAAAATTTTATTATAGTGACGATAAAGTTTTTATTAGAAGTCGAAGTGGCACTGTATCATTTTGCATTAATAAGTATATTATTTTCTTGTAATTATTTTGCATAATGAAGTGGTAATTTAAAAATTATGTTCGAAGAACTTGAATGCCATTGCTGACCTATTTGTCCAACGTACGCTATTTCTAATTATTATGTGTTCATTAACAGAGCAAACAATAACAAAAACTACAGAATTTACATATCCAGCTAGTGCTGGTTGTATTTTGTACATTTATCGACTATGTGACAAATTTTGTCAAGATATTTGATCTATTAATATTGATAGATACACTGAATACAGATCTTAAATTGATCAACCGGTAGACCAAAAAGCAGTATTTTGGTTAATGTAATTCACTAATATCATCACAAACTACTAACCTACGAGTGAACAATTCGTAATTATTCACAAATTGTATGTAGCTAAATCACCCAAGCTAGTCGATACTGGCTTGGCGATTCTATTTTTATTTATACTGAAATACATTATAGTCTTTTAATTTATTAATATCTCACTTGAAGTGATTTAATGCTTTGTAATTACTCGAGAATTCCTCCCAGTTTGAAACATAACTCGTATTTGCGAAACTGCTTTAACCTACTTTTTATATCTGAACAGTTTCTCAACATATAGCGGTGGCTAATAAAGAACATACAGCAATGATAGGCCTCAAGAAATGTATTTCTGCTTCACTACCTACATTCTCTCACCTTTTTTATTTAACCTCACAATTATATTGCATTCTTCATATGCTCTCATTCCATCTTAGGTTTGGTACTGAATTAAACATTTATCAGCACATGGCTCTCCACAGTTTCCCAAAAACCAAAATATTCTTCAAATATCTAAACCGAGAAAATTATTGTGCATTGATTCTTTCAGTGTCTATGTAATTTTTAATCATTGAGTTAATTTAATTACATGCGCTGAGTCAAGCGATAAGTGGAATTACCTATAAAACTATTATATATATATATATATATATATATATATACATATATATATATATATATATATATATATATATATATATATATATGTATATGTGTGTGTGTGTGTGTATATATATAATTATTTCAACATTATATTGGATAATACTGAAAAAATATACTAACACAGTTTTTTAAATAAATAAACCACCAGGTCAGTTATTACATACAATCGATTGCTGTTTGTGGCAATTTAATATACTACCATGGCTTTAAAACATAATTTTCAAATTTAATCATGATAAAAAGCAAAAAAGTATGTTTAAAGTTTTACAATACTCATAAATTACAAGGTCCTTACTTTTACAGACCATAGGTTACGTACCTAAAATAATGATAAAAATACTTTCAGACGAGACGGTAAAATCAATAATCAGTAATTACTTTCATACGGGAAAACAAATTGTCTTGTTTACATTACAAAGTAGACCAAGGTATTTAATTTATCTAAATGGGTTACATTATGGCTGGGTGTTTTCATTTGTTGTTGGTATTGAGTAGAAGAAACAGTCAATTCTGTTAAAAATGACGCATCACTGTTTACAAGAATCGATCCACTTTCTATTTGCATTACAGTCAATTTTAGGTGTTAACCGATTCTCCCGTAAACTAGAACAAGCAACATCACATAGCTTGACATTAATTTTTCTCGTTATTTTGGGCACCGGTACGGGAATATGATCTCACCATATCACTTTGTATGCTGAAAAAAGGAATAATAGAGTGGCTTTCCCAAATATGTAACGTCATCAGTTTCATATCTTTTCTCTCAATTGACATATTTTGGCAAAAAAATTTATTTGCCAATGGTCTATATAAATTTGATGACATTTTCGGTTATTACAGTATTTTGTTTCGAACAATTTGTTTTAAAAAATTAAAAATCTTGACAAAATTGGGCATATTTATTATATTTGCAAGTCACTTAACATGCTTCATCATTAGAAGTATTGAAAATCCAAGTCTTTTCTCCATAATCATGGACTTCAGTGTATTTAATAACAGACTGGAACTTTTTCTAATGTGTCTTCTTAAATATACCATTATTAAAATCTTAAAAGCAGTGAACTGATTACTTAGGACGTATGAATCAAGAAATATTTCCTAATGATACAAACCATTTGGTACTACCCAGAGTGCCAGACTGGAATGAATTATATGGGTATAGCCATTTCGATGTTATTGTCTATGGCTGACAATTTGTATTGCTGTCTTAATGGTTGTATGCACCTTCAGTGAGGTGTTGATTCTGGAATTCCGTAAATTGAAAATAATCACCGCAAAACTGAGACTTTCCTCTCAAATGTGTTAGTATTTATTAATGTACCATCAAGACATTCACTTTCGATCATACTAATCACATTACATTATTAATTTTACTAGTATTATTTAAACGCAAATGGTGTTATTTATATTTGAGTCAGCACATCATTCATACTGAAAAATATATACTGGTACATTAAAATTGGCCAAATTGTATTTTCAATCGATTCGTCATCCTTACTAATTCTTTTTAGAATAATTTGCGTCCTAAATGAATTACGGCACAACTATTTTGTTCAGTGCTTAAGAACCAATTGACGTTTTATTGATTGAATGCTGTTTGAACTAACAGTCATTAGTTTATCACCTTGTGGGATCTCTTCAATGTTTAACACAAGGGACCAAACATAATATTGATCTTTTTCATTCATTTTATTGAGTTCTGTTTACCTAAGCAGATATTATTAATAGGTAGGATCTATTAATAGTGTCTACTTAGGTCAGGCATATACCATATCACCCCCCCTCCAGAAGTCCCAAAATAATCTATTTATTTTGTTTAGTTCTCGCAAGTTACAAAACAATATACATAAAAATCCCATACAAATATCTTTTTAACAATGAAAAGCGCGTTTGCGTGAGCGAAATTATAGAATAAATAATACCGGTACTAGTACCCATAGCTACTACGTATGTAGTCTACCATTTTGAGTTGCACGTGTGTCTGCGAGCGAGCGATCGGCAAGAGTTTTTTCCTGCTAATTTACTTCAACTGACACTCGTTGCCAACTTGGTTGTGCCCCCCAAAAAAAATTCTGTATCCGCCCTTGACCATCTTAATAATGACTAACACCAAAACCAAATCTAGATGTCCACCGCATATTTGGAACTTTGATTTGAAGTTTCATATTTTTAATTCGGTGTAATACAACAATTTCAAATACTCCTTATCACAGATTTTTAACAAAGTAACAAGTGTCTTACAATGCTATCTAGTAGTTTTTTACATACTGTAAAACCTCATAATTCACCTCAGTTGGCAAATAAATGACGTCAGTCATAAAATTTTCTACAGAACTTTATCTATCATAAACTAAAATTCTAATCAATATCTAATGATTTTGCTGCCTTCGCTTGGCTATCTGGATCTTTTCAAGGATCACTTAATGAACGAACGACGAGAACAACTAGAAAATTTTTGCGTGTGCTATGTATTCGACCTAAGGTAATACGACCGTCATGAATAGTGTCATGAATACAGGGAGCAAATCAATTGGTTATATATTGACAGCGGGCGAAATCTGCTTATTCTACGCCTTCTTTTTAAATTTAAGTGTTTTCATGGCCCTGTTTAACTTGGGTTTAAATTCTCAGCCACAGCTGTGCGTGGGCTTGTACTTGACTCTGAAAATCTTCTTATTTTATTTATTCCAAATATGAGACACATCTTTATTATTCATGCTGCCAGACTAGACAGACTAGATACAATCGAAACATTCAAAATTCATTTGAAAAAAAATTACTTTCTTAACCTCTATTCAGAAATCCCCATTTTAATCCTCTAGCTTTTTTCTTATTCTTATTTCTCTCCTCTTTTTCTGATTTCTCATGTTTTCTTAGACAGTATTCTGCTACACAAAGACTAAGGTTTTATCTTAGGTGTTGTCGTCTTACAGTACTCAATTTTTGTTTGCCTACATAAACCATCTTTGGGCAGATAGATGGTAAGTGAGCCCTCATATAATTTTCTGTATTGACATGCAAAGTACCAAATCCTTGCTTTAAGAAACAAACACAGATGACCTTTATTAGGTTGTGACAGTTCGCTGCATAAGTATATTCATGTGGGTCATTTAGGTATGATAAGTATAAGAAAGTATTTAAAACAAAACTTTCTGACAAAATACACTAAACCAAACTCTGTCTAAATTTATTTGGCCCGAGTGAAGTGTTTTCCATGCAATAGCAATTTCTTCGCTGTGCTTCCAAATTTTACGTCACAAGGCAATAAAAGTCTTCGCATAGTAGCAAATGGTATATCTAAATCCTTTTCATTCGCTATAAATGCATGGTTGGATTAATTACATACATTTTTACTGAAAAATGAATAGTCAAAGTGAAATAAATTTGTGTGGAATTCGAAAACAGATAAGCTGGCATCCAGAGATTTAACTAAATTATAATGAGGTATCACAGAATATCATGAAGTGCAAAACAAGCCCATAAACAATACAGAATCCTAAATGCTGACACCTCTTCTCAAAACATCATTAAAAGTTCTTGGGAAAGAAACAAAAACAAACCCAAAGACATTATAATGAGTTTAATGCACATTGTAAGAAAAAATGTACATTATTGTGATAATCTTTGCCGAAAACAAAAACAGTTTTGAACTCAGCACAGGAAGCTAAGGTGGTAACACTGGTTAGCTAAAGTAGTAGTTTTATATTCCTAAGACCTTAAACTATTTCTTGCAATAAAAGTATGTAAGTTCTAATGAAACTTAAAGGTAGAAGTAAAATGTAAACGAAGTATTAATATTTAGCAATTGTTTGAATGAAGTCATCTTTCAGAAATCTCTCATTTGAACCGGGAAAATTTTGTAACGTTGGTTTTTATTTCTCACCACTAATATAATTTTACACCTCACATGGACCAAATACATTACGATATATGTGCACACGGGAAAAGCATCATAGTGCAATAGCCAAAATATTAAACTTACGGAAAATGAAAATTCAAATTCTCTATCACGAGTACGTTGTGTGTGTAACCATCGCTGTCTTACCCATCTGCTTTGTGCTAACACCATTACGCGGTGTGGTCTGAGAAACCTCAGACCGTGGCAATCCAAAAAAGAATTTTAATAAATATAGAGAGTAATATTTATCCAAAAACATTATTTTAAAATGATTTAGTAATTTTTACCAAGAAGACTCGATTACTGAAATCAGTTGCTATTTATTTGCTGGCCATTTGAAGAATTGAAAATCTATATACTCAAATACATAAAAGAAAAGACTAGTGAAGAGTATGGCAAATTTAATAAATATTTATTTAAAAAGTAATAACAAATATAAGTTTTGAAATGAAACATGGATCAAAAACACAATCTTAGTAATGACATTAAAACAGTAATATTAATAAATACATACATTTTCTTGTATATATCATGAAGCAAAATATCTAATAGATTTACTATTAGATATTTTTTAAAAATACATCGGCGCCTTGTAATATTTAGTAATATTTTGTTTTATTTAAAAATAGTCTCCAGAACTGAGATTCATCCACATGTTATTATTCTCTACTATCTTCATTTTTTAATTCTTTATTTCCATTTTAAAAGTTTTTTAAAATCTCATCCACGACATAATTTGTAAATCTTGATTCAAACTACACATCCTTGTCTCCAGCGTTATTAGAAACAATTAGAATAGTTATTAGGAAAAAGAGTGAAAAAGTTATAAATTTTTCCTTACAATCCTTACGATCTTATAAACTATCCGTATAATGCAATCACCAAAAATACCCATCTCATTTTTATACTGTTGGAAAGAAAAATTTGATGAGGAAGCTCCCCCGGTTCCAGGAATTTTTAAAAAAATTACTAATTGTATTTTTAAACTTTGGTGAATTTACAATTTCTTTTAATTTATAATGTTAAAACTTATAATGGTAATGTTAAAAAATATATAAATAAAACGGGAGATATGTGTAATTAGTGGTGTATGTATATTTAGTATAAATATATTACTGAGAATAATATCCATTTAATTTTTATAAATCCGCCAGAATATTTGCATTGTATAACCTCATAGAATAACATCAATTTAATTTATTACCCTCACTAAAATATTTGTATATCATGTAATTTTCGAAAGTATAATAAAAGCTACACAAGCTTAAAAATTGTCAGAGTAAAACGTTTAATAAAACAATAGATCTCCATACACTCCATGTTTCAAAATATTTTAAAAAACAAACCACCGTACTAAACATTTCTAATGCAATCAATTTTACATGCTATTCATAACAATTCCGTATGGCTGGCCGCTTTTAAATATAACTGCGAAAAATCCAAACTTGTGGTTCATTAATTCTGACAATGGATACTATTTTTAAGGTGTTTCTATGCCCATTACCATAGTGGACATATTATTGCAATAAGAATCAATAGACATGTGATTTGTCTGTTCATGTAAACAATAGAAAGTGGATATGTTCTGCAGTTTAGAGTAGATAGTTCATATATTGTTAACAAATAAAAATAATTATTAATTATAATGCGATATTGAAATCAAAATAATTTGCTAACTCCTTTTCAATTACAACACATTTACTAACACATTTATTAGTTTGCAAACTTTGCTGCCTTGTTAATAAACAATTTTTATTCAATTTACCTACTTGTCTTTTCACTATCCAATTCCCTCATATTCTTTCAATAAATAATCAAGATACACTTAATACTTGTTTATTGTGTAACTAAAATATAATTACCGTTATACTTACTATTATCCAAAATATTGATTAAGTGGACAATTTAAAACTAAGAAATAAAAATTGAATGATATTAGAAGTTGCGATGTACTTTGACTTGATTGCATACATTTTAGAATCTGTGAATAATCAAGTGTAGGATCATTAAGTTAATTCAAAACAAAAAGGTTTGTCTCCATCTACAGTACATACTCATTCCAAAAGAGATTATTCTTTCGATGCTATAATAATTTGTCTATATCATTTTGTTTCAAATAGACGAAAGATATATTACATTTATCTACTGGTTAAAGAAACTTAAATCTCTGTAAGAATTTCTTATCAGTGCTAATTGGTAATGCTGATCTGGTCTATAACTTACAGGCTATCATTAATATTAAACCATTATATTAACAAAATTATCCAGCAACTTACTATCAGGTTTTAAATCAAAACAAAGGTAGCACCTCTTATCACTGTTTACAGATTTCGTATTCCACTAGTCAGATATATATATATATATGTATATACATACATATATATATATATATATACATATATCCCAGAGGTCAAATTGCATATTGTCCAGATGCCATATTACATATCAATTAAAGATTAAGATAATGTAGACCAATATTTGCAATTCAGCATCTTAGTGTACGAATGATACACATACAATGTATTATATAGAACCTAACATGTCACATTAAAAATTTTCATGGTTTTATACATAGATAGAACTTGCTCTTCTGTTGCAAAATACTGGTTAATGCAAATAATAATGTTGCTTTAACCAGTATTTTGCAACAGAAGTTGCAAAATATTGGCTAATGCAAATATTAATATTATTTTTTCTGCTAAATATATCACCCAGTCATATCAATATTGTAAATTTCTCAAAATTACTTTTATTTTATTGCTCATGACTTTTTATTATTTTTCATTTAGCTTAATTTAGTATTTGTTGATTAAATATAGGACGTAGGAGATGTTAAAGTAAAAAGTTAAGTTTTTGAGACATACTGGTAACAAAATAGATCCAAAAATGATAAATTTCATAATGCAACAAATCATTATTTTTCAATCAAAAAAACAAAAAAACCAGATTTGTATTCCATTCAAAGAAGGAAGTATATATGTTAAGATGTAAGATATTTTGCTTAGAAGTTAAAATCCTCTGGCAGACAGATAGACGATTAGACGGCCAACCAACGTTGTTATAATAATAGAATTAATTCGGTCCATACAGGATCTCAAAAAGTAAACTCCATTGTATTTAAGAAATGAGAACAAGTAATTTCTGTACAGGAAGTTGTCCTTGAATTTCTAGCAACTATTTGCTTTAAGCGGAATCATTTGGCTAGGATGGGGTATGTCAAGGTAAAATTTTGTCTTCATTAATCTTCTCCGTGCATAAAATACAAACATCATTCACACACTGGTGAAAGATAAATCTAAATATATCCAATGCTATTCAAATTATAATATTATTTGTAATTACAATGTAAAAAGGATCCAGGAAATGAAAATTTTTAACCCATAATGTTGGAATACGAAAATAATTTGAGTGAAAATGATTGTTTTTCAAGTTGTGAAGAAAGTGGTAGTGGGAGTGACATTGTGGTGCGCTCACAATTTGGCGCAATGCAAATTTTGAGAGATACTAATAATAGTGACGATAACAATTATTTTGCTGATACGGAGGATGTACCGGACTGCGTAAATATGATGTGACCTTGATTTCAGTCTTTGTTATAATTTTTGTTCACAATATATATTTCCATAATTTTCTTTGTATTTTATTATCTTAGCCATAAGTTTTTATTAAGAAAACACCGAAAAAATTATGAAAGTTGAAAGTTTGGAAGTGATACAGTTTTTTTTCGACACAAGGGTAAATGACATTAAATCAAAAGAATGCTTTGGCATTTTTAAGTATATATGAGTAAAAAACCATGGCACTAAAACGGTAAAATAAAGAAAATATGGGCTGTTAGCTAATTTCGATCATCAGATCTCTAAAAAAATTATTTTTTGAAAATTTTTCAAAAATTCAAATCGATCAAAAATTAAATTTGCATGTTTTGAAACACTTTCGCTGATATTCACACACAGTTGTACATAATGTTGTGGCATTCATGTATTTATATAAACTTGGCATTATCTTTCCATTTTCTTTGTTTCACCAGAGTAAAAGTGGTAATAAATTTGACTTTGTTGGTTAGAAGAAAATTTATGAATAAATTTATTTAACCATACCATGTAGATTATTATTCTGCACATGTAGTTCATGCTTATATTCATTGTAAATCTCATCACAATTGATTTTAATACAAAGAACATGCAATTATATGGAGTGGTAATAACTTTTCACATGTTTCCTTATGATTTGTAAATGGATTGCAATAATAAAAATGTCTCACAAGACTATAGCCTAAAAGTTTGAAAAAATACCAATGTCATAATGTGGTAAAGTCAAATATAGTTTTCACAACAGTCTAATTGTCGTAAAAATAAGTTATTGATTTCTTTGACATACATAGAATTAAATTGATAAGCCTATTATAAATAATAGTGCTATTTATTGAGATCACTTCACAAGTGGTGTTAGGAGTAAAATAATTGCTTAATGTGTATTATACACTTGTATCACTTTCCATAAATTAGATTTTTTGCATTTAAATATGTAAATTTTACATGAAATGCATACTTTCATCGGTTTAAAATTCTTCCATTAAACTGACATGTGTAATTTGTGTCACTTCTAAATAATGTATTGGCCCCTAACTTTATTTGCCTCGATAATCAACAGCCATTAATAAGCAAATCAAATTCAATGTGTGTCAAGGTAAAATATGCCTACAGAATACAATGAAAACATGCTGAACAAAACCGTTAAGCCTTGATAAATAATGTGTAATAAATGTATCAAGGACGTCGCCAGCCTGGGCCAGGAGGGCAGGCTGATAGATGGAGGATAAATAAATATGAACTGCAGGTACGATAAACACAATTTGTCAAATTTTAATTATTTTACATCAGAAAATGTAAAATATTACTTAAGCATAATCAACTAAAACATCCAGTTTTTCAAATTTTCCACCATTTTATTATTAAAATTCTCTACGTTATGTAGTGTAATGTTTCTATGAACATTCACATTCACCATTCTTAGCCAGATTTTGATTCATCTCATTCTGCTAAAGGATCACTCTATAGTACACGTTGTGTACTAAAGAATGATAATAATTTTCATAGTTTCACCCTTTTCAGGAAAGAAGTTCATCGCCTCTTTTAACACAAAAAGAACGTCAATTTTAATTGTGTTGGGTTTATCTTGCCACAATTGTTGCCAAAATCCCATTTCATTTTTTATTTTTGATAAATTGCAAAATAGGGCAATGCAGACTTTCGTAAGATTTTCTATGAACATGGTTTGCATGCACATGAGGTATAATTTACTTACAGCAAAGGATGAGGTGTTTTTTGAGTAAAACATGTTTCAAGAGAAGTAATAATAGAGTCGAAATATGGAATTATTAAAGACTTTTTCCAGGAATCAGAAGGGCTTCCCGCTGGATGGTTGTTTCTATGTTTTTGTCTCTCAGTAATGCATGGCACTAATGTTATCTCCTCCTCCAATCTAATTTTTCCCGCAATGACGACGACCTCCCGAATCACAATAATTTTTGGGCGACTGAAATCTCTTCCAAATAAAATCTGCCATTAAGACATAAAAGTATTATAGAAAAAAATGTGCATATAAAATTTAAAAAAATAAAAATTGGCACAGGTTTAAGTAAAAAAAAACACTTTGTAAGTTCTTAAACATAAACTTTGAATTCTTTGAATAACTAGCCATCATCACCAATCACTTATTATTCTGGTGTAAGTAAACATAATTAATAATATTTCTATGATAAAATTCGGATTATTATCAATAATGACCAGTCCAGTAAATGAATAATCGCAACCTTGTATGTAGTACACATACAGTACAACTATGTATATAATGGTTAATATTAAATTACACAGCCCAGATATTAGCCACAGGTATTATCCATTTATATAGATTTCATTGTTTGATTATATTGTATGTATCTTTAACGGAATATTTTTTCGATGACCTAATGTGAAAATACAGTCTCTTTTATCAAACTGATTACTGATACAAATTACTGTTTTGACATCAATTATTCATATGCATCTGTGTATTTCAGTGCGTCCCTGAAACGAAAATAAACTCGATCTGATTTTAATAATAATGACTTTCCGTTCATGGAGCATTTCTTGTTGGATATTTGTTACACTGTGTCATTAGAAATTTAATTGGTCCCGTCATAAACAAATAACGATTTAAAAATGCCTAAATACAATATTTTCACAATTAATAAGAATAATCAGAATATAACCTTCGAAAATACTCTCTTGCCTGTATTGAGAATTCAATCTGTATTTGGTATATTCAGGAAGACCACACGGGTTTCAAAATGTTTATCTAAATTTAAATTACTATATAGTTTCATAGCTGTTTGTTTTTTTCACTTGCTTCAAATAAAGTGTTATGGCTCTGAATATTATGCACAGTTTCCTATACTTTATCTATTTCATTTTTTTCAAAATACATACGTGTCATATTTAATGTGCCTTGCAATATTTTGGAAAAAGATGTCCTTAAATGAATTGATTCTTCTTATTGATGAGACTGATGAGCTTTTTGAACCAATCTATAGAAGGGAGATGTTTTTGGCAGACAAAATATGTAATAAAATTACAATTGTTTCAGCAATGGTGTTCATTTGCTTTTACAAAATTTGTAATATCTTTTTACGCAAGGCAGTCTTACCCGAAATGGAATTGTTGAGCGAATGTTCCTTGATCGATCAGATGGCTACAATTGTTTACTATTTGGAAATAGTTCTTTTCTGTTTACTTATTTCCAGTATTAACAGACGTATAAGACTGATAAAATTATTTCTAGACAAGATGAGTCTAACGAATGGCTTTCTCATTGAATACATTTTCGGCAATCACCAGTGTGTAAAGACACACCTAAAATTTTTTAAAAATAAATTTAATGTTCCTTTAAAGCAAAAAAGTGTTTATGACTTGGCAGACTACTTTATTCGATTGATGCAGATCTGGAAATGTCTTATTAAAATATTTCAGATTCAGGTTTCAAAAGTTTTTCACTGTGTTTACTTTCAATATAAATTTAATTTGATACTAGTTTGATATATTTTTTTATTTTTAGGTATTGTTCAAGTTAATCATCACACTTACAGCGTCAATCGCTAGCGCTTTTGTTTCATTGAATTTGTTAAAATACACTGTAAGTATAATTTACATGTATTGTTTGTAAATTGATTTAATTGACTCACAACAGTTTTAATGATGTAGAAAATTACTATGCAAAGGCATTCATCGAATATAATTCGTTTTTTTTAATTGCAGAATGATGAACCAAAAACAATTTTATATATTATGTATTGGCCAATATTTTTTATAATGTGTTTGGCTATTATGTGCAATTTATGTGAGAACACATTTTTTGAAGTAAAAGGCATTACAATTTGCTTGACAAGATTATACGCTGATGACCAAATTCGTAAGTATTTTAACAAATGAAATTTTGGCTGTCAAGTCTAGTATCATTTTTAATAAAACTATTATAGAATGTCATAACTTTATACACATTTAATGGTTGCAGAATTTAATTTTACTCTTTCAAAAATTTCCCAACCGGAACTAAGATGCATTTCTCTTAGAAACTATTTATTTTCAGACTGATAAAAATTTAAGAACTCAGTGTAATGTAAATAACATTAAACATGTTTTCTACTTACAGCTTCTGATATTTGCAGACATCTATCGTTACTACTAAGTTTTATAAAAACCAGCAAGTTGGGTCAGTTCAATGTCCTCCACATGTTTGAATTTCGTCTTTCTCTGCTTCTTAGCTTCTTAGGATTATGTATTACATATGTGATTGTGACAATACAATTTATAAATTAATACGAATAAATTTATCACAATTTCTCTCGTTTATGAAAGTAAGAAGAAATAAAAGTAAAATATCCATTACAATGTTGTACCAACATAAGAATATATACCAATCCTTTCTAAGAACTAAAGTTGATAACAAAAATATTTTAATAATATTGCTTGTAAGTTCTTTTCCATTTTACATATGCTTATGTTCAATTGTAGACATATATAGAAGTGTTTCTGTCTTTTATTTAAATTTTGTTAAAAATTCTTTGTAAGGCATTTAAACTTAATGAAATAAAAAGAACTACATTTTGAAAGTATTACTTTATTATAAAATATTTACTTTATAATTTTGTTGATTAATCTGATAAGGTTTGAAAATGGTTGTCTTACTGCCACACGATCAATGTTGTTTAGTTAATTACTACAGATTAAGAGAAAATATTGATTTTACAAATTTTAAAAAAAAACTGTAATTAAATACTTCAGATATATAAATGTTTTAAATTTTAAAGTACTAAAAACATTCAAATGTAAATAAGGAAACCAACATTTCAAACCGTACCACTGCTGAGTTAGAAATAGGCAGTGAGGTCAAATTTAGGAAAGGTCATGTATTAGTTATTACAAAATTGCCTTTCCATGACAACACTTGCAATTATATAAAGATTTTAGATGAAGATAATTTTATATTGATTTTAAAAATATATTCAAGAAGAAAGAAGTTGAGCAGATTTCAGAGGAAAACAAAAAATTTTTGGTTATAAACGAATAACTGTTACTGAACCATAAAAAATGATTTACTTTCTTCATTTGAAAACTTTAACTGCTGCAGGGCCGTATAACAATGGAGCCACCACATGAACTTATATTGACAGTGATGTAAATAACTTTGGAAATTTATGTGCAAACAAATCAATGTACTGTTTCATCTTGAAGGTCAAAACAAGAAAAGACCTTCAAAAATGAAGAAGAAAATTATATATTCAAATGATCACTTATAATTTGCATCAATTTAAACAATTGTAGTAACTATATTTTAATACACAAGTGTAAATTTTAAAATATAAAACGGAAACAAATAAATAAAAAACAACTGAGCATATATTGTAATAAGTGTAAAATACGGTTTCATGTTTTCCTACATCTCTTGACGCAAATTTATACAAATTTACCAAAAACCTAATTTCATTTGAAAATTGCAATCAAATTCTAAAACCTCAATACTTATTATTATGTTCAATAAATTTACAATTGACAAATAAAAGAGGTGGGGAAGCGGGAACTATGTACCTATTTTATTTTTTCAGAAAGAAATTTGAAAATGAGAAATGATAAAAGTATCCACAATTTTATTTTAGAAGACCCATCCAATGATACTCAGAGACTTGTGAAATAAAAAATATTCATAGTCATTGGGTGGGAGTTATATTAAACAATGTTTTTCTCTAAACATTTTGCATTGCAATAATTGAGGTCTTGATATGAAGCATATACTAGCAAATGTTCATTTATATCTAATCTAATCTAGACCTAAAAGTCTATTAGAAGGATTCCTGATTTCACTATGCAACAATTAATACAATACTTTCACATGAAGAGATTATAAAAGTAATAAGGAGCCCGAAGAAGACAGATGTATATGTTATAGACATTGCACACAAATTACTAAATGAAGACAATATATAAATTAGATTGCTTAAAGTCAACAATTGTATAACATGGCAAAACAGGTACAAACATACATCAAATCTTTGTTCTTAATTACTACATACAAAAGGATATCATATTTGATTGGAAAAAAATAAATTTATGAAAGGCGATCTGACAAATTAAAAATATTTAATTCAGGTTTGCCAACTTTGTTATTATAAGTAATAAAAACAAAGATTTTTAGTTATTGCTGAAAAAGTGAGATTTAAAAAGTTGTTTGTTGAATTTACCACCAACTCCTGCAACCTCTTCCCTGCTAAGTATCATTGGCATTCACGATGGCACATTTTTCATGTAAATGTTAAACATTTTCCAAGACAAATAAACTTTTTTCACCCAGAAAATGAACGAAACTAATTGTCCTTCAATCACAGAATAAGAATCAGTGCTAACATACTTCAGCTTCACCGTATGATATTTAAAAGATTAAGTATTTGAATTCTTGTTTTGTGCCTATGTTTCACATCAATAGGGCTAATGATTAAGTATTTCAACTGAGTCATAAAATTAAGAAGGAAGTGATTAAAAACTGTAATGAAGTTCCTACGAAAATTATTTCCCAAAAACAATCATTCAGTTTTGGTAAAAGCACTTCGATGAACTTCATACATATAACGTAATAAACATACAATCAAAAGTGAGTACATCATCATCAGTTTCGAGATTATTTCATTATGTAGGAGCAGTTCGTTGAAATTATATTAAATAAATAAAAGCCGCTTAATGGGTAACTTGGTCAGTTGAGTATAGGAATGGATTTCAGGTGCTCATCAGAGCTCATCAAGTTACGGTTTATTTTTCATCAATGAGTATAAATAAAGAACTAAAAAGAGGACAGAGTTTCAAATTAAATTTTACATCAATTTAAAGCTGTAACTGCACACATTTAGATAACAACCATCTTTTAACTTGGTAGTTTGTCAGTCTAATGAAATTTAAAGTATAAATCATTCAAGAATTTTAATTTTCTAAAATTCTTTACCAAGAAGTTTTAACCAAGAATAGAAAGGATTAATAGAAGAAAAAAAGAAATAGGATTACGTTACATTAAAATAAAAAGTATGGAAGCAATTTTTCTACTAACCGATCTCATTACTAAACATAATATTTTCGAATCTGTTATAAATGATATTCTTAAAAACTGATTTGTGAATACATATTCTTCATCAGTCCTCATGTTATAAGATGAATGTTTACTCTATCATCCACTTCAAATGCGAGGTGCCCTCACCAACTAGTATCAGATTTATTAAATTGATTTTTAAAAAGTAAAAAATAAGCAGCATGGGTAAATTTTTGAAACCTAAATTTTATGCCCTTAAATCTAAAGCAACCCTCAGCATTGAGATTCTCTGCTGCATGTTATGCAATATTCGTGGCAGATTGGAAGATAATACTAAACACATGCTGTGTCTTTTGTAAAAACAGCTTCAAAAATAAATAATTCATCTAAACTTTAGATATAGATTATTGAATTATTTCTTCCTATTATTGAACAATTAACTTCTGTAACAAAAGTCCTGTAATTGCACACAGGCTTTTATTTTCACCATTCTAAATAAAACACCACCGTAATGTTTACATCTAAGTAAAGATCCAGTATTCAAAACATTATATAAATTATTTATACCAATGTATCACTAGTATCTTGCCAACCTTATAAATGCAAAAATGTTGAGACCAAAGATATTGGTCCTATGAAAACCAATATAGAAAACCGGCTACAGAATTAAAATATCTAATCTATCTATCTCTTCGATTCCATCCCTAAATTTAAGTATTCTAATCTATCTATCTATCTAATTGACATGGTCATATTATTTATAATATTGAATTCATTCGTCTAAAATCAACAAAATAAATTTCCAAAATATAATTAAAATAATTAATATTTAGAATTTTTTTTTATTTTGAGACCTAATTGATAAAAGTCTACAAGAAGGGATCAACATCATAGATGCACAAGAGGTGACGTGCAATATTTTCACTATTTTAAAATTAATTAATATTGAATATTAAATTAGTGTTACTTTAACACATGTCATCACTGTACAATTAATTACTGTTAAATAATTAATAAAAGTAATAATTAACATCAATTTCTCTTAGTAAAGATGCAGGCATCACTGTATTCTTACTAAGGGAAATTGAATATCAGATGAATCAAGTCAAATCACCTGTCAAATCTCAGTAACTGTGCACAACAATAAATACATTGAAACAGAAAATTATCATGAGTTATAAAATTCTTTTTAAGAAGATATGAGTAAATTGCTGCTGACACATATAAAGCAAACTATTTTAATGGAATTGTACACCATGGTAAAAAATTGTTTGTCCAATATTTGTGTAACTATAAATAACTGCAAAAGAACAGCAAACGCATTCAGATACTGCTGCTCTGGTTAATAGCGGTTGCAGGTTTCATTGAGATTGCTTACCATTTTAGAACAGGTCGAGCGTGTTGGTAAAAGAAAAAAGAAAATCAAATTTCTGTTGCTTTTGGTTTCCATTTAATATTTTACTATTAGTGTGTAGACAATAAGTTATAACTATCATGCACAATTATTTAGGCGAACATTATTTAGAGGTTTATAGCAATGGGACCTCTGAATAACGTTTCATTCCAATATTTTTATGTAAATTTTCCAGAAATACACCTCCCACAGAGATCCCAAGTTTAGAATTGCGATGTGATTACACTAGATCTTCATTGATCACGGTCGACAGCACAAAATCCAAGGTCACCTGAAAAGTTCATAAATAAATATATATATATATATATATATATATATATATATATATATATATATATATATATATAGTATACTCATATTTATATATATACATAAGGTGAACAACAAAATTTATAGACATTACCGAAGTCACATTTCTTATTCAATTGGGATGAAACTTGATATAAAACAACTTTGATTAAAATTTAGGCTAAGTTCGTAGATGAACAAAATTGGAACAAATATTTTGAAAAGCATAAAGGTTCAAAATTTGAAATTATTCACTAAAATTCATTTGACATCAAAAATACACAAATGATGCTTTATTATTTTTATGTATTCTTCAATTTTGTAAATATTTTTCTATTTTGGCAGGTAGAGGTGTAGGATCTAAATTAGATTCCTGGATAACATTGTAAAACAAAACTAACCATTAATCATGTTATATTATGTAACGTGATGGTGCTGTGTTATTCATACAATGGAATTTAAAGTTAAATTATATCAAGATATTAATAAAAATTATTGATAAATTGATAAAATTTTTACTGGAAATCAACTAGACGGCGCTGTATTATTTTGCGGAAATATGGAAGTTATTTTCATAAAGTTATTTCAAAAAGTAAAATACAAAATTAAAAGTGATGTTAGGAGAACTTAAATGCAATTGCTGACATATTCTACTTGTTATGTGGTTTACTCTATTTCTACATATTATATTATCATGTACAAAACATCAATATAATTATTAAAAACTCTACAAATTCATTATAAAGCAAGCGCTGGCCATTGGTGCTCATTTTATTCATTTATCGACTATGTGGCAACTCTTGAAAAACTATTTAATCTATTAACATTAATATATACACGGCAAGAACATATTAAATTGGTCGATTAGTAGACCAAGAAGCAGCAATTTGGTTAACATAGTTCAGTAAAATTATTACGAATGATTAATCTACAAGTGAACAATTTGTAATTATTCACATATTGTACATAGACGTATCACACAATAACGGCTTGGTGATTCTACTTTTATATATAGTGAAATACATTAGCCTTATAATTGATCAATGTCTCACTTCAAGTGATTGGTAAAGTTGAATTGGCATTAAATCAACCATTATTTCATTTAATACCAATTCAAACCAAAACTCATATTCGTGAAACTCTGCTTCAACCTACTTCATATATCTGGACAGCTACTTGACATATAACAATTACTCATAAAGAATATGCAGGGATGATGGGTCGCAGGAAATATTTTTCTGCCTCACTGCCTACATTTTCTCACCTTTTTTATTTCACCTTACAATTATATTGCATTCTTAATGTGTTCTCATTCCATCGTAAGTTATAAGTAAATATTAATCAGCACATGGCTTTGTAACCTGCTGCTAAACATAGAAAATATTTGTGTGCTGAATCTTCATGTGTCTATATATAAACTTTGGAATTGAGTTGATTTTATTATATATGCTGAGTCCATCGATTAGTGTAATTCCGTATAAAGCTATTGCTATAATTACTATATCATCATCTTCGATAATACTGAAACAAATTTACTAACAGGTATATTAAATAGATAAACCAGCAGGTTTTTAACTTCGATAAATTACTATTTATAGCAATTGAATATACTACCTTGGCATTAAAATATACATTTACAAAAGTTAAATAACATAATAAAAGGACAATTAGAGCTTCACAATACTCATAAACTCCAAGGCCATTGTTTTTACATATGACCTAGAACACTAACAAAAATACTTTCAGTCAACATGGGTAAAATAAATAATCAATATTTACTTTAATATGGGAAGACAAATTGCCTTTTGTTTACTTTCCAAAGTAGATCAAGGCATTTCATTTACCTAAATAGGTTACATAATGGAAAGCGGGTCTTCATTTTCCATTTGCATTGAGTAGAAGAAACAGACATTTCTATTAGAAATGATGGGAGATTATTTAAAGGAATCAATTCACTTTCTAGTTGCATTACAGTCAATTTTAGGCGTTAACCGATTTTTCCCTAAATTAGAACAAGCAACATTCATTAAAATAATTCTAAAGTAAATTTACAGTCTGATATTAATTTTTTTCATTATTTTGGTTACCAGTACGGGCATATGGTCTCACCATACCTCTTTGTATAACGAAAAAAGTATAATTGAGTGGCTTTATCAAATAAACAATGTCGTCAGTTTCGTGTTTGTTCTATCAATTGATATATTTTGGCAAAAAAACTTATTTGCTGATTGTTTACGTCAATTTGATGATATTTTCAGTTATTACAGTGTTTTGTTTAGAACAAATTGTTTCAAAAAACTAAAAATTGTGACGCCATTAGGCATATTCTTTATATTTTCAAGTCACTTAATATCAATCATTGTTAAAAGTCTTCTAAAATCGAGTCTTTTCTTAATAATCATGCATTTCAGTTTATTTATTAATAGATTGGAACTGTTACTGATGTGTCTACTTACATATACCATTTTTAAAATGTTAAACGCTGTGAATGAATATCTTGGCCTTATGAATCAAGAAATATTTCATGATAATATAAACCATTTAGTATTACCTAGAGATAAAAATAGTCATTTTGATGTTTCAACTAATCCTATGTGCATATCGATTCTACCAGACATATTGACTATAGTAAATAAAATATGCAGTACACTCAACAAAATGTTTAAAATCAGGTACTCTGGAGCAAGTTGAAATAAATTGTATAAGTAGGAATGTTATTTTTTGGTATTAATTTAGTCCTTTGATTTCTACTGCAGGTATTTCATTTTGTGGTGCAGACTTTTCTTTGGTCTGTTAACGGTATTGGACTGATTCTGGACTTGTATACGCGTGATGTAAGTAATAATTATATTATAGATATGATTGTAATTTCAAGTGTTTATGACAGTAATTAATTTTAACTTTCTGCTTTCCTTACAAATGTTTATTTAATTATTATTTAAGTTTCAATGCAAAAGAAATGTAGAACATATAAAAAATATTACTACTAATCAAACAACATTGCAGCAACTATGGTCACTAGAAATGATTAAGTTTATTCATTGGCTAACAATTAGTGTCACTGACTTTATGGCTGTCTGTGCCATCAATGAGATATTGACTCTGGAATTTCGTAAATTGAGAATAATCATCGCAAAACTGAGACTTTCGTCTCAAATGTGTAAGTATTTGCTTATTTACTTTCAATACGTTAATTTTATATTGTACTAATAGTATCAAATCATTTTTTTACTAGAGTTATTTGTATGTAATTAGTTTTATCTAAATTTGAATCAACAAATCATTCATACCTAATCTAATTTCTTTACTAATTTAGCAATTTTATTTATAATGTAAATGTGAAAATGTGTGTGTTTTTCTTCTAGTATTGGTTTGGACTTCAAAGAGCTGAACTATATTGTCTTAGGCTTTTGAGAGAAGTTGTCTTTAATTTGTTAATATTGCTCAGCCTTTTGGAGCCTGGAATTTATGATTGCGCCATTCCATAAGAACACAAGACAAATACATTATTTTTTAAAAAAATGATAACATCAGACCACATAAGTCTTTGTTCATGTTATTATGATTTGAAGTAATTTTGATTATATTAGCTATGATTATATACGATATGATCTATGAATACATATTTAGAGAATGTAATTAGATAAATTTATTTTTAATCAATCAGGTATAACCCAGCAGCAGCTAAACTTATTCTGATTAATACTAAAATAATACTTATTATTGTGAACCAATCAAACTGACATTTTTTATAAAAAATAATCCTGCGATTCTTCAACAATTGGTGCACATATATTTATTTCCGAGTATCATATTTTAGTTGTGGCTATATGAAACTATACAAAGCAAGTAATGAAGCTACTTGCTTAGGGAGTACTCATCCTACTTATTATCAGTCCTATTTATATCATTAAATGAACAAACTCTTGTATTCCTATAGGCCAATCAGTATAGAAAATACATGAAGACCAAATACTCAGTTTATGTTCGACCACAATTAAAACAAAAGGAGAGTAATATGTATCGCAATAAATATACTGCACTGCCTTTTCATCATGGATTCGTGAAAGAATCCATGATATATTTTCTATTATTGCTGTAGACATTTTATTTTATTTCATCCCCAAATACCCCTTCATAATAAAAACAACTTATATCTTAGAACTATATCTAAGAACTATATCATAGAACTTGAACTTTAGTCTAAATATCTGTAATAGTCTCGAGAATTATAATGTACCATTTTTGTGAATTTCAAATTTCTCAAAGAATTTCTTCGTTAGGAAAAAGTATTTTAAATTTGAATTTGTGTCTTCATCACTGTCTTAGTAAAAGTTTAATATAAATTGATTTGATCACTTTTACGTAATGCTCAAACAAATGTATAGACAGATAAAACATTTCGAAGGAAATATTTTATGGGTAAAGGCTAACCTAAATTTCAATTTGAACTAACAATGATCATTATGCTAAAACTCTTTTGGGAGCCAAAAACTTAATGTTGACTTAAATTTTTATTTGAATAAGTGATTTTTTCAAGTTTATGTTTAATTATTGTATATAATTTTTTACGCTAATAATAAAAATTTAATATCATAAAACTTTTCATTTAAAATTTCTTAGAGAAACGGGCAATTTTTTGGTCTTGTTTATTATTTTTTACACTCATAAATGCATATGTAAGATATAAATAGTTTAATTATCTTGTAATTAGATTTCTTGCCTATACACATCAAAAATTTCATTGCAATGAAAGAAATACTTTCAGAGCTATAAATAATTTTATCGAGATGGCGCGCATCGATATTACATAATAATATTGTGGCTTGCGCCTCCAAAGGGTACATATAACAGATGTTGAATTGTTAGTTTATTAAATAACATAATATCACTATAATGGGACTAATCGTTCCTATAAAAAAATAATTTTGAAACATTAAAGGAACACATAAGTTAAATCAACAAATTTGCTCTTTCATCCAAATAACATTGGTCATTATTTTGGTTAATGTATATAATTGACGAAACCACATCTGGCTTTAGGGAACTATATATTGGTTATTATAGTAATTTAATTCATTAAAATGATATTACAAATATCAAATATTACATAATTTTTCACAACTGTATCAACAACTGTTCGTCTTTAATGTGATTACACAAATCACAGTCAAGATGAAAGTATGTTGAATGTATTTGGCGTTAATTTTGTAGAAATTCATTATTCACAATTAAATGAAATTATGTGATGTAATATTACTTCTACTTTATTTAAATTCTTTACCACGACCTAGGTGTCATTGCTAATTACCTATCTAAATATGTTGTAATACAACGACAAGTAGGTCGTAATAAAGAATTTTACTAAAGTAGAAACAATACTACATCACGTAATTTCATTTAATTGTGAATGATGAAAGAATGTATATTTCACATGTATTTTTACACTGTCAAATTATGGTACACAAAACTACTGCACAAATAAAACATTGACTTTAGAAAAACTAAAACTGCTTTAACTAAAGGTAGTTTAGCGAGCTATATGTGTCAAAAGGAAAAATGAATGAAAATTGTTTGTGTTCATTTGCGGTCTTATGTAATACATTGGTCCCCTTTTTGAAATCGAAGAAGTGGACTGTGTACCGATGTCAGTTCCATTGAATTATTGTACTTGGGTGTATGTATATTTACATAAACACATAACAGTGTAAATTTACATACAATAATATGATATTTTTTAATAATTCAACTGTACTTTTTGATTCCATTTTCATTTTTTTGTTTGATTAACCTGTTCCTATTATATAAGGCCCTTCACTGGATAATGAATTGGCAAGCCTTGAGGAAATCATACAACGAAGCAATGGTGGAACTTTTACAGTTTGTCAGATCTTCGACATGCGAATATCTTTGCTGCCTAGTTTTTTCAACCTTGTTATTACGTATATTATTGTAGTTGTACAGTTAAAAGGCTTGCGTTAAAGAGAATAAATTGTATTTTTGTACTTGTAAATCATAATGTGGATTAAATTTTTTATTAATGTATCCTTATTTCAGTTCATCATATATTAAATTTTTTTCATAACAAATATTTTATTGAAGTTACAGACTTTCACATATTTATTCAGGGATAAATTAAAAATAACGTATTAAGGAAATAAATGGACTAGATTCATTATTCCCTTGAAAGTAACTTCACTTGTTTTTACCTGTGTAATAACAATGAATTAATTTATAAATTTTATTTTACTTATAAGTTTTGATTACATATCTGTGGATGTTTAAAAATATTTTTATGTAAATATAACCTCAAAGTATATTCTTAAAGATGTTTGGAGGTGAAGTATATCAGTTTTTAGTATTCAGTTTTTTTAAATTTTTAATTTGGTTAATTTTCTAAACGTCTCATTATTTTAAATTTTAAGAAAAACCATTTTGAACATTGTGAAAATTAAATTAATTATAAATTCAAGCTTTATAAAGATATAAAATATAACAGCTTATAAGCAAATTTTGGCTTTCACACAATCTTTGTATTATTGTACCACAAAATTTGAAAAAATTTTCATTACATCTGTAAAACTGTTTATTTTTAGACATTAAAATATACATTTACATAAAATTGGAAAACTGATTTTATTTTAAATTCTTAAAGATGACCAGACAAACATACTAGCAACAATTGTTACAAGGATACTTGTGGTTTTCCGAGGTACAGAAACCTGTGAATATATAAGCATAAAAATGTAAACAACAAAATAAATTACATTCAAGCTGAACAAAACATTTACTTCAAATGTATTGAATGTGTTTAATAAGCTAAACTAACTTCCTTATTACATAAGCTGTTTCCTTAGGAGAATTGCGTGTTTAATGTCAACAGCGAATATGTAGAGAGATTACAATATGAACAGTATATTAAACATTCAGCTTCTGATAATAGATGTACAAATTGTGCCTCAAGACTCCATAGCAATCTCAGTCGATTTAAGTAATTGCTTTTATTTTTAATTATGACGACACCCAAAGTAGTACATTAATTTTATTGCAAGAATACATCACAAAAGGTATATGATTCATGTGACTCATTATTGACTAGAAGCTAATTCAAGGGAATTGAATTGTGGTAAACCATGTTTCTTTTTCGAATAAGGTTATTCACAATGGTATGTAAAAGTCTATCTATCTATATTGGAATACATCATGAAATCGAGACCTGAAGAAGTGAATATTATGCTGGGTGCGAATAAAGTGGCACAATTGAAATTATTTTAAATGCATGAATACAATTGCAGCTCTATTATTAAGAAAGAATACAAACTGTTGGAAATCCCAATAATAAAATTGTTTGTTGGCTTACAGCGTGTAATTGTTTCAAAATTGTAAGCTTTTATCAGGAGTAATAAAGTTTAAAAGTAACTTCATGAAAATAAAATTCTTAATTTTATTTTAAATTGAGATTTACTTTTCAGTGCGATAATGAAAGTTGTAATAGACTGTTTTTTAAAATGTGTCCTTGTTTCAATTATTAACTTGTGCCTAATGTATTTACTAGAAGATTTTTATAAATATAGCGACCATTTAATTCTGAATACTGATATATTTCATATGGTTCAATCAAAGCACAGATCAGTATTAAAAATGAATTTTCAGTGAAAGATTATGCCGGTGCCATAAATTTACAAAGAAATATTAATTTTGCAAAGAATTGATCGTTCTCAAACTAAGGCCTGGCAGGTAGATAGTATTTAAAGATCTAGCTATAGTCTCTGCAATTACGAATAGGTCTATGGTACCCTGTTGTGCACGCTGTCATGCAGTTGTGGGGAAGAATGATTAAGCAATCTCTTTTTATGTATTACAACATTCTTTGCGACCTACAATAATACACTTCTGTTCCGGTTGTTATGTCAAGTCATATGAAACTAATGGATTCAGTTTTCTGTGTCTGTTATACAGTTTTCACAATTTAGATTTTATTGGTTATAATATAGTCATAACACTGGAGCGCACTAAATACATAAAGTAAAAGAGTGATTAAATTATAAATGTTTAATCCAAATTGGAGCGGAACAAATTTCCGGAAATCGTAGTTTGCAAAATATCTACCCTTGATACAAGTAACCATCACGCTAGGGATAAACAACATAATGAAATGAGATCCAACTCGTACATTTTATATACTGAATTTATAGTATTGTTATATAAACAAGAGTATTGATGAGCGTCATCGGTAAATCAATATTTATATTCAAGTATTAAAATAATTTCTCTATGATTAATAAAGAGATGCACGTACAGCCTTTCCGGGATTCGTTCTATACATCTTCTATAGGATTTATTTAATACCACTCTTCTCTAGCCCTCTCATACTAAATGTGTGTTCTGAAATTTTTAAAAAAATCCATTCAAGTGGTCCTTACTACTTTTGTAACATAAAAGTTTGATAGAAGCACTTCATACCTTTAAATATTTACCATGTATGTCTGTCCAGTTGAAAGTAAATATAGTAATTAATAATTTTACAACACGATTCAGAATATTATCGATATTGATCAGTCTGGTTATATTTATTTGACTTCACATTACATTAATTTAAAGGATATTTGTATTCTCTAATTCATTGTTACATTAGTGTGGTAAGGTTTTTTAACTTACTGTTTATATTGACAGATTATAAAGATAAATGTAAAGTGTTGTTGTGGTCATTTGACCTATAAGATATGTGAGAAATAAGAAATAAACAAATAAAATGTATTACTTTGTATTATTTGTTAATACATTTTAAACTACAGATAGGTAGATATAAAATTAAATTTGAATAGAAATAATTGTCATGATCCTATATAACAACTAAATAAAACTTTAAAATTTTAATACCTTTATCGACTCAAGTATATAGTCATTAAGTAAATGAATTACGTTTTTTGGCTGTCACATTGACAAACTTATAAAGTACTCAAAGCATATTGCTAATATTTTCACAGATATAGAATTTAATGAAATATATAAGCTTTTTATATTTAATTGCTTAAAGTTTACTCTGGTTTCACACTCAGGTTTTATGTTAATATTTTATAATGAACCACATTCACCATAAGTAAGTAAATATAAAAAATGTCTAGAAAAAATATTTTGCATCCAGGATTAAAATCCAAAAACACAATACTGCCTCAATCAATATATTTTAGGAGAAATTTGTGTATGTTCAAACACCAGATTATCTTTGACTTGTGCTATTTTTAAAGTGTACACAGATTAAATTGGGATCTTGGTGCCAAACTGTAATTTTTGAAGGCAATGTTGGTATATTTTCTTGAGATTAATGAACATATAAATTCCTCCTTCTTATACACAAAGCTAAATTTGTTTCTTTTTATAAATATAATGTTAAAAATACTGGACCAAAATACCTATGCCGAATAAAAGTTTTTTAAATCTCAAATAACAATTTTGTTTCAGTTGCAACTCAAATATTGAATTAGTTACACAAGTCTGATGACTAAAAGTTGACACAAAACTCTTCCTCAAAGATTTTGATAAAACTAAATATTATTGTGTGTATTTTCAATAAAAACAATGGTTATAGATATCTCATGGATGTTGGCATGGCACAAATACTTCTAGCAGAAGATCGAGAGAGTGAATCAACACTAAGTAGCCCAGGTTCAGAATTTCCAAGTGAAATTCAGAACTCAGCTGTGTATGCGTGAACAGGTACGTGAGAGATAAAGAGAAGCATTGACTTTGCATTAATTACAAAAATCTCTGGTACTAGCAGTGTGTTGTTGTGTTAAACACTCAACGGATTCCATGACAAGATAAACTAATTAATTTTGACTCAAAAGAAATTTAATCAGTAAAGTAAGACACTTTTTTCACTCTCAACATAAGACTCGTGTCGCATTCAATTAGAACACAAACATTTTACAAGAATCAATACGAACAATAAATCAATTGAAGATAGTTTTTAGCCAATTTTAATGTATCAGTGCGTGTTCGGTGTTTGCAGAAAAACGTCTAGTCAAATTCCCATTACAATTGCTTTATTCTATCGAAAATTTTACAGTTTATTAATGATGGGAACATTGATTGTTCTGCATATTGTTTCTAGCATTTTGACTTTAAGCAATTTCTATGCCTTTATGGCATTCAGGACATTTCAGGTAATTCATGTTCTCCGTTCCATTATGTAGTCCATTTATATAGCATGTAACAGAAATGAATTTGAAGGGTTGGTTCTGGGAATTAAAGAAATCAATGATTTTTCAGACTAGAACATAGAAGAAATTTTTTGAGACACAATAAATGTTGAACATAATTATTGACCTTCCTGATTCCTGTCACATTATTTACGCTGTTCTGGATCTCGTCACCGGAGGAAAAAGAGGTAGTTTCTGCAAGTGCATTTACACTACATTAAATATTATTGCCTCCTTTATTTTTTATTCAGAAATATTATTATTTTGTATGACGTTATTTAGTATAACCAAACGCATGGAGATTTTTAATGTTTTCTTTAAATGTAAAAATGGAGAAAACATTGTTATATTTATTGATTTTAAATTTGGAAGTCATCAACATTACCCCAGTTCCAACAATGATTTTACATTTTATTGCCTCTAAAAGATAATTCCACTTATCATTTATTCCAATTCTATATTCATTTGTTAGAACTGTGCCATTATTTAAACAAGGTGTTTGAATTTTGACATTTGTATTAAATGTTTTAATAACATTTTTGTTTGAAATACTTTCAGAAATGTTATTACTTATATCTTTATTATGAAGCCCTCACTCTAATATTTTGTGTATTTATTCGTTTTGAACATTTTAACAACATTTTTGAATAATATTCACATCACTCACCCTTCACATCACTCACTCTTGTATTGTCTAGCTTACTCTGATACACATAGTTTTCTAGTTAATTTAAAACATAATGTAAACCTTATTAACATATAGTAACTAACTTAACTTGCAATCACAAATGTAATAAATTACAAAGCCATAAATAAAAAATTATAATGACAAATGTAAATAATATAAGGGCTAATACTTGCTTAATAAAGTACAAATTCCACAAACAATAATAAAATGTTCTTTCTACAGAGTATTGACATGAATAAGTTTAACCCTTAACAGGCCGGGTGCGGTCACCATGACCCCAGTAGGTGCAACACTGTCAATTTTATACTCTTCCAATATTCGATGGTATTTGCCCCTCCTGGTACCTTCGCAACACAGGCGATTAGTACGAGGCCAGACTTAGTAATAGTCGCACGCGTCTTTTGTTTTGAGTTTTTATTGTTTAAAAGTTTGCAGCGGTCACAGTGACCGCACCCGGCCTATTGTGTGATTTTAGAAAGTGAATTCCTTTCTCGGTATAGTCTTCATTTTACTAACAAAATGGAACATTTTGACCAACAAATACAAGAGTGTCTTACACAAGAGGATAATGATGACCCTGCGTCTGATGGCGATGGTGAATGCAGTGATATTGATCAGGATATCGAACCAAATCACGTGATTTATGAGTCACACCACTCAGAATCTGAAGAAGAAGTTACCTCATCAAGAAGTTACCTATGAAGATGATCAACCTTTGTCAAGTCTTCAACCGAGTCGTAAGCGCAAGGCAAGTAAAAGTATTTCCGATAGCGAGGAAGTTCAACTAAGGGATAAAAACTATTTCGGCAAAAATAAGTTTCGCTGGTCTTCTGTTCCATCTGCCGCCCGAAGTAGAACAATAAGTCATAACATAGTAGATGTACAACCAGGAATACGTCAAAGTCTTCGACACAGCGTTACAGCAGAATTGACAGTAGAAGATGTATGGAATTATTTTTTTCGTGAGGGTACCCTTGAAAAAATTATAACACATACCAACAGTCACTTAGAAAAGATGCGAGACAAGTATGACGACAATAGTTACGTTTATAATTTAGATATGATTGAACTAAAAGCATTATTAGGCATATTATATTATTCAGCGGTGTTCAAAGAAAATCACACAGATTTTTCAAGTTGGTATAGCTCGGATGGAACTGGCCGATGTATTTATCAATGTATTATGGCGAAAAATAGACTGAAAATACTTCTACTAGCATTACGCTTTGATGAATGTTCAACTCGGCTAGAACGACGTGAAAATGATCACGCAGCGCCAATTTCTGAAATTTTTAATGATTTTATTGGCAATTGTCAAGACGTATGCGAAATTGGAACTGAAGCTTGTGTTGATGAGATGCTGGTTGCATTTCGCGGCAAATGCAAATTTAAAATAAGACAGGGCCTAGAAATTGGAGTAGCAATGAAGCACGCAGGTTGAAGGCTTGGAAAATCGTAAACTGACCCAGCTCACCTGCCTCCAACATATTTTTAATTAGCTTCATATAATGTCGCACAACGGATGCTGAAAAAAGAAAATAATGTAAGATCATTGTAAGTAATTGTTAACGAATCTAGGAAACAGATCACAGAGACTCTCAATTATGGCAGTACATTTATTATTTAAGTGTCGAAAAGAGGGAAACTCGTACATATTCGTTATAACCTAGCGATGAAAAACATTTTTGTCCCAAATCTATAACAGTGCTTGTGACAATATCAAGCTTATGATGCTTTCACAATATTTATATTAAAATTGATTCAGTAATTTGTGACATAACAGTTTACTTATAAACAAATTTCTATTTTCAAGTATTGGTTTGTGAAAATGAAAATATATACTGCATGCATATAAGTAGATATAAATAAATGTAATTTAAATTATATCCTTATGTACTTTTATTGTATTTTCTGCTACACATTGCCTGACTCCCTTATGTCCAATGATTGAAAAGAATGAGTGAGACGTAGTTTCACAAATATAACATATTAAATGTGTAATCATAAATGAGTACGTCGTCAAGATTTGATATAAATTAATCATTTGAATAGGTCATTAAGAGTATGATAAAGAAACCATATGCAGCTGCTGGGTGTCATAGTGAATAATGTGATTTAGTCAAAGCTTATTTTTTATTACATAAATTTGAATGAGTATAATTCAAATAATTTAGTCATTCATATAAGCATGTATAATATCTTCACAGATGAGACAGTCTGAGCAGAGAAGAGGATACATTAGAAAACAACTTTTATGAATTTGGACAAATTTGAAATCATAACCACACACTTCTCAAATATCTTATAACCTGGTATTTGGGCCAATCCAAATGATTTATAATAGACTGATTTTTATAAAAAGTGGATTTGTATTTTATATAATTATGTTGTTAATTATTAATTACGTAATTGTAAGCAGACTAAATTTATTAATTATTAATAATCAACACGTTTAGATGAAATATATAATATTTTCAAAAGCAATTGCAGAGTTCTAATGAGTTTTCCCCATATTATTGAATATTTTGCTTATAATAAATTATGCAATGGAAAACAATACATTGTCGTTGATATACGAGGGGGGACCCAAAAAAAACGGGAATTTCGTCATAACTCTTTCGTCATAACTCTTTCTCAATATTTTTACACCAAATTTTGATCACCTTCAAAGTATTCGCCATCGGCCACAACGCACTTCTCCAAACAATTCTTCCATCGTTCAAAACTGTTTTTAAATTCACTCATCGGGATGTCCTTTAAGCCTTCCAGCAATTTTTGTTTCATCTCCTCCACAGTGGCAAAACACTTTTCTTTTATATTCCTTTTGAGTCTGGGGAACAAAAAGAAATCACAGGGGCCTAGATCTGGTGAGTATGGGTAGTGGACAATCGGTGTCATGATGTTTTTGGTCCAAAACTGCTTCACGGCAAGGGCGGTGTGGGCCGACGCGTTGTCATGAAGGAAGAACAAGTCACCTGTGCACCAAAGATCTCCCTTTTCTACCGGATACTCTCCTTTAATCTTTTCAAAACCTCCAAGTAGAACTTCTGGTTGACAGTTTGACCCGGGGGAACGAACTCCGCATGCACAACACCTCTGCAATCGAAGAAACAAGTGAGCATTGCCTTGATGTTTGACTTCACTTGGTCAGTTTTTTGGGACGAGGAGAGCCAGCTCTCTTCCACTGGCTTGATTGCTGCTTTGTTTTGGGGTCGTATCCATAATACCACGATTCATCACCAGTAACTGAACTGAACCAGTAACTGAATTTTTTTCCAGAAAACCTTGGAAAAAAATTCAGGTAGTCGACACTCCCTTTGCTCGTCTGTGAGAAGGTGCGCGATGAATTTGTCTGCGACCCTTCTCATGTGCAAATCTTCAGATAAAATCCTCTGAATTGAACTCCATGACATTCCCCACATCTCACAGAGTTGATCAATGGTTCGGCAACTGTCTTCACAAACAAGGGCATTGATTTTGTCGATGTTTTCCTCAGTTCTTGATGCTGAGGGGCGTCCTGAACGAAGTTGATCTTCAATTGATACTTCTCCATTTTTAAAACGTGAAAACCAATCGTATATTCTGGTTTTACTTAAGGCAGCATCCCCATAAGCAATCTTAAGCATTACAATAGTTTCCGCAGCTGATTTCCCAAACAGGAAACAAAATTTTACAGCTGCGCATTGTTCTCGACAATCTGCCATTATGTTTTCGCCAAAATGGAAAAAGTTGTTTTACTAAAAAAAATCTCACATGCGAACCGATGCACTCACAGTGACACAACTTTGCACACTGATGCAGGAGGCGTGACACTAACGGACAAGTTGTCAAACAATAGTTAATAGGAACTCTCCCTCCCCACCACAGTGTAATTCCCGTTACTTATGGGTCCCACCTCGTACATTTCTGTTGAAGATTTAATTCACTTGGGTTTAATAATTATAATCCCAGTCAAAATGTTACATAAGCATTAAACTGAGTGGTATTCAATTGTGTGAAATATTTTTTGTCTCTATCTTATTTCATTAATTTTTTTATTAGTAATGAATTGTTTTTAATTATTACAATTAATGAATTAAACAATCTAGTGAACTGAGATGGCTGGTGTTTTAGTTGCCAATCTAAGATTTTTATTAATTTTATAACTGTAAAATAACTAGTGACAATATCTTTGTGAACAACATTTTATAAGGTGATATTAAACCATGCTGGTAAGAATCTAAGGAGTGTGTACATGTTCATACTGTGTGTGTACAGACTTAGTCAATTTTTAACGTATTTTGTAAGAGTACACATTTAGTCTAGCTTCTCCTTGGTAAAATATATTTATTTTTGTGGCAAAATGATTGCAAGCTCTGTCAAATAATGAAAAAATATAGATAAAAGACATGTGAACTTCAAATTATTTACTTTATTATAAGTAAATCACTTTTATTTAATTTTTGAAGCACATGTGATTCATTACTGTTTGAAATTAATGGTATATTAGTGACATACGCCTCATTAATCATTTGAACTAAAATGTATGACAATAGTTTAACATTCTATATTGAGTATTTCATTATTACAAATTATTTATTACATTAATTCCCAGATAATAATTTTATCCATAAATACAAACATGTGACAATTATAATCTATTTATATTTATAATTAGTATCAATGTTAAATTAATAAGTAATAAACCTGAAACATGTTCATTTGATATTTGGAATATTATGGAAACACTTCAAGTGTCTCTGGTGTATAAAGAGCTTGTGTCCAGCTAGATGCTGAGTCTCAGTGAGTAAAGAACAAACAAGATAAGCAATTTCACAAAGAGAACTTAGATTAGGAAAGCTAGCGAATCAACATGCTATTTATGCACTGGTGATGGGTTGGAACCATCACTAGAAGTGTGAACTTTTCGGAGATCTGGTGTTGGTTGCAAACAAGGAAATTTTGATATATTCAATAATCTTTTTTTTTGGGACGGCCTTATACATTAAATGTAGAAAAATTAATAAGCCTTATAGAAATATAACCAATTTCAAATACCCTTATTTCAGATAACTATCTTATGCTCTCATACTATGGTAGAATAATACTTTATACTTTATGAAAAAAAACCAAAACTGTTGCTATCACATGATATAATTCTTTTTTAAGTTAGAGAGGAGTTGAGACTTAGAAACAATTGATAGTTATGTTTGCAAATTGAAATAAGCTTCTAAACTGAGATGGTCGATTTATTGTTAGCCAATCGATAATATTACTTTTTACTATGAAAATAATATTGTGTTGACTGTACCTTTTAGGCAAACATTTTTTTTTCACTACTTGTAATATTTCACATATTGTCATACGATTCTTATTTATTCTTAATGTACAGAAAATATTTAATGTTATGCATGAACTAGAACATCGTAGATCTTATTATAGTGATGAAAATAGAGTTTCAATACCCAAACCCAAGCTGTTGGTGGAATATAAAGGGCGTTATTCATTAGGTGTTGCTTCCAAAAGGATTTATGATTTACAAGGAATGCAAAAATTTAGCTTTGCAATTTATTCACAGTACTGAATATTTCACAGTACTCAAAATTACTCAATTCAATGCTGACGTAACATTTTGGCTGGAAGTTTAATTATTATATAATCATCATAAATATATCTCAAAGAAAATGCTTTGGTATTTAATACGAGTATATTTGTTATAAGCAAAATATTAATTAAATATGTAACAAGTTATACAATGCTGTCAAAGCTTTAATGTTTTTCTAATTATGAATTTTTGAATTATTTTTTACTTCAGTAGCATTAAATAATTTTTCTAATGATGTTTTGATTACATTGAAATTTACACATTTTTCAAGTTTCTTTATAGCATTTCATTTTCTTAGCCCATTTATTTGTACGATTTTATAATGCTTATATTTAATAGTACCTGTATGACTTTTTCATTTCTAGATAGTTAATAACTCCACATAATATGAGGAAGGCTCGTACCTAAACATTGGAACTTTGCAAATGGCTTGGAAGATATTGTATATTTCATCTAAACTTACTGATTATTTGAAAAGTTTGTAGAGGGAAACTTTGATTAAACTAAAGACTAAACCCAACGTAATAACTTCCAAAATGGTATCTTTTAATGCATCTGAAAAATAAATTTCTTTAAAAAGAACTGTTCAGAGAATTCAGTAGCAAAAAGAGAATGTTTGCATAATAATATTGATAGTGTTAATGCTCTCAGAAATGGTGCAATAAAATGCTTTCAAAAATTAATTTGTTTACAAATACATTTTACTCATTGGTTTAACAAATGGCAAAGTTTAATAGGCTAGTAGGTGGATGAGAGATATTTAAGATATTTGAAACAATGGCAGTTACAATAAAATTACTTTTTTTACCGCAGTAGAGTTTAAATATATTGCCATAAAATGTTCATGTTTCAAAAATGTAATTGCAATAAGCGTGTCTCTCTTTAAGACATTAATTTGCCAAAATGTCACAAAACGTACTGTTAGTGTTGTGTAATATTTAAATTGGTTAATTGCAATATTTTAAATCTGGTAATTTTTTTAGTAGTTAGAATGGGTGATTGGTTATTCCCAATGAAATTATAAACGTGCACGCTTACTTTTCATACTTCTGCAAAAATAGGAATATCAGCATATTAACTGAAGAAAAAGCTAATGAAATAGTTCTGTCAGTCTAACCTCGCCCATTGCTTCAATGCAGGTTCCCCAAGAAATAAATTAATGATATCATTTTTATATTGTTAACCACATTGTCTTCTTTCGCACTTCCCTACAATAGATATTATTTTCATAAAAATTCAAGGACAATTTAAATAATCTGTAAAGTTGTATCATATTATGTAGTCTATGCGAGCAAAGTTGTGAACAAAACGTAACATTATTAACAGACAATATATCAGATATGTGATAATATTTTCATCAGTTACCTGTCTGTCTACTCTTTCAGACTTCCTTATATGATAGACTCTTGCAGCAGAAATGATGGAATGCTGCATTTCTTTTATTTCAATACTAGATTTTAACTTCACTCGTATGAAAAAGAATTTTCATACACAAGAACTTTGCCTCCATCTGGTGTATCCCCATGCCAGAAGACATTATTAATAATTTCTAATTAGAGAAAATATTAGTTATTTGTAAATGTGTAAAGAAATATTTTTCACTCACGTAATTCTTCATTGACTTGCATTGATGTCAAATGAAATTTTGTAGTTTCTATCTGCAAGTACATTTCCTCACATACAACACATATGGCCACCAATGACACAATATAATGTAATGGCCATAAGATGCGAATGATGGAAACAGATACATCCAATTTCTGAAATAATGACTTTATTAATAAATATGTCAGAAAAAGAAAACAGTGTGATATCATGGGGGCAAGAGTTCACTTGCGAGTAAAATTGAATTAATTTATTTACTTAAAGGCAAAGTTCACGTTTGGACGAACATGTTTTAAGTCTCCTACAGATTACTGACATATAGGTTCATGGCTCCCTTTCTATGACTGCATCACAATTTTTAATTAGAAATTGCAAGCAATTATGTTATATAAATTAAATTCCGTTGTTTAGCCATATATTCAACAATGACACAATTCATGTATTTGTAACTTTCTCTAACGGAATAGGAAATTATCATAGATAGAAATTCTCATACATAATTCTACAATATTATCAACAGGCATGCAGCAGTCAGTGAAAATATTGGACAAGGCACAGAAATATAACAAACTGCCTAAAACTAGTTACTCTAATTGACTTGTTATGGAAGAATTTAAATGATTCACAAATACCGAAATAATTAATTTTTACTACTATTACGCTAGATATACCCATTATACTAAGAGTACAGAAATAAAATAATTTTAAAAATTAAATGCCAAGAAAAAGCAAACCTGAAAAGAAATTTATCAAACACTCTATACCACAATGACGAGAACAAACGAAACGTATCATCAGCCCATTTGTTAAGAGCAAATGCAATATAATTTTTTTACGAAAAATGAAAAAGAATGGCCAGAATTCAACATATACTCTATGTAAATTTTATCATGATGGTGGTTTGGTTGTTTATACCGGGTTTCTTTCATTCATTAAAAAGTCTAAATAAGTTCAAATAAATAATTGGATAATTGAAGAAACCTGCTAAATTGTTTTTAAACGCTTCATTGACGCTGTCATAAATTGTTTATTGTGTGTAGAAGATTATTCATTATTGTGTGAATAATTTGCAAGTTTAGAAAAGTTTTTAACCTTTTCTCCCACAACTTTAAGATTATGGTATTGTTTTATGTTCATGGCTTCGTATTTTATTGAAGTTGTTGTTGCAAATTATGTAAGTTACTATATGCATCGACAATACTTACATTATATTTTAAATCTTCAAGGTAACCATATGTGTTAAGAAGTGTACCAAAACATATCAGAATGAGTGTCATAAGTAGCTGAAAAGTAAAGTTAAAAATTAATTCACAATACATTTATGAAAGTGTTTAGTTACAGTTATAATGTTATTATTAATCAAAATGTTCAATACAAACCTGAAATTCAAATATATTTTTCAACTTGTGGCACAGGTCTAACAAATGAATGTAAAATTGAGACAAATGATGAATGGAATTTTTGTTTAAAGGCAATACAAATGTAAAATGATTGTCAGAATTGGGATTATGTTGAGGACTCCCAAATATGGCATCGATGGATGTAACCTTGTATCTTCTATTTTTAAAGTCAAAGGAAACATTCAACATTTCCACGCGTTTTGTTATGCTAATTAATATCAAACAAAACAATATTATTTCCAAATCACAAATAATGATACCAATAATATTGAACACAGAATAAATAGAAATGTAGGGACCATGTTTTGTTCCTCCAGCCATAACATCAAAAGCAGCATAAATAATATGAAAGGTTACAAGAAGGCAGAGAACCATGAGGTTTCGACATTTGTCGTGTTTCAAAATATTTCTTCTATGCTCTGGTTTGATGAGATAATCTATTTCTTGAATTCTTAGGATCAATTCTTTAAATACATTTCTATCCCACGTTATTTCAATCAACAATAAATACAGTATATAGATAATGGAAAGTGTCCTGAATGCTATCTCTCTATAGACATTGCTGAAGATCAAAATACTAGAAAGCACATGCAGCACAAGAAATATTCCCGTTATTAGCAAACTGTATAACTTTCGACGTCTCGATGTGAAAGTGGTGAGAACTCGGTCAGCAGTTTTTCTGCAAACACCAAACATGTACTGATACACTAAAATTGGCCAAAGTGTATCTTCAATTGATTCAGTGCTCATAATGATTTTTGTAAAATGTTTGTGTCAAAACCAAATTCTAGCACGAGTGTTATATTGTGTACTTATGAAACAAGTGAAGTTCGCTTTACTGATTAAATGTCTCTTGAGTTAACATTAATTAGTTTATCGCCTTGTGAAATCTATTGAGTGCTTAATGCAAGAAACAAAATGTAATATTAGTCTTTTTGATGTGGGGGACTTTATTTAGTTCCATCTACACCCTCTCTATCAATAATTGTTGCTGAGGTCAAGTAAACACCATGTTATCAATAACAAATATCACTTAAAGTATCCACTGTTCACCATCACTATATAATTTGAACATCCATTTGAGGGTTTATTTATTGAAGTTTGCTATAGTACTAAAATTTTAAATTTAGTTTAATATCTGTAATTTTTTAGCAAAATAAAGTTTTTTATTACATATCGTGATACTAAAGACTAAACGGGGAAATATTTTAATGTCTTTCTAGTTAAACAGATTGGACCAAAGTAGGTTGTTATGTGTATAGATCTGATGTGGCATTCTCGATTGCTTCAAATACCGTTCCACCTTAAGTTGTACAATTATCTTGATGCCAGCTGGAAAAAAAGCCTTTATTTAAAATATTTATATTTTCTATTAAAATAGTTTATGTATATAACCTTATAATTTCTATTAAAATAGTTGTATGTATATAAAAAGAAGAGTAACAAAGGACTTATCTAAAACTCGTAAAGGCGATTCTGTGCATCAAACTGAATAGATAATATCAAGGAATTATATAAAAATTTTGACTTGATTATGAAAAAGTCACAATTGAAAATGTAAGGAGAAATTAATTTATTAGTTTTTCAACAGAAATTCATTTTGGATGGCGTGGCATTTTAAAAAGAGGTATGTAGTTTTCTTGGGGAGTTCCCCATAATTTTAAAATTAAACTAAAAGAATTATTTATTGTTTCATTAACAAAAATGAACTCATCTACGCTGTAAAAACAAATACGACACTACAATACCGTTAGCTTTAGAAACCTAACCTCTGCTAATTCGACAGGTGTCACAAGATAATCCTGCTGTCTCTTCTGAATGGTGATGCAAATAGTTTGTTGCTTCTAGCAAAATTAGTCCCTGATGAGATCATTGCAGTGGAAAAGCCACGTTAGGTTTGTAAGTGGAATGCATTATTTCAAATGATTGTGAGCTGTAATGTGAGTTTTTTCCTTAGAGTATGTGGATATATTTTTGAAATTAATTGTTTTAATTTATAAGTTTTGACTATGCCCCTGTCCAGAAGAATATTATCTGAATACATCAAAAACTCAATACTGAACTACATTATGAAATTGAAAACTTTGTAGAGGAGGAAAATGTGGAAAGATGAATGAAAACAATGTTTCATCTAATACTGAAGAAGACTGACAAAATTCCCGTTCTCATTCTTTACCTGAAATGCTAGCATCTCTGCTGATTATTAAGTTGCAACAAGTCAACATCAAAAGTAAAAACAAATATTTATGCGCCATCACTAAGAGACAAATATTGTGTTGTTAAAAGCACGAGTAGTGGTTTTTGTTTGACTTAGAACGAAACATTCAAATTAAATTTTTGTGTAGCTGGTTATGCCGCTGCCAAAGGTTGATAAAAATTTGATTTTCATGCGAAATTCTTGCGGTTTAAAAAAAGAAAAGTCAAATAAAAATCTGTGGCTGTAACAATTGCAGACCGATCTTTATACTCCAGTCAAAATAGTATGGGCTCTGTTAACAGCTCAATATTACAATAACTACTCTGGATCAAATATTACTATAGATGCACAAATTTACAATAGATAAATATTACATCAGACACTTTCAAGGCAGTAACAAATTTAATACGTACACTCCCAATAAGTCTGCAAAATGTGGGACTTAACTTGAAATTATATATGATATTTGACAGTTGCCATACCTTACCTTGGAGAAGGAACGGGTGCTGGAGGATTACTTGTAGACAAGTATTTCATGAAAGAATTAGAAACAGATATAAAAATCCCAACTTAATGTAAAATGTAAATAATCATACACAATGAACATAATTTCCACTAAGTGTACAATTTTGTAATGTATGTGAAGCAATAAATCAAACGCTAATATCCCCCAACACCCCCCAATTATATATTTTCTGTAAACGAATTAAATGTTATCAAATAACCTTGCAAACTAATGGGTATTAGCACCTGGCAACAGACTTCTAGACACAGATATAAATTGATTATTGTTACAATGTGAACACTGTAAATACCATGGTTATTTCTGTAAGGACATTTCTATTGATTTTCCACAAATGTTGAGGAAATTGATAAATTATCTTTATATTGGTTATGAAAATGAGATTCGGATCTAACACATTACGGCATTGATATTTTTTTATGTGTACGCTAGGGCCTTCAGAAAAATTGTTATCATGGTAATCCAATCAATAATTATAAAAAACCCTTGAACATTTATTGCTACTCCATATTAGAGAACATTCTTTTTAATTAAGGGCAACCATGCGATTTTGGCTTATATCATCTACTATTTTGACACAACTAATGAGTTTTAGTATGACCACGAGTGCAGAACAACAATCTGTATAGTTACAATAAAATATAGATAGATGGAGAACTTTTTAATTCAGAACAAAAAGTATTTCATGTTTGCGCCATATTAGTCCATATGGCTCTATTTTTGCGAGAGCTATAATATATATACATGCGTATATATATATATATATATATATATATATATATATATATATATATATATATATATATATATATATATATATATATATATATATATATGTATATATATACACATATATATATATACATACATATATAAATATATATATATATATATATATATATATGTATATATATATATATATATATAACACAAATATAAGTGTATTTGTATTATTCTTAGTGCAATAAGTTGTTTAATACGATATAATATGATGCTTAATGGTAAAACAGTTGTATTTGGATATTTTGCAAGTGCCTTGACTTGTTAAATAATTCAGAGATAGGTTTTGTACTTCTTTGGTTGTTTTTGATTTGCAACTTGTTTTATATGAAGTCACGTTTCACATTTGGCTCCTTCCGTTTCCATTTAATTACTACAGGTTTATAGAAAAGTAATTCATTTTAAAATATAATATTTTCAAAATCAAAGGTCGGAGCACATTTCATACTGTGCAATTCGAAATTAAAAAAAATTTTGTTACAAAAAATTATATAATGTACACTTAAAACTAATTTTGCAACACCATTAAGTTAGATTATTATTTACAGTAGACACTGATGTAGTTTTGCTGTCATTTGCAATTCATATTAAAATCGTGATGCCAATACTTTTAATTTTTGGCATACCCAAATAATATTTCTTCATTGGATTTATTATGTATGACTTGCATATTCGTAATTATGAATAAGTATTATTTTACTAATTGACAATTATGAGGTAAATATATGAAATTAAATTTATTTTAACTTTCTCAATTCTGTCAGATTTTCTATCAGATATTTTTCCTTTCTCAATTTCTGTCAGACTTATTTTTAAAATGAAAAATTAATTCTGTGTCTGTCATAGTTTATATTATATTAATTTAAAATTAATTAGAATCTTTTTATGTAGTGACTGCGTACAAAGTTCAATATATTGGTTTAAAACTATAGAAGCTGTGAGGCTGTAACCGACAAAAGGAGATGATGAAATTATAAGAGGTCCATACTTCTTTATAAAACCCTACAAACGATAATAATTTCCAAATGCAGATTCATAATAAAGTCTTTTGTCCAAGTGCAATCACCTAACTGTACTTGACTGTGTAAAAATATTAGTATAAATGAAGGAATATAAAAATATGTGTATTACATGTATGAGCTGAGTATATTTGAAGCTTGTGAAATAATTTTTCATTGTGATCATCAATTTGATAGTGTTTTATCAGAAATAGCTGTGAATTGTCACATAGTTCTTTAACAATTTCTAATCAGTTTGATGCATAGAAATGCATGAATGAATAAGATATATGTTTATGTTACAACTATATATGTGTATAAAGTTGTGACAAAGAAAATGTTTCTTATTTATAGGTGATGCTGTTCATCAAACTAAATATGTTTTAAGCAACTTTTTATGAAAAAATAGAAATATTTTACCATTAATATCACAACTGTGACAGTAAAGAGCCTAACAGAATTTGCCATTGAAAAGTGAACCCGAAGTTGAGAAACAAAAGCAATAAACAAATGATATACTTTCAGGAGAAACAGCACTGTACAAAGTTTTTTCACTTTACACAATGAAGTTCAATCAAATAATTCAAAAACCCTTCAAGCCCTGTAAGTTCAATAAACTTTACTCTCCCCTGCTTTATCTGTCCGCAACAAATAGTGTTCCTTATGGTACATTCTTCATTTCTTCACCAAATATGGATAAATTCCTAAGTAATTAAGCCTCTAAGCATACTATTAACGATACAATAGAACTGGACAAAATAAACATAAAACTATCTGAGTATAGCTTAAACTTACACGTTTAATGTTCTGTACTATGTATATACCATATATACTATCTGAGGTACTCTGACTGTAACCATTTTTGGCAAATACAACCCATGTCGTCTGTATTTGCCCTTAATCTAATAGAAGAGAATAACATTGTAAAAATAAATTGTCGTAATGCATATAGAGTACATAAACATATACATTGAAATGAACTAAATTTAATTTGTCGACTACTCCTACATTTACAGTTTTTTTATAAAACATCCTTAAAATACAGATTAATTATAAATTAGTATTGAAAAACTTATAAAAATAAATTCAAAAATAGCCTAGTTATGAATTTTAAGTTAAATAATATGAGCATTTCCCTGCATCATTCGCTCTCACAGAATAAAATACTGTCACATAATTTACCATAAATAACTTCATAATTCACTATTACCTTCCTTGTATAAAAATTAAGTTCAAACCTTTGTAAATCAGTAAATTTACAAGATTTATCAAACATTCTTCCTCAGTTTGTTCACTAAAATTATGATTTGTGACACAAAAAAGTTAGTCAAATACCCTGTCTTGTGCTATTTTAAATATTTACCAAATTCCAAGTAGTACCATACTTGATCTGTAAGTATTGGTTGTGATCAGGTCAGGTATTTCGGTCCGCGACGGGTTGATACTTCTTGATACAACAGAGAAAATTACAGTACTCTGTATTGGAGAAATGTCTAGAAACTCGTCTGCTTCAAATGCATGTGCTTAGCTAAATTCCTTGTGTGGATTTTTGTTATATTATCTTTGAAAAGGAGATAGATCGAGATCAGTTCTAGCAGTGAAATCATATTTTCATTTCTTAAAGGCGATTCTAAACGTAAGGATAAATCGACACCATAAATTTCTTCTATGAATATTTGTTTATTGATAATTGACAATTTTTTTTAAAGTGTCATTAAATAGACATAATTTTTATAGAATACTTTTTATTACTTTAAACAATGTGTCATAAATTTTTAATAAATTGTTTATTACATATTTAGCCCACTAACATGCTTTTTATACATTATTTTACAAAATAATTGAATAAGACTCGAGCACTATCTCATTGTATCAGGACAAAAAACAAACTGACCTTAATTGAAATTAGGGAAAAAGTCTACAAATATCTATATATGTAATGACTGTGAATAGCTCAAGTGAGCTAACACTACAAATAATGTCCCTAGTTACCACAAACAATTTATATTTCGGTAAGGTTTAATATATTGAACTTTTTTATCTATTTTGATAAAAATGCATTTCGGCAGATAAACTAAAAAAAAATTTTACGGTTGTTTTAAATAAAGAATTTCCATGTGTTTTGGATAAAAACTATTATCTTTAACAAGTATCTGTTATGCAGAATGTCAGGATGTTTACTGCATAGTTCCTCACATTCATTTTCGTTGATCCCTTAGTTTTTTTTTTGTTTTCTTAAAAATTGTACAATTGTATTTTTTTTGCTTTGATGTCCTAGGAACTAGATTTTTTTTTGACATAGTTTCTGCTACTTTGGTACCATCCGTAAGATGAGCTATTTCTTATGTATCAGAAGCAGTGTCAGTAATATGAATTCTCCTGGGCTGCTCAGGTGGCATAGCAACATGGTACTTCACTAGGTGGTCATTAAAATTGTTCTCATCTTTTACTTCAAAAACAAATCTTGCTGTAAATATATTTTAATTTTATCTAAAACTTTATTTTAAGAATATCAGCGTTCACACCTTCCATAAACAACAGCAGCTTTGATATTTTAGCCATTTGATAAACATCGTCAGGTAATCTGTAATTCTGTCTGTGTATAGACTATGTTTGCCCTGTAAAGTTCGCCAGTTGTTCAATATCCAAATCTTTTAAATTTATCATTTGAATAAGTGTAGCTAATTGTTTCCTGAACTTTGTCTTGGTTATGGCTTTGGGATTTCTGAGTCCACATGACTTAGAATTTTTCTCCAATACTTGCACCCACACAGTGGATTTTCACATCCAAGCCTGGCACATAAATATTTATTTTCATAAGGTATATAATTACACATATCTGACAGAGGTTAACAAATCAGTATCGCTTCGTTTAGTGAAAAATTCAGGTGCACTTCAACCTCTTTTATCCTGATCGCATTATGTTTGAAATGTTTCATTAATGTTTTTTTAGTGTTAGAAACGACGCTGTTCAATTATTTGTAGGCTTTACTGTCATTATTACACTCTTTTGAAGTACTATGTAAGATTTTATAAGTTCGTCAAGTCATCGTATGTTCAAAAGTAATACACAGTAGTAAATAGTTTAAACAGAGAACTATATGTTGTCATAATTGCAATGTTGTAGCATTATTTTAATAATAACTAAGTCATAATGTTGAGATTGCAAACAATCTATTAAATCCTTAACAAGAGTTTTATTTTTTAATTCTATAAGTAACTTGACCAGCTCTCTAATTTTTCCCAAAATAACTTTAATGAAATGTTTTTGTTCATGTATATGCAAATATTGAGCACCATATAAACAGATTAATGGAGCTTTTTTGGCTTTTAAGGATATGCCTTTTGGTTTCATTTTAAGAAAGTCCTCAATTTTTTACTTTAAGGTAACGTATCATGAAATTTTTGTGCTTCAGCTTGGATATTTTAAGTTTTGGATGATGGGTGACATATCTTTTTGTGTTGCCACAGTTGTAGAATAAAAACTTGAGCATTTTAAATAATTAAAGTGCAGATAAAAGTTAGTTTTCTCATAGATTTAATACATTTCGTAATATTAGCTCTGTAATTGGCTTTATTACGTATGGCAGTAGTAAGGCTTTTGCAAGTAAAACTTTTATTAGGATGAATTCAAATTTTTTGTACCAGTGAATACAGCAGTATTAAATTGGTTGCATTTTAATTTTCTCTCACCAAATTCTCAAAAAGAAAACCTAATCATATCACTGAGTGTGGAGCTCACTACCTCCAACGGTCACTAAAATAATCAGGTTAACACTATGGCTAACAAATGGGTCTATGTGTGAGGAAAATGTTGAAAAATTGTCAATAAGAAAGTAATATCAGGTTATCCAATAAAAAATAGTAACAGACCAAATTATAAAGTTGAAGACTATAAAAATACATCAGACAACATCAAACTACACCTGGAACTCTTCTAGGCCATGACATCACTATTATATTTGATGCTCAGTGCCATTTAAAGTTATTATTCGATACCTCTTTATCACCTGAAACACTGGACGATTCCATTGATGTAGGATAGAAAGTTGTATCTCTACCGATATCATCATACTTTGAAATAGTGCCACCTAGTGAATTAAGAACGTCGCCATAAGCGATACAATTTACACGTAGGTATATAAAGTGGCAATGGCTGCCTGGTTATTGTATCATTATTTGTAATGTGATGGGATGCTTTCACTATTACTATGACAAATTGAATGCATCTTGTAACAAGTGTTGAATTCTCTATAAATTACATCTATGAAAATCTGGAAATATTAGTTGATTTTAGGCAAAAGATGGAATAAATAGGTCAGAATCATTTGCTTTGACAGTGAATATACTAGCAATTTCCATTAGTGGGGGACTAGGAGTATACTAAAATATTTCTGTATTGTCTATCTCTAGATATAGTTTCTTTGTTTTGGATCATTAAAGGTGTTTTCAGGCCAGAATAAATTACAGGTTCTAGTTCCGGTAAGTTTTCGATGTAATTTATTGCATCCTTAAGGTGATTTATCCTTGAAATATTATCAGACAATGTACAGGTTTTTTGCCTGTTTGACTTGTGCATATACATCGTATGTGAAAAAAAGTCAATTTTACAAAGTAGTCCTCCTCGGACAATACATAAGTTTCACATCTGTGCTTGATATTATTATTAGTATCTACTGAATCTCTACACTACTATCAGTTTTGAATTCTTGGTTTCTGTAAGACATTTTATTTGATTCGCTTTTAATTTCCTTGGAACTGAAAGTTTAATTGTCGTTTTATTTTCACTATTCGCCTAATTTAGCATGGTTATTCTGTTGTGTTTTACTGTCTCTTTTGCTTCTCTTAATTTTGTTCATAATTCTTTCATGTTTTTTATTTTTTTGGCATACACTAATTGTTTTGAGTAACCACTTACAAAAAGTAAACGGGACTTAATTCAAAGGACCGTGTGCAGACCCTACAATGGCCTCACTACAACCAATACACCAGTCTCGAATCTTTTACTTAAATGTTGCCTGACAATCAATGTCTAATGGCAATAATAAGTAACTAAATAATTTTTATAGTAGTATGGTAAGTAACTAGATAATCTCTATAATAGAATAGTATTTAAACAAGATAGTATATATCTACATTAACTTACATGCTGATAGGTCAAAGTCGAATATTGATACCTATAGCAGGTAAAGCTCATTTGAAGAAAATGAAAATGTGGAATATATGCCTGTGACTAGCGCTAACGTAATAATTTTTTTATTACGACTGCTTTTTTTTATTCAAAATTTCACTAGTTTAAATAATGGACATTACAAATCAAGCCAGGTGTACAGATGTGTGCATCTTAAGAAAATAATAACAATATTTAACAAAATAATGATAAACCATCTCTCACAAAGTTGAGAGAAAAGTAGACAGATAAACATAAATTGCACTGTGTGGCAATGTCGCATTAGAAAACACTGGGCGGACTCAGGCTCAGTCTCCAATTTTTAAAAATCATGTGGATGTCACATTAAATGCAAAAAAGACTATGTTGGACAAACAATATGTTTACAAGGGTGTGTATATATATATATATATATATATATATCTACATATATATGCACACTCACACACACACATATATATATATATATATATATATATATATATATATATATATATATATATGTATATAATATATTCCAATTCACGTCTACATAATTTCATGACTATATTTATTTCTTAAATAAGAAATGGACTTGCGGTCATAACACTTGTAAGTTCTAAGACAAATCACAAACAAACATAATTTCTAAAATACCCACAATCATGTTATTTGGAAATACTCACGTTTTATCTGAGGACACTTTGTTTACAATCAATTTTAATTATAAGTACATTATTGTGATATGAGTGTTTTTTACATATATTATGTGTTCGGTGCTGATACGTTGTATATGTAAAAATCATGTTGTTGCTGTTACAATTTGTAAAAAATATGGTATCAAAAGTGAAAAATATTCTTTTGTATTTTTAGGTCTAACTTCCCAATTTTTTTGCCATTAAAATATTAACCAACAATTCCAATCCAATTCATGCTAAACTTGAGAACAATGACTTTGAGGTTTAAATATATGAGTTCCATGGCTTGTTATAAGCTAGCCCATATTCACTGCCAAATGATTGAAGTATTGTATGATTTTGGTATATAAATGTAAAAGTTACATTATTTGTTACCATATTATGGTGTGTACTCCATTTACAATGTTTTTTATTCTTAAGATAAAACACATTTGAAAGCAGTTTAGCAAAAATTAGTACGTATTCTAAAAATGAGAAATATGGAAAATTAAATATATTAATTTAGGATTATTCTTAAAAAATGTATTTGAAATAAAAGTAATTTTTTACAAAAATGAGTCCAAAATTTATATTTCAATTTCATTTGACAAAAAATTTTGTAAAGAAAAACAATTTTAAAAGTAGGTGTATAATTTTACACAACTAATTATTATGGTTTTTACATTTTACATGGTGAAAAGCAATGGATGGATTTGTGCATGAATGAGACACTATTTAAAATCTGCACTTATATAGTAAGTAAATTGCAAATATAGTTGCATACTCATTAAACAAACCCAAATACTAAAAAATAATTTCCAAGTTAAAATAGATCACCGACGTTCATGAACTGAATAAGAACAACAGAGTAATTTGTGAGCAATCCTAAAAAATGGAGCAGCAATGACGCTCGCAGGTTGAACAACTTGAAAATTGTAAATTGACCCAGTTCACCTGCTTCTATCATATTCTTAATCAGCTGCATATGACATCTGACGTAGGATGCTGAAAGAAGAAAATTAAATAAGCTTGTAAATACAATATTTTTAAAGAATCTAATAGAATCTCCTAATGTATGGGATAGTGTGTGTATACTATTGAATTGTTTAAATGAGGAAAAATGGTATATATTTTATACATGCCGGCAATGGTAACCAGCTTTATACCACATCAGTAAGAATAGTTGTTACTATATTAAGCTTGTGAAGCTTTCAGAAATTAGGCAACACATTTCAAAATGTTCCAAAATTTGTCAAATAACCTATGACATTACGCCCATTACGCTAATTTCATATTGTGAAATATTGTTTTAAAAATATTGAAATGTAAATATGTGTAGATAAATAGATGTAAATAAAACAATAATAAATTTTATGTTTATAATTTCTGTTATGCATATATTTCTTATATTTCCTGTTATAATGTGACAAACATAATACATTATTATAATATATTTAGCTTGTGTGCTCATATATACTAGTAACACCTTCATATTATGAAAATAAATTATTTGGTGGTTTTCAACACATTTTAATTTTGGTACAATCTGTTCGAATGTATAGCATATAATAGTATAATAAGTACATACACATCAACATATGAATTCTTTTTCCAAAAAAGATATATGGGCTTATCAAAGAGATCAGAAGATGAATCTGGACAGGGCACAATTTTCATCCACGAAAAGTAAAAAAAATTATTTTTGCTTTACAAATAATTTCATTGTATTAAATATTTGCTCCAGGTACGTTTCATAACTCAATTATCCTCTAAACTATGGTGTTTTGACTATGTTAAGCATTTCTCAAACATTTTCAAACAAATACAATTTTTTCCAAATGTAATCTCCAATGTGTTTTCCAAATGTAAATAACTACTTTAAAATGATGATATGTATAATATGTGCTTGCTATAATTAAACATATATAGGCTTATGTTAGTATTTGCGGCGTGCACTCCTGTGCGAGATCATAAGTTATTTATTTTTGGGGAGGGTTGAACTTGCAATGCCATGTATATGAGCACGTTACAGTGCGGCAAATCATTAATGATTTTAAAGTTCAGTAAATTATTGTATGCAAAGAAAGTAATAATGCCTGCGAGGCGATGTGACTATTGCAAGAATAGGGATAGGATATTTTACTAGTATTACTATGTTTTATTCCAAATTCTGAAAATTTGTATCTCGATCAAATAAATACCAATGTTCATATTTCTATCTCTTCTTATTTACCTCATATCATATAGAAAAAAATTCGTAGGGAAAATTAATCACAGAAAAAACTTACGAGTAGAACTTGCACCATGAGTGTCACATTTAAGCACCAATGGCGTGTAATATTTTCTACAACTATTTACCAATATTAATGTATTTGGTAAGTACCCACATTATCTAGTACATGATGTGAATTTCAGAATATCGTGAACTACTTGAAAGCCATGAGATCTAGAAACATTGTTACGGATTTCAGTAATTTTGGACCTTGAATTGACCTTACATGAAATTCAAAGAATATTTTTGGAATCATTATTAGTTGCTATTCAAGTTAGTATACCCCACAACACACGATAATAAACATTTGAATTGTTTTATTTGTCTCATCTCAGATTTCCATTTGAATATGTTTAAGTGTTGAATACTGCTGTATACGCAGATTATTATGCTGTATCACTAAGGCAAATTTAATGTTTCTGAATGAAATGGATTCTTTTCAGAAAAAAAGCAGGGTGAGATGTACAGATGGATGGACAGGGTGAAGAACCCTGGAACTGGAGTTACAGAAACCTGAAAAACTTTCGTTGTGTTCACCACGAAGTGTGTTTTGTATTTTTGATTTCAATTTTGTGAATATTTTTCTTGCAATTATTTTGTTGTTTTGGAATTATGTTTTAACTGATCGAGGGTCTGAAGAACTGATATCGGCTTGGAATTAAAATTAAAATTCATTATATAATAATTAATTATTTCATTTATATTAAAATTATCTCTTTATGGTAGATTGTGATTATTTATTTACTTTTCAAATATCCAATTTATTCAACTTGCCCATGTTGAATCATATATATTCTAGTGCAAGATTGTGTTCACAAAGTAATCATAATCATAATATTATGTGTTCACAACGGCAAATCATTTTTCTCAGTATATTATGTATTTTGTGATAATGTAATAAAAAAATATATTTCCAACTGAAGAACTCTAACTAAAGAAAACATTTCATGCTCAAAATGCAAGGAGTGTAATATTTTTTTTGTTCTTAATATATATTTTGAAGATTTTGTATGTATAAATGGAAGTATATAATTAGAGTAGCAAATACTATTTTACCCAGTTTTAGATAGTACTATGGAAATTTATAACAAAATACAATTTTTCATGGTTTTTTTCTTTAATTATATAATTTTATTTTTACGAAGCTGAAACCACTTTTTTCAAGGATTTTATACCAAATTTAACAAAGTAATTTATAAAATGAAAAATTATGAAATTCACTGAAATGTTTTTTCTTCTGTGCATGGCCAACGACATATTGACCGCAACTGGCCATCGAGATCGTTTGAGTAATGCTATTAGATTTTTCCTGGTGGGGCTAAATTATACGAGAGATCTACACAAATAAGTTGGAGATGATTGACGCCTTAAAAGCCTACAAAACCAATGCCATCAATGACGTGAACCCAATTTATGTGGTTGGGTTTTCGAAAACCTTGAAGCTCTGCTATATGTGCTGCCCAGGGAAGCCACGGCGGCCATTTGACAGATGTCATATTCCATACATAATGTAATCAAATACCCTTTCAAATAAAAAAAAAGTAAACAATATCTTATACAAAACTTAAAAAATTTAAGCGCGCTTAAAAGTAAATTACGCACAAGTTTTCTTAAAATTGAATAACGTGAATTTAACTTTGATAACTTCAACAGTGCAAAACAAATTTTTCATAATAAATATTATATTTTGTTCCATTTTATAACAAAAGGAAATTTTGCAAAAGTAGAAAAAAGGGAATAACATTTTTTTATGTGGCTCCGCCCTACATGCTGGATCATTCCGCAGAGTGACTTGACATTACATGTGAATAATATAAATTTTCTTTAAAATATACACGATTGCTTTATCGCAACTAGTGAACAGTGGTTACTTAACACTCTTCTGATGTTAAAAAACCTGACCTACTGATTGATTGGCATATCACATGACATCCTCAAGAAAATTACATTAGTCATGATCTTCTTTGGAATTCACTCTCTCAAATGCCTTCAAAAATTTCGCCTGCTTCAATACTGACTACATATGTTTAAAACTTGACTTCTATCTATTTTAGATATTAGGTAATGTTAATGTGTTTTATAATTTCAGATAATGGAGATGTGTGTTATTTAAATTTAACTGAGTGACTTGACGAACAACAATTTCAAAATCTGTCATGTCTTCTTCACCACCGACAAAATATTATGATATTTCTGTGCACTAATCACGATTAAAATAGAAATACAGGACATGTGCACCTGCATCTTTTATATAATTAATTATTGTAATGCCTGTTCCCTATTTGTATTTATCTTATTAGTTTAGTAATATGAATGTTTATTTTTGTTTTAACAATTTAAAACGGAATAATGTATATTTCTCTGTAGACTATGCCATTCAGTATAATATAATCCTGAGTTATTCCTCGTCATAGTTAAATAACATGTCAACAATGTCACCTAACGTGAGAATTTAAAACATTGATCAAATTCTTTATCAGTGACATTGGAAAAATATGAAAGAAACTTAACATCATTTTGTAAATAAGTTAAGAAAAATGGCTCACTTACATAATTCTTCATTGACTTGCAGTGATGTCAGAAGAAGTTTAGTAGTCTCTATCTGCAAGTACATCCTCTCACATACGATACACACAGCCACCAACAACACTGCGTAGGGCAATGGCCATACCATGTAACTTATGGAAAGTGACATGTCTAATCTCTGAAATATTCCTTTTATGAGTAACAATAAATGAAATAAGATTCCATGAAGGACAAGCAAAATTTCAGAATAAATTGGACTCAATTTTATTATTTAAGGAACAACTGTGTATTTGAATGGGAATTTTTCAAATATGTTGCAATTGAATTTACGTGAAATCATTCTCTTCACGCCTCTTTCTCTATCTTCGCAGTATAGGTTTTGGATACGGATTCCATGCAAATAGCTTATGTAGTACAGAGTCTGCTGCATAACCATATGTTTAAAAATGATTAAACTTATCTATACATAACTCTTCCTGACGGAATCTACTATTTCTAGGATTACATACCTCTATTATATTATAAACATGGATACTGCAGTTAGTGAAAATACCGAGAGAGTTGAAGAAAAAAAAGAAAAACACATAAAACTGATAATTTATCGCAGAAATATTTAAATAAGGCACAAAATATTGTGGTAATTAATTATTTCTCTAAAAAACGTTAGACCATGACCAGTCACAGTCATATTTTATAATGGTACATAAGACATGCGCAATCATGCAAGGGGTATGGAAATAAAACTATACAATAAAAAATGAGAATGAAGGGAAATATATCAAAAATTGTATACCATAACCCTATGAACTTCAAAACGAGTGAAGTATGATATATTAATCAGATTCATCTTCAGCCCATTTGCCGGAACGAAGTTCAATAATGATAATTTTGGTACATAAAATAAAAAGTAGATTCTTCCTCAACCGAAATTAGCCGACTACTGTGTACAAACCTCTTCATGATAGTGTCACACTTGTGGCTCATGTACTCCTCCCATTCATAAAGACAAGTTATAATTATAACTGAAGAAACATATGAAATTATTGTTATTTGCTTATCTGCTTCGAATATATTCTATACTTTGTGGATTTATAATCTTAGATAACAAATTGTTTATCATTAGTCAAGTATGCTTCCTGTTATCATTTTCTGTTTACCTTAATGGCACAAATTAAATTACTTAATTGATTTGTTTATAGTACTTACATTATATTTGAAATCCTCAAGAAAAGCATACATATTAAGGAGAATGTTCGAAAATATTATAGCGAATGATATGAGTAGCTGAAAAGTAAAATTGAAGTTTAGTTCATAATAATCTTTGAGTTGAAATTTTTCACAATGTTATCACAAGTTAAATGCTATTTTTATATTTTTGTTTAAATGTTCTGTACGAACCTGAAATTCAAACAACTTGTTTAAATGGTGGTACAGGTCTAATAAATGAATGTAGAACTGTGATAAATGATGAATCGAATTTTCATTTAGAGGCAATGCAAATGTAAAATGGTTGTTGGAATTGGGATTATGTTGAGGACTTCCGAATATGGCATCCACAGATATGATCATGTTTCCTTCATTTTTCGATTTTAAGAAATTATTTAACACTTCCACACGTTTTGTTACACTTAATAATATTAAAGAAAACAATATGATTTCCAAATCGAAAGTAATGGTAACAACACTGGTAAAGGGAGCATGAAAAAAAATGTTTATTCCATGCTTCATTGCTCCGTGTGTATCAAAAACAATGTAAAGAATATGATAGGGTATAAGAAGACCAATAACTATAAGGTTTCGATATTTATCATGTTTCAAAAAGTTTCTTCTAAATTCTAATTTGAAAAGATCATCTACACTTTGAATTCTCACCATCAATTCTACAAATCTATTTCTGTCACAAGTTATTTCAATCAGACACAAGCACAGAGCATAAATCATTTCAAGCGCAATAAATACTAGGAAGATGTAGTAATCATATGTGAACACAAATGTCCCATACAGCACCATCAATGTTCCCATAATCAATAAACTGTATAACTTTTGACACCACAGTGTAAACCTGGTGGGAACTCGGTTAGTAGATTTTCTACAAACACCAAACACATGCTGATAAACTAAAATTGGCCAAAGTGTATCTTCAATTGATTCATTGCCCATATTGATTCTTGTAAAATATTTGTGTTCCAACAGAATTCTAGCACAAGTGTTCTGTTGAATGTTTAAAAAACAAGTGACATTCACTTTATTGATTAAATGTCTTTGGAGTTAACATTCATTACTTATCTTCATGTGGAATCTATTGAATAGTTGACATAAATAATGAAATATATTATTGATCTTGTTTACATGGAAATTTACTAACCCTGCAATGTATGATTTTCATATTTAGGTCAGAAATATACAATGTGGATTTGACAATTTGACATCAAATGAATACTCATTTAATAGGTGTATCTCAACTATACAGCAAAAGTTTCAATAGTTTAGTTACAGGAGTAATTTTAAATAGTTTGTAATGTGAAACACTTTGTACTTTTATCAAGAACTCTTTAGGACATACGTTGCCACACCTTCCCATTTTATTTCTCAATTACAGGCAAATAGTAAAATAATTCTTATGCCTGTATCATAAGGGTCGTAATCGACACTGTGAAAATGTGACAGTTGTCCGACTGTGATATTTTTGGACGACTGTCACATTCTCATGATGATAAATTTGATATTATGTATGGAAAACAGAGAAACAACGCATTTGTTATGAAGAGCGCTACATGCTGAGATAATAGAAAATTACGAGCACACAGCCAGTCAGTCCCCAGAGTTAATTAGTGCAATTAGTCTCATAGTTAATTAGTGCAACTAGTGTATCTAGCCCACATTTAGACTGATAAAACGACAATATCTTTTGTGACAATGTGTTTGAGGTGTGACAGTTGTGATTGATTCATTCGTATGAGTAGGATTAAACAAAAGTATTGATGATTGTAATCATGAAGTCTCACAGGAATCCGACCAGAAAGCTCTCAATTGTGACTGACCGACCGTGAGTCAATCTTTGGATTTTATTAAGTTTATAAGTACTTTTGGTGAGCGTAATTATTCTATTACATAAGTTAATTTATGTAACCACTTTAAAATGAATTTCATTGCAAATATTAACAATATTAACAAATACTTTGCTGCCTGTTGCCGACAAAGGAATCACTACCAAAAAATCACACAATGCTGCTTTTTACTGCATACCATATGTCGGAGCTATTGTGTGTTGAGTTGATCACAAAGCATAACACCTTTGACGGCGTGGCTCACCACAGGGACCCGGGTTCCATTCCCAGCTGCTCGCCAAGCAGGGCTGGATTTGTGTTATTCTGGTTGGCTGTAAGAGATTGCTCCCGTAGCAATACATCCACCATATGTATCAAATAGATACATTAACGTGGATAAATAAATAAGTAAATAAATATGTGTTACTTTATAAATTGTCTCAACTGCTTGGATGGAAAATTGAAAAAGTCATTAAAAAATGAACACAAAATTGCATCATCACTAAAGAAAATCTGTCACTTCTTAAATTCTCAAAGTGATTTTCCTCTTTGTTCAAACAAATTTTGACATGGCCCTTGCAGCATGACTTTTCGGTCTCCAAACAGTAAACTCAAATACATCTCTTCTCTTCTCTTAACCTTTTTCCCTATTTATGGATGGACTGTACTTTTCGGCAACCATTCTGTATAGCTAGTTGATTAACAATCTATGGGAATAATACAGAGAGGGTAAACAATTCTCAAGCATCATTTCCCTTTTTATATTAAATTTCCTAAAAGATCTGTAGGTATTCCGCCTTTTAAATAGATAAACACTCAATAATTACAAAGCATGAACAGCTCATAATCCCATTTTTTGGGATTTATCTGGACTGTTGTGGAATGTCACTATCTTTGCCAGCATGCATTTTTTTGTTCATCAATAGACCTTCCATTTTTGGTAAGCCTGATTGTATATAGACAGCCCTGTTCTTGAATTTTTAAGCTCATTGTAGATAAGAATTAATTCGAACCAGACTTCCTACAACGTGATTTAAAATAAATATCAAGGCATGGAGTGACTCATCTAGAATGGTAAAAGTGTCCGTTTAGTAACTAAAGCATATTTACCACCTGATAGCATTTTCTTTGGAGCATGAAATCTTTTTTCATACTTGAAACTCTACACTAATGGTTTGTATGGTATATTGGTTTTGCAGCTACATCATGATGAAACAAAATTTAAGCAAGTTTGTCAAAAGCAGTTTCTCGAAGCAGCAAAGATACTATCCAGACAATTTTTCAATGCGCCAATATCTAGGTCTTTTGATGCCACTTGCCTATAATTTAAACTAGATGTCTGCTACCTATAGGATTGTTTTCCTTTAACATTATAGAAGTTTATTTAATATTTCTATCTTGAGTGGCATAAACAATACACGAACATGCAAATACAGTAATCATAAGTAATTTGCTGTTAACCATTGAAGAGTTCCATGATCCATGATCTTCATTATATCTTTACCAAATATATTTGGGACCACTTCTGAAGAATACCATTTTAAACAAAAAAAAAGAATAATTAAAATTGGTTCACAACTGACAAAGATATTTCATAACAAACAGATAATAATTCGGCTGAATTGAGAACCTGAGAAGAATTGAATTCCAAATTGTGCACGTTCCTGTACGCACCGTTATATTGCAGGTGCTGATCTCTATCTCGGTCTTTTTGAACATTTTCATTTTACTCACGTCGGTCTCAGTGACGGTAGCCAACCCATTTATGATGCCCCTTTGTTGCAGACGTGTGTTGATTTCTCAAAATATTTTGTCATAACCATTGCGATTTTTGACTACTGTAAGCTGTAAGATTGCTACTGAAGCTGCAAGGTTGCTACCTAGCGCTTTTTATTGTATTTAAATATCAGCCTATTAATTCAACTCTAATAAAATTGAATGTTGCTGCCCCTTGACATTTTAGCACATATTATTGGTTAGGATACATTTTGCAGTGAAAGCAATGAATGATTTAGTTTGGTTTACACCTTCCCATAAAAATTCTTGGTTAGGTAAGGTATATATTACATTCCGTTGACAGCTCTGTGTAAAACGCTAGTGCTGCGTCACATAAATATTTTTAGTACTTATTTCTATATAAATAAAACAAATATATACTTCCACTGGAGCTGCATATTGAAATTAAAAAAAAAATTGTTAAAAATCCAGGTGCTAATTTGAAATTAAAATTTTATGATGAATTTATAATTATCTTTATATAACATTATCTTCCTAATATTTTTCATACTCAAAAATATCTATATATGTATTAATATACATAAATATACATAGAGGCTGTATTCTTTTTACAACATACTTACACAGCACTGATTTCATTCATCATTCTGAATGTAAAATGTTTCCCGTGAATGTGGAAAAATATCTGTTTCTGATACAAATATTTAAAAAAATATAATTTTTTCTCTTTCCAGAAAATATAAAACTTTAAAGACTATCATAAAGTTCTTTTTCATAACTAAATAAAACTAATAAAAGATCAGATGATATTTGCGAAGTCACATGCTATTTTTTCCATAATTATCATTTTTTTATTCATTTCATTTTCATAAATATTTTTTGTCATATTATTCTAAATAGATAAAACCTGAAAAGAACGAATTCATTAAAAATTTTTCGATACGTCTTTTTATTCCAAAACATTATTTCTACAAAAAGTGGCCAAATTGCAAAAATTTGGTATCTACAGGAGATTAACAAAAGAAAGTCTTTTAAGAAATATTCCTAGAAGTATTTCTTAGAAATGTACAGTGTATATAATTCCTATCTTTTATATACACTCCATAATTTAAGAATGCTATATATGCTATAATCAGAATTTAATATATTCTTGGATAAAAGTGTTCAATTTTAATTTATCTTGGATATATGTCTTGGATATATTTGCATATTATCTTGGATATATTTGCAGTATTTTAATAGATTGTAATGTAAAAGACCTTTCCATTTGGGTTTAGTCATAACTTCTGCAGGAAGAGTTTCGTCATCAAGTTTGTAACCATTTATAATTTCTAGCAATTGTACCACGAGTTGTGAGATTTTTAGTTTGATGGTTTGTATCTATAAATTGTATACCTTTACACTACTGAAATATACCTGAGATTGTACTTTTACGTATTAAGAAATTATTTTAAGTCTCCTTGCTTCAAACAATCACATCTTGTAAACATTTATTTTAGCAACAATGCATGGCAATAAATTTTCATGAAAAAAGAGGCAACTATCAACTGAATTAAGAATCAAAACTTGGATGTTTAAGTCAACAGAATAACAAAACTTTAATAAAATTGGTCCTGAAAACAAACAGACAATGATATCAGCACAATTGAACATGATCTGTTATGGAAAAATTTGTGAATTTTCATTAGGTAGCCTTTATGGCCACCAACACAATCTCTCACAAAAACGACATTGGCAATATAGGCCAGTATTTTGATGGAACGGAACTCTGTTCATATCTTCATAGAATAGCGTTATATTGAAGTCCTCAAAATAAAATGCTATATATATATAGCTAGATAGATAAAGACCTAGTAAATGTGGTAGGTATAAATAAATAATTGGATCGTATTTTAGTTAAAAATATATTATTGTAAATTCAATTACTATATCTTAATTTTTCAACTTAATAAAAAATTTGTACATTAGTTTTCATGAAATAAACTTTATTATTAATATATAAATGTTTTCAATTTTAAAACATTTACTGCTTTGAGCTTATAAATATTTTTATCATATTGAGTTTCAAATATTAGTAGTAATGGTATTATTGGATGTAAAAATTAGCATGTTCTATTCTTCCTTTTAATTTATTGATTAACAAATATTAAGTTAGTCTCTGAAGATATTCATATTCTTTATTAGCGTAGCGTAATATATTTGTTGTAAACGTAATAACACATTTTATGTACCTGTGATTCCGCCACACTTATTTGAATTTATTAAAATACAAGTTCACGTTTTTACTTCGTAACATATTCTTATATAAAATACTTTTATATATGACCGTTAATGAAATTATTTGAAAACAAAACAATGTTGATGAAAACAATAATATAAATTTAGAGCTTCCGTCGAGTCCTATTAAATTTCGAACATATAAAATAAAACTTTAGCTGAACTGTCTACTAATCATGATAACATTAGATGAAAGATTAATTAGTAAGCAGTGGTCAATACGTAATGTTAACATTATATCAGAAAGTAACTAGTGTACACTTATAATATAAATAAAATATTTAATCTTGAACATCCTCGGCCTAAATACAATGTAATTGGAAAATATAAAAAAATATTGCAATATGGAAAAAATTATAATTTTCTTATCTTTTATCTTATATTTTCAAATAATTTTCTAACAATTATCAGCGTAAATGACTGCAACTAAGCAGCCTATAAATATGGGAACAACTTGATGGAAGGGATAATATCCATACATTTTTGTAAAGTTCTTGAAAAAAAATTGATAAGCAGTTTGAAAATTCAAAACCATTTCCTCTAATTAGCTTGATAGAAAAACCATTGCAACAAAAATTGTGTACAATTTTGAACGAAAACATGTGTAAGAATAAAAAAATTTTAATTTATTAAGATAAATGCACGTTATTAGTGTAAAGCTTATACGTATATTACTTGAGGCTAAATGCTCAAGACATTGGTTAACAATATTACTTTCCTTTTTTGATTAATACGAATACAGCATAAAATTCTTTATTTCTGTACAAAATTCAGTAAGCTATTGACATTAAAGATGCAATTCTTCTATTAGAGCAGATCACGTAATAAAAAAGTCAGATTGGTTTATAAAACATGTTGATTTTAAATATAATTTGGAATAAAAACTTCGTTTGATTTTTTTTACCATAACTTACGTACTTGTGCATATATATTTTTAAGTTTCTGTACCTGAAAATAGAAGAAAGGCAATTTATAACTTTGGTTTTAATGTATTTGTCTATTCTGTCTTCAAAACATTTCAAGTATAATCAGTCTAGTAATTTGAATGCAACATGTTAGTTTAGGTAACTGAATGTGACAATATTATCTTAACGAAACTTTGACAATAAACTATTGGTTTTTTATTTTTGTTATCTCCTGCTAATGCTAAATCAACAAAACAACTTTTGTCGAAATGTCCGTAGACAAGTTGTTTTGTAGATTTAGTTGTAGTAATGTAGATGTTATATAGTTTTGTCTGTAGACAAGGAAGAGTTTATAAAATTAACTATTATAAAAATAGTGGAACGCAACACCGACACTTCAATTTCAAACATCACTACTAACTAGGGTTTGAGGTTACGTAATAAACAATTGAAGATTATAATATTGTGTTAAAATAGTTTTAAATATAATCCACCAATATTGACTATATAACTCATAAATAAAATAACATGTAGTCTAAAAGTTAACCAATTAAATTATTGGTAATGTAAAATAAAGAGAAATTACGGAAATTTCAGGAAGACATAAACCAGAGTTTTCACAAAAAATTATTTACGTTATGAAAAAATTAAACGTATAACGAAGTGAAATAAAGTTACAAAGTTAAAGAAATGAAGTAAAGTTAATTTATAACATCATTAATAATTACTATAAATTTAACTTATTCAAGTATTGAATATATTTGGCGTTAATTTTGTAGAAATTTATTATTCACAATTAAATGAAAATATGTGATGTAGTTATTATTTCTACTTTCTTTAAGTTCTTTACGACGACCTAGGTTTCGTTGTATTACAACATCTTCAGGTGGGCTATTAGCAAGAATCTTTGCTAATAACCCACCTGAAGATGTTGAAATAGGTCGTGGTAAAGAACTTAAAGAAAGTAGAAATAATACTTCATCACATAGTTTCATTTGATTGTGAATCAACTTATTCACTCGAACTTAATGGACTTGCGCCCATTAACTGAATAATTACAATAATATATTCAACAACAGTTTTAAAAAAAACTAGGCAGCAACGATATTCTTAGGTCTAAGAGTCGGCACACTGAAAAAGTTCCACCATTACTTCGATGAATGATTTCTTCAAGCATCACCAATTCACCATCAAGTGAAGGACCTTAAATAAGTGGATTGTTAATCGTACAAAAACTTGTGTTGGCTATTTTTTTGTATGGAATTAAAAATACAGTTGATTTATGCACAATTAAAAAATATTTATATTAAAATATAAATTGGATTGTTGTGTTTATATGTAAGTATACACATACATAAACAAAATAAATTGGTTTTCATCTGATAGATGTCAATAAAACATTATTAATCAGCTTACTCTTTCGATTTGAACGGTGGAGCAACACACATAAGATTGCAAATCAAATTAGGCTATTTCAACTCTTTCTTAATTAAATATAGGTACAATTATAATGAGAAAATCCCTCAAAGGAAGACACTATTAATTACCGTGATAGACAGAATCAAGATTACAATAATCATAATATTATTACTTACATTGTGTAAATAACAGTGCAACACTAGTTCAAGACAGTAATCAGCCGAAAGAAAAGTTGAAACTACAAGCTGAAGTACCTGAAGTAAAAATTAAATCGCTTCATTAATTCCAAAACAAAGAATTTCAAAGAAAACAAGGTATTTATAAATATCTTAATTATCGATTTACAATACACCTGTAAATTAAATATTTTGTTGAGTATACTGCATATTTCATTTACTATGTTCACTACGTTTGGCAAAACCGATATATACATAGGATTCCTTGAAACATCAAAATGGTTACTCTCATTAACGACCATCCCTGGTGATACTAAATGGTTTGTATTATTATGAAATACTTCTTGATTCATACATTCCGAGTAATTGTTTGCTGCTTATAGCATTTCAGTGATAATAATTATAAACAGACTCGTTAGAAGCAGATCCAATCTGTTAGTAACTTCACCAGAATATAAGATTATGTAGAAACAATTGAGTTTTCCTAAACAGGTAATAGCAAAAGACATTAAGTGACTTGCAAATATAATGAATATGCCCAAGAGCATTGTGATTTTAACCTTTTTTAAACAAGATACTGTACTAAATAGAAATAAATGTCATCAATTTGCCGTAAACAATCAACAAATAAATTTTTTTGCTAAAATATAACAATAGACAAAACAAATATTATTGTGTTGTGCCTTGCAACCGACAAAACTTTTTATAAATTTGTTTCTTATATACACTCTGGTCCTAATTTATGTTCTCCTGGCATAGTTACTTTCGAGAAGGTGACCTCATTTCAGTGCACCGAGGAAGAACAGAATACTACTCGACCACGCTATACATATTTTGAGAGGAAATTGAAATGTTATTACAAAAATAAGTTTGATGTTAACCCTGGTACAGACAAAATCTAATTTCATTACAGACATTAGTAGCTCAGAATGTAGCATTATCTTTAGGCAATTAGGCTGGAGTCAACAATTATTTTATTACTACGATGACTAGAATAATTAGTAAAATAAATACTGTAGAAACTTCATAAAAAGTTTGAAAATTGAAGAGGTTAAAACTCAGAAATGTAACAATCTCGTAACAAATCTTTATAGAAACGTTTTGTCCTTTGTATATTAATACAAGTTTGTATATACAACACATTTGTTTGTATACTGTTTCCTAAGGTCTCATTATTTTCACGAATTTAATTATCATCCATTTCACATAAATTTATCGGTCGCTACCTAGACTTGTTTATTTTTGGTTCAACTCTTACCTAATATAATCAAACAGTTTCAATAAACTGTCAATACTTTCAAATGTATTTAACCTTAATTTAACCTTTTAAAGGACATTTAGCCCATTTAAAGCTAACCATCCATCAAAATGACAGGTACATGGTAAAAAGTGTTTCATTTATTTTATACGTAATGTAATTGGTATTTCACATAATCTTTGTGGACAAGAGAGGATTTTTCTAATGATAATTACCTATATATGTAGGTAATATGTATAACATATTAACATAATATTTAAACTTATATACTTTTAAAACTTTTTAAAAAATGAAATCAATGTTTTTCATTAACTATAAATAAGCAAGATTACTAGAAAAAAATATAATACCGTTTTTCACATATTTATGACACTTGAAAAGTCAAACTTTTCTTCATTAATTTTTTTTGTTATGGCATTTTTTACAATTTTTTCTTTTAAGGTTTTCCCATCCTGTAAATTTTCTCATCCTATTTGCATTTGTTCAGGCCTTGATTCCAGGACTTGGCTAAATTAAATAATCCTTTTGTTAGTTATTATAAAAATCATATGTTTTTATATAAAATAACCTGAATAAAATTAAAATGGTTTTTTAAAATTTCCTTTAACAACATTTTTAAAGTTGTTTTACATCTTAACCTTGTTGCCAAATAATTTTCAATTACATATTTTATTAAGAGATATATGTATACAGACATATTAAATAAATTGTATAATTTCCAAAACTCTTTTATTAAAAGTTGTCTTACCAAAGTAAAACAGTTTTTTAAATGTCCCCTTGAATATTGTTTAGATTTTAAGCATATACGAAATAAATCTTTTGATCGATAAGTCCAAAAGCCCTTACCGTGTTTGGTAAAATCTTTACGACCTAAAAATGATTCACTAATTTGTAAATGTATATATTTTTCATATTTTAACCACAAATTACGTAGTCTGTCCAATATTACCGAGAACACGTCTTCACCATATGTAATTGAAGTCTGTAATTCAACACCTGGATTATCATTTACAAAAATATTGCTTAATCAATATTTCTTTGAAATTATATCATATAATATTGCACTATTCATATGTTTTACAGTGGAAATTATAACAGAAAGAAAAGTAATTTTTTCAATTTCCAAGCGGTTTCCAATTTCACTCAATTTTAAGTCTGCATGACAAAGTAACCTTTTGTAAGCATATATAAATTATCTGATAATTCGGTTACAACCTCTAGAACATACAGCACATTTTTCTTCGATTTTTTTAAACTTTTTGCAATATGATTCATTTAATGAAAGTCTTTATATTGTGACTCCATCAACCTCTCCTGAGGACTTTTTAATGTTTTTTTGACATTTGGTGCATCATTACTAGATCTTGCCATATTAGCATCTTAAATCTATGAGCGGCTTTTGTTTTGTCCTTTAAGCAGTAATAAAAGATATTGGGAGGCTGGATAGGTTGTTTGATGCTTATTCCGATATTAATAGTCCACCTAATTTATATTGGACTAAACAAAACAGTTTTTTCATTAAGAAAAATAAACACTGTAACAAACACATGTCTATTATTCATACAGGTTATTCGGTGCATGAAACTGTGCATATTTCTGAAGAGTGTCTCTGTAAAAATTTAAATTTCTTCTTGTTGATAACCCAGATTGTGATGTTTTTTAGAAAGTGTAGTAAATATTCATGTACCTCACTTGTATAAATAACAGACACGTTCTTTGTTACCATTTGTAAGTTTAATATAAGAAGCTAATCCCTAAAATAAGGTTTCAAAAGTGTCGGGGCTGCAAAGAAATTGTTCAAATCGCTGTTCCCACTCTCAATTAGTATTAAATTCTGGAATAGAGTTATAAATATTTAATGATAATGGGCATCGGAATTGTTTAATTAATGTTTGGTATTGATATCACGGTTTGTACCTTACGTAAACAAGAATTATTAATGAGGAGGATGTAGACTGAACTTAAAAATGTTCCCAAATCAAAAAATCAATACTATAATTTCTGTTGCTTGTGTTAAGTGCTCAATAGATTTCACAAGATGATAAACTAATGAATGTCAAAAGACATTTAATCAAAGTAATTGTCATTTGTTTCTTGAATGTTCAATAAAACACTCGTGTTACAATTTCCTTGGAACACAAATATTTAAAAGAATCAACATGGCCAACGAATCAATTGAATATACCCTTTGGCCAGTTTTGGTGTACCAGCGTGTATTTGGCATTTGCCGAAAAACTGTTAACCGAGTTCCCTCTAGGTTTACATCATGGTGCCGAAAGCTATACAGTTTATTAATAATGGGAACAATGATAACGCTGCATGTTGCTTCTAGTGTTTTGTTCTTAAACCATTACTACAGAGCGATAGCATTCAGGACCCTTCAGATGATTCATGTTCTCTATTTGTTGTTGATTGAAATAACTTGCGAGAGAAATGCATTTGAAGAATTGATTTTAAGAATTCAAGATATGGATAACTTATTCAAATTAAAGCATAGAAAAAATTTCTTAAGACATGATAAATATCGAAACTTAATAGTTATTGGCCTTCTTCTACCCTATCATATTACTTATGCTGCTTTTGAGGTTGTGGCTGGAGGAATAAGATATGGTCTCATCAGTTGGTTTTTTGCTGTTTTCGATATTATTGCTAACATTATTTTTGATTTAGAAATAATGATGTTCTGTTTGATATTGTGCAGTATAATGAAACGTGTGGAAAAGTTGAATGTCTTCTTTGAATTTAAAAGAAGAGAACATATGATTACATCTGTCAATGACATATTTGGAAGACCTCAGCGTGACCTCAATTCCAACAACCACTTTACATTTGCATTGCCTCTCAACGAAAACTCCATTCATTATTTATGCCAATTCTATATTAATTTGCTAGACCTGTGCCACTATTTTAACAAGGTGTTTGAATTTCAGGTTTGTTCTGAATATTTTCATTTAAATTTTAAATGTTTACCAAACATTTCCAAAAATGTTGATAACAATATTTTTATGAAATGACCTTTAACTTTATTTTTCAGCTACTCACATCACTCACTCTGATATTTTCTAGCATACTCCTTAATGCTGATATTTTTCTCGAAGGTTTCAAATATAACGTAAGTATTATTAATGCATATATTAACTGACTTAACTTGCAACCACAAGTTTATTAAATTGCAAAGCCATAGAATATATTTTAATGTACCATTTTGTTTGAAATTTTGTAATTAAAGTTTGTGTTGTAATGAAGAAAAGGGAGACATAAATAGTTGACTGAATGCTTACAAGAACACTTGACAGATGCCCGTCCAAACATAAACTTTGTCCTTTAGTAAATAAATCAGATGAATTTAAATTTGATTGAAAATAGGTCTGTCTCTCTAGTTTAGAATAATTATTCAGTTTTTTTGCTCACACTTTCATTAACTGAGGCAATATTTCAGAAATTGGAAGTATCTTTTTCAATTACTCACATATTATGGCTATTACACTGTATCGTGTCGTTGGTGGCTGTGTGTTGTTTATGTGAGAAAATGGACTTGCAGATAGAGACTACAAAATACCATTTAACATTGTTGCAAATTAATGAAGAATTAAGTAAGTAAAAAAATTTTCTTTACGCATTTACAAATGACTTCTAAGTTTTTTTATATTTCTTTAATGTCAGTTATATATTTATATATAATAAGTATGTACAGACTGACTTTTATCTTAAATTACACTGTACTTTATCCCCTTTGTGTCAAGTTAAGCTAATTATTACAATTTCTAAAACGCTTATAATTAAACAGACTAAAATATGACTTCTACATATTTTGTATACCAAAGAAGATGAATTAAAATTCTATAAATGTTGCCATTATTTCATGAAGAATTTTTGTAAGTGCACTTTATTTAATGATTTCATTTCCACAGAGCTACTGTAAAATCAAAAAGAAAACAAAATATTTCATCCTTACTTTACAATGTCTGCAATTTAGCCCCATATCAAACAAAAATCTAAGATTCGAGAATATCTTAAGAAATGACAATGTATGGAATCATGTATGAAGAAGCATTCCACCATTTCTGCAGTAAGAGTCCATAATTACATAAGAGAGTATGAAAATATAGACAGACAATTTATTGATAGATATACAGTCACATTCAAATATTATCGTTAGTATTGTATTGCTAATTTTTGCTCTCAACTTTGCCTGTATGGACTTTATAATATTATGTAACTCCACAGAATCTTCTGTTTTTGCCTGTTTTGCTTGTGTTTTGCAATAATCATCAAAATGTATCGCAATGTAGTAAAAATGTGTGAGGTTAGATTGATAATCGGCATTTCTATTTTATTAGCTTTGGCAGCTAACAACAACCTCTAACCTCCCAATACCCTGAGCAATTAAGCTAATTACTCAATCCATGGATTTATGTACACATATTAATTAGTCTTTACTCATAAGCAACACTGAAATCATTTGACATATGATGATAAATGTTTAATGATTAATTCCAGAAAAGGAAAATATTGGATGACAAAGATAAAAAAAGAATTCCGTTTAATATTTGACCGAATATTATTGTCTGTTTGTCATGAAGAGAGAATTCAAAAATTACATTATCTTATTACAATAAATTACAAATACAAAACCTAAAGAAGAGGGAATGGGTTTTGCGGCTCACAGCCAATGGAGCATTCAAATTTTTATTTGAAGAACCATACATTTCTTTCAATATTTCCATTATTCTCCCACATTTTCTGTCAGAGATTTGACTAAATAATTATCGTTTAGTCAGACCTGTAACTGCGTGTATGTATTAACTCCGACAAGTATCCGATCCTCTTTTTAAACTCCTTTCAACATTTTGCAAGAATACAAAAGCTCCCTCTTTAATTTGACATAATCTTGTCAATGCTTTGAAAGTTCAAGTTCGGTTTTTTGATTAAGATTATTTTTTGGTTATTGAATTTTAAGTTTGGTTTTATGATATAATACAGGTATAGGCATGTTTGTAGCATTGTAGATTTAAATGCAGAATTAATGGAGGCATGCTCGGAATGAAATCTTGTATTAGGCTTTGTAGAAATTCCTCGTGCTCTTGAATTTATAAAAGAACACGGGTTTGCATTTTCTTTTTCAATAGCACTTAATTTTTTTTTCCTTTTCATCACAATACTTAGATACAGCAATACGGAAATACCTTCAAGGATCAGTATACCGATTTCTTCATTTACTATCAATGTAGGTCTACAGTTTAATTTTAATGTTCTCTCGGAATTGTTACTTTTGGCCCTTTACTAGGAGGATATCCTTCAAGAAGATATTTTGACAAAGACATAGGTAGTAATTTAGCCTCCTTGGCCTTTATTTTTTTTAAATTTCTTTCCGGAAACGATTTGAACTCTCATTCTTTACTGAAAAAATGTGTTTTATATTTAAAATAGACAATTTTAATCAAGATGAAAAGACTTGTATAAATCCTTCATGGTAACTATATCACTATAAATTATTTTCAAATGATGTACATTTAGAATGATGTGTCAATTTTATTAGGTATCTTTTTCCTTCAGAATACATACACAAGACGGGATTTGAAGTCATTGTGACAAAATCCAAAATAAACTGTCACAACATACAAATTGTGTTGGACATTTTACAGCTATTAAAATTGTTTGTTGTGGACCCTAAAAAAATAATTCAAAAAATGACCAATTTACATTCTATTTGCTTCCTGAACACATAAGAATTTACTTTATACATTATCTCGATTTATATGAGAGGGTGCTGAAATTTATTCTTATAATTTTTGTCAAACATCTGCAGTCATGAAGTAAAGTTTAATGATTTTCACATAAGTTTGCTAACATTTTAGAAAATCCTTTTACTATTTATTTTACAATTACGAAATTAATAAAATCTCAGTTTCATCAATAATAAACCCACTATCACTTCTTAAAATTATGTGATTTTGTGTATGTAATTAACGAAATTAATCTTCAATTTTATAAGAGCTAGTTTCATTCGCCTAAAAAATAAAATATTTTTTTATGAAATAGGTAGTTTTTCATGAAAAGGTGTAAATGCTTTTTAGTAAATAAATAAATATTTGATAGTGATTACTTCATTACAGAATAAATCATTGATAGTGACTACTTCATTACAGAACGTTTGAAGTCTAAAATAAACAGAAGATCTCGATAAAATTCTTTTATTGCAGAATTCTTCAGATTTCTGATTAAAAAATTGGGTAAGTTCAGTATCAAGATAGACTGCATCTTTCAATTTGGTGATATTTAGAGTCTGCACAATACAGGTAGATGAGGAAGCATAGTCCGTCTAATTGAAAATATTTTTCACCCATCACTTCTGCTAGGTTGGGTTAAGCATTGTCATGTAAAAGATACATTGCTTTGATTTATCGGAAGTTTGACTGTGACCTTGTCAATTATTTTCAATAATTATCTGTATGGTGCTGTTAGTTCAGAGGAGTTACCAAGGAATTTATACCCCATTATACACTTGCCCTTCGTCCTTTCGGTTAATATCACATGTTAGAGTAGGTTAAGTGTCCTTTTGGTTAATATCACATCTTAGGGTAGGTACAGCGTTTTCTCCACCTCATGGACATTAGTGCTTACATAAAAAATTAACATGTGTCCTATAATCATATAATTTAGCCAATCACTAGTGCGATCAGAACTCAGTAACTTCATACACATGTGGATCATCGTCTGAAGTTGTAGGAGTGTTAGCTCATGTGGTAGGCAAAGAGAATATTTTCTCTTTTTCTCCGAAGTCTAAAGTTTTTTCTATTGCTGTATGAGAACAAGAAAGTAAGCTCTGTCAGATAATACAAATTTAACCTGGAATCTGTCGCAATGAGTTTATAATTTTTTTTTCAATTTAATGTATTTGTTTGCCTTAGATGAGAATTATCAAAAATATTAAAATTTTTCAAGTTCTTTTCATAAAATTTCTATATTTTTCTTGTTCTTTGTTTACCGTAACTCAGTTTCTAAATGAAAAGAAGGTTGAATGCCACCCTCTTTATACAGTGTAGAGGATGTGTGTGAAATTTCTTCTTAGGAATTATTAATTAACAACATCTAAAACATGACATAAAATGAAATACATTTCTTTAGAATTAATAGAAAATATACATATAACAATATAACTTAAAATAGATCAAAAATATTAATTAATGCTGAAATAATAATGATTAACTAATAATGATTAATTTTCGTTAGTTATAAATTCACTTGTACTGACGAAACTATCAGATTACCAGATGACCGACAAAAGTATTTGAAATGTGAACTTGAAACTCAATAAGTTAACAGATGACTCTTAGGCTATTCTCTTTTTACTTAGACTCATTTATGTGACATATTATCAAATTTTACTAACAAGAATACATTTATCAAATTTTGAGTAAGTATTAATTTCTAGAGCTTGTAAATTCAGACAGTATGTAGCAGGACATAAATATAATTTTAATATATAGAAATGTAATTCATTTTTATATTTTTTTATGTCTTCTTATATCCTAACCCTATATATTCCTTCCTAACCCTATATATTGTCTATATTCATAAAACAATATTAGAAAATATAAATTTGTTTCCCAGCAGGGTGTAATATAATAAATTTTTTAACAGAGTTTAGTAAACTTTTGCAAAAGCACATAAGCTTGATATTGTCACAGCTACTGTTATTGATTTTGGGAAAATATCGTCACCGCTGCTAGTTTATAACGAATACATACCAGTTTCCTTCTTGTCAACATCTGAATATTGAACATACTAACTTAATTAAAAGCCTCCGTCTGTATACTCTGTTTCATAGGTTTATTTACAATAAATTACCATAACTTTACATTATTTTATTTTTCCAGCATTCCGTGTCCGACATCACGTGAAGCTTATTAAAAATATGATGGAGGCAGGTGAACTGGGTCAATTCACGATTTTTCGCGCATTCAACCTGCGAGCTTCATTCTTGCTACATTTTTTAGAATTGGTCACAAGTTACACTGTGGTTCTGATTCAGTTCCATAATATTGGTGATCTGATCTGACTTGAAAATTTTATCTTGAAAGTTCCATATCAAATTCATACATTTTAATATTTGGCTAATTATTCTATAACACTATTAGCTGCTTCCTCATTAGAATGTGTTTATTTATTAAATTCTCATTCATGCTTTTCAGCTTGAAAAATATAAAAATAAAAATCATTTGTTTTGTGTATGTTACATTAAGTAACACATATGCTATGCATAATGAAAATGGCAAATAAAAACATAAATCTACAAGCACTAGAAAATCAATTCCCGTAAACAGACATGATGATAAGTAAATGTTAAAACATACTTTATATAGGTTTCTTGTATAAAAGATGAAATAAGTTCACTAGCATCTAATCCTTTCAGACCCTCGTTATTTGAATCAACCGATTTTGATCTGTATAAGTTATGATATTTAAATTTGCAATAAAATAAATAAACTTAAGAGCTAAAATTGAATACTCACTTGATCAATACCCGGAGTGCCCGGGTACCCATACATAAGAAATATTACGCCTACAGAATTGCATTGTAATAAATAATTATTTAATCTCTGGGGGTATAAAGTGATATTCTATATACAAATTAACGTACGGTAACTTTTAATGACTTTTAGAATAAATTATACGTAAAATATCCTGATATGGTATTTATTCTGAAAAACATGAATAACATTATGTTATTGCTCTTAAATGTTCATCATAAACAGATTTTCAGTATGATCCCATAACAACCAACTACCGCAAAGACAAAGTAAAATTCTTTGTGATGTTTAGATGCTTGCATCTTCACTGGGATATTATTTATTTTTTTTAAATTCCTACAATTTTCAGGTTCCATGACCATACATGCTTCGCTAAAGGGTCTACCTTTAGTAAAAAAATTGTCCATCAAAATATTTCTTTCGGATTCTTTACATTATGTAACTAAATCTTTTACCAATATAATTTTCTGCATATCATGCCCCCCATTACTTTTCTTCTAAACTTTGTTGCCTTTGACGGTATATACTGAGTAAATCTAGTTTGCCCTTTATATGGATAATGTTGCTCATCGACTGTCAAACACTCTATTGGTTTGTAAAGTGCTCATAAGTTGGCATTCAAGATTGTACATAAATCGCAGATTGGGAATGGTTTAAGTTCTTTGACATAAATTTCATGAATTTGGTATCATCAAACCGAATAATTCTTAATATACTCCAAAACCGGTTGATGCTCATAGAATGCAATTCAATATAACGTAGGAGAAGTTGAATTCCATATATTCGATTAAGTGTTAGAGTTATTTGCACCTGACATTATAAGAATTCCCAAAATTGATTAGAATTCTTGAAGAGTTAAATTCTTCAAAATAATAGGAAAAAATAATAGTATTAACCAGATTCATCACAGTCTAATACTTCTCAACATCCACTTCTGGGTGTATAATCCTTATTATCATTATCTGAGGCAAAGTCTTTGGCAGCAGAATCTTCTCCCAATAACCCGATCACTCAAATGTTAAGCCTTCTCTTCTATCGTCAGTCTGTAAAGCTCTTTATTTTATAATAAGCAATAACAATTACATGAAACATTATTAGCATTAAATAACTGTCAACATTTTTAAGTCAATTTGAATATTCTTTGAAAATTATACTTTTTCAATTTATCTTAGAAACAAATTTAGTTACTTGTCTGCACACGGTATAGGCTACACACTGAAAACCAGCTCAGTCTTCTTTTTCTAAACACTCAACCACCTTTTATGAAACATCCTCTACAACAAAACATCCTCTACAACAAAACATCCAAAACAAAACAACATGAATGACCCGGATACCAGGAACTCACCATGAATGTGTTCAAAGATCGTTGGAAAAAGTCCTTCCTCTCATAATCCCTTAATCCTAACCTTCTTAATTCCATATTATTCCCCTTTTGTTACTACCATCAATGTCAATATTTATATCTAATAATTTTTTTCTTTTCTTTACTTTTGAATTCAATTTGGTTTTGCTTCTTTATCTGTTATAATATTTTGTTTGTTTGTTTTTAATATCCTAATTAGTTTTGTTTCCATAATAATGTCTTACAATTTTCCACATTACAAAAAGCTCTTATTTTATTAGTGTGGTTGATTGCAGGAGATAGCTTATGTAGCAATAAGTCTGCCAAATGTTATGTATTATGTGTGTTAAAATTTGAAATAAGTAATAACATTAATAAATATTATTAAAAACGCTTCATGTATTGTTATGACTGAAAATATTAGAAAAGTTATGTTAGAGAGAAATGAATTAAACATGATATCCTGTCCTGATTAAATGATTTTGCATTTATTAATTGCATGATTGCTAACTTCAAATCCTATCAGTTTGTCCAATTAAGAAATAAAATTTGTACACATTATTTATGTCCGAAAAGACATTTTTAAACGTCACCCAGAACAATATAGAAAATGTGTCTACATAATTAATATGTTGGTTATACAATTGAAATGATCAATACAAGTTGGAAATAAGAGCAATCCCATTAAAATTATTATAGAATATATTAAATATGCAAAATTTAAAAGCGCAGTTTAACAAGATTTAGATAATCTATAATTTTGTTGTTTTCTCAATTCTTCCTGATCCCCAAATTCAATTCTATATTTTTCAGGTATTTCTAAGTGCCTTCCTTATCAGTTTTATTTTCTATATTTTTTATATTCATGGCAAAAAAATGTTATCTTTATGAATGAAAACTATGTTAAGACGCTACAAATCTTTCAAAATTTTGTCAAGTCATTACAAATATTATTTATGGCATGGGAACTATTCATTTGATGGAAATACACTAATTTAATTTTTATTTATTTGATAAAACAAACCAATTAGTTAGAAACAATTTGAAAAGCAAAATATATACCACATCACCCCTAGACTCGTTAAATTTTATGTTTTTACGTTATATTTATAATGTCGTGGATCATTTATGCTTCATCAATTAAGGTAAGTACTCTCCGTATTTAATGGTCAATTCTCTCTGTATTTAATGGTAAATACTCTCCGTATTTACCATTTTCAAAATCTCTAGATCTAATAAAAGTAAGTAAAATATAATAATAGAAGTAAGTAAAATTTACAGACATCAAGAGTTTAATTATGTAAATGATAGTAGCCGTAGAGGTTAGCAATAGTGGTATATTCGATACTTCGGATAACATTAATTTTACTCTTCGAAAAGAAAATAACAAACACTGTTTCATTATCAGAAAGTCCTCCCCTAATTAGATCAAATACCTTCAACCTGTGCATATATACTCTCACTATCAGTTTTTGAGAGAAAAAGATAAAGTAGTCAAGCTTCTACATTTCCAGTTTTTAATATACTCTGAAAAAAAATATACTCTGAAAAAATAAATAAAATTTTTCTGAGCTGCTGTCAAAAAAATTTCTTGTGTTTTAAGATGACTGAAATAAAAAAAACATAATCAGTGTGTCATACAGGAAAATTTATTGGTGCTGCACTACTATAACATTGGTAGAAAATATGCTAATAGACATAAAATTGATGATACCATGCAGGGTAGCACAATAATTGTGTGGTGTCATTACTCTAATATTTTTATTCACCAAAATCATACCGGGCTTGACTAATTTGCCCGTGAATAAAGACTTCATCTTTATTGGTTATCAGCAAACAGATTGTAATTGCTTGTCTAACAATAGTTTATACAAAGGTAAAAACCACTGAAAACATGACATATAAAAATAATAAAAAACAATTATAAATAAAAATTGACCAAGTATTCAGATATTAAACTTGGATATTTACAAATAGTTTAAATACGGGTATTTTAAGAATGACTTTTTTTTGTGAATCGTCTTATTATTGATATAGTTTTAAATAGTATATAAAGTATACTTTGAATTGATTTTTTATACGCCTTTAAATAAGTTATCATTTCTAAATATGAATTGAATTTTTGTTAGTATTAACCTGTCTACTCTTTTAGGGTAAAATAATGAAAAAGTTTTGGGGCGACATTCTTAGAAAAACCTCACCTTTTGGATAAGAATTTGAATATCAAAATAGAATAAAAAAATGCATTGTATTTACAGTAGGTGTACAAGTTGAAACGTGACACAATTGTTTATTGTTATCTTTTCAATATTTCTTTAACCAGAGTGTGATTGAAGTGTGTCGTAATTTTTTTTGCATTTTGTAATTATCAGCAAGATAAATTTTTCAACACTGACCGAACGCAAAATTTTAGTTTGTAATAGTAATCAGTTTATATCTACGTCTAGTCTGTTGTCAGGTGCTGATACCCATTAGCTGACAAGGTTTTTTGATAATATTTAACTTGTTTATGGACAACATGTAATTAGATGGGTGGGCGGAGAGGTTGGCATTAGTTTTATTGCTTCATACATATTACAAAATTTTATTTATGCTTATCGTGTTTGATTATCAATATTTTACATAAAGCTGGGACTTTTATATCCGTTTAGGATTCTTTCATTAAACTGATGTGTGTGTGTGACATTAAACAATTCAAATCATTTTTAAATGACATACTGTCTCCTAAGTTTATTTACTTTGCTAACCAACAGCCATAAATAAACAAATCCTATTGACCTTAAAATTCCTGTTTATGTCATGATTAATCCTCTAGCTATTACCCTGCCTCCAAGGTAAGGTGTGGCATCTGTCAAATATCACACATAATTTAAAATTTAATCCCGTATTTGCTTTTATTTATAAATACTTCAAATATGCTCGTATGGTGCATTAAAGTCGAGAAGTTTGAAGCGTATTTCTGTAAAAAAATGTAAAATTTTTTTTCTTGAATTCGGAAATTTGACAGCGATTTTTTAAAAAGAAGTGAGAATTTTCATGTAATTCCTTAACATTTTCTACCAAGTTTGATGCACACAATTGCTCATGTAAGTTATAGATAAGTTCTTTGTTACATTTGTATATACAAACAATTAATTTATGAGAAAATATTTTATATTTAACAACCCTTTTTTTTTTACCTGGCTTCCAGAGTCACCAAAATAGCCTTTGGATTAAAGTGGAACTGACAATGGAACAATTAAGTGTGCCTCATCATATTTACACACATTGAAACCCTACTTCTGTTCAATCTACTTAACTAGAGAGATTTAGAGTGAGTGATTAGAGATTTAGAGTGAGTGAGTAGAGTGATTCCATATATATTTCCTCTTTAGATTTTAAAATCTTTGTACTCAGCAAATTTAAACAACCAAAGTGTTGAACAAATTGAGGGTAGACACATAGATAATTTAACTGATGTTTGCTACTGATAATACGGTGTTTACCTTAACGTAGCAACAATTATTGATGTGGAGGTTGTAGACAGAACTAAATAAAGTTCAAACATCAAAAATCAATATTATATTTTGTTGCGTGCGTTAAATACTCAATAGATTTCATAAAATGATAAACTAATGGATATTTACTAAAAAGACATTTAATCAGTGAAGTAAGCGTCACTTGTTTCCGAAACACTCAATAAGACACTTGTGCTTGAATTCTGTTAGAACACAAACATTTTATAAGAACCAATATGAGTAATGATTCCTTTGAAAATACGCTTCGGCCAATTTTAGTGTGTCAAAAAGTATTTGGCGTTAGCAGGAGAACTGCTTACCGAATTCCCACTAGATTTAAATTGTGGTGTGGAAAGTTGTATAGCTTGTTAATTACGGGAATGTTGGTGGTGCCTTATGTCATATTTTTAGTCATGTATGATACCATTTGGCCAGTGTTTAGTACAATTCAGACAATACATACTCTGTACATATTGTGGATTGAAATAACTTTTGATAGAAATGAGTTTGAGGAATTGATTTTGAGCATCCAAGAAATTGATTATGTATTCAATTTACACCGTAGAAGAAAGTTTTTGAGACATGATAAATGTGGAAACCTCATAGTTATTGGCCTTCTCATACCCTATCACATTTTTGAAATCACTTTCGAGGTATATGGCGCAGCAAAACATGGTTTACCTGTTTCATTGTATGCTCCGTTCACTACTATTACCATGGTTATTTATAATTTAGAAATAATATTGTTCTGTTTAATATTATATAGTATAACAAAACGTGTGGAAATCTTAAATATTTTCTTAAATTTTAAAAATATACAAAACATGGTCCCACCGTTTGATACCATATTTGGAAGTTCTCAAAACAATCCCAATTCCAACAGTCATTTTCCATTTCCGTTGCCTCTAAATGAAAATTCCATTCATTATTTATCTCAATTCTACATTCATTTGTTAGACGTGTGCTACCATTTAAAAAAGGCGTTTGAATTTCAGGTTTGTGCTGAACATTTAAATTGAAGAATTGCACAATGCAAGTGAGGAAGATTGTTATGAATTAACCTACAATTTTATTTTTCAGCTATTCATGTCACTCTCTCTAATATTTTCTGGTGCACTCCTTACCCTATATAATTTTCTTGAGGATATGAAATATAATGTAAGTACTGTTAACACATATATTAACTAATTTAACATGTAGCTTTAAGCTAAACAAAATATTATAATCCAATCACGAAGCATACAGGATTATGGACAAATAATTTATTACGTAAGCATATAAATCCACTAAATAATTATCTTTCACACCATTATGGTAGCCTATATTTGATTTACTTTCGAAAACCTAACGTAATTAAATCTAAAGCTTTTTACTGAAAAAATTAATTACTATAATACTTTCATGCATTATTTAAATGCTTTTTAACTTACCTAAAACTTAATCAGAGTTTAGGTAAGTTAAATCATACTCAAAAATAAAATGGTAAAGCAGCAAACTATGAATTAATAACATATTGTCTTAGAATTTCGTAATTAAAAATTGTATTGTGATAAATACAAAGAGAGATACAGAATGAGCGATTCTAGGTAATGGCAGCTGTAGTTGCAAAATATTTCAGAAATTTCCATTGAAACATAAACTTTGATCCTAAATGAAAAAGATGAATTCAGTTTTTTTCAGAAATTTATTCTGTCACTCGTAAAATCACATTATTGTTTTTTGGCCACACAGTTATTCATAAGTTTTATTATATTTCAGAAATTGGACACATCACTTTGCATTGCTTACGTCTTATGGTTATGTCCATTTGCTGTGTTATTGGTCACCATATGTTTCATTTGTGAGAAAATATACTTGCAAATAGAGACTACCAAAGTTGTTTTGACATCATTGCAAGTCAGTGAAAAATTACGTGAGTGAACTATTTTTTTTCAAATGTTCACAAAATATTTTCCTGTCTCTTTCATATTTTTTCAATATAAGTGCTAGAGAACCTGAGTGATATTTTCATTTCTTATGTTTACTGTTTTCCTTGACATATTAGTTAACGATGGTAAGGATCTTTAATTTTATTGATACATTAACCTTTAATGAAACCTAAAAAGCAAAGTGCGCATATGGCAAACTTACAGCCATCCTCTAGAGGAATCCCTTATAGTCAGCCACATTGACACATGTGAGAAAAATAAGTACAGCAAGGGAGACAAGTTAACTTATCAAGTAAATGTAAAGGGATCAACTCATAAATTGTTTCAGGCAATGCAATTTCTGCTAACTTTTTAATAAAGGTATGAAGTGTGCACTTTGTAGGTTTGTATTTAGTGGATACCCTAATTTTGTGGTGCATGCAATAAATAGTTCGTCATAAAATGAAGGTCTTCCTATCTTTAAAAAACAGATCAAAGTGAACAGATTATGCAAAATGTGTTGACGTTTGGATTGGAGATATTTAGGTGTGAGAGCATTATTAAGGATATTATTTATAAGTGATAAAATATGTAGACGTCATATTTCTAACCATTATAAATGTGATTGATGCTCGAAAATTGGAGATATTTAGGTGTGAGAGCATTATTGGAGATATTTAGGTGTGAGAAAATTGGAAATATTTAGGTGTGATATATATTTAGGTGTGAGAAAATTGGAGATATTTAGGTGTGAGAGCATATTGGAGATATTTAGGTGTGAGAGCATTATTAAGGATATTAATAATAATTTAGGTGTGAGAGCATTATTAAGGGTATTAATAATATGTGATATATATTTAGGTGTGAGAAAATTGGAGATATTTAGGTGTGAGAGCATATTGGAGATATTTAGGTGTGAGAGCATTATTAAGGATATTATTTATAAGTGATAAAATATGTAGACGTCATATTTCTAACCATTATAAATGTGATTGATGCTCGAAAAGGTGGTAATGTTTTTCGAGATTGAGGATGAATTGAATACACAGATTTTAAAGTTATTCTTATTTGATAACAAGTCGCTCAGTTAGTTTTGGTAACAATAATTTAAATTACCTAAAATAGGCAGAAGTAGAGTTTTAAAAATACGTACTTTGGATTAAAGCGAGAAAATTTATGAAGACATTTGAGAGAATGAGTTATAATGAAAATCATACGAATTATTATATTATTACCTGAAGATGTCATGCGAAATGCACTCATGCAAATCATGTCACTTTTGACTAGTTTGGGTAAAGCAATCATGCTTATATTCAGTGAAAAAAAATTATTTTATCCACATGTATTCCCAAGTTACTCTGCAGAATGTTCCCATGCTAAGGGCCTAGCCACACAAAAAAATTTAATTTCTTTCACTGTCATTTTACCAAATAGATTTTTACTATGGGGAAGAATTAAAGATGATAATATTTAGAGAACAGTCAATATATAAATAAGGCTGGAGACAACTTTAAAGATTTGTAAGCTATCATTATTTCGTACTTACCCAAACAAGAGTAAACTTATCTAACCTATCGTGTTTAGTTAATAACTTGATTAAATACATACATACAGAATGCAATAACTTGATTAAATACAATTGCAAAAATACAATCCATACAAAATGTCCTGGACAAAAGAGAATGTTGATTAATATCTGACAGGAGGACCTTGTCCATTTGCCATAAAGGGGGCATTCAGTATAACATTATTTAATCAAGACTCTGGTCCGTTCACTCAATTCAGGGTAAACCTTTATCCAAAGATTATTAAAATCTGTTAAGCAATGAAAAATATTTAATTTACTATGACAAAAAATATCCATATGCTAATTTTAGAATGGGCAAGAAAGGTAACAGAATTTTTTTTTATTTCATGTGTCGTCTGGAATACAAATTGAAAAAGCAACCAATAAGAACTACGAAAGTATTTTTTACAATTTTGTTTAAGGCGGTTTGAAGGGTCAAACTACCTTAAACAAAATTGTTAAATATATGTGTGTGTACAATCGTCAAATTGTTAAATATATGTGTGTGTATGATTGTCAAATTAGGTAGAGACCTATCCCATCTCCAAAACTGTTAAAAACAATAAATATGATTCTGAACTTCCCAGTCTCTCAATCTCTATCAAGAAATTCACATTTTTACGCCTTTGGAGGACATACTGGGAATTATGGGTACTTTTAAGATGAAAAATTAGATTAATATTTGTAAATAGTTTAATAGTAGGTAATATTATGTAATTGTAAAATGTGTTTGCGCCCAAGTTTGCAAAGAATCCTCACAGTATGTGAATTCTACTTGTAGATTTTTTCTCTTATTGCTTTCTCCTATAAACTTTCATACACATATTATAGGTTATGTTATAATTAATAAAAAGAAAGTTTTTAGCACTTATTAGAATGGAGGCACCAGTGTTATTATTTTTAATATTCAAAGAACGTGTAGAAATATTTTATTGGTACATGTAGGAAACACACAAATGTATTTTCATTACTTTTTGGAAAAGTTACATTAATGAAAATGAATTTTTCAATTAGAAAAATATTCTCAAGTCTGAAATCAATTACTTGCCGCACCTTCAATGCTCATATATATTACGAAATGCTACCATTCCGTGGTCCACTGGAGTTGGTGACTTATTCGAGAAAGTTTAAAAAATGATAAGGATATATCAAATATCTACAATTTCTTGGCGATAATTAAATTATGAAACGCATCTATGCAATGAAAATTTTATTACAATTAAGAAAAAATCATTGCTTTATAAGAAAGCCAATTAGATATCTACAAAATCAAAAAAAATTTTACTTGGTTTTTATGGCTTGTCCAAACTTGTCCTCTTCAACATACAATTATCTTTCTCCATAATACGATTTCATATGATGACGTCCACATACTTACTATGTTATTAAATATTATGCATATGTATAGATTGTACTAATATTCATATTCATTGAAAATCATTAAATAGTTTATTTTCAGATGTTTCATATCATCGTAAAGAACTGTTTAAGACTGAGCATATTATTATAATGTTTATTAAATTATGGCTGGTTTCTCATAGCGGGTATTGACTGCTCAATGTCAGGAAGCATACAATACATTACAGGGAATATAATATTGTCTTATAAAGATATACTTTGTTGTGAAATTTATTTACAAATATTTAACGGCGCATAATGTAGATATCTAAATTTTTAAAACATTTTCTGAAAATATAAATGTATTCGTGTGTAGAGTATAATGTCATTAATTATTTAGTAAGTTTTAGTGAGAGTTTTTAAAATGTGTTGTTTAATTTCTAAAGCATTATAAGCGTGTTATTGCCACAATTACTCTTACTGATTCTGGACAAAGCTATTACCATAGCTGGTATGCAATAAATATATACTAGTTTTCCTCTTATAAACCCTTAAACATTCTGTCCCCTTTTTCTTCGATTTTTTAACAATAAAATATTGTAAGCTTACCCTATTTTTATCTTTCAGCATCTAATGTCCGACGTCACATGCAGCTCATTAAAAACTTGATAGAAGCAGGCGAACTGGGTCAATTTACAATTTACCACTCTTTCAAGTTGCGAGCTTCACTGCTGCTTCATTTTTTAGGATTGATCACAAGTTACTCTGTTGTTTTGATTCAATTCTTGAATGTTGGCGATATATTTCAAGTTGGAAATCATAATTTGGCTACTTTATAAACATTTTACACGTTTTAGGGTCAATCTAACTATTGTATAACAGTATTTGCACCTTCTTTATTATGTGTGGGCTAATTTTAAATGGTTTGTCATTTATGCATTCATCTAGCCCCCTCCCCCCCAGTTATTCTGCTTATAAAATTTAGACACCATAATAATTTGTGTAAGTCGTGAGAAATTACATACATTATAAATTATTCTTCTTTATAAAATATATCATTGAACAGACACTGGGTAACATCAAACGAAAGTTTTGTTTAAACTCAAATGTCTAAAGCTTCAAATATATAAGAAATGAATTACCAAGTTATCACAAAATTTTTTCTAAAAATGACTTTCTTTTACCACTTCGATTTCAGCATGTTTTTTAAGAAAAATAAATGTCTTTTATTTTAAGATAATTAATATGAATGATATAATAAAAAAAACATTATAAAGAGTGCAGCATACAGCAACATCTACTGGTGTCTGCCGATGTATATAAAATTCACAATACAATGCAACACAGTATACTGATTGGTGTTATTGCTTTAACATTTTTATTTAGCAAATTCCCTCACTTGCAAGTGAATACAGACTGACTTATAATAAGCCGAGCTATTCATATTTTCAAACCTCAACTTTATTGGACACCAACTACTTGATTCAAATTTACATATTAGATATAACATTTACAAAAGTTTATTAAAAGCTAAAGTTACACAACACTGAGAGTTTCCGCCTTAACAAAAAATGGAAGATGACGAGAGTAAATCATATAATTTGACTTAATAGAAGAGGTTGATATTTTTCTGAGAAAATTGGCCCTACTGACTGTAAATTATAGTTTTTATACAAGATTCTAATTCTTTCGTTCGAAATATAGATGATATGAAATTTTTTATTAGCCTAAAGTGTTTTTTTGTTTACTACCTCTATATTAAAAAACAATAAAAACATTATTTTTCATACTCAGTGTAACTATTCATTTACTCAACAAATTAATTTATGTAGCAGGTTTAAGTCAGTCAAACTTCTGTTTGTTTATTATAATATTAATTATATACAGTAGTGAGTTGGTTAACAATTTAATTTTATTTTTATTGTTTATACAATTGCAATAACTTTCTACTTACCTACAGACATGAAGCATAAAATGCTACACCATAAAATATAAATTTCTAAATGCTGTTACAACACATTTTGTCATAAAGAAACATAAGCTAAATGTGAATAGAACATAAGAATAGTTTATTAATTCACTGAATAAATAAATATATTGAATAGATTTAAGTTAGTCATACTTTTGTAAATAATTGTATGTTTGTCATAATATTAATAATTTATGTTTGTTGTAAAATAGCGAATCAAAAATTCTAGTTAGTGTTTTTAGTGTATATACAATAACAATAATTTCGTATTTACCTACACCCATGAGAGATAAAATGCTCCACACCCATGAGAGATAAAATGCTCCACCATAAAATATACATTTGCAAACAATGAATGGATTACTTTGTTTAATGTCAAGAAATTTGTGCTGACCAAAAAAAAAGAAATAAAAAATATTTATTTATCTTTCGTTAAACATGTTATTGTAAATATACAATTTGTTAATAAATTATTTAACTAGAGGTTTCTCTCACTTTGAATCTTTTATTTATATACCAATTTATGTTAATAATAATATTCAATATTTCTAAAAAAATCATCAGCAAATATATTTTTATACATTAACGCAATCAATTTCGATATCGCTTAACCTATTTTTAACATTAATGCAATCGAAAGATATGTTGATAATAATTAAACTAAGAGAGAATGGTAACCGAAAAATTTATATTTTTTTAACAAAAAAAGGAAATAAAAAAGCAAAGTCGATGAAATGAGTTAAGAAGAAAAATCAGTGAAGTTTTGTAATTCATGCATGATTGATTACTATGAAAATTATAAGATCTGTTTTTGTGACAGCATGTTTGTATCTTACACAAATCTTTTACAAGACACTTTACTTATGGAGACAGTCATAAAGTACATTTGAACTATCTTGTCTGTCACAAAATTGAGAGAGAATTTCAATATGAATCTAAAACGGTTACCGAAAATTAAAATCAATATATTACTTTTAATACCATAGAGAAAAAATATACTTTCAGGTACAAGAGTGTTATAAATATAAAAAATTATCTCGAATTGTGAACAATTTATGGACAAGGGCTTAAAATATTTTTTCTTCAAATTTGTCAATACTCTGAAAACACCACTACATTTCAATGTAGTATTACATTTTCCGATAAGAAAGGCTGTACACTTAATTACTATTCGAGATTCAAGTTTTAAAATCTTCCATTGGATATTCACATTGAATTCATTTAATGATACTTGTTCTGCTGTTTTAGCCTGATTTTAATTATGAGGTTCAAGAAGACGATGAAGGGTGAATGAAGTTTATCAAACTAAATTGATATAACTCTATACATTTTTACGATGGTTCTTAGGTAGGTGTTATGGTGTTAGCTCACCAGGGGGTGCTGCAACATTTTGTTGCAAATGAACATTCCCATTTATCTCCAGAATGGCTTGACCGATTTAGACACGGTTTTCTGCAAAATATTTGGGACTAATTAGCTATGATTTTCGGATAGTTGTTATGGTGTTAGCTCACCAGGGGGCGCTGCAACATTTTGTTGCAAGTGAACATTCCCATTTATCTCCAGAATGGCTTGACCGATTTAGACACGGTGTTCTGCAAAATATTTGGGACTAATTAGCTATGATTTTCAGATAGTTGTTATGGTGTTAGCTCACCAGGGGGTGCTGCAACATTTTGTTGCAAATGAACATTCCCATTTATCTACAGAATGGCTTGACCGATTTAGACACGGTTTTCAGCAAAATATTTGGGACTAATTAGCTATGATTTTCGGATAGTTGTTATGGTGTTGGCTCACCAGGGGGCGCTGCAACATTTTGTTCAACACAATGTTCCCATTTATCTCGAAAAGGTATAAAATAAAAACCAAAATTACAAATTTTTAAATAACCCATAATGGATATAGTCGTTGTAATTGAAAAATTATTAAATCATTTTTCTGGAAACCCCCGCCTCCCAACTAAAAGAAAGTAAGACTTTATTAACATAATTACAAACACAAGATAATCTGTAAAGGCTGCCATGCCCTACCAAATTGAATTAAATTTCATGAGTTGTATTGGAGGGAATATTTTAGATACAGAAATCAGTCACGCATAACAAAATGCATTTAAACAATATATTTTATTATTTCACAAAATTTATTTAATTTTACACAGCACGAACTCAGTGGAAGACAACAAACATGAGCAAACTTTTAAAAAGAAATAATTATTTTCCTGAATATCAAACGTAGACTTGGATTCATCAAAATACGTATAGAATGAGTGAATAAAACATGCAATTTTCAATAGCAATACGTATTCCCTTGACTCTAAACACAATATGCGAACTTATAATTCAAAATATTGTTGTGAACTTTGACATCAGATGGCCAGATTTTCCCCTTGCTCTTCTTTATCAAGACTGCTGAATTGCTTTTTAAGAGATGTAACTCTCATTGATACATTATACAAAATCGTATCTCCGAGTCTTAATTGCTAAAGAAGTGTAGTATTATGTATATTACAATCACTATCTTAATTCATTGTATAGTAAGTTGTTAACGTGGAAGGAAATACAAAAAAATAAAAATTTCTAAAATTTCGTGATCTGGTTTTCCAAAATTAAGAAATCATCAATTGGATTTCCAAGAGTTTTATTATTTTTGTAGTAATTATGTAATAGCACGTAGAGAAAAACGGAGAGCAAGACATTTAAAAATAATTAATTCGGGAAATCTGATAGCTTGGTTTTGGAAAGAAGTCCCTGACTATCGATACTGATTTTAAAAATAGGTCCTCCGTTATCCCTATTTCTCCAACTATATGGAATTTATTTATCTCAAGTCAATCAAACTAGTAAAATTTCAATTGGCAGTTCCAAATGATTAAAGTCAATTGTAAAATTTTTAGAAGTAAAGACTTTCAACTCTCTTAAAGCAAAACTCTAGGTTTAAAAATAATTTTTGTTAAAAATTGTATGTGTATGTTCAATAGTATTTATATATTACTGGACATTACTTAAATAGAGAGGAAGGTCTCAAAATGTATGCATCCGTTACATTCTTTGAAACAAAAACAAACTCAATCAATGAATGAAAACATGGAAGGTTTGCCGACAAGTCCTTTAGCAATATTGCATCACACCAATTAAGTTCTATCACATCACACCAATTAATGATTTATATGACTTAGGAAATTTACTCTGCATTATTTATTATACAACATTCAAGGCAAATAGAATGTTTTATCTCTAGGTTAATTGCAATTAAACCTATGTAAAAAGGTGAAGAAATTGTACCGAAAAACATGAAGCAAATTTATAAAGAATACTGAATATGGCCTTTTTCATAATTACACCACCAAAACAGGAATATTGAAAGTTTCACTCGGAGGTAAAAAATATCATTAATCTGCTTACGAATGGATGCTTCATTAACATGTGAGTATGGATGATATAGTAAAATAAATTTATCCCATTTTCTCTTGCTTAGACAAAGTCACGTCGCATTCAATGACAATGAATTATTGAAATCAGTTAATTACCAGGTTAGGGTCCTAGTCAGATGGCAATAATTAACCTTCGGCCTAGACAAGATTCAACCAACAGTTTCATACGGTATTTAAAGAACGGACTAACCAATGCTTAACAACTAGATTGCAATAATTGAGCATGAGATAAAAACAAAAGTTTATTTCACTAGCATATAGACATTGTTATTTTTGTTTTGTTAAAAAAGTGTTTTCATGTAACTGTACCAAAATAAATATATTTTAAAAGAAATCAGAATCACTACAAACATAGAAAATTCCATCATACTAAAAATATTAAAAATTTTAATGAAATTTTTTTTTAATTAAATTCTTTTTAAGAAAATGTATTATGGTTTATTGCATTGTGTAACAAGTGCATATTAATAAATCAGGAGAAAAATAACATGTAGTCTTGAATTTTAAATGACCTTAAAATAGCTTAAATCAAATGTAATGGAAAAAAAATAAAAATACATCATCTATTTTGTGACACCGACCACGCAATATTAAAATACAACGTGAATATATACTATCAGAGACTGAACGCTTAAGATTTCTTTTTAAATTCAGATCAAATGTTTTCTATTACCAGTAAAGATAGAATTGTTCTATTGAAGCTGCTTGTGTAATAAGGGAGTTTGGCTTGTTAAGCATGTTCGATACATTTGAAATATAAACTTTATTCAGGTCATAATTCTCTACTAATTATATTTATGTACATCTAAATTTTTAAATTTCTGAGCCTCTAAAAATCAAAAGAACCCTTATATCAATTGTTAGTATTTTTGTTTATTATATCTTGAAAACATATGGAATACAATCAGTGTAGCTATTTGATACAAGCAATTATTTTAATGTCACGTAAATTAAATTACAAAATAAACATTCATTTGTAATTTATGGAGAAATATATTAATTTTACATATGTAATAGTTATTTTTTTGAAAAACTTGTGGCATTACGTTATGAACATAGTGTGAAAGCTAAAACTTCCTTATTATCATTTGCAATTATATGTGTAAACACGCATAATATTTACAAAGTTCATAAAAATTGCCTTCTACCGTTAGCGTTAAAAATTATGATAATTATGAACTAATTCTATATTTATTAACCCAAAATAATTATTATTGCAATTAAAAGTAGTGAAAAATTTATAAAATGAACTAATATGAAAATTAAATAGTGGAATACAATACTGACACATTACCTTTGTACATCTCAATAAAGTAGAGTTTGAGGTTTCATAATAAATATCTAAAAAATATAAATATATTTACCAAAATATTTCTAAATTTTTTTCACCAACACATAATCAATATTTATAAGTAAAATAAAATATGATCCAAATATTTATCTATTAAATGATAGTGAATGTTAGTAGGATAACTTAAGACAAATATTTTATTAATAGCTTTGTCTGCTGCATTTATTCTCTTAATATGATTCTCCAGAATAAATGCATGAAACTCAATTTTCACAAGAAAATAAAGTTAGGTTAAGAAAAAATGACAATGAATTTTTATGCATGTTAATAATAATAAATCATTAATATTTATAAAAATTCAACTTATTTACTCAAACGCAAACCCGTCAACTGAAAAATTAAAATAATATACAAAACAACACAATTGAAAAAATTAGGCAGCAATGACAATCGCAGATTGAAGAGTTGGCACACTACGAAAGTTCCACCATTGCTTTGATGTATGATTTCTTCAAGCTTTTCCAATTCATTATCGAGTGAAGGGCCTTAAATAAATATAGATGTGTTAATCATATAAAAAGTAGAGCAAGATGTATCCACATCAATACATAAATTTATAGGTCGTGGGTATATTTAAATATACATATACATAAGCTTGATGAATTTGGGTTATTTTTTGGCCAATTTTAATAAAACGTTCATTATACATAACTTACTTTTACAATTTGAATAAGGAAATTGAAAATGTGCATCACACTGTATCAGACTTCTTCATTAAATTTTGTCCTTTAACATACAAAGCTGAGTAAACTGTAGCATATATACTTAAGTTATTTGTGGAGTTAATGGTCACTATCTCGAAATTAGCCTTTAGATTCTATAAAGTCGATGTACTATTTGTGCAGTAGTTTTTGAGTGTGAGCAGCTGACAAACAAATAATACATTGTAAAGACAAGCAATTGTTGATTAATTTCTGTAAGAGCATTGGAGATATATTTATATAAATATATATATATATATATATATATATATATATATATATATATATATATATGTATATATATACATATATATATATATATATATATATATATATATATATATAGAAATAGAAATTTCTTAAAAACTGAAATAGACCATACTGACTTCTTTCTTGCCAAAAATAAAATACAGTATGATATATTTATATAATAATTTATATTATTTCACAATATGTTATAAGTTTTTTGGCTAATTCGTAATTCGTATATTTAGATTTAAGGTAAGATTTGGGTTGGTTTACTAAAAATATGTACACATTAATTACAAATTACGTGTATCTTCTTTGATTTAGTGTCATGTGGAGCAGCAAGTGTCTTTGATTTATGATTTACAAGAATGGATGATTTACAAAAATTTGTGGTGTCACTTAGACTATAGAAGTTGATAAATTGACTTAACATATATGAATCTATCTGTACCACTACATACTTTTAAATAATTCACATTGGTTTCTTTAAACTAAAACATATTTTTTTAGAATTGCTGTCCGTTTGTTCGAATCATATAGAAGCTGCTGGATCAATTTAAATGAAATGTTTACTTAAATAATGATTATGATATAAAAGTACTTTTCCTTAAAGTTTTTTAAATTGAAAGCGAATGTTAGAATGTAGGTTCAAAAGGAGTGTAAGCAGAAATGTATGGACAATAATAATGAGCGATTTGTCATGGGAAAGGTTTTTTATATTCTACAACTTCTTCTGTGGTGTAAAGTCTCAAATCTCAATCATATGTTTGTGACTTCGTGCTATAATAAATATTTTAGCATATGAAAAAACCTATCCGATGATATATTGCTTGTCATTATTGGTCATGTCTTCTTACAGAATTGTTAAATTGTTTTGACAATTGAATAAAAATATAACTTGCAAAATATTTAGTTTTCGGAATATGCAGGAAAATGGACCGTGTTTTACTGTAATAGTGACTATCTGTTGAAGAATTACAGAACAATTTTGTATAAAAATACCAATTCTCTTAGTTTACAGAATTGGGTAATTGGAAAATAAACATTATTTTAGGTCTAATTGAAATAATATAAGCTGCCACTGGGCTGTACCTGGTTCATTATGAATTTATTTATCAAATTAGATTGTCTATATAGAGTTTTAGATTGTGCTGTAGCCGATCTGTTCAAAATTCTATTAAATCATGTTAGTAATTATCATGTGAACAAAGTCTAATGTAGTTCTGTCCTATCATTATGCAAAAAGAGGTAAAATAAAAATTATTTGTTTTGGTTCGTATGGAAAGTCTATATTTAAAGTTTTGTTATACTTACCCATATTAAAAATGAAAGATAACTTTACTGTAAAATAGAAGATCAATTTGTTTGAAATACAAATGAATACCTAAAAAAAGACACACACGCATTTTTACGTTTATATGTTAGATTATATTGATAAATTTTTAAAGAAATTAGGTGCAGTATGAATCATTTGCCAATATTAACTTAGATAATATTAGCATTCAGATAATATTAGGTGATGCTATTTGTGTGCTATATATAATATTTCACACCAATACATGTCATTGATCAGAATGAAAAATTATTTGAGACTGGCAGAAACAGTATTTCTAGTGGACTTCTCGAAAAATTGTTCATGCAAATATTCCACTGAGCCACAATCGGCTCACTTTGGGTACAGGCTGCAGCTGCCTTATATATGGGTGTTGAATGCTCCAATCAGGATTAATCCTTTTGGTTCAGTTTATGATTATCTACGCCATGATGTGGGAGAAATTTATGCCCATTCGAAGAAGTCAGTCCATTACTATACTGCAATTATAACACTAAAATCAACACATTGTATACATGAAGTGATGGTCTAAGCTCTACATATGAGAATAAAAGTAATATGCGCTTTCTCACACATTATCTAGTAAATCATTCAGGTGCCACTTAGGCAAGATAAGACTCTTATCACGTCCTAACTCTGAATTTTTCAGAGTTAGGACATGGTAATAGTGTTTCCGATGGTGTTGGTGGCTCTCAAGAGATCTGCCTATCGACAGGTAGCTCTTGGCCAAGATATACCAGATGGCGAAATATTTGTCGCAAAATTTATGCTGAATACCACAATAATACCATCAGAGAAAAAGATGTAAATGAAGCAGACAACCAAGTACCAAAATCTTTGAAAACCATCGCCAGACCACAAAAAATTCACTAAATTTCATGGAGCCACGTAAGTCCACATGAAATATACTTGGGAGAACTCTCTTGTCGACTTAGTCCACTGACAGCAATTTATACTCAATATTCTATCAAAAAGGACTTTTTCAAATATATGAATTTCAATGATTGGTGGATCTGGAAATTCACCACACACAGATGAGGCTGAAGATATTGCTAATATATTGTATGTGGTAGAAAATAATGATATTGCTGTGGATGTAATAATGGTAATCAATCATGAAATTGGTATGGAAAATCTGTATCAGAATCCTATCACATTTGATAAGGCGTGGAGAGATGTTTTGAGACCTAGTAAAGGAAATAAAGGATATAAAAAATCACACGGGAAAAGGTCGCTTGAACCAGAAGAGAATCATATTGCCGAGAAGAGATAGTGCAATGAAAATAACCTCAATAAAACTAAGGAAGGATTTTGGATATTAGTCAGGTTCGAAGGAAAAAAGGACCATTGCGTTTCATGGGACAAGTATTGTCAATGGCGGTACAAATAACTTTGCTGGGTCAAGTATTTAATTTTGACTTTTACAGTTTAGATTTAAGTTTTAAATAAAAATTTCCTCAAAAGGAAGAAAATTCTGATATATTTTTAAAATTTTGTGATTATCTAAGGCTAAATTATTTTCTAATTAGTTGATAAGGAAAATTAAACAGAATGTGATGCAATTCAAGTGTTAATTTTGATAAGAGAACATTAGATCTCATATAGAACAGAATAAGAAAGTGAATATTTACCTAGAGGAAAATATTGTAGAAGTTTATTTTTGAATATTTAATTTGTTTTCCTTAAATAAGCCATGAGAATTTAAATATTTTTTTCTTTTATTACATGACACATTGCACAAACATGAAGCACAGTCACACACAGGGCACAGCAAATGACACAATATGAATTATCATAAACGTGGGCACCATTTTCTTTTGCCATTTTTTAACAAAGTGTGCACTTTTGAGTGTGCCAGCTTATATATCAAGACTTCTTTCTTCACCTGCAACCCAATATAAACATCAAAACATTTTTGAACAAATTTACACTCAAAATGAAATTGACCCTTATAGGTCTTGTTAGAGATATCTGTCTATTCATGAAATAAACACGATGGAACTGTAAGCTATCACATATCTATTAATGATTACTAATATAGTGAAAGGACTGCATGCTTGACTGACAGCTTTTTTACATAACTATTTTTAAAATATAAGTTAAGCTAAGATTTTAGATCTTAATAATCCATAAATTATATTTCAAATTCTTAATAAAAGCATGAGGACTTAGTTATGTGAGTAGCTGAAAAATAAAATTATCAGTTAGACCTAAATAATATTTGTATAAATATTTTTGAAATGGTTATTTAAAGTTAAAATATTATTTTGATACCTTTGTTTAAATGTCCAATACAAATGTGAAATTGAAACACCTCGTTTAAATGGTGGCAGAAGTCAAGCACACTAATGTAAAGTGAAGATATATAACGAATTTAATTTTCGTTTAGATGTAACACAAATGTAAAACAATTGTTTTAATTGGGATTTTGTTGAGACCTTAACAGGTGTGACCACGTTTTGTTCATTATTAAATTATAAAAAAACATTTTCCAAGAATTAATATGGGTAACAGATTACGCATATAAGCTATTTTTTGAGAAACAATAAATGTTGAAAGCTTGTATTTATTGGCCTTCTTATAACCTGTTACATTCTTTGTGACTTTGTGGTGGGAAGAATAAAAGAAGGTTTGAACATGTTCATTTATGCTATTTATAACATTATGGCTTCCATTATTTTTTAATAAACAATAATTGTTTTGTTTCGTATTATTTAGTAGAGCAAATCTTGTGGAAGCTTTGAATGTTTTTTTATAATTTAATAATGAACAAAACATGGTCACACCTGTCAAGGTCTCAACAAAATCTCAATTAAAACAATCATTTTACATTTGCTTTGCATCTAAACGAAAATTCTATTCGTTATATATCTCCACTTTACATTAGTTTGCTTGACTTCTGCCACCATTTAAAGAAGGTGTTCAAATTTCAGATTTGTATTGGACATTTAAACAAAGGTATCAAAATAATATTTTAACTTTAAATAACCATTTCAAAAATATTTATACAGAATTAGCAGAACTTAAGAATATTTTCTTGCTATTTTCTAAGAAACCCTATGTATAATTAAATGTTCTTTTAAACCAACATTTCTACAATCCTTTATATAATTTTTTATGTGTTGTACCAACCAAAAAAATTCAATTACCAATTGGAGATTTTTCGCTTTTATTAGATCTTATCTTATTTCCCCTTTATTTGAATATTTAAAATATAAGTCATTTTAAGATCATTTTGCTATTTTTTTTTAAGAGTGTCTCAAATCAACACTTAACACTATACAAAGTAAAAAAGAAACCAAGTGTATTTTAAAAGGAATCGTTTATTTAAGTGAAAAACTAAATACATTTCTAATAAAAATCAACTATATGGCTATGTATTACATCATAGAAATAAGGAATTCATTTTAGTGAAATTTCTTCGTGCCAATTCAAAACTTTTTCGTGATAATTCAAATGCAATTATTATTGTCTTTGTCCCTCTTCGTTTCTCATTATCAAATTTTCATTAACAATACAGACAATATAGATAATCTAAAACTCTATAAAACTTCCATTATTGTTCTGCAATCACCATTATTTTATTCATTTATCAACTACCTGTATGTGGTCGCCACATACAGGTCAAATCATTTGATCTATTCATACCACTAGATAAAAGAAATGCAGATCTTCAATTGATCGACCAATGGACTAAGCAGCAGAATTTTAGTTAATTATTTTGTTTCTAGGTTCGGAGGAGCAAAATTCTAGTTATTACTAAATTGTACATAACTGATACACCCCAGCTAGTGGATAATGGATTGATGATTCTGTTTTCATCTACTATCATTTCAGTAAAATATTGATGTTTTCATTGATCAATATCGCACTTGACATTCAATTGAATAAAATTGCACTCTGAAGTAGTCACACAATGTATAATACGAATAACGCCCTCCAGTAATTGATGTGTAAATATACAAAAATTTCACCCAATTTTAACCAAAACTCGCATGCCCCAAACTCTGCTTCAACTTACTCTTTAAATCGGAAATGCTTCTCAACGTATAAGAATGACTCATATAGACCAAGTAAGATGATGGGTAACAGGAAATATATTTCTGCCAACATATTGCTACTCCACCTTCTCCTTCTTCTGCATTCTTCTTTCACCTTGTGATTATATTGTTCTCTTAACTATCGCCTCATTCCGTCACAGGTTTGATATTAATTTAAACATTTATCAGCATGTGGCTTTGAATTGTCCTCCTGATGTCTCAACATAGAACATAATTCCGTTGTGAATATTTAAGTGTGCATGCTATTAGATGTGGAATCAAGTCAATTCATTTATATATACTGCACCCGACAATTAGTGTAATTACTTGTATTATTGGTAAAATTACCTCGACTTTATTTTGCATACTACTGATATAAATATACTAAGAGATTTATTAAATAAATAAGCAGGTTAATAAATGTTTACCTACAATTGATGGCTATTTACAGAAATCTAATATACTAGCTTCACTTTAAGCAAGAATATGTAAATATAATTATGACAAAAACAAAAAGGAGACTTAGAGCTTCACAATACTCACAAATTACAAGGTCATAAGCTTTTACATATGACCTAGACTAATAATAGAAATACTTTTAGACGAGACGGAAAAAATCAATAGTAGATAATTACTTTAATACAGGACGACAAATTGTCTTGTTTACCTGGCTAAAGTAGACCAAGCCATTTCATTTATATAAATAGGATACATTACTCATGATTGTTGTCATTTTCTGTTGGTATTTAGTAGAAGAAACAGTGGATTCAGTGAAAAATGTCGTGTTATAGTTTAAAAGAGTCAATCCACTTTCTAGTTGCATTGCAGTCTATTCTAGGAGTCAACCGATTTTCAAATAACTTAGAAGAAGAAATAATATTAATAAAAACCATTTTCAAGAAAATTTACAGTTTGATAGTAATTTTTCTCGTTATCTTGGGTACCAGCACAGCCATATGGTCTCACCACATTGGAAACAATATAATGAAGTGGCTTTTCCAAATATGTAACGTCATCACTTTAATATTAGTTTTGTCAATTGATATATTTTGGCAAAAAAATCTATTTGCTGACTGCTTACGACAATTTGATGACATTTCTGTTTATTACAGTAAATTGTTTAAAACAAAATGCTTTAAGAAATTAAAAATCATTACGGTATTGGGCACATTTATTATACTTGCAAGTCACTTACCGCCTTTCAAGGCAGTTTCATCGTTAACAGCCTTGAAAGGCAGAGCATTTTCTCCATAATTGCATATTTCGGTGTATTTACTAACAGAATGGAACTATTTCTAATGTGTCTACTTACATTTACAATTATCAAAATGTTAAAAGCAGTAAATGATTACCTGGGACGTTTGAACCAAGAAATATTTCATAATAATGAAAATCATTTAGTATTACCCAGAGTAGCAGACTGGGATGAATTATATGGGACTAGCCATTTTGATATTTCGGAAAATCCTGTGTGCATATTGATTTTACCAAACATGCTAATTATAGTAAATAAAATATGCAGTACACTCAACAAAATGTTTAAATTGCAGGTACATTGGAATAATTTGAAATAAATACAATATTTGGGGATGTTTTTGTGTCCATTTAATCACTTAATTTCTATTCCAGATACTTCAGCTTGTAATGTCGACTTTTCTTTTGTCCATTAATTTTATTCAACTGGTGTTCAAATTATATATGCATGATGTAAGTAACAGTTGAAAAATCAAATCTGTCTATAATAATAATTAATTTTGTGTTTCTTTGAGTGACTTTCTACTATCTTTACAACATTTTAGCAACTATGGTCACTAGGAATGATTAATCTTTTTTATGGCTGATAATTTGTGTTGCTGTCCTAACCGTTGTCTGCACCTTCAGTGAGATGTTGGTGCTGGAATTTCGCAAACTAAAAATAATTATAAAAAAACTGAGACTAGCACCTCAAATGTGTAAGTATTTACTTAATTACATTCAAAACATTAATTTTAAGTTGTATTATAAGCATTCATCACCTCATAGTGTTTAAATGAAAATGGTGTCATATAGGTTCAAATTTGTAAATGATTCATACTGAACTTCATTTCTTTACTAATTTAGTAATTTTGTCTAACATATGAATGTGAAAATGGATGTATATGTTTTTCTTCTCGTATTCATCTGCACTTCAAACAATTGAACTATTTGAGTTTAGTTTATGCACAGAATTTGTCTTTCGCTTTTCAATACCGGTCAGTCTTGTGAAGCTTGGGACTTGCGCTTATGATTCTCCACAAAACATATATTTTTTATTTAATCTCTTTTTTGATGATGCAACCAAACAAACAAAAAACTTTGTTTAAGTGATAAGCGCCTATGTGACATGATTTGATGTCATTTTGAATAGGTAAGCTTCCATCAAATATATAGACAATCTATCTGCATAAATCTGTTTATAACAAGCAGGTATATCCCCAGTGGCAGATAAACTTGTTCTGATTAGTACTGAAATAATATTTATTTTTCTATGACTTAATCTCATGAACCAATCAAACAATTATCTACATAAAGAGAATAGCAATTAAAAAAATCACATTGGGGACTGAAATGAAGCTCATTATGAACAAATCAGCCAGTTCAGGTGAAATCAATAAGCGTTACATCCGTGGCTGTATAAAAAAATTTACAAAGTGAGTAACATAGCTACTCGCTTATAGAGCATCATCCCTATTAATTACCACATATTCAGTAAATACATAAACTCTTGTGATCACATTGTCCATTTAAAAATAAATGTTAAAACCAATGTGTTCAACTAAAATCAAATCAAAAGAAGAGTAATATGTTGAGCAATAAACTCACTTTATACTAGCTTTTCTTGTAAACACTGCACGACAGACCCTCACTGCTCCACGTGACACTAAATCAAAGCAGATATAAGTCACTTATATATAACCTATATAGAATTTTAGTAAACTAACCCTGAGCTGTTTTAAATACTCACGCCCGCTGGTGAAATTAAACACCTCAATCTGGTTTGATAAATAAACAGAAAAACTTATCTCGATTGCTTAAAGGAATGTTGTGTATCAGACGTAACCTTAAAATTACTAAAATCTCATAAACAAAACTATTCTAAGTCATACAAATTGTAATATCAAAATAAAGAGATTAAAATGTCCTTTTGAAAAATGTGTAGCTCAGTGTGTACAAAATAAAGCTGCAGTGCAATAAAGTCGCGAGAGGAACTGACTGTGACACTCTCCTAACTGCTATTATTTATTTTTGAACCTTTCTTATACTATAGTAGTGTAGATTCTTCCGTACTAAGGGTTATATTTGCTTATTGGGAGAAGTCGCATTGATTTTGTTTACTTTTGAAAATAATATTAACTTTTTTATATTCTATAAATAAATATTTCAAGGTGTACTTAACTTCGGCCAGCAAAGAAGTCAACTTGAACCTTTCCAATTTTAAGAAATTCCTTTGTGGTTGCCTGTGTGTACATACACACACACACACACACATATATAAATATATATATATATATATATATATATATATATATATACATATATATATATATATATACATATATATATATATATATATATATGTATATGTATATATATATATATATATGTGTGTGTGTGTGTGTGTGTGTCTGTGTGTATGTGTGTTCTTTATTTATACCTATCTAGGCATTGATTGATATATGAGTTTCATATCGAAATGACCAGGCGATTGAATCATCTTGGTTCTCTTCTGAGATGACTTCTTTGTACATCTCTGCCTCGAGCACAGTCAACATTTTGATTTATTAGTTATTAATTAACTATTATTTATAAAATTGTATAAATCTAAAGAACAGTTTTGTCACAATTCCGTGACGAGTTAATCTAAGTGATATTCTTATTTAAATCCAAATTAGTAAATTGCTTTTGTCACTGTGGCTGGATAGTCTCTAATTGTTTCTACTGTAAACAATTTATCAAATTAATTATATCGAACATTAAAGTTAATTAGTGAAAACCACATAATGGGATTTATAGAAAATAAATTATTACATTCAACATTAGAAACAAAAAATAATATTTCGTATATTTTCCAAAATTAATCAACAATTTACATCTTTTATTTAATTTTTCAAATATCAGCTTTTGAGACATAAAAACTACTGCACAAAGAAAACATTGACTTTAGAGAATCTGTATTCTAATTTTAAGTGACCTATTAACTATTCGTATCGTTTGAGTATTTATCTATTTTAATTTAGCCAGCTTTGTATATTAAACAGCAAAATTTGAGGAAAATAGTCTGGCTTGAATGCAGTCTGACTATTTTTCTGCAGTCTTATACATATTGCTCTCCTATTCAAATTGAAATAGTAAGCTGTGTGGCAATAAATATTTCATTGAAATTGTTAAAATTTATAATGCTTATTAATTTGCATATTTACATATACATACGGCTTATAAATTTATAGATTTATATGGATATTTTTTCGTTTTATTGAATTTAATTCTATCTTTGAGTATGTATAAACAAATATACTACTCTATTTTTTTACGATGTTTAATATATTCCTATTATTTAAGGTCCTTCACTTGATAATTCATTGGCGAAGTTTGAAGAAATCATGCATCGGGGCAACGGCGGAACTTTCACAGTGTGTCAGCTCTTCGACCTGCGAGTATCATTGCTGCCTAGTTTTTTCAATCTTGTTGTTACATATATTATTGTAGTTGTTCAGTTAATAGGCTTGCGTTCGAGTGAATAATTTAAATTTTTATAATTATTTGTGATGTGGTTACTTTAACTTTTTTATTCATGTAACCTTATTTCATTAATTTCTTAATGTTCCCGGTTAATTCATACCTATATTTATAAATTTTCTTCTTTTTTGATCTACTTATTATTACGAACAATATTTCACTTAATAAAGGTTTTGATTATGGATTATTTTACTTATAATTTCTGATTATATAGTCATGATATTTAAAATTATTTTGATAAAAATATAATTTTCCATTGTTTATTATGTAATCTCGAAATATAGTTGTTTGAGATGTTCAAAGTGAAGTATTGGTACTATGTTCCGCTTATTTTTTAAAAACTTGACTTTTTGACTTTTCGTTATTTATTATTTGAACAATATTATAATCGTTTTTAGGCTTAGAGTAGAAGATAAAAAGAAAGGCAACAGTTTGTTGAAGCTTTATAAAGACAAAATTATACATGATTAAACATGTAAAAGCAAATGTTAGTAGGTTTTTGTTTACACCCCATGTTTACAAAAAAATGCTATAAAATTAATAAAAAAATTTATGTGATATTCACAAAATTGTTATATTTTTAACATCATCCCAAATTTACGTGTCACATTTAAATAATTGTTTGCATCAAATTCATAGAATGAGAGTACTTTAAATACGGAACAGAAAAAACATACTAGCCACAAAGATTTTATTTGTTGTCTTTATTTTTGGAGGTTTCTGCAACATCAATAGCGAATATTTAATTAATTTCTTATAGAGATTAAGAATTGAATGCTTTAAAAAAAATATGATTTCAACGTCTTGAGCATTCAGCCTCAGATAATGGATTTACAAGTTTTAGATTAATACTTATTTTCTAATTATTAAATACGATTACGTTCAAAGTTGAACATGAATTTAATTCAAGAATACATCATATAAGTTGAATAACTTGCATAAATTGTTCTTTTTAACAAGTCTATTTGACAAAATGGTTTTGAATTTCCAAATTATTCATTAATTTTCTCTCAACAACTTCACAAAGTATATGTGGTATGGTCCACAGTAATGATAAAAGATCATTAGGGTGTTTTACATTGTGAATTGTTTTATTTTCCAATTACATTACAGTAAAGCTTATTCTAATTTAGATTGAGATTAAGACTTTTATTTAAATACCAAGTAGTTATTTTCTAACATATAATATAATTCACAAAGACTATAGTTTACGGTTCACAGTAATGATAAAAGATCATTAGAGTTTTTTACATTGTGAATTGTTTTATTTTCCAATTACATTACAGTAAAGCTTATTCTAATTTCGATTGAGATTAAGACTTTTATTTAAATACCAAGTAGTTATTTTCTAACATATAATATAATTCACAAAGACTATAGTGTACGGTCCACAGTAATAATAAAAGATCATTAGAGTTTTTTACATTGTGAATTGTTTTATTCTTCAATTACATTACAGTAAAGCATATTCAAATTTCGATTGAGATTAAGACTTTATTTAAATACCAAGTAGTTATTTTCTAACATATATTTTGATTAGTAGGTAGTCTGATCAAAGATGTAATTTTGCTTGTTCAAAATTTAATGTTTTTGCAAATATAATTATTTACAATGATAAATATAAATTTTTTATATCGAAATATCTCATAAAAATAAATAAGACAATGAGATTTTAATTGTAGCCAATTAAAGTTGCTGAGTCATATTTACATTAAATACATGAATATATTTACAGTTCTATATTAATAAAGAATGTTAATGTCTCGCGAGAACTAGCCCAGTATATAATTACTATGCAATTAAAAAGTAGAAAAATACTCAATGACTAATTTTTGGATCCAATAGAAAAATTACTATAAATGTGTTTTAATGTTACGATTAGAACTTTCAAAGGTAACAAATTATTAAATGTATCTGCATTTTCCCTAGTACAAATTACCTTCCTTCGATAATTTATTTCATATTAGTACTTTTTATTTTTAGTACAAAATGAGCAGGCTCGTGTTTTGCTTCTTTTTCTGGGTATTTTTGTTTATACTTCTATTTTCTTTATTTTCTTCCCTTAGTATCAGATATGATACTTATGTGGCTGGACGTTCATGTGACAATTTTCTATTATTAGAAAATTATTTACTTATTCACAAAATTATTTATAATATTTTTGTAGGTTCTTACTGATTGTTTATAATAATGATCAATAGAGAGAGAAGCGGGAGTTTCAAGGAATACAGCAAAAATAAAAGGTCAAAGAGATTATGTTTGTTTTATTAAAGAAGAAAGAACCTTACTAAACTTTCATTACCTGTCATGCAAATGAGATCATTTTGAAATAAAGTAAATTTTGAGCAGAATGATCTAGAGAAGAAAGCTTATAGACACTAGCAGAATAAAAACTGAAAACAATTTATTTAACTTATGATGTACGACATAGTTGCATTGTAAAATCTAGATACTCTTCATCGCATCGGATTATAATATCATTTGCTTGTATTATGTCTGAACCTAAGCCTTCCTTGCCTCGCCAGTTCTATTAAGATATCATCATTTTAATAATAAATCATAAATATTAAACATTTTACAGCATCTGCAAGAGAGTCACTGAGATACAAGATAATTATAATCTTCAAAACTTAAGCATGAACGAAGCGATATGTTTAAGCATATTAATGAAATATGAATATATAGTGTAATAGATGTTATACATTTTTAAATAATATTCACGGACCAAAACATAAAGTAAATTTAATGTAAAAGGAATGTTTAATTCTTCCAGAAACTATTCAAACCCAAAAATTTCACTGGTAAATGTCACAAGAATATCGTCTAATTTGAGGAGTCAAGCCTGTAGTTAAGGTCATTATAAATGTGTCTGTTAATGTAGCAAAGTTCCCTAATTATGTGACAAAAAAAATTGAGCATTTGAAATTGTCATAAAACTGTCAACTGATTCAATAAATAGGCTTCTTGTACTTAAATAATGTTAAAGTGAAATGGCAAACTGTTTTATCAGTGATTATCTAATTTCAAAAATGTTAAAGTAGATTTTTATCATGTTATTTATTTCAATAATAACTATATACTCTGGTTTTCATAAGTTATTTTCATTAAAGAACTTAAATATCTCTGTTGTGAATACAATATATTGTGGTGGAAAGTTGAATGTGATCAATTATGTGATTCTTAATCACAAGTCTACTGTAAACCCTTGTTTTCCTTTTCAGTTTAATTTTTTCGTGGTTTTAGTTTCTCAAATTGTTTATGTTTTATGTTTATCCTTCCAGTAACAATCAATAATTTATAAAATACATTTTTATGGCTTTCTTCTATAATAGACTGAAAGTAAATATAAAAATCCAAAGTTGTCTTAATTTCATTTCCTTGATTTATTTCGTGAGACTGAAATTTGTTTTTTTTTGTTGACAGTAGTAAAAAGAAGAATTGTGTTAATATGAAACCAAAGATAATACATTTTTCCTAGACTAGAGATAATAATAATTTTAAACCATTGACTTTTCAAAATCATATAAGCAAAACCAGGATCCTCTTAATGCAAAACCAAACTCATTATATTATTTCCTGGAATTAAAGGTTCTATCCATAATAATAAAACGGCATTCACAGAGGTTCACTCGCAATCACAAGTGTGTGACCAGGTTACTCACTCTCTAACATGCCTTCCCCTCCACCTCGCAGTGCATGCTACGCATCACTGCCTCACTCTCACTTCTGGATTTATGCGCCACCAGCTGATCGAGCTGCAGGTATTTATTGACAAACATTTATTACTTTTTGATCTCACTATAATTTTCAAAGCTTCATTTGGGTCTGTAATAATCATTGCTTACATAGAAATTCTCAACAGATCCTTTATTATGTATTTACTCAGTATTTATTATTTTAACTTTCTATCTTTTAGTAAATATCTACATACTTAAGTATTTTTGTAATTCTCTACTCAATAGGTTTTGCAGTATATACTTTTTTATATCATAAATATAACTATTGCAGGTAATATTTGGTCTTATTTTAACATTATATAGTCCACATTATTTGGGATAATATATCAATGTTACATATGTGTTAAAAATGGTTGCTAACATACATTTAATAGAAAAAAATTAGGTATGCATGTTTCGTACATGTGAAATAAAATTCAAACTCTTTTGTGCTTAATTTCATTTTTTCACATTTATTTTTAAACATCATTTGTAATTTTCACATTCATTTTATTTAATATTAAACAATAATAAATGCAATGAATTTGAAAAACTTTCTCTACTCCGAAACTAAAGACAAATTAATATTAATCCCCGCATAAGAAATAATTGAATCACATATCTAAAAGCAATGTATTCAGAAATGTAATTACTTGTCAAATAATTATTATAAAACAATAAAGCAATATTCTGAGCTACTAATGTCCATAAAGAATTTTAATTTTGTCTGTAGCACTATTGACATGAAACTTATTTTTGTCATTGCATTTAAATGCCCACTCAACATATGCGTGGCATAGTTGAGTAGTATTTCGTTAGTTTTCAGAATTCTGAAACCATTAGAAAGTAAATATGCCAGGAAGATATAAATAATCACCAGAATGTTTACAAGACACAAATTTATTAAAAAGAGTTATCAGTTGCACAGTTACTGCAATATGTTAAAGTTGAAATTATTGACCTATTCGCAATTAATTGATGAAATGGAATCCTATCTAAGTTCATCTATTAACATACCAAAATCCTGTCTATGTCTATTGTAAGTGCTTTACAGTTTCTTTTTACATTAAATTAATTAAAGGGGCTTGGATGTATCGCATTGGTATAGAGGTGAGTTGTTGTATCAAACTAATAGGCAAATTATTCCTTAACACCGCAACACATTTATAGCAATAATGATGATGAAAATTAATTGATTTTATTTTTATAAATAGACACTTTTAATGCATGTATGCAAGTATTGGTTAGGATTAACATTTTTTTGAGTTAACTGAATACTAAGAAATGTAAAAATGTAGGTGTGTATGGATGTTTCAATATATATATATATATAAGACAGTTTCTTCGAACTTATTAGGAATAACAAAATTAATTAATTTGCATTGCTCTGAAAACAAACTTTGTTTTTTTTGTACTAGTAGTACTCACGATAATAATATATATTTATATATATATATATATATATACATATATATATATATAAGACAGTTTCTTCGAACTTATTAGGAATAACAAAATTCCATTAATTTGCATTGCTCCGAAAACAAAGTTTGTTTATTTTAGTACTAGTAGTACACATGATAATAATTACACAATTTAACTTAAATAGTATATACTAGTTGAACACAAAGAAACAACATTTAAAGTTTATCATTTAAATTGTCAATTCCTTCTTGTACAATTCTTATAATATAACTAAAAAAATCTGAATAACAATATGAGTTCTGTGATCCAAAAATAATTTGCTTTGCTGACTGAGTTAGCCTTCATTACTCACAGCGTATATACTCCACGGTACATAGGTATACTCCACAGTACATAGGTATTGTTTACCAACAGATGAGCGCTACACCAATTAATTAAATATAGTTTCTTTACATCATCCTCCCTGGGGAGAAAATTTTCACCGAAATTTTCACTTTTACACTAAAGTAATTGAAATTAAACCTAAATTTTACAATATTATATTAAACTACATTAAATATTTGCTAAGTCATATTTGCGTTTTTTTCTTTTTTTTATTTTTGTAGGAAAATAGTTTTATTTTTTTTTATCAATAACACTGGGAAATAACAAATACGTAATATCATATGAATACACAACCATAAATATATTTGCTTACGATCTCTTTCAGAATATCAACTACAGTCTTTTTACAAACAACAATAAAATTATTTAATAAGTATTTGATTTGAAGGAAACGACTATATGTTTATGATCTTACACTATAAGGTCACACAACAAATATATTTATTTACCCATTGGTCATTGACGAACCGAGTCCCGTATACACAGCTCATTTTCTTGGTTCTGTGGTAGACTCAGTCAGGAGATGGGTAAATTAAAATGATAATTAAAGTTAGCGCTGGGCTGCTGACTGAGACTACCCCAATATGTTAATCTTACATTAGTTATTCTACTGCAGAGAAGGCATTACCGTTTAATTTTCTCAAGTTTTTTATATTCACAAGGCACTTTCAATGAACATTTTTTTTTTGTAATTACTTTTAATATTATTTTGTTTCCACAATGAGTTTAAATTTATTACTCGATTCTTGGTATACATCATATCATTATGACCTACAATTAATCTTCAGCTCATCTAATTTATTTCTGTTTACTTTGTTCCCATTCTCTACGTATACCATATCCCCTGTATTTAAATTTATTAAGTTCTGTTATTATAAAATATTTGTTTATTGTAGATATATATAGTATATATATATATATAGTAGAATTGATTTCATTCAATTTTCAAAAGCCATTTTCCTATCTCTGATCCATTCACCTCCTCATTTATCTTTTTTTAGTTCAGTTGACAAAAAAGAAACATCTGTACCATCCAACAGGTATTTTGGTGCAAAGTCAGTAACTGCATGTTCTGTATTATTATATTTATCTACACAGTTAAGAGCAATTGTCGTCCATGCCATTTTATTAATTTTTTCGTTTATTTTACATCTAATTTTATTTACAAGCTTTTGATTTATTCTTTAATTTAAGCCATTAGAAAATGAGGCATTTACTGCAGTAAATACCATTGGTATTGATATTTTATATAAAAATGTTTTGATTTTTTTTGAGTTAATTCACGGGTATTGACCAGTGAGAAGTATTCCAATTGTATCAGAATCTGTTACGTTATTGATTAGTTTAACATTTTTATTAGCAATTTGGGTTTTTGAGGTAAGAATGTAAGCATATTGTGTAAAGTGGTCTACTAAAACATGTAAATATCTCTTTGTTGATCGTGTGCCTCCAAAACTTCCAATTTTGTCTATTGAGACTATTTCAAAAGGTTTTGTGGCAGGACCTAAATGTGACATTAGACTATACTTATCTTGGCCTCTTGTTTTATTTTTTATACATATCTCACAACTTTTACAATGTCTTAATATATATCGTTAAATTTCTTGCTTTATATAATGGACTAATTTTGTTGTGCATTTGTTTTACACCTATATGATTCATATTTTCATATATATCTTTAATAAGTTTCTTACTAAAGTCTTCCGATAAAATAATTCTTTAATTTTTTCTAACCTTTTTATAGTAAACATTGTGTCTTGACATTAATTTGGATTTATTACTTTGGACTTTTACATTATTTTCTTGATCTGTAATAATGTCGTCCAATATTATCATGTCAACAATTTTTAATAGCTCATCTGCGCCCTCATTAACTTCAAATAGGTTCCTACTCAAATAATCTGCCTCTATATTATTTCTTCCTAGAGCGTAATTTATTTCAAAATTATACTCTGATAAGTAATATATTAAATCTCCTAAATCATCAGTCCTAGACTTAACACTTCAATTTTCTAAAAGTTTATGGTCCGAATATACTGTAACTGATTTATCTATTAGCCAGTATTGCCAGTATCTTATTGCTTCCTTAATAAATAAACATTCGAAATAAACTGCTTTTCTTTTCTTTAGAATTTGATTTAACTTTTTTGAAAAATATGCCAGTGGTTTTTCTTTTCCATTAGGCTGTATTTGCTTTAATACTGCCCCAATACCCTCCAAAGATGCATCTGTATGAATATTCATTTGCAAATTCTGATCAAATATTTTTAAGGTTTTCTGTGAGCATAATCATTTTTTTATGACTTCAGAAGATTTTTGCCAATCCGTAGACCAAACAAATTTTTGTTTTTTCTAAGTAAATTATGAAGTTATTCAAAAATTACCGCACTTTTTGAAATATACTCATGATAGACGTTACTTTTGCCCAAAAATTGTCCTAGATTTTTTTGAGTTTTTGGTTTTGGAAAATCTTTTATTGAAACTAAATTATCTCATACTGGCCGTACTGTATTGTTCTGTATTATATAACCGAAATATTTCACTGAATGTGAAGCAAATGTACATTTTGTAAACTTTAGTCTAAAACCCTCCCTTTTTATAGCTTCTAATAATCGTATTAAATGGCTAATGTGCTCAGAAAAATCTTAGACGATATAAGTATATCATCTATATAGTTTATTGTAAAATCTGTAAGCTTGTGTTTTCTAAAAATGTTACCTAGTATCCTTTGAAAAATAGCTGGTGATGTCTTCAAACCAAAAGGTAAACTTGTCGATTGATAATGTCCTGCAGGTGTTACAAAAGCAGTTTTTTTCCCATTTTCAATTCGTAGAGGGATTGACCGAATGCTGAATTGATATCCAGTGTTGTAAAAAATGTTGAGTTTCTTGTTTTGATCACTAGGTCGTCGATCAATGGGAATGGTTGGGCTCAAAGTACCACAATTTTATTTAGATCTCTAAAATCTACACATAATCTTGACCTTTTGCCTTCTTTCTTGAAAGTCAAAGTAACAGGTGGCCCAAATAGATTATAAGATTCCTCTATAAGATTTTTGTTAATTAACTTTGCTATTCTTCTATTTTTTCTTGTCTTCAACTGGACATCTGTAAGGCTTTTTACTACAATATTTGTTCATGAGTAGATAAATACATGTTTCATGTTCTTTGATCGTGCCAATGTCATAATTGTCTTAAGCAAAATTTATTTGTAAGTGTCAATTAGTTTACATATTTCTGAGTTTTGTTGAGTATTTACATTACTCATATATTTATTTTGAAATCTTCTTCCTCTATGTGTTCATTAAAATTTATTGAACATTGATTTGTTTCATTCATCACCTCTTTAGGAGTATTGTTTTTATCGTCATCATTATTCATAGGATCAATCTCTTCTTCTATTTTAATTTCTTTTCTTTTTTGAACGATTTTCAAATTTTCATGTGGAACAAGTTTAAATTGTTTTATGATATCCAGTCTGATGTTTATTTTAATAGTTGTCAAACCATTTGCCTTTTTAACACCATTAATAGTGATTAAATTATCACTTTTTTGAATCAGCCTCCCCTTGACTTCTACTTTCAGTCTTATTTATTAATTTGGAATTAATTACAGAAACGTTTGAGCCTGAATCATATATCCCAAATGTCTCAAACTGTCTATATCCCAAATGTCTCAAACTGTCCATTCAATAATAGTTTGACTTTAATTAATGGTGTTATTATTAATTTTTTTTATCATCGTTTTTTAGTTCAACATGAATCACTGAATTGTTCATGGCATTACTACACGTCGTTTTTCTTCTGGTAATATTCTTCTTTCTGTGTGAACCAGCATTTTTTTCAGGATGAAAGCGAATAACCTTTATTTAAATTTTCACAAGTCTTGCATGGTTTTATTTCATCAGTCTTTCCTTTACAATCATTTGTATTTTTTTATTCTTACTGAAATTCTTTTTGTTCGCTATATGTTCATGCTTTCCAATTTCATTGTAAAAGCTTGTAGTTGATTTTATGGTTTCTTTATCTATTTTATCCATTATGTAATCTGGTAATCCCGTTACAATAAGATTTATCATTGTTTGGGTGTTGATATGCCTGTTGACCTCTAACAACACTCTTTTCTTTTTGTGGCATATTCCAGTAACGAGCCAGCTTTAAATCAAAGATTTATAAGCGACATAATGTCTTCAAACAAGATGGAGATTCAATCGAAGATATGCTGTACTCCTATATGGAATAAAGCTATATTTTTTTGTTGCTAAAATATATTATGTTGGTGATAAAAACCATATCCCCTTTTAATGGATTCCGTCTGTCTCTTTTTCAGGATTTCGTTTACAAATGGCAAAAATTCAACCCTTATTATTTCGTCATCTCTATCTGTCTTTCTCTTCATCCCTGTCTGCTGCACCCTTGTATTGTCTACAGTGTTGGGCAAATATTAATTAAATTTTCAAGTTAATACTTCCTATAGAGATCTCAATTAATCCTTCGAGCATGTGAGGTCACAAAAGGTCAAAGGGCACTTTCCAGCTTTTTTGTCACTTCCGAAAACAATTGCATAACTCCAAAATTTGCTATTCTGTTGTAATGAAATTTTTACTTAGAAAAGATAGTGTGTAGTTACAAAATATCTTCTTACTTATATATTGAAATTTATGAAAAAGTATTTTCCCGTTTTGTAAGAAAAGTGGTTTATGAATTAAAAGTGTCTGTAAAATAAAATTTTTTGGATCATGATAAAAATGTATAAAAATACTTGGAATAGTATATGAATAAAAAACATTTTTTAACAGTATTTGTAGTAGATATTTAAGCTAGTATTCATAGGAATAGTAATATAAAATTTGTTAATAAACTTAGCTAAACCTGCGACAATGAAAATTACCATTAGCATTTCATATCTGGTACAGTTAAGTACAATTGAAATTATCATTCAAATTGAATGAAGATCAATAAATAGTTTCTCAGCTGTAAGTAAATATAGTTATCAAAATTTTAATGTTAAAATCCAAAATACTATCAATGCTGATCAGTCTTGTAAATTAATAATGGATTTAATTCTGGTCCATAATAGACAATCGTAAATTAACTTTATTAACAGTTCATTTTATCTGTAGACAACATCATGGTAAGCTGGTTTGAACATAATGTCTATTTGAATTCACATTATATTATTTTAACGGAAGGTTGTGGACTCTAATTCAATATGACATTAATACCGTAATGTTTATTTAAATGACTGTTAATATTGACAGATTATGAAGATAGGGAAGGGAGGGATTGACCAAGTTTTTTCACGTATTTTACTCATCAAATGACATGTGTAAAACATGTGACAAGTAGAAAAGAAACAAGTTAAAGATATTAGTTTTTATAGTTTATTGGTATCTATCAAACTTACCATAATTATTAGAATGAGTTTGATTTAAAATCATTATCATAATCCTCTAACTTTATTTGTGCTTTTTTTTTACTGTAGCTTTAATTTTTATAAATCAAAGCATAGGCGTTTGTCTACATATCCACTTGGAAAATTTAGGAAGTACTCAAATGATTAAGTTGATTTTATAGCAGATGTAAAATTTCATGAATCATATAGTGCTAGATAAATTTTTACTATCTACAACCTATCCATTCAGAATTGGCCTTGAATATCAATAGTCATCCACTCCTCGAATTGTAATATTTTATATTTTGGTAAAGTGGGACCACCTAAATTATTAAACTGGAAAGTATATTATTATCACCTTGATAGCGGCCGTATGCTTGTCAGGAACTGTCTGTATCTCTTGGTGAAGAACTAATGTCCCCCGCTTGACCAACTACATAAGTAATCTTGAAAAAATTACTCTTCAGTTTTCAATTGTATTAGAGAATAATATATGTATTCTATACTATAACCTTCTATAAAAACTAAGGATTATTTATGAGATTCATATAGACATGCGTGTGTATATAAATATATATATATATTTATATATATATATATATATATATTTATATATGTATATATATATATATATATATATATATATATATATATATATATATATATATATATATATATACATACATGTATCTATATGTATGTTCATAATTTCTTAGACCAAAATTCATGTTGTTGACCTTTGGCATTAGTTTTTAGATTTCATGATTATAATTGCTATAGTTGGGTTATCTCCGAATCTAAACAAGTAAGTCTAAGTTGTCAATCCTTGGTTGTTCGAAAATATGTTTCAAATTCATTTATGTTTTGTTATTTTCTAACTAGACATTACTGTTAATTTAACAATAAACATTAAATGCAATTTCCAATTTTTTTTTCGTGAAACCATAACCTAAACTGGATGACTAATGGCTTCTGCATAATTACAACCGAGTACATTGTGGGTTTAATAGATATTATTTACCTTCTTCTTTGGAAATGAATTAAATTTGAACTAAGCTGAAAGAAATGAAATATTTCCTGAAGAAATAAAAACATTCTCTGTTTCCAGTTTACCTGGTTTTAAATAAAGATCCAACTTCTCATCAGTTACGCTGTTTATAGTGTCTTCTAAATACCAACACATTCATTATATTGTACAGTCGATGAGATATTATTTTTAATGAAGTGTGTGCTGTTGTTGCCAAGTGTTTTTTGTATCTAGTAAATATTATAATAGGGAGAGGCATCATATTCCTGTTTAATAAATTCCATCTGTCTCCTTTTCAGGATTCTGTATACGAAGGGCATAAATGAATCCCTTCTAATTTCATCATGTCTTTTTGTATGTCTCTCCATCCCTATCTTGCACCGTTGTAGTTTCTATAGTTTAGACCCATGTACATGAAATGTTGTAGCAAGTAAACACTTCATATGGAGACCTCATTTAATCCTTCGATCAAGAGAGGTCACACAAAGTCAAACCACATGTGCCAACTGTTGTCACTTCCGTTAAATAATGCCTTACTCCGAAATTTGCTGTTTTTTTACTTAGGCAGAGTAGAAATGTAGATACAAATTTCTTGAAATATTTGTACTACACTTATGTATTTGTGAGTTTAAAAAAAATTTAAATTCATAAAAAAACGTTTCTCGTTTTTGTAAGGAAAAATGCTTATAAATGAAAAAGTATTCATAGGACATAATTTTTGGTATTACTATAAAAATGACAAAATAATTAATGTAAATATAAAAAAAAGAATGTAATGAAAACTCCAACTTATCTACCCTTATTGGAGAATATCGCAAATTAGTACAAAAAATATGGCAGTTGAACGTAACAATCGAAAGAGGCTCTTATAACCAAATATAATGCTTTGTATGTAACTAAGAAAACCACCAAATGCAATAATTTAGAAATAGTGGAAAAAATTAAAGTCTCGCAATTACTCATTTTGTTTATTTGCATATGTCATACACCAAAAAAAAAATTATATATCGCTTTAAATTAGATAAAACTGCATTTCCAACAGTATGAGCTGAACAAACAATTGTATAGTACAAATAAACAATATAACAACAAATGGTGTATTATTTACATTTTACAATTTTAATTTGCTTGAAAGTCAATATAAAAATATAACCGGTTTGATATAATAGGGCAATGCAGTTATTTTCGCTATTTTCATTGCACGAGCGGGTTACAGTATAATCAATTTCTTTATAAACTTCACTTTTACATTTTTTACACTTTCCAAAAAAATGCATTGAATTAGTTACATAGGTGCTGAAATTTTTGGTTAGTTTTGCCATTGGAATCTATATAAAACGGTTTTGTTGTGTGCGATTCATATCAATTCATATAAGAATGGAATGTAATAAAACACATGAATACCTTATGCATAGATCAAGTTTGTTTTGGTACTCTATGTTGCAGACAAGACAAAGTCCCAACATCACACTTTATGCAAAATGTTCACCGGTTGCATTGGTGGTTTCATTGCCAAACACTGCACGTATCTTGCAAATGTCCAGGAGGTATCCATCTTCATCCAATCTTGTTCAATGATCCACCGCATCATCTTTCATTGAGAATTTAAGGTAAAGTAAGACCGTGCTAATTTATTAACTTTGCTATAGATAACTATATGGTTCAGAATCTTCTCCAATAATACAGATGGAAAAGAAAGTACATATTCCATATTGGAGGAAAATAGCATACACAATTGGCCACATTTTGTTTTACTAATAAATGATGGAGCTTATCACACTTCCATTGTCATGAGGTAATTTTTTAAACAAAAGTAAATATTGAGTATAAAGGTCTATACCTTGAGAAGTTCTAGTCTATATCAATTTAGAGGAAGGCTTATGGATACTAATAGAGTAAACCATAACTAAAAACAATTTATTTACTGGAGACATTCAACTAAATTACATAGTACAGTCTGGTTAGTACTGTTATGACATTGGATCATCATCTTAAAAATGCTCATTTGCTTGTGTTGTTTCAGACGACACCAGCGAATGATCATCTTAATTGTTCTTCACGTCACAGTTCAGTTAAACAATCATCTTTTAAAAATTAAATTTAAAATATCATTTTAAAAACATCTACATAAAAAATCTACATCAGCAATAAAGGTGTTGAGATACTAGATAATTATCATTATAAATTGAGCACGAAATGATACGCCACTTTGACCCATTTTAATGTGTAATCAAATAATGAATTGTTACTTCAATGTTCTCCTAATACTGCTCTGTGCACAACTTGAAACATTTATTACAGATTCAAAATTGAAAATGTGAAGGTGTCAAGAGCTATATCTAAATTGATAAAAAAATTACTTTAATTACTATTACTGTCTTGTAACTAAATAATCAAAAATACTAGTAGCTCACACCAGTGGCGGCGCTAGACCAAATGTGTACGTCGGCGACATCAAGTTCGCGAGGCCTCTTTACTTCGCAGTGAAGAAAACCGTTAAATTAAATGAGCCAAATTATAAAATAATTTATGAGTATAACGAGTTTTATTGTTAATAAAATGATGACAAAAAATAATTACACAAATAGAAATTAAAATAGTCGAACTTTTCGGCTTTTAGTCTCACTGAATTTTTTCAGGATTGTGTCGTAGTTAAGTCTAGCCGCTATTTCAGCTTTGATTGACAGAACTGATAACGCGGATAGTCTGTTTTGGCTCATCGTGCTTCTCAAATAGGTTTTTATCAATTTCAACTTTGAGAAGCTTCTCTCAGCGGAAGCTGTGCTGACCGGAACTGTGACCATGATTCTAATTGTAATACAAACATATGGATATATTTATTCTAAATTATTTTCTAAAATGTATTGGATGAGTTGTTTCGCGTCGTTGATAGAGTCTAGTGAATTAGTTTTTAAAAGCTGAAGTTCTTCATATAGTTCGAAAGGCTGTATGTCACTGTTTTCGCCTTCCCGAAGTATTGTACCTAAATAATTACAATGTTTCAGAAGATCCTCTCTTGGCATAGATTTCAAATAATTGATATCATAAATAAAACCAAATTGCTCAAAATATTCATTGAGCGCTGTAAATCGACATTCGGTGTAGACTATTATAGCATCTACCATTGTGTTAAAATAATTAGTTAGTTATTGCTAATTGTAAAACTGCATTTCAGGAGATTCAACTGGTTCATCAGTATGTTCGTAACTAAACATTCGTTTTTTCCTGCCTATTCTTTTTTCCTGCCTATTCTTTTTTCCTTAAATTGAGACTGAATTTCATAAGTACTTTTCTCCACAAACAATCTAGCTTCTGTTACGCTTTTTTCAAATCATGTGTTACGGAATTCTTGAATCCAGCTACAAAATGAACGTAAAGTATCAATAGCTACTTTCAAGTTGACTAGAACCGATTGCCATAGTTTACGTATATTGTTTACACGTAGCAAAACCTCATACCACACGTGTATTGCAACAATAAACTCAAAAGTTAACATTTCGTTCAGGACTGCTTCACTGTCGCTTAGAGTTTCAGAATCATCAGTTTTATTTTTCAGTTCATTCACGCATTCGATGACATCATCCAATTATAAAAATATTGCTTTTACTGCTCCGATTCTACTCTCCCATCTCGTTTCAGACAGAGGTTGTAATGTCAATTTTAATTTACTTTTTACTATCTCCCAACGCTTGCTTGACTTTGAAAACAGCACATAGATTTTATTGATAAAGCCGAAAAATGTTTTGGCTGTCGTTGAAGAGTTAGCTGCATCTATCAAAAATAAATTCTAACTGTGGCATCCGCATGGTGTGAAGAAGTGAGGCCAAGTAGTTTATTATATCTATCAATCTTTCAAACAAATTATACCAATACTTTTGGGATTCCCTAATCGATCTCTCGTTATCCTTATCTATTGTTTTACCGTGTTTGATTCCTTTAAAGAGTTCCATCCATTTAATCATGCACTCCATGTGTCCTTGACTTTGTTCATGTCTTTTCAATATCCGACTCAGATCCTTCCAATCACAACATCCTTCTTTTATTATCTGTGTCTGCAAATGTGAAAAAAGTTTACATGGAAAGCAATAAACTTTATCTTGAGATATGGAGTAAGTTAACCATCTGCGATGTTGCGTTTCGCCGTTACTCAATTTTCTAGTAAAGTGAAATTTAGAAAAATGACTTACTTTGGTCTTTTGGGTAATTTTCATCAGATTTCTCTAGGTCTTGATCGGGACCGTTTTGAATTAAGTCATGGCGCTGCACATCGTTTAGTGGAAATATCCACTTCCCCGGATCTAGGTCTATTAATGGCTCGCTTAAATGAACTTCTTGCTCTTGATTTTTTGACTCATACATATACTCACTTTCTAACTCTTTATTGGATTCAGAAATTTGGGTCACAGCAGATTCACTCGATGTTGAAGGTAAAGCTGTATCCGAAATTTGACTAAAAGTTTCATTCAACTCTGAAGCTGGTTCTGTTTCAGAAAATAAAGATTCACCAAAGATTCACAAGAAAATAAAAACACCTGAAGAAGGCTTTTTAAGAAATTTCATCATACTGGAACTCAGAGCTTGGTTGGATATAGCCGTTTTAGCCTTTCTTTTTCTTTTTGACGCACCGGATTCCCATTTTCTCCCTACATCTCTGTCTTTAGAGGGTCCTCCAGACATGATGACCTAAAATATTTTTTAGTTAAGTTTGGTAAGAACGTAATGTTACAGGATACAGATTATAAGAGTTGGTTGATGATTATTATACAGGGAGGTCCTGGATAAAGTGCAAATACGAAACCCATGGATTACGATACATACCCGGAAAATAATTGTTACGAATTTTGACGCATACAAAACATACTCGGAGGCATTGATCGAGAGGCGAAATATTTCTATTATCTCGGGAAAAAACACTAGCCCAGGTTTAAAAATAAGTAGGTAGGTACCTATTCAGTTTTCTATTTCGGTTTCTATGGAGAAATAGATGACCTATATTTTAATAAGTAGGTAGGTAGGTACTTTACTTACCTAGGTAAATATAAAATCAAACCTATTTCTTGGTTAATATTACGAGTATTTACGACTTATAAAAGATATAGGTAACTATTGATTTTGACGAAATAATTTCGTTAAAGTCGTTAAAAAGTTGATGTTGACTTACCTTAACATTAGGTATGAAATTAATAACAAATAACGTAAAACTTTTATCCACTGTGCACTAGAACGTCGGGGTGTTGACTTTACAATACAATAAAAATAAACTTTGCGCTTGCGAGTTTGCGAGTTGCCGTATGAAGAAAATTACTCTCACAGAAAAATGAAATATAGATAAATAAACTAAACATACGATATCGGTATCGGACGCTCATAGTGAAGAGCACACACATATTATGTTTGTATGTGTGCTAAATTAAGATCTTTTGTATCATGTATTCATGGAATTCAATAAATAAATAAATGATAAATGCCACACACATTACTTACAAACATTTTCACCCAATACAGATATCGTGTCGGGCAGTGTGTGTGAGAACGCTCATTAGGGCGAAACTTTCATTTCATAGTGTTGCCAGACAGACGATTCTGAATACCCGTAAAGTACCTACTAGGTACTCACTTCCATCGGGCACGTGTTAAATAATAAAATTCATTATCATCTGCTTAGCTTTTTTCCCGAATTGTTCGGGGTCGGCAACCTAAGCCAGGATGATTGGCGAAACGAAAATAAATAGGTAACTAGTTTTTCTGCGAGGCCCCCTCAGGCGCGAGGTCGTCGGCGGCGGCCGACGTCGCCGACGCCTAGCGCCGCTACTGGCTCACACATTACATGACACAGCACTTTGGTAGATGGTTCTTTTAAGTAGGCAGCCATTTCAGTCGTTTTGAGTTTTCATATCAATTGTTTGGATTGCAATAAAAATGCAAATAATTACCTAAAAGTTCGATATCTCCATTATATTTCAGTAGAGCGCGTGCGACATGCTCGTTGATTTTGTTTTTGTTTTAAAATTTTCTACATATTACTAGACTCTGTTTATTCCTATGGATTTGATATATTGCCTTACTTTAAAAGATATTGGGATATTTGAATAATGGGCAATGGCACTTGAATATTTTTTTACTATAAGTAACTTCATTAAGGTAAATTAATTTGGTATTATTAAATAATATTAAAAACAGAGTTGCAGAAAATACTAATCGATATGTTTAATAATTTATTATTGAAAATCATTAATCAATGTAACTAAAAAGATGTTCAACTGATTGTTTTTTTGATAATTTCTGGTAGAAGTAGCTGCGACTGTGTGATCAAAATGATTTAATTTTATTACCACTATTTTACAGATACAAGTCATCTAACTAGAAATCTTACAACTCCTAATAGAGTTGCTGGAAACTAGAAATGTTTAGTCATTCTATGACAATGAAACTCTTATGCCAGAAGTAATAACCAAACACAAATAGGTAAACCTTAGAACTACAATTTATTAAAATATTGTAAATATGTACAAAATAATTTGTTAAATTCAAATTGACATTTTTACCCGAATAAATATTAAATTCCTGTTTATTAAATATAAGTGTATATGGGCACATTAAATGAAAAAATCAGAGAAATGTTGATAAAAATTACGGAATACAAAAAACTATAATTTTTTTAGTAATGCTTTTGGTAATTTTTCTAGAAATATTTTTGGAAAAAATTACTTCCTTGTGCTAGATTCCATTTGATACCAAATTTTTGAGGTTCGACCAAAATTTTGGCTAATTTGAAAAAGATTTTTTTTTGGTTAAATTGACATTTTCTAGTTTTTCCTATTCAAAGTAATGTGACGAGTCATGCCTGTAATGAAAATTATGGATAACATTTGATATTAACACTTTGAGAATCATCACCTGAACTCAATTCTTTAAAAGGGTTTTCTGATAGTTGTGAAAATTTTATTTTTCTGACAGTAATAGCAGTTTAATTTAATAAATGTGTTTAAGTGATTTTATGACGACCAATTGGAAATTTTCATTACTTTGATGGCCATTATTTAAGAAAGGGTTGGATTTTTTCACATTTGTATATAACAATTTTATATGAAGGTAATATTCAATACGGCATAAAATGTTCATTCAAAACCGGAGACCCGTTTTGAGAAATTCTTATATAGAAGCTAATTAAGGTAAATCAGCACCTAATTGATTTGTTTTATGAGTAACCCTTTATTTGAAGATCATTAAAGGTTATTTTGATGCCTTTTAAATAGGCCTTGGAGCATTTTAATCTTTAATCTCTGTTTGGTTTTACTTCATTTGTTAAGCAGCAAAATACCTTTTAACAAAGCAAAATAACATTTGAGAGTCTGGATAGTTTGTTTTGCTGATGTTTGTGAATAAGTGGAATAATCCACACAATTTTACTGAAATGTACAAAATAATTTACTTTTTATTCAAAACTAAATGAAACTACTTGATGTAGCATTATTTCTACTTTATTTCAATTCTTTGCCAAGACCTAGGTTTCGTTGTATTACAGCATCTTTAGGTGTGCTATTTGTAAAAATTCTTTATCTTTACAAATTGCCCACCTGAAGATGTCGTCATACAACCAACATCTAGGTCCTGATAAAAAATTTAAATAAAGTAGAAATCATACTACATCACATAGTTTCATTTAGTTTTCAAAAAAAATTAAATTACAATGAATTTCTGCAAAATTAACGTCGAATATATTCAATATGTACAAAATATTTTATTTCATTGAGGAATTCTTTTGTATTGAAAACATTAATAGAAGTTATTATTGACTTAAGAGCTATATTTTTATTTCGGGCTCTTAAATGGATAAAGACAATTCAAAAATTACATATTTCAGCCATATTTCATTCAATTTGCCTTACTAAAAAGTACAGAGGCCAAAGAAAATTTTTCTCTTTAGTCTTTCATATCATTATTATTATATTATATAAAAAAAATATTGTGATTAAAAAAAAACACATTTTATTTTGCAAAAAAATCAATAACAACCCTGAGCTGAAGTTTAAAACATGTATTAATGGTGAATAGTTGGTAATTTAAGTTGATTGTGAAACATTTGTTTCTTTTGAATCGTCTTGATATTATCATTTTCAATAAACTTTTATTGAAATAAAAAAATAATACAAATTCCAGAAGTGCAACAGAAAAAATTTGCACAATGTGGTAAATTGAGAAGTAGTACCACACATATGGCTGTCGACATGTTGTGGCGTATACTTTACCTATACAAGAATTTTAATTGGGAGGGTGGAAACAGAACTTAATCTTACATTGCATTCAGTGCGTTATGTGTCACAATCTATACGGTAGCCTACTGCGCTGGAACATAAATAGGCAGTGATATATAGTTTTTAATCATAGGAGAGTGAAGTAATAACCTGATACATTAATACAATAGAAACACCTTACGTAGCAACCTTGATGCTTTGTGTGAGAAACTGGTTCAAAATTTGTTTTGTTGTGGTGCTGTTTATGTAAATGAGAAATAAAAGATATTCATAAAGTGTTTCTAGGGTAGAAAAGAAAAAAAATTATTTTGGAAAGCGTATACTAACAGCCGGCAAGTAAATTTTTTTTGTGTTTAGGTACTAAAAGCCCCTTTCTTTGAATGTTACAGATGTGTCACTTCAGGCATTAATATTTAACTTTATTTCAGATCATGCTGAAGGAAGTCTTGTTCAAATGAGATATTGGATAGTTCTTAGTCACATAATTGTGAATCCAAAGACACAGCTGCTCACATAAAGTTAGAAAATTCTAAGAAAGAAAATGCCAAGGTATGCCTGAAAGCGATAGATGAACAAAAGTCTGTTACCAAGACTTGCAACATTCTATTACAGCACTAAACAAATGCCATAAGTGGTGCTATGCACTGCTTACACTTTGGTACCATCAAGTGTTTACATCCGGTTTTGAAACATATTTGAAATAGAAATATAACTCAGACTTAAGATAAGTTGTAATGAATGAGTCAGAATGAGAAGAAACATAATAATTATGAAGATGGATTTTCTCAAAATAGAGAATAACTATAATCAGCATATGACAAGTGTGGATTCGTTATATTAGTTCTTGGAAAATATAAAATTATAGAGAAAACCAAATATTGATATATGTGAAATGTTTACTATCTGCTCAATATTGGTCAATTGGGAAATGTCAGAAAATGGCAATTGGTCAACTGGATATAAAGAGGGGTCAGAAAATAAACTTAAAAATCCTTTGCACATGCAGTGATTAAAATGAAAATAATTTCCCCTCATAATGAAAGATAAGATATTTGAGAAAGATAAGTTGTTAATGGAATGGAATGTTAATGGAAAAACTACAAATTGTGGTACAGATGCCATATCAAAATTTGCCTGAATAAAGAGAATGTTCCCTTTGAAAAGGTAATGGGTGGAGCATTTTGTTTAGGGTGATGCTGTTTTGTGTTGGTTTAGTTTTGTAATAATTTCCTATTATCGCCAAAAAACAATGATAATTTATAATGTGACGTATGGCACAAGATAAAAAACCATTTAGTATTAAAATATTTACATTAGGTAATTACCATTATTTTCCCACTGTCAAGAGCTCAAAGGAATTTACAAATATTTTTGTGAGTAAAATAGAAAAAGTTCTAGATTGAAAGATTGATAAATTTCCCAAGTAAACACAATCAATGTCATGTTTTGTTGCCTATTAAGCACTCTATAGATTCCACGAGGTGATAAAATAATAATGGATGTTAATTCAAAAGACATTTAAAGAGCAAAGCGTCACTTGTTTCTCAAACACTCAATAATATACTCGTGCTGGAATTTAGGTAGAACACAAATAAGTCACAAGAAACAACATGAGTAGAGAATCGATCGAAGATACACTTTGGCCTATTTTAGTGTGTCAGCGAGTGTTTGGTGTTTACAGAAAAACTGTTAACCGAGTTCCCACCAGGTGTACACTGTGGTGTCAAAAATTACACAGTTTGTTAATAATGGGAACATTGATTGTACTGTCAGTTGTTGTTGGCATTTTGACATTTACCAATAGCAATTCGACTTCAACTCATGCCTACATTTACATTGGATTCGTGGCACTTCACATAATTCATGCCCTGTATCTATTTTTTATTGAAATCATTTTTGACAGAAATGTATTTGAAGGGTTGATTCTGAAAATTCAAGAAATAGATTATCTTTTCGAGTCAGAGCATAGAAGAAATTTGTTGAGAAAGGATAAATTTAGAAACCTCGTAGTTATTGGCCTTCTCATACCCTATTATATTCTCTATGCCAGTGTTATTCTTGTAGCTGGAAGTATAAAATTTGACTCAAAATCAAATATTTATGCTGTATACAATATTATTGCTGTCGTTATTTTTGATCTAGAAATAATACTATTCTGTTTGATTTTATTTAGTATAATAAAACGTGTGGAAATGTTGAATGTTTTCTTTGAACGCAAAAATAAAGGAAATATGGTCACGTCCATCGATGCCATATTTGGGAGTCCGCAACATAATCCCAATTCAAACAATCATTTTACATTTGCATTGCCTCTAAATAAAAATTCCATTCATCATCTATCTCAATTCTACATTCGCTTGTTAGACCTGTGCCCCTATTTAAACAAAATGTTTGAATTTCAGGTTTGTATTGAATATTATACTTAAAGCTTTATAATAATATTTTAGCTTTGACTAACCACTTTCAAAAATACCATACAAATTATTATTATGAACTAATTTTAACTTTATTTTTTAGATATTCATGTCATTCACACTGATGTTTTTTGGCATTCTCTTTAGCATATATACATTTCTTGAAAATATAAAGTATAATGTGAGTATTATCTACATATAAGTTGACTAATTTGCAATTAAAAGGTTAATAAACTACAAAGCCATAAAAATAAAACGATAATGGTCACACAGAAAACAGGATTTAGAACTAAAAACTTGTTTAATAAACTAACAAATTCTCCGTACAATAAAGAATATGCTTATGAGGAAAATTTATGGTATGCTCAGTAAAACATTTAAAAACAATTTTGTGGGTTTTCTCAATTAATATATACAATTATTCAAAAATATTACAAATTTTTTTATGGATGAAAGAAACCCCTGCAAAGAGATTTACAACCAGCAGTGAGTAAACCAGGTTGTATTCATTTTATTTAAAATTATTATTATTTCACTCACTCTTGGTGAATGGGCTGATGACGAGTCTGGTTGAGACACGTCACCTATTTTGCTGTTCATATCTTCGTGGCATATAGTCTTTTATATATTTCTTTCCATTCTTACTTTCTCTTTGTTTTAAGTTTAAAATATTATTCTACTGCTCTACCTCTAACATAAATAGTATCTTCTGCACCAGTACCATTATAAAATGTGACTATGACTAATCTTGTTCTGAAATTTTTGGAAAAAATGAATTGCTACAATAGTTTTATGTATTACTTTTTACTTTGGTAATCACTTTGGTATTACCTAAATTAAAATAATTAATGTAGGCGATTTCTGCTTTTCTGTCACTTGCTGGATATATTTTGTCTAATTGCTATATGAGTGTCGGCAACATTATAGAGTTTTGTAGCCTGTGACCATCCTTAGAAATATTGGATTCCATCATTGAAATTTACAAAAAAATAGATTAAGTAATTCTTTAATATATGAAGAAGTGATAGATTTTAACTAACATAATGTATTTGGCTGAAATTTTGTAATTAATAATAGTATTGTAAATTTAGAAAAGGAAGACAAACACTTGAATGAATATTTATCAGTAAGCTGCAATAGACTTGAAAAATGTCTGTCCAAAAAATATTGCCCACAACATTATGAAATCAATTATGACTGAATGTAAACTCATATATAAAATAATATTCTTTTTATCCCACATTCATTAATAAAGATAATATTTCAGAGAGGAGACATGTTACTTTACATAATTTGTATGTTACGGCCCTTTCACGATGTTACATCGTTGGTGACAATGTGTCTCATGTGTGAGAATATGTACTTTCAGATAGAAACAACATAATCTCATTTGACGTCAATGCAAGTCGATGACGAATTACGTAAGTAAACAATTTTTATTTACAAATGTCTTTTTTACAAAAAAACCAGCCATCCCAGATAACTAAATTATTTTCAATTTTGATGTCTAATTAATAAAATCGGTAAATCATGTAAGAACACGGCTTTCTTCACTTAAAGAACATGATTTGGTTTTGAAGGGGGTATCTTTGATTTTAAAAACATGATATTATTCACAGTGACTATTTAACAATGAATGATTTAAAATTTATGCGGAGAAAATGTCTGTCTTTAATTGAACGAATTGACTAATCAGAGGTCTATTGATTCTATTTCCAAGATTATATACCCTGCATATCAGTGCAGCAGTAATCATTATTATTATTAAATAAGCAATGACATTTTCCAATTTCAATTTTTGGCAGTTGTATCTAGGAACCATCCTACAGATTGAAGTTACTGAACTGAAAAGTATGTGAAAACGTTGACTATAATTCAGCATTTAAATTGAATTATCTGCTTTTTTATTTTTAATGGTTGATAAGTGCTTCCAGCATTTTTAAACTTTAATAACCAAATTAAATTATAATTTAATTAAAATTAATTAATTTTTATTTTAAAAATTTATTTATTGTAAAATATCAAATAAAGAAAATGGTGACACAGAGAATATTTTAATGGAAATCATAAAAAAGTAATTGAAAATAGGATTAAAAATAATTAGGTACAACGAAAGTAGCGATATTACAAAACAGTCTTCAACTTCTCTAGAAGTGTCTGATTGAAATCTAATGAAGAGAAGTGTCTGATGAATATCTATGATGCAATATCATACCACAAAATTGCAAGAAAAAACCACGTAACATAATTTATACATTTTAAGATATGAGACAAACTTGAGACACAAGGACACAATTGTATAATTTATCACTGACGATAAAATTTGTTGCCAAAAGGTATTCTAAATGATGATACAATTGATGAAATTTCTAGAAACACAATCCATGTTTTGATTGTGATCTATAGTTTTCATTATTTCAGTTTATACTTTCGTAAAAGCTTCATTAGCTCGCTATCTTCACAAATACTGTTTTTGATTCAGGACAAAGCTGGTTACTATTGCTGGTTTTTAATTAAAATAGACCAGTTTCCCTTTTATTCAACATTTAATAGTAAACGTAATGTCATAATGGAGAAACGATTTCTCCGACTCATTAAAACTATACCTTAATATAAGCATTTTCTTTTTTCAGCATTCATTGTGCGACAACATATGAAGCTTATTAAAAACATGATAGAAGCAGGCAAACTTGGGCAGTTTAAAATATTTAAGTCTTTCAACCTGCGAGCTTCATTGCTGCTCCATTTTCTGGGTTTGATTATAAGTTATTCTGTTGTTCTAATTCCATTCATTAATGTCGATGATCTGTCTTAATTTAAATAATATAATTAAATTTTGTTATTAATTTTGAACATTTTAATATTTGGCCAAAAATTATGTAATACTCTATACTTGTTTACTATATGATATGCATATTTTTATTGTTTCTCATTTACATTTTAGCATGTGTTGTCGAATAATGTGAATTAAATTAGGAGAATAAATCATTAAGTTTGTCTAAATAAATTTTTAATAAGGATTGCAATATCCACAATAACCATAATCGATACAAAATCCATTTCTGTAAACAGATATTATGTTAAAAATAATGTGAGACATACTTTATAAAGTATAATTTATCAAAGATAAATTTTAGGCAGATTTTTAAATTTTCCCAAAAAATATATTTGTTAAACAGATTAAGGTCAGTTATATTTCTGTATTTAATCAGTTTGTATTAATTGATTATTAGCAATAGTAAGTCAGTCAATAATTTTAATCAAGACCTCAAATGTATACAGTAACCATAGTGTTCTATACTGTAATTTTAGCTTCAATCATAGAGTGTAAAATGCATCACTATAAATTTGATGTGACTCACAAAAATTGCTTTCATAAATTATAGAGGCACTATCACATTATGGTAAATTATAAAAAAACATAAAAACAGCATTTTTCCATTCCACCAGACTGGCCACAAATGCTCACCGAGCATGTGATTCCTTCAGGAAACTCCTGGTGAATAAGCAACTAAAGTAAACACCCCAATTATGGATAGTTTAAGAAAAAAATTTTATTATTTGTAAAATTTTACCAATATTGTGAAAGTTTCAGTACTGAATATACATAAAGTGTAAAATCCTGTCCATATTCAATATTTCTACTGTGTTACACATGAGATACTGTAGAGCTGGTTTCAATTTATTTAGCAAATAAAAATTTTAGTTTTTTAACCAGTTGTAGACATCCAGTAATGGACATAACCTACTCATGGACATCCAGTAATGAACATTAACATAGTCATACACCTAGTACCTGATCAAAGGATCTCTGATGAATGTCAAACTGTAGATGATTTTAATTATTGAAATGGAAATAAAATGCAATTATTTATTGCTATTATTTTTATGCTTATATATATATTTTTTATTTTTAATAAACTTTTTCTAAACTGACAATGTTTTTTAAATTAACAATGTGATTAGCATTAAAGAACTTATTCAAATTGTACTCATACTCCGTTTTTCTTTTATTAATAAGTAATTTACGAACATAAACTTAATCAGCCTCTCATATATTCATTATTAATTTACAAATACTTTTTCTTAATCTATGATATGATTGATATAAGTAAAAACATTTATAATTTCCTGCTACCTATTTCAATAACTAGATATTTCTATAAGTAAGGAAATTTTGTATGCACTTATAAAATATATATCAGAATCAACAAAACAAAGTTTCTTATCTTGATTAATCATAAACTCGTCTTTGTTAATAAAAACCACAATATAAAAACTTAGGTAACAATTCAAAAAGTAAAACTTGAGTATTTTTACATCTCTTTTACACTGTAAAATCCTCTTTTGTTAATTAATATTGGAGGACTAATGCACTCCACAATGTCTTTTCTTTGGTACCACATTTTATCTGGTTTCCCTGGCCATTTATAGGTGTTTCCTGTTGAAAATGTCATCAAACTCGTGTTTATTTGCATTTTCAGTGACTCCAGGAAAATGTTGCTCCTCATATAAAACTATAGCGTAACTTCCCTTTGATAGTTTCCGTTGAGAAGGAACTAACGTACTCAACGGTGCGTTATCCGATTCCGATCCTTCAGAACAGATACTTTTATCACTTTCGGCGTAAATTATTTCAGTTTCAGAAGATTCAGATCCTTGCCACTTTCTTCTTCTTGTTAATTTTCTCATGCCTTTTCTCTTCTCTTTTTTTAGCGCGCAATTCCTTCTCTTCTATTTGTTTCCTTATCTGTTCTTCTTTTTTAGCATTGTAGGCCTTCCATGCAGGGCTTGTTACTGTAAATGGTAATTTCTCTTTCAATTTGCGTTTCTTATTTTTTGTTGTTTCATCAGTTTCAGGCCAAAATAAGTTTCGTTTAAAAGGATATAGAATTACATAGTTTGAAGAGCCAAAATTAACTGTTTTAATAGGTGTTTTGTGAGTGAATTTTGGTAAAGAATTATCAATATCTGGTATAACTCCTTGGCCTATATTTTCCATATTCGAAGAATTGAGACATGAAGTTTTTATGGGCAATTTGTTTGTGAAGAAGTGCTGGGTTCGGAATAATTAAAATTTGTACTACAAGACAAAGCAGGAATTATCCGAATTTCTTTAGAAGTCTTGTTGAATTTGGGTTATTAGTTTCTGGTGCAGGATTTGACTTATCAACCAAGATTGTGGATGTTGACTGTTCTTTGGACAGACAATTGGTATGTGAAGAAGTGCTGGGTTCGGTATCATTTGTATTACAAGACAAAATAGGAATTGTTCGGATTTCTCTTGGAGAATCACTGGCATTTGGATTATTCGTTGCTGATACGGGATTTGAAGACTTCATTTGCTACGTTACTTTGCTTAATATTGGCTCAAATCAAATATAGAGATATATCTTCATTAGGCAAAAGTTTTTCTAGCTCAGGGCGACTTTTGTTATAAAGATCTTTGAATAACTTTAGCTTATCTTTAGACAAAGTCGTTTCAATTTCATTCTCTAATGTTTTCAAAAATTCGTTTTTATATGTAGAGTCTTGAATCTTTAGTCAGTTTTGACTCTTAATTTTGGTCATGTCAATGTACTTTAGACCACATTGGTATAGTTCCCTCGCGCGAAACCCAATTTTCACTGTCTCGGCAGAAATATTCTCTATGGCTGTCTTCAAGAGTGGGGAAAAATGTTATTTGTTAAGGACTTGTCCCAAATGTTGCACTTTCCAATTCTTTACCGCTTCTCGCCATAACGACTTCAAAGATATGAATACAGCTAAATCCATTGGTTGTAAGATATGCGTAGAAATTTGGTTGAGTGCTATGACTTCAACACCATTGTCAGAGCAGAAATTAGATAGGTGCAAAGTTAAATGTGACTTGTGTCCATCCAAAAAAAAATATAATTGGCTTTTCAATATTTTTGTTAGTCAGCCCAGGATGAAAAACGTTTGTCATATATTTTTAGAATGTCCCTGAGCACATCCATCCACTTTCTGAATGACCAGTAGCCCAGTCATCGGGGAAATTTTTTAACACTAATGAAGGTATTCTTACATAGTTGAATATAACCAGAGTAGGTGCCAACTCTCCTGCAGTATTTCATGTAACCAGAACGGTCAAATTTTCTTTATCGTCGCCTGAACAAACATACACATTTTTATCTCCTTTTTTAGCAAGAACATATCCCGGTTTTGGATTTAAGAAAAACACACTTTCGTCTGTGTTAAAAACCCTTTCAGGATGTTTCACTATCTCAATCAGACCTCAGTCTTTGAGATCACTTTCAACTTAAAAAAACCATTTCTCGATGTCTGATGTCTTCTTGGGTAACATTATCTCTTGTTGTACATAAATTTTGAGCTACACATTAAGCAATCATACGATGTCGTTTCAGAAATGAGAAATACCATTTTTGCCAGGTCTGTTATCTTTGAAAGGTGTTTCTTGGTTTTTGTCGACTATTATACGTTGGACACCGTCCATTAAATTTTCTTTTGTTATATAAACATATCCCCATATGTTTATCTAACATTTCTTTGATCCAGATTTCTAAAATGTTTTCTTCTTCCTTTCTTAAAATGGTGCTGGGTCCCATTGAGCACTCAATTGAACTTTTACCAGTAATTTTGTTGTGCAAGGTTATTCTAGGTACATTGAACTTTTTGGCTACTTTGGATATTTTTAACCCTTTTTTTACTGCTTCGATAGCCCAGCCCATTCGTTGAGGCCTATAATCCTTTTTAGGAGCCATTTCTAAAACAAAGAATCAGTATCATTTTATATCAATGTCCCTAACTGGATTCCTATAACACACCCAATAATGTACACATACGTCCATTACTGGTACACATCAGCATTTTTATAATTTGCAAGTAGCTTATAGTAAAGAATAATAATTAGAGTAAAAATCTGAATACACAAAAGTAAAATTAAGTTTTGACGTTTGTCCATTATTGGAACTATCCAATTACAGTGCACCAGTTATAAACGTCCATATGAAAATATCAACAAACATAGGCTCTGGAGTAAGAACACTGTGCGTTGTAGTCTTAATTTTATGGTTAACCCAACAAACAAAACACATTCTGATTAAAATAAAGCAATACCAGTTTACAGGTAAAACTTTCTACTCACCGCACTAACAATTTCCTTAAGAAAAGCCACTAATATCAATTTACAATCACAGGAACACTTTGTACTCACGACATTTTGTCTATCGAACAGATCGAATTCAATAAAATGTTAAACTTTGACTGTTCGATGTCTATAGTCTATGTCACAGTGTTGCCAATATGAAAAAACTGGTTCATATCCTTATTCTAGATGATTTCTTTATTTTTTGTCCATTACTGGTTCCTTGTCCATTACTGGTGCGTTTACCTTACATGTACACAAGCAAAATCAATTTTTGTTGTCGTTTGACCGAATTCAATAGAATTGTCATTAATACTCAGCTTACTCTTTCAATTTGAATAGGGAAGCAATATACATAATGATAAAATGAAGTCAAATTGTTTTTATCACTTTTTGCCATTTGACATGTGAGGCTGGCTAAACTATAATAAATATTATCATTGAATTAGAATATTAATAGTGACCTATTATATTTTTCTTGTGTAGCAGACAATGGAATTTGACTGTGGAAAAATATATCTGGTAAATTCATTCTTTCACATTAACTGTGGTTTACATAAGCATATTAAAGATGAGAAATTTTTGATTAACTTTTCCCAAAATTTTTGCATATTTTTTATCTGTAATATAAATAATATTGAAATTTGAATTAATAAAATAACCAATATGTAACTCCATAAAACCGTAATACAGTTTTCTCAATTTAACTTTAATAAAAAGTATAATAACCAAAGTAATTTAAATCAAATTAAAAAATTGGCACCTTTGACTTATTTGTTCCTCGATTATGTCAAAATTATTTTAATGGAATATTAGTTTAATTAAAAATTAGTTTCTTTGTATATTATATTATTTAATTAAGTAACAATTCAAAATCTGTTTAATGTAATAAGGATGTCTCTATCATATTATTAACTGCTTGATTGTGTAGGCCACTTTTACATAACAATTGTGATAAAATAATTAATTACTCTGAAAGTATTGGTCATCGTAATGAAATTTGTTATGTGGGTAGACAAGGAATGTAGTTGCGAGATATTCAAATCATTTGTACCTTAGATATAAAGTTGTGAGTGTAAAAAATAATGAATAAGGTGAATAAAATTCAGAATATCCATAAGAAAAAAGGTTTATTAGGGAAAAGTCTTTATAAAGTGCAATTTTTGTTGTTACCTTAAAAAGTATAAACAATAGCTAAACATTTCAGCTGAAAAAAAATTTTATAGGAATAATCAGTGCAGTTCAAATTGAAATTTAGACTACTTTTGTCCCTTTAAAATATTTCCTAAGAAATTTTTTGTCTGTCTTGTCTATCTGTTTGAGCATTACTTAAAAACTATCAAATAAATTTGGGTAAAATTTTCATTAAGACAATGATTAAGATACAAATTAAAATTTAAAGTGCTGTTCCCCAAGTTTCCTGAGGTACTTAAAATTCCATAACAAATTTGAAATTCAGTTATTAGTATTCACACACGGGGGCATAAAACTGATAAATAGAAGTTGTCGAGACTAAAGTTGAAGCTAAAATATACAATGCTTTTATCCCAGTGAGGAGTACTTTTGAGATGCAGACATCATCAAAGCTAAGATATAAGTTTTTTTTATTTTCAAGGTAAATTTGGGGATGAAAACATTATAATTGGAGAAAATCTCCACGGCAAGAATAGGAAACAAATGCAAACAATCCACGGGGAAAAGTACTATACTATATTTATTACAATACATATTACTGTTCTTTTGTATCCATTGTAGTGAATATTTGGTTTTCCATTTATTTTTAAATGGACGATAGGATTACAAGACTATGTTCATTTAATGATATAAATAAGCCTGATAGTATTAAGACTGGTGCTGCATAATTAATTAGCTACGTTACTGTATATTGTATATTTTTGTATAGTTGCAGCTAAAATACGTCACCCCGGAGTAAATATATATAAACTAAATATTAAATAAATACTTATTAATTTCCTCTGCAATGGCTGATTTAGTTGTAATGAGCGCTAAGTAAGTCTTCAGAATCTTTTTACAGAACCGTTAAATTACTTTGGTAAGTATTCATAGAGCATAACTTGAAATAATTTTTACCTTTTTAGTTTTTAGATCTATGGGAATACCTTGCTGTAATTGCTATTCTATTTGTGTGGACAATTGTTGAAGAATTGTGGGATTATTTCATACTAAAAACGTATATCTGTTTATTTCATTCACAATAATAATAACTGAACAATAAATATCATTTTGGTACTAATCAGAATGAGTCCAGCTGCTGCTGGAGTATATACCTGCTTGATTAAAAATAAATTTATTGAACTAGATTTTCTAAATATCTATTCGTAGATTCCATTGTTGCTGATACATTCAAAATTTCATGAAATGTTATCAGATTCTTAATTTTATATGGTCTGATTTCATTATTTTTCAAAAAGAAATTAGACAAATTTGTTTTATGTTTTTATGGAATTTCATTATCACAAGTCCAAGGCTTCACAAGGCTGACCTATATCAAGAAATGGAAGACTTTTCTGCAAAACCTAAGGTAAAATGTTTCAGTTGCTTGAAATGTAAATGAATGCCAGAAGAAAAATACTGTGAACATGTTTTTACATTTATAATTTAAATAAAATTCACATTTAAATGAAACCACATGATGTAGTATTATTTCTACTTTCTTTAAGTTCTTTACCACGACCTAGGTTTTGTTGTATTTCAACATCTTTAATTGGGCTATTAGCAAAGATAATCTTTGTAAACTCCGCCGTTGACGGTCCCAAGCCCTTATGAAAAAGTAGGAGGTTTGGCTGAGTCAAGACCCAACCTGCCGTAAAAGGTCAATGCCAAGCCTTGGGCGGTGGTTACTTAATCCGACTTTGATCAGAATGATGAAGATAGGAAATGATCTTCTCAACCTGCTGCTCCATGATTTCAATTCATAGAGTCAGGGGCATTGGCTTTATCGCCTGTGCTACGAGGTAGAAAGCCTCAATAAAAATTCACCCCAATCCTACGGTGGAGACCGCACCAAGAGGATGCATGGCTGAGGGTTTCAGTCTCTAGACCCAACCCTGGTGAACTTGATGAACACCATTGTATATAGCCTTCTCACAGGAGAGGTATTACCCTAGTGAGCAAGCACCTTATCGTCCATACTCGTGGGAATAACAACCAGATGACCGAAAACAAAACCCAAAAAACTCATACCCAACAAATCTAACACAAAGGAATTTTGAAACTAGAACGAGATCCTTGTCATTTTGTGGTTGCGTGACAAGCAGCCCAACGCACTGGGAAGTAACTCAAATACCTTCAAACCAAGCCAAATGCAAAATAAAGCCAACAGCCCAACTATTATCCCCACAAGTCAGAAAGATTTTTCAGACAAACAAAGTGATGAACACTCCAACCAAGAGTGGCAGCGATACAAAGTACCTAATATTAAACGCAGAGAGCCCAAATGAAAGTCTAAGCAAACAAACGAATCAACTATGTTTTTCCTGTACATAACAAATTCGATAACCTCAGTGATGAAGATCCTGTAACTGAAAATATAAGTAAAGATTATATACCAAAACCTGAACCCATATTTATAACTGGTATAGTTAACATAACATCTCTTAGAGACCTCTTAAGCAAAGTGGCGGATATAAACAAAGTTTACCATGACTACACTTAGATTGGGGCACATAATCAAGTTAATGCCTGCCAACATGGAAACTTATAAAGCTTTAAGAAACAATCTTATTGGAAACAATATTAACCACTACACTTACAAACTAAAGAGTGAAAGGGCCTATAGAGTAGTGATTAGAGGATTACACGCCTAAGAAGATACTGCAATGATCAAAGATAAACTACAAACTAATGGACATGAAGTACGTCAAATAGTTAATGTTTTACATCGTGCAACAAAAGAAAAACTCCCCTCTGGATTTTATAGACTTAGAACCGCAAGTCAATAATAAAGATATATTTAACATAAAGCACATCAATCAAGTCAAAGTTACGATTGAAGCCCCCTACAAAAAAAAAGAAGTATTACAGTACAAGAGATGCTAAAGACTTGGGTACTCTAAAAATCAACCTTTTCGATGTGTTAAATATGGGAATGATCATCCAACAGCCTCGTGTACTAAACCCCCAGAGACAAATGTTACGTGCGCAAACTGCCAAGGCAAACACCCAGCAAGCTATAAGGGTTGCAATAAATATAAGCAGTACAAGAAAAAAATACTTAAAATTAAACCTGCCCCACAACAACCCAAAGAAAAATATGCTATTACTCAGCCACGACTGGACACCAATGAAAAAGTTAAACTAATGCAACACCCAAAATCCAGCTATACCGAAGTTCTGAAAAACAAAAATGATAATAATATACATCAATCATATGGTCCCACAGTGGAAACAGACCAACATAATATGACAAGCCTGTTAGACGCAATGTTCAACAGGTTCCAAGCAATCATGAAAGACATGATGGATCAGATGATCAAACTAATGTCACCACTATGATACGGATATTCAGTCCCCCGGAGCGCTGAGGGACTGAATATCCGTATCATCACCTGGAATGTCAACGGATTGACTGACAGACAGAAGAGCTTGAGTTATTCATGAATAATGAGAATATTGATGTTGCCTTGATATCAGAAACAAGACTCAGTCAACGATCACACAAACACTTCCGTAACTACACGATCAATAGGACCGACCACCCATCCGGTAACTCTCATGGCGGGACTGCTGGAATATTGAAAAACAATATCAAACATTATTCTCTGGAGCCTTACAGAACAGAAAAAATGCAACCAACTTCGATCAAAATACAAAGCAAGAATACTGAGACAACACTTGCTGCTTTGCTACACTCAATTGGTGCTGATGAATTTAAGCAGTTCTTTAACCAACTGCGTTCTGTATTTATCTGTGGAAGAGACTGGAACTCCAAATATACTTATTGGGGATCAAGACTGATCAATCCAATGGGCAGACAGTTACATAAAGCCACACTAGATCTCAATCTGGAATGCATTTCTCACGGAGAGCCAACATACTGGCCTACAGATCAGAATAAAATACCAGATCTGTTAGATTTCTATGTAACAAAGAATCTTGGGCTTAACTACTTAAAGATTGAGAAATGTGAGGATATGTAATCAGATCATATTCCAGTCATTTTAAATTTATTCAAACAGGTCATCCCCATTGAGCCACCTTCCAATATTTACAGCAGAAATTCAAACTGGGACCTTTGTAAAGAAATTATTTCAAGTAATATAGATCTGAATATTAGACTGAAGACAGACGATGACATTGAGACCAGTATCAAAAAGTTCAACTGTACAATACACTTGGCAACCACTGCCTCTAAACTTAAAAATAGAAAAACGAAGACCAGACAAAAGGAATTACCAAAAAACATAATTGAGAAGGTCTGCGAACGACGCAAACTAAGAAGAGAATGGCATAGAACTAGATATCCCTCTGACAAAACTATGTTTAACAGAGCAACAGAAGAACTGAATGACATGATCAAAGAGTATGAGAAACTCTGCCTACAAAGTCACCTGGCTCACGTCACCCCACATAAGGATACTAATTACTCACTATGACGAGCAACCAAGAACCTAAAGCAAAGAAAGTTCCGAAGAAAGGCATAATGTTTTTGGTAATACTCTTTAATGCATGTCTGCTACTCTCCCACTACCCATTCCAATGGAAACTTGCTCAAGTTGTCATGATTCTTAAACTTGGCAAACAGTCAAATGAAGTTTCATCCTACAGACCAATTAGTCTTCTCCCTTTGGTTGACAAACTTTTTGAAAAAGTTAACCTGAATAGAATTCATCCTCATCTAGATACTATTCTTCCTGAGTGCCAATTTGGATTCAGACAAAAACATGGCACCATTGAGCAGGTACATAGGTTCACAGATACCATTAGCCTCACCCTGGGAAAATAAAAAATACTGCTCGGGTGACTTCCTAGATATAAAGTCAAGCCTTTGATAGAGTCTAGCATGTCGGTCTCCTTTTTAAGTTAAAAAAATATCTATCTCACTCCTTCTACTTTATATTGAAAAGCTACTTGGACAAAAGATGTTTCGAAGTATGACAGAATACTTGACAATGTAACGTCGGACTTGTACGAAATCAGGTCTGGTGTGCCTCAAGGAAGTATTCTGGGACCACTGTTGTATCTCATCTTTACAGCTGACATCACTACAGATGACAATACCTTCATTGCCACATCTGCAGATGATACTGCAATAATGTCAGTAAATGCCAATCCAGGAATCGCATCAGCAAACCTACAGAAACACATATCTGAAGTTGAAAAATGTCTGAAGATATGGAGAATAAAAGCAAATCAAAAGAAATCCGCACACATTACTTTTGCACTCAGAAAAGACGACTGTCCTTCAATTACACTAAATGGAGAACAAATTCCACATGGTAATACCGCCAAATACCTCGGCATGCATCTGGATAGGCGACTGACCTGGCAGAAACATATCTGGACTATAAGAAAAAACCTGGTTGGTAGAAAATCCCAACTAATCATTGGGAAAGCAAAATGACAATTTACAAAACTCTATTAAAACCAGTTTCGACATACGGAACTGAACTTTGGGGAACAGCAAATAACAGTAATATAGAAATCCTGGAAAGGTTTCAGGCTAAAGCTATTAGATCTATGTTCAACATTCCAAAATGCATTCACAATAAATACATTATGTAAGACCTGAAGCTTAATACTGTGAAGCAAGAAATCACCATGGCTGCCAATTTGTCAGGATCTGGAAGTATCCAATGCACAAGACTAAGGAGAAATAGTGTTCAAAATCTCATTAACCGATTCCTCAAAGAATAGTGAGGGTGGTCAAAAGACATTCTTTCACAGCTCAAACGACATATACAGACAAAGGTCAGACAAAATAGCAACTAAATGTCTATGACAGATTGCTGTGTTGAGCGAAAGAAAAAAAAAAAATAAATATCACCTGCTACCCTAATGCATTTTTCAGATCTTTCAATTAGCTTATATGTTATATGCTGTATACCTTCAAAAAAAGTGCATCCTTCACTTCTTCATCGCTTAAAAACTTCTTTCCATGAAGTTCTTTTTTAAGGTTTGGGGACAAATCATAATCACTGGGAGCCAGGTCAGAAATGTAGGATGGGTGTTCCAAAATATCAAAGCCCACCTTGGTCAAGGTGGCCATCGTCACCGTCACGTCACTCGTGTGAACGGGAGCATTGTCGTGCAAAACCTTTGCTCAATTTTCCCCTTTTTCTTTGATTGCTTCTTTCAACCTCTCTAGAATTGACGCATGGTATTCTCCAGTTATGGAAACACCTTTATCTTTATAATCCGTCAACAGGATCCCTTCTGAATCCCAAAAGACTGTCACCATGATTTTTCCAGCTGACTGTGACACCTTAAACTTCTTGGGTGGTGGTGTGCCTTTTTTGTGCCACTGCATTGAGTCTTGTTTGGACTCTGGTTCATAATGATGAACCCAAGTTTCATCTCCACTAACGATTTGACTCAATTGTCCATCCTTGTCTTTACTACATAGGTCCAAAAATGGACGAGAGCACTCCACGCAGCGTTGTTTTTGAAGCGATGTTAGCATTCTCGGCACCCATCTTGCGCTGAACTTTGTCATGCCAAGATGATCATGGAGAATTTTAAAAATTTTATGTATCCAATACTCCAACCATCTCTGCAAGATGTTTCTTCTTTAGTCTGGCATCTTCCAATACTAATTTTTCAATAATTTCCAGAGTAGTCATTTTGATCGGCCAAACGGGTAGGTCATCATCAAGTGAGTCTCTACCCTGTTTAAAGAGACTATGCTATTTGTAAACCATGGTTTTACCTGGTCAAGAGTCCCCATAAATGGATGCCATCTCTTTCAGTATGGTTTGAACCGATTTTCCTAACTTGGTAAGGAACATTATAATGGCGCGGTACTCAATTTTTTCCATAGTTCAGTCTTTCTTCCAGATTGAGTTGTTTGTTCAACGATAGTTCAAAGACTAATGATCCGATTATGATAAAACTTGGTATTTACACTAATAATGAGATACTTAACTAGCTATCATTCCATTAATTACCTTTACTAATGGCCTACCTTTCCATTCCGCGAACTTAAAAATGCCCCCTCGTATTTGAAATTTAATATTTATCTCTTATATTAATGTTGTAGATATTTAGCTACATATATATGATTATTTGTGGCACCAGTTATATAGTATATATACATTTGTAGTTCTATATTTGTAATGTTGTAGTATTTTAATAGAGAGAGTTATTTTTCATATAATGGATAAAGCCACAGTCGAGTGTCAACTTGTAAACTTGTGAAATGGTGTATGCAAACTACATAGTGAATTTTTTTCTGTGGAAACAATTCTGTGATATTTTGGGTATTGGCTTATTTATAATAAAGATATACATGAGAGCATAAGTATGAAAAAATTAGTCTTAAAATATACTATGATAAGGAGTAGCCAGCTACATGCATTAAATGAAAAAAGGATTCACTTTTGAAAATATAAATTTTTTACTATAATAGTTATTATGTGTTATGTTACGTATACGTAACTTACAACGAATTATAATCTTATTCTAATAAATCATTACTACATATACACGCCGAAAATATAACTGTTGCAGGAAATGAGCTGAAAAGAGTAAAATTTTTTGGAAACTGGTATAAGAGGCAGATGGACATTTCTTAACAATTGAAAGTCTTAATTTTTTTACAATCATTAACAGTGAAATGTGTTTAGAACTACATTGGAAGAAGTTACATTATAAATGAAATACCTGTGGGCTGAATGTTGAACTTAATATGTTACAAACATCCAGTAATTTGTAGCATGCCTTATACGTATCAACAATTCATACTTCATTTTCCACAACATAACTTGAAACTCCAACCTAGAAAGAAGCATTCCACAACTTGTGTGGTGCCGTAAAACACAAATACTAGTGTCACCATTATGGAACTAATTATTTTCATGTTGAAGTATACTTCGGGTTTATTGATGAGTCGAAGCTTTATATCAATTTTGGTAAGCTTTTTGTACATTTTGGTAAATGACATTTGGGATATAAAATTAATCCAAATTATATTAAAAACCATGTAAAATAATGCTACAAAATTCACTCCAATAATTACAATATCAACTGAACTACCACTGAGGCATAGAAGATAACATCGGGTGAGTACACAAAATATTATAAATAGTAGGACATATGTTTTATAAGAGCTTTCATAATTATTAAATTGTAGAAGACAATCCCGTTTCACCAAACACAACGCCTGCAAAATCGAAATAGGTTTTAGACTATTCTTTTTAGCATTTTCTGCTTCAAGAGACGTCATTATTGTTCACTGAGATACTTACTGCGTTACTGAAGAGCTGACACACTTTCATTTAAATTACAGTAATGGTTGTTCATATTAAGAATGTAATTTTACTAATGGAGAGCATACATTTAATCCTTCTTCAACCCTATTATTTTAACCAAACTTTCTATTTAATTATATTGTTTGGGTCAACATGACCCAATCTAGTGAGGTAAATGAAATTAACTGAAGCAGGAAAATGAATATGCGAAATAAAAATCAAACAAAAAACAAAGCCAAATGTAAATAGAAAATTGTTAAATTGACAATTTTACAACTACAATTAATTAATCAGTAGATTCATAAATTAGTGGGTTCACAGTTGGAACAGAAATATAAGGTGCGTGCTCTACATATACATTTATTGCAACCCCTTCACACAATACTAGGGCTGCATCACTAGATAATTTCAATAGTAATTTATATGTAGTAATGGAACATAATGGAAAATATGAATGTAGTAAGTTTTTTTTTAAAATGAACACAATAAAGTATCATTTACTTTCAACTTTGATCAGGTTTATGAAAGTGGCAAAGATTCATAATTTTTTAAAATGGTACAAATATACAACAACACACACACACACCCCCCCCACCACACACACATATATATATATATATATATATATATACATATATGAGTACAATATTTGTGCAGATTACCTATACAAGTGCTCTGTGTATATTTATAATTTAATTATTATGGTATGAAAGAAGAGTGGTAAAAGAAAAGTCAAGGAGCACTAACCATTATTCCTCGGGTTATAATAAAGACTGAAACAGAATCAAGGCACCATTATTAATCATTAGCACCTTAGTATAATTTAAAGAAAATTTTAATGAAACAATTTTAATGAAGAAGTAAAAGTATATTTAAATTCAAAAAGTTTGGATTTTAAATTTCTTTCATTATTTGATAACAATCTGGTTACTCATATTCATTGAGACTAGACCATTTGAATGTTGGAGTTATGTTTTTAAAGCTACTGCATCAAGGTATGACCAGAGTTTTAAGGCCTATTTTGTGTGAAAAACTTTTAAATGTCCATTAAGAAAAAAGGAGAAAGAGAAATTGACAGTTCCGCAATGAGGGAAAAACTTTGATATAGCCAATGATCTTGTTAATATCAAAGATTGTATTGATGGAATTAGATCTTCAATGATTAATGCTTGTTTGCGTGAGACATAGCTAATGGAGAGTTCCAGTTATAAACACCGGTATAATTGAAATTTTAACTTGTTGGTGTGTAATTTTAAAGGAGAGGATTTCAGTACAATAATGAAACTAATATCGAAGAAATGGTCTGTATTTATGATTGTCAGGAACTGATATTATGGAAAAAGCATTGAAGTTTAAAAATGACCTTCAAAATTTATTTAAACCTTATGAAGATTTAAGAAAATGGTTGGAAACAGAAAAAAAAAACAATTTCTATAACACAACTTTTTCAAGGTCATTAAACATTGTAACATAATTTTGTATCAATGTGTGTCTTAATTACAATGGTGTATTGTAATTTTCAGCTTTTTGATTGTAAAACTGCCTGTTTTTAATTGTTTACTATAGCAATAACGTTTGTTTTTGCATAGATTAAAATAAAACAAAAAATTTTTCCCTGTTTTTGAGGACTCTATTTAATTATAAAGGTTAGTTCCTTAACTAATTTATAGGCTACATATCAATATAAGTCAGTTCGGGTCTTATAGACCCAAATAGATATGACACCATTGTGTAAATAATTTGTTACTTTATATTATTTCAGCAAATAGACAGAGAATATTGTATGCCTCTTTTCCCATGAAAATCTCTTTGGCTATCTTAACTTATAAGTGCTTAAGGGCATGAATTCGGGTCCTAAAACAATACGAATGGTAGACATGTTGCAATATTTTTTAAGCCATATTGGATGTCTCTAGTATCTTATTAGTCCATTTTGCTTTACTGTCGCGAGGGCTGAATGGTAAAAATATATTAATAAAATAAATGTTTGGTCATTTCCAAGCCACTCATTTGTTTCTATGAACTCTCTTTAGTGAAACGAAATAATGAGGGTGCTTACTTTATACTATTTTTGGATATATTTTGTTATATATGAAAACAACCATTATTTATTAGACATTAAGCTTATTCCATGTTTTTTTAAAGTATTTCAAAATTCTGTATTCAAATGTGCTAATAAAGGGTGTAAGATAGTATTGACTTCAAATAAATTGTAAGTAAGATACTTGGCTGGTTCTATGGCAGTATTTGTATTCTTTCTTGATACAGAGTTGCACGTCTATTTATGCATTTAATGTAACTGCTATTCCACCACTGTTATTCGTATCCAATATAATATTCACTTCTTCGTGTTTTTATTTTATGATTTATTCCAATACAGAGAACCTTTATTTATTATCATAAACAACTTTTTTTGATGGTTAGGTGAATATAATTTGTGATTTTTGATGTGAATTTTATTCTCCATACAGACCTTTTAAATTTAGAATACATGGAATTAAAGGTTTAATCAAACTACTATAACTTATTATATATTTGAAAATATATAATGAGTTATATTAGTTTGATTAAACCTTTACTATAACTTATTACATATTATATATTAGAAAACAGTTAGTGTGTATTGATAACACAAGAGCAAAAATATACATATAATGTGAATTTGACAGTTCGTCATTACATTAAATCTCATATACTATATGGTGTTTCTCAACCGTACGACAAAAATAATTTAAAACATTCAGTAGTTTGGTCAACAGAAGAGTTTTAAATTATTTGTCATTTCAAACACAATGTAATTCCACCAAGGATTCGCTAGGCCATATGTAAATGGCTGAGGATTCGCTAGGCCATATGTTGCCATCTCGACACCTTCCCATAAAGTTATTTTATTTCTTAATTACATGCAAATATTCATATAATTCTAATCCCTGTGTCATAATAAGAATCATAATCAATGTGGAAGAATGTGACATTCACTTCTCATCTGTTCCTATGAAGGGCTGATAATTTGTCCATCACTACGTGGTGAGGCAATGGAAAATTCCTAGCTGTCAGTAGCTTGATAACCAGTATGCTGAATGCACGTCATGTAAAAACTGCCTCTTGCTGTTGTCACACTCTTTTTCAATTTATTTATTTCGTTTCATTGTTCTACGTTATCATCGTTTGTAGCATACTGTGATATCGGCAGAGCACAAAGCAAACTATATTAGTTTAATTGTTAATGTCTTATTTTTGTTTATAAATGTGTATGGCAAGATGCGTAATGTGGAATAAGTGAACTGTGTTTCTTTCACTCTAAATAGATAACCATTAAATATGTATTCATAATGCTTCGTGCAAATTTTACAGCTTCAGAGTACATTGACATGGATTTATGGAGAATGTTAAGGAAACATGGCTCAAACAGGAATATATTTAGAGAGATATGAAAATCAGCGTGTATGTCCTTCGAACTCCCTCAGCTTCATTCAGGCAGTCCAAAGAATACGAGGAAATAGATCTATAATCCCACAAGAAGGAGTCCCTCCAAAGAAATATCAGTAGATTATTGGACCTGTGCTGTTTGCAATTGATCGAACCATTTGATTCGATTGTGATCGCGTGTTGTTGCAACTTGCTAAGGTCAGTAATAAACATTGCATGCGGTGTTTGCATTTTGTTTATGTTAAAATGCTATTTAATTTGTCTGAATTTTTTTGTATTATTGACGTAATTGTTTATTTGACTTTGAAAATATTTATGACAACTAATATTGATTTTGTTTTCATTTAATGTGGAACGGTCAAATCTACATTGTGCAAATAAAACTTTTTAATCATTCTGATATTAAAATAACAATACAAAAAATCATATGATTGTTTTGTCTTTATTCCAAAAAATTTTCCAAAAATGAATCAGTTAAGAGCTATGCGTTCTTAACTGACGTTTATAACTAAATAGCAGGCAAATATGAAAATAATATTAACGTATGAGATTATATAACTTTGTTTTGTAGAGTTTATGAAAAAATATTGATGAGCAATTAGAAAATTCATCATAATTGCTTTGAGTTAGATTCTGATAAATAATAAATGATATAAGTTATACAAGTTTTGTGACGTGTTCTTATCATAAAATTAGTGTCCAATTTTAAATGTAATCATATTTAACAGTAAACAATTACTTAAATTGATTGTGGCTACTGCCCATTATTAATGAACAACTTGTATATCCATTATCTAAGGCTGAATGCTTTATACAGCATTCAAGGTTCAGCCTATTCAGTACAAACTTCATTAAATATTCACTATTGAAATTAAACATACAATTCTTCTAGAGAAGTAGCCTATGTTATAAGGATATGATATTTTGTTGCTAATTATATTTTTATATTTACATATTTTCAGTTTTCTGACCTCAAAAAGGAATAAATATCCTTACAAAAATTCTTGTCATTATGTTTGTCTATTCAGCCTTTGAAATATTTAAAATACAAATAATATAGCAAATTGATATAAATGATTATTTTAATGTGAGACATTATTTGGAAAAATTGTAAAAATGTTCAATTTTGTAGATGTAGAGAACATTTTTTTTAAATTGTGTATTACAATAATATAAACAATGAATGAAACCCAAAACTAACTTATAATGCTATTATATGTTCTACGCACATATATATATTTTCAAAGCTCCTGTTGCTAAGGTTAACAATAATTATAATTTATGATTAATTGTATGAATACTTTACACAATTTTATTATATAAATTTATAAATAATGAAACATTTATATAATAAACCAGTAACAATTTAAATTAATGGAACACAACACTGACCCTTCACCTCCAAACATCTTTGACAATTATAGTTTAAGGTTACATAATATATAAAAACCAAAATATATTTGAACATTCACATACATGTAAAGAAAATTTGTAAATAAAATAATTAATAACTAAATTTTATCAATTAAATTACTGTTATTATGTAGATTAAAAAAAGGTGAAATATCTATCAAAGAGAAGTCAAAATAGATATTTAATTAACGGCTTTGTTATTCGATTTATTCCTTTAAAGTGTTTTAATTTCCTCCTGAATAAATATGTGTTACTCAGTAACTTCAAGAAATTGTTTTGGTGTGAAAACAAATTTAATACATAATATAATGAAATAAAATTATATAAATGAATAATTAAATTTATAGTATGATTTACAATTATAAAAATTTCATTTATTCACTTGAACGCAAGCTTATTAATTGAACAACTACAATAATGTAAGTAACAGCAAGATTGAAAAAACTGGGTAGCACCGACATTCGCAGGTCAAAAAGCTGACACACTGAAAGTTCCATCATTGCTTCGTTGTATGATTTCCTCAAGGCTTGCCAATTCATCATCGAATAAAGGGCCTTAAATAATAGAAGGTATTTTAATTAAACAAAAAAGTGAAGTAGGTTCGTATGGAGTCAAAAAGTACACTTTGGTTATAGAAATATCCATCAAAATATTCATATTATTATTTTTTTTTAAATTTACATGTTGTGTGTTTATATAAATATAAATGTACACAAGCACAATAAATGGGAGTTGTCACTTAATCAATTTCAATGGAATTATCATTGTTACACAGCTCACTATTTCAGTTTGAACAGGGGAGCAATATGCATAATACTGCAAATTAAGTCTAACCGTTTTCGTTAATTAGTGCTATTTAACATATGAGATTAACTAAACTACAGTAAATACCGTAAAAAAGCCACCATAAAAAAGTATAATAATATACATGGCTCCAAAGAGTTTTACTGGAATTATCGTTGCAATTCCAATTGAATGGTGGTAAAATATGGCACTTGGGAATAAATATATGTAAACTTAGAATATTAGATAAATACTTATTAACTTTCCGTTCATTGGCTAATGTAGTCATAATGAGCACCAAGTAAGCCTTCAAAATCTTTCTACAGATCTGTTAAATGGCTTTGGTAATTATTATTGTACAGTGTGTAACTTAAAATAATTTTTACCTTTCTAGTTTTCAGAATGATGGGAATATGGACCATACTTTGTTGTAATTGCTTATCTATTTGTGGAGCCAAATGTTGAAGAATTGCGGGGTTATTTTACGTTAAAAATATATGTCAGTTTGTTTTGTTCACAATATTAAGTAACTGAATGAAAATCTTGATTAAAAATCAATAATAATCCTTGATTAAAAGTCAATTTATCCAACTATATTTTCTGAATATATATTTGTAGATCGTATCGTAGCTGAGACATTCATAATTATATTTGATCTTGTTAGATTCTTAACCTTATGGGGTCTGGTTTTATGATTTTTCAAAAAGAAATCAGAGAAAAATTTGTTTTATGTTTTTATGGAATTTCATAATCATAAGTCCAAGGCTTCACAAGGCTGACCTATATCAAGAAATGGAAGACTTTCCTGCAAAACCTAAGGTAAAATATTTCAGTTGCTTGAAATGCAAATGAATACCGGAAGAAAAACACTATGAAAATGTTTCTACAATTATAATTTATATAAAATTGCTAAATTAGTAAAGAACTTAATTTCAGTATGAATAATTTGCCTATTTAAACTTAGATAACCCCATTTGCAGGCCAATAATGCTAGTAAAATTAACAATGTGGTGTGGTTAGTATGATGGAAAGTGAATATCTTGTGGGGATGTGGTGTAGTTAGTATGATGGAAGGTGATGGTACATAGCTAAATACTTACACATTTGAGGGGAAAGTCTCAGTTTTGCGATGATTATTCTCAGTTTACGAAACTCTAGAACCAACATCTCACTTAAGATGCAGACAACCATTAAGACAGCAACACAAATCGTCAGCCATACAAAAAATTTAATCATTTCTTGTGACCATATTTGCTAAAATATTTTTTGATTAGTAGCAATATCTCATACACATTCTGCATTTCTTTGTATTGAAATGTTAATGCTTAATTTATAATACATTTGTAAGGAGAGCAGGAAATTAAAATTAATTACAGTTATAGACACTTTATAAATTACAACAGTTATCTATTATATTATCTATTAAGTAATTATCTATAATATCACTATTACTTACACCATGTATATATAAGTCCAACACCAGATGAATAGTGATAACAGATGCAAGAAAAGTCGACGCTACAAACTGAAGTACCTGAAGTGGAAATTAAATGACTAAATTAATATAAAAAAACATTACTAATTATACTACTTATTTCAACTTGTTCCAGTGTACCTGCAATTTAAACATTTTATTTAGTGTACTGCATATTTCATTCACTATAATTAACACATTTTGTAAGATCGGTATCCACGTAGGATTTCCAGAAATATGAAAATGGCTATTCTTTTGTAATTCATTCCAGTCTGGCACTCTGGGCAATACTAAATGGTTTATATTACTAAGAAATATTTCTTGATTCATACGTCCTAAGTAATCGTTTACTGCTTCTAAGATTTGAATAATGGTATATGTAAGAAGACACATTAGAAAAAGTTCCAATCTGTTAGTAAATAAACTTAAATGCACGATTATGGAGAATGGATTTGGATTTTCCATACTTCTAATGATGAAAGATGTTAAGTAACTTGAAAATATAATAAATACACCCAGTGGTGTCACGATTCTTAATTTTTTAAAACAATTTTTTCGAAACAAAATACTGTAATAACTGAAAATGTCATCAAGTTGGCGTAAACAATCAGCAAATAAATTTTTTTGCCACAATACATCAATTGAGAGAACAGATAGGAAACTGATGACATTACATATTTGGAAAAGCCACTCTACTATACGTCTTTCAGCATACGAAGAGATGCGGTGAGACCATATGTCTGTGCAGGTGCCCAAAATAACAAGAAAAATTAATGTCAAACTGTAAATTTTCCTTAAATTGATTTTAAGTATTGTTGCTAGTTCTAGTTTACGCAAAAACCGATTAACACCTAGAATTGACTGTAATGCAATTAGAAAGTGGATTGAGTCCTCTAAGCAATGATGCGTCATTTTTAACAGAATTGACTGTTTCTTCTACTCAATAACAACAGCAAATGAAGACATTTTACGATAATGTAACCTATTCAGGCAAAAAAAAGGTCTTGGCCTACTTTTTCTTGTCAAGTAATTACTGATTATCTTGGTCTTGGAAAGTAATTACTGATTATTGATTTTACCCATCTCGTCTGAAAGAATTTTTAACATTGTTCTACGTATATAACATATGGTCTGTAAAAGCAATGACCTTGTAGTTTTGTAGTTTATGAATATTGTAAGGCTCTAAACACCCTTTTTTGCTTTTATCGTGATTAAATTTAAAGATTGTATTTATAGCCACGGCAGTATATTCAATCGCCATAAATAGCAATCGATTGTAGGTAAAAACTGAACTGATGGTTTATTTACTTACAAAATCTGTTAGGATATTTATTTAGTATTATCTAAGTATTGTCGAAGTAATTTTACCAATATTTGTAGGTAATTACACTAAAATTAGTTAATCAATTAATCAATTAGTTAATCAATTAAAACGCTAATGTATTTCAGTATAGATGAAAATAGAATCGCCAAGCCATTATCGACTAGCTTGGGTGACTTAGCTACATACAATTTGTGAATAATTACGAATGGTTCACTAGTAGATTAGTAGTTTGTGATGATATTAGTGAATTACGTTAACCAAAATGCCGTTTTTTGGTTTACCGGTTGATTCATTTAAGATGTTCATTTAACACATCTATCAATATTAATAGATCAAATAACTTGACAAAAGTTGCACATAGTCGATAAATCTACAAAATGCCACCAATGACCAGCACCTGTCGGATAAGTGAATTCTGTAGTTTTTGTTATTGTCTGTTGTGTTAATGAAAACACGACAATTATAAATAGCATAAGTGGGACAAATAGATCAGTAATGGCATTTAAGTTCTTTGAACATCCATTTTTAAATATTTTACATTTTGCAAAATATCTTCAAAAATTATATTTTTATTTCTGCAAAATGATGCTTATATTGTCTAGGACTTTTCAGTGTATGTTCTTTATTAGCTCTACATTTGGCCAATAAAACTGGGGCATTATTCATTTTTACTGTGTGAATTTCATAATGCTTGTTGGTAAAATAATGGTGTAATATTGGTATTTATGACATTATTTATGGTGAAAATTTTACTAATTTAATGTTTTGATTATGTACATAGTTTAATAGAATTATGGGTATAATACAATGAGTCTTATAAATAGTTGTGAAGTGATCGAATATATATTTGCACCACCCACATTTTAACTGTCAAATTCCATTAATTATAAACATTCTTAGTAAAGTTATATACACTCTCTCCTTTGAAATAAAATGAAGTAAAGTTATATACTATGTATGAAATAACTTATTGTTACTCATATATTTTACAAGAGTAACAATAATTTATTTCATACATAACTCTGTAGGTATAAATACTTGTTATATAGGCATGAGTTATAAATACTTATGCATGTATGTCTGACTTGAGACTTTTCTAGTAAGTAACATAAACTTTAACACTTTATTTTGAAGATTCTAGGGGGGGGGGTTCCTTTAAATTCTATTTCAATATATGTAAATAAATAGATGTTATCATTTATATTGTTATCAATTGCATCAAGTATTCAAAATATTTATATTTTACGACTCTATTGAGCACATGTTACCTGCATAACCACGGTCTACTAAGCATCTGACTTCCACACGCCAAAGTGTTTTGAGAATCTGTAATGTAATAAGGGACGTTTTTAATCAAAATCGTCTAACAAAATATAAAATAGTGTTTATTTTTATTATTTAAGTGGTGTATATAATATACCATTCAATACCATTTGCATTTTTAATTTTCAAATTAATTAAAATTATTTCTAATAACGAACAAAGTTTTTCATTTAATTAAGTGTACAAAGTAGTGTAATTGCTTGCACACAAGGGTGTTGAGTGTTACAGGTACGCAATACACAGACTGCTAGAAAAAGAATACACATTGAAATAATGTAAAACTTTTCATTATTTTTATGTAAATTTTTCAGTAATGCGTTTCGTGCAGAGATCCTAAGTTTGGAATTTCAACACGCAGGATTGATCATGGTGTTATGCCAAACTACTATGAATATTGCAGGCTAAATAACATGCAGCAGAGAAGGTTCATCGATCATGGTGTGCAGACACCAAATCCAAGATCACCTGCCAAGTTTTTATATATAATGGATATATACATGTATGTATATACATTATGTGCTAAATACATGTATATTACTATGTACATATATTTAGACATATATGTATTGGTATGTTCACATGTTTACACACATCTATATATATATTTATACATATATATATATATATATATATATATATATATATATATATTTATATATATGTGTATATATATATATATATATATATATCATGTTTAACAAATTTATTTTTTCTATTTTGACAATTGTTGGTTATTTAATTAAGGGTTATACCGTAAGGTATGTAAATAACAAAATGCTATCTGGTGTTGCGTTGCTTATTTAATAAAATTAAAATTAAATGTTATTATAGTGACAATAAAGTTTTTATTAGAAGTCGAAATGGCTCTGTATCATTTTGCGGAAATAAGTATATTATTTTCATGAAATTATTTTACATAATGTAGTGGTAATTTAAAAATTGATGTTCGAAGAACTTGAATGCCATTGCTGATGTATTTGCCCCACGTACGCTATTTCTAATTATTACGTTTTCATTAACACAGCAAACAATAACAAAAACTACAGAATTCACCTATCAGATTAGTGCTGATTATTGGTGGTATTTTGTACATTTATCGACTATGTGGCAACTTTTGTCAAGATATTTGATCTATTAATATTGATAGATACATACAGTGAATGCAGATCTTAAATTGATCAATCGGTAGACCAAAAAGCGGTATTTTGGTTAATGTAATTCACTAATATCATCACAAACTGCTAATCTACGCGTGAACAATTCATGATTATTCACAAATTGTATGTAGCTGAATCACCCCAACAGGTCGATAATAGCTTGGCGATTCTATTTGGTATTGAGTAGAAGAAACAGTCAATACTGTTAAAATTGACGCATCACTGTTTACAAGAATCGATGCACTTTTTATTTGCATTACAGTCAATTATAGGTGTTACCCGATTTTCCCGTAAACTGGAACAAGCAACATCACACAAAATTAATTACAGGAAAATTTATAGTTTGACATTAATTTTTCTCGTTATTTTGGTCACCTGTACGGGAATATGGTCTCACCCTATCACTTCGCATGTTGAAAAATGTATAGTAGAGTGGATTTCCCAAATATGTAATGTCATCGGTTTCATATCTGTTCCCTCAATTGATATACCTTGGCAAAAAAATTTATTTGCCGATTGTCTATATCAATTTGATGACATTTTCAGTTATTACAGTATTTTGTTTCGAACAATTTGTTTTAAAAAATTAAAAATTATGACACATTTGGGCATATTGATTATATTTGCAAGTCACTTAACATCTTTCATCATTAGAAGTCTTGAAAATCCAAGCCTTTTCTGCATAATCATGCACTTCAGCGTATTTAATAACAGATTAGATCATTTTCTAATGTGTTTTCACAAATATACCATTATTCAAATCTTAAAAGCAGTAAACGATTACTTAGGACATTTGAATCAAGAAGTATTTCCTAATAATACAAATCATTTAGTATTACTCAGAGTGCCAGACTGGAATGAATTACATGGGAATAGCCATTTCGATGTTTCTGGATTCTGCATATCAGTCTTACCAAATATATTAATTATAGTAAATGAAATATGCAGTACACTCAATAAAATGTTTAGATTTCAGGTACACTGGAACAATTTGAAATAAATATTATAACTAGGGACTTGTCTTCGTATCAATTTAGTCATTTAATTTCTACTTCAGGTACTTCAGTTGGTAGTGTCGACTTTTGTTTCGTCCGTTACCAGTATTCATCGGATTTTGGACTTCTATATGCATAATGTAAGTAATAATAATATTATAGATAAATATTGTTGCAATTTTGAAAGTATATATAATAGTAATTAATTGTATCTTTCTTCTTTACTTACAAACGTATAATAAATTAAACATTAACATATGAATACAAAAAAATGTAAAATATGTATGAGATGTCGCTTCTAATGATGATTCTGGAAATGTTGATTCTGGAATTCCGTAAATTGAAAATAATCACCGCAAAACTGAGACTTTCCCCTATAATATGCAAGTATTTATTTATGTACCACCAAGACATTCACTTTCTGAAATACTAATTGCATTACATTATTAATTTTACTAGTATTATTTAAATGCAAATGGTATTATCTAAGTTTGAATCAGCACATCATTCATACTATAAATAATTTCTTTACTAATTTAGCAATTCTATCTAGAATACAAATGCAAAAACATTTCTATAGTGTGTTTCTTCTGGTATTAATTTGCATTTCAAACAATTGAACTATTTCATCTTAGATTTTGCAGAGATCTTTTCTTCTGAAGGTTTACGAGAAAATGACTGTGTATCTGTGATTATTGTTGCTTCAGAGTCCTGAATATTGGTGTATATTGACACCTGTTCGGAATGGCTATCGCTTTGTACGCACATTTACAATTGGGCGTAAAGGTTTTATATGCTGATAGATGCTTACACCTTAACCATGTTTTTAAATTCGTCACAGACGATTTATAAGAAAAGGTTTTTTTACTAAGGTTATATGTGGCGCGCTTATCGGAGATACGTTCGTAAAAGTTCCATAAGTAAGATGTATACCCATAACGACTCTTTTTCAAGTTTAGAAAATGTCAACAAATATAATTAATAGAGTTCTATGAGAACTGTGAATACTTTCACGATTTATCAAAAGACCTTTAAAAACCATTTACACTAATTACAAAAATGAAAATGCGAACAAAATATAAACAATAATTAAAGTTGTAAATAATGTTCTAAAACACTGAAATAATACACCGCACACAGTTTTCTACATGAAATAAATACTGAAGAAGTTACTAAAGAAATAAAGCTGTTCACAACGTATCGGTCATCTACAGTTAATACTTAATAGCATTAGCAAATTGGCATTAGCTGTGAAATGTCAATAGCATGCTAAATGCCATTTTTGCTATTCCTTATATCCAGTAAAATATTTTTGATACGTGAAACACAAAAAATTCTAATACTTTTGCCATAATAGACAATTGATCAAATAATTAAATTATACACTATGAGATGACATGAATTGAATAAAATTTATGAAAAGAATCGACATGAATTTTAATAAAATTTAGCTTAAAACTTAATAACCGAAGTTGTTCCCTATTTTGATGAAGTGCATGCATAAATGGTTCAATTTGACTTGAAGACCAAATTAAAATGTCATGAGTGGCTCTGTCAAACTTACTATTGAGGTTTAAAATATTCAAATTGTTCGATACCTTGAAATATTTGTTTTGGCAAATAAATTTTTGATTTAACTTTTATTTCCGATTCCTCTATTAGGTTTTCTAAACTTACCATTCGAACATTTAACAAGTGGTATCCTTTTCTATTGTAAAAAAGGTACTCCTCATCAATTGGTTTCACTATTGGAATGTGGATACAGTCAATGAACCCTATTACGCCAGGCAACCCACATTTCCTTTGAAACATTAAAATTAACTTTTTATTTAATTTATGATTTTCACTTTTGGTAATGTTTGGAAGTATTTTACTTCATGACATAATAAGTTTTTACAGATTTACCACCTCTTAGGTATACTTAATGAGAAATTGTGTTGTTTGGGTTATCTAACTGATCACTCAAATTATATGTGAACACCTTAAGCCTTAAAATAAGCCTAAGTGCCTTAAAATTTTGATAACATTCTAGTAATTATATGTACTTACTCTTATTTTATTGCCTCTTGTTGAGATTGTGGAAACACAATCCACTTTCCGCTGTTGCAGTGTGATTGAGTGCATCCACAACCTGCTTGGAGCAGAGACTAGCTATTGCGTTAACAAATTTTGGGTAATGCCAACAATCTGCTGGTACCAACCAGCATCGAAAAAGCTTAGGGCGCACAGTATGTGTAAAAATGATGTGTATTTTATAGAAAATCTCACTCAACCAAAAATAAATAATTATCATTATAACTTCCGATGATTTTTTTTAAAAAATTAATTTTATGTTATGTAGAATTACATTAAATCTCAATCTTACTTTGACTTCTAAAGGATATCTCTGGTATCCCTTAATAAAGTCTCTGTTCCCCCATAAGGACAAAGCTGCTGAAATATTTGTTTGTCCAGCCTAAAGCATTCCCAAAACAATATATCGTTTGCCCTCATTGCGTTATTCTCAAACCTTATTTTTTTGTTCTCAAAACAAATTTAAAATCACTGTTGTGGAGAGTTTTCACGACAACTGATTAAAAAATCACCATTTTGTTTCGTTTTCTACGAGAAGCTAGTGTTCGCTTATTGTACTAAAATGATACCAGCTTGGTGATTTTGCTGGTCAAAAATGCACGTTTTCTACGCATTTGTAAGAAAATTATCGGACAACCAATGGAAACATTGACGTATCGTTTTGCAGAATAGAAAGAAGTGTTTTTGTCTACCAAAATACTATTCGTCAACACTAGACCATGACCACAACACTGACTTTTCGATGTTAAATGTCCTAACCATATATTTTTAAATTTTCTACAAAAGATAACGAAAATAAAAAGGGACTTGTGCAGGCTTACAGATGTATGCGAAGACAGAGTGGGTAATACTAAATAATAATGTGGCAATACTAAATTTGTGGGTAATGTGGCAAAACTAAATTTGACAAAAGCCAGCAAACTGGATCAGTTCAATACGTGGAGTATACATATTTTAATATCATAATTCTCTGCTTCTTGTACATGCGTGATTGTAACAATACAATTAATCGCAATTAAATTTATCACAATTTCCTTGTTTTTGAAAATTAAATATTCAGGGTCCGTGTTGCATTGACAACAAATTCTATATTTTCATCAAGTTATACAAGTTCTTTTACCTGCTGTTAACATATCTTTGTTTTTTGTTATATTTATGACGGCTTAATTCCACATCAGCTTTGAAACAATTTTTGCCGTACCATAATAACTTGTTAATAATATCCTGCCTGTACATATCAATATTAAGGTATCTACTGTGTTGCAGTAGGTATGTTAGATATTGTAGCCAGTTTCATATTTTTGTCTTAGCTTAATTGTGTCCTTGTATATTGTTTAATTCTAGTGTGTAACATTCTAATATATAAGTTTTTGCTTGTCAAACTTTAATGGACGTACATCAAAATCAAATGAATAGATACGAATAAGTGATGATGTTGCTTTTCATTGAGGCCTGTAAGCAGAACTCTCTATATACCAATTTGTTTTATGGACTAAGACGTTGCAAATTGATAAGAAAATTATATTAACATTGATTAAAATTTCTGTTTCAATTCACATTTGTTCATGTTTGAATATTTCAAATACAAATAAGGATAATTCTAAAATGTTTCCTCCAAATTTAATTAAGTAAAAAAAATATATGGTACAAGTAACATTTTTATAAAAAGTATTTTAGTACTTTTAAGTAATCTGGCGAGGTTCCAGTGTAGTGAACTTATTGCTTTATCTGTTGATTAACATGAAATAATAAGAAAAATTGGTTTTGTATAAAGTTGCAATATTTTAGTAAAATTTTAATAAAACGGTTCAAGAGGTTTACAATTAAAATATGATAAATCCATTCTTAATTAAATTGTATAATAGGAAAAAAATGTTAAAACCGTATTATTTAAATGAAAATATCTTTATTTTATATTGCATACAAGTTCTAACACAAATACTATTAAGTCACTTTATTCCACATGAACTGATATTCCACATGAAGCAAGAAAAACATTTTGTCGTGATAATGTATTTTACACCGAAATGTCGCACCATAAAATTAATGTCATGAAGCACCTAAAAGCAACTATCCTATATATAATTAATTAGTTCATGATTTTCAGAACCCAGTGAATGAATTTCCATTAATTTAATTTTTTCTTAAGTTCCGATCTCTACTTGAACAAAGCTCTGAATGAAAGCTAATCGGACATAAAAGTAAAATGTTGATTGGATTTTTTATATAATTTCTTGATTTGTTTCCTTTCTAGACGGGCAGAAAATAAATTGGGCCATTGTTTCAGTAAATAAAATATGTCTATATTTTATAATTGGCAAACTGTATACAAATTTTTTAATGAATTCTGTGCTGGAGCTACACAATTACAAAAACTTAAACCAAATTTGATTTGTAATTAAAAAACCCTTTAATCACAAGAAGGAAAATTCTTTTACGACATATTGGTTTATCAGCGACATGAAGATAAAACTTTTAAATGTTTTCTACATAAGCACAAATCTCAGGTGTGAATTATCTATATCATTAAATAGTTCAAAATTTAAATGTTTATTTAAAATTGGTTTTACACCAGAGAAATAAAACCATATTTCTAAATAACAAGGTGTATTGCTCATTCTAGTACCAAACAAACATAATTATAATTTATTTTATACAAGAGTTTAATAAGAGTCATAGCGATTTGACCAATAATTGGGCACATATTGCACGTTTCTATACAAATACAAGTCAATATCTGCTCGTGTTTCTGTTAAGCAGTATAATTATGTGAAAAACCAAAATTTTAAAGCGAATTAATCAAACTTTCCTAAAATAATATACATTGCACCATAAACAAATAATTATTGTTATTAATAATTTATAAGCAATGGTAGAATGGCAATGCTAATTTATAATAAAAGACTATATTCCGATATTTATAAACTTGCATCTAATTACATAAACAAGTTTTGACCCAGCACATATTACTCCGTTTACCTATATATAACTGTTGTTTTTAATGAATTGTTTTCTATCAGAGTTGCCTATTAAAATATGACCTTGCCCCATTAATTAAGGTTGATGATAATTTATTGGTCAATGTGAATTATTTTACAAAAATTACGTCCAATGCATTACTACAATAGCTTAACAGTAGTACAATAATTTTTTATATATTTCAATTAGTTTTGCAAAGAATTACATTTTCCAAATGATGTGGTTCTGTACGAAACTGACGATAGAAATATTATGATTTTTATTAATTTATTGAAGTAATGTGTTGTTTGCAAACAAAATACCAATGCATTATTTGAAAGTAAAATTAACTACCTATTTTATTTACACCAAGGAAGGAATCAAATGTGTAATGCTTTTACTTCCTATCCCATTCCATTCTTCATGAGATGTATATATGTTTAATAATTTGTGTGTGTACGTAATGGAGAATAGTCATCAGTGGTATTGATTATCTACAAATGGTTTCCATTTAAAATACCTCACCCCGTATTATGTCGTTGACATTTTTTAAGAACATTTCATAAGAAAAAAGAATTGTGTGCAATTTCTTGTTCATCAAAATACCATTTTATGACAATAATATAGAATGGCTTCATAGTTATTTTATCTCAAATTATTATCAGTTAAAAAGTTATAATCAACAGATGAGGTCTATTTACACCATTTTCTAGTAGCCGTATAACTCCTTCATACTTGTGTTTGTTACTGTTCCGTCACAAGCTATAGAGTATCCAGTAGAGACATATTCTGCTGGCAATATATTGTTTCATAGATTGAAAAATCCAATTCTTTAGTGGTATCTTGACTTGGAATAGCATAACCAACATAAATCAGTTGAGAATTAAAATCTGTTCTTTCCATTTAGGTGCTATTTGGTATTTCTTACTATCTAAAACTGCTACAAAAATTAAGTAAATGTGCGTGACCTTTCACTTCCAACTAATTAAGTGAACTTAGACAATGTGTGTGCCATCTATATTCCTTTCCACCTCTTCCCTATAGTTCTCATCGATTAACATAATATTTACTTGTTTATTTGTTTGCATTGAAAATAATTGTATGTTTTATGATCTACCACTTACAGAGGAATGCAAATTTAAGGAAATTTCTGAAAAATGAATACACAATGCACGGGTAGTTCATGATGTAAAAATAAAATTAAAATAATATCATGTTTCTAGCTTATGATCAGATCACGCTTTGTGGACATACTATTAAAAGTCTTGATAAAAAAAATTTCATTTCCGACCTGTTCTAATGTATATTCATCAGAATTTCAGGGCATGCTACATGTAGTTGCTTATAAGCTAGAACTTTCATTTTCCACATGGAAAGTAAATAAGAAATTATGTACTATTGGCATAATATGAATTTTAAAAAAGTTGCTCTTTCTGTGTCACCCTAAGATCTTGTAAATTTTCAGTTGAGGGTTGTTTACCATCTCCATTGATTTCAACAACGCTGTCACACATTTTTATTAGAATACAAAATTGATTTGATGGTATTGATTATACACAATTATCTGTAATGGCCTTGAAATTATGGTGATGTGTACACTGATGTATATTCTCACTCAATTGTTAAAGTTAATTCACGTCTCTTTAAAACGCGTGAAACAAAAATTTGTTACTGACTAATATATTAATCATCAGTTTGTCACCTGATAATTTATGAAAAGAATACTTATTTCAGTCTCACAAAGGATCCAAAGAGTTTATCTAGCTTAACAAATACAATTATAACTCTTTCAATACTTTATAGGAAATTAAATAAAATATTAAACTTTTTGGTAATAGGTAGTAGACCTTCAGAATATTTCTTATATTTTCATTATTAACTTAGAAATAATTTTAAGTGCTCAAATAAAATATTTCAGTATTATATATAAACATATATTTCCTATAAGTACCACATGATAATATTTAAAAATTGTACTCAAATTATGTGTGGAATATGTAAATTGTTATATTACCTACTTTGAACAGATAGAAATTAAGCTCTTAAATTGAAAATTTATAAATACTCAAAATTCTGCTAACTTTGTAATATTATTAGAACTTACTATGAATTAGACACATTGGATTGAATTTCAATATAACAAGTATATAAACATTATTGCAGACCTTCCATATTTTTTTCTTCATGCTTGTATAAGCAGTATATTTTCGTATCGATATAAATATATTAACATCGATATAATAATTAACATCTATTTTATTTGTGGGAGAATCATTGAATTTAAGAATTATATTTAAGTATTATTTAAAAATTTATGTTTCACTAAAAAAAATTTATTTATTTTGAATCACACACAAATTTATTTAAAATCTAACTTATATAAACTGAAGAATTTAATTTAACAGTGGTTATTATTTTAAATACAACTAGACAAGAGCTGATAATTGCTGAACACTAAGAGTAACAAAGGTTTATAAAACTGGGAATTAATTTAACCATAAAATTGAAAAGTTGTCAAACTTTAAATGTGTCTATTTTACTTCTGCATCGAACCACTCTGATTAACATTGTTTTATGTTTGACATTGGAAACTGAAAAATCAAGAACGGGAATCAAGAATGTTAAAACCGAGGAGTTCTACACACCTGTACAAGGAATAAGTTTCATTGTAATGATATTGACTTGTAACCTGTTAAATTCGAGAGTCAGATTCTTACAGTAGCAGTGACCAATTGTGGACATAGAAGTATTCAGTATAATCTAAAAGTCAAGATACAGTAAAATGTATCACTCGAAAAGACAAAAATAACATCATAAAGGTCAGTGTCAAATGTTTGTTTGTATGAAATTGTAAATAAGTCTCATGTTTGTAACTAAGTTTTGGAAAGATTACGTTTATCATTTTAACAAAATGTTAAAGTAAGTGTGATTTACTAACTCGGTTTAATATTGTACAACCTCTAACTCTATGACTGTTTGCAACTAAACTGTCTTGGTATCTGGTGAAGTCAACTCTTTCTGAAATATTTTCCAGGTTTAGATTTATCTTATGTGGGAAATTTAAATGTCAAATATGCAAGGTATACAATAATCTCTAAAACCTTAATTAGCTAAGCTTATTGGTAAACCTTTTTAAGAGCAATAATTGTAAAAAATGTTCATTTAATTTCTAAACTTTCTCAGAAATATTTAATTTTTTCAATCAATTAAATATTTCTATTTATTTAGCGTACAAATTTATTAACATCAAATTTGATTATATCCTACTAAGCTATTCAATGTGTTTGCTTAAGTGGAAGCTAAGTATTTGATTTACATTGACGCTTCGGTCTAAAATTTTTACAAATAAAATAGATATATAATGCAGACAAAAGGTTTTTAGAAAAAAATGGATTTTATTTTTCTCTTCATTATTAACCCAGTATGGACAACAGGTTTACATTTTGATTTTATTTAGGTTCTTTACATTGTCATGTAATATTTTTTCTATAGTATATTTTATATAATTACCTGTATATTTAGTGATAGTCCTTGTCAAAAAATTGTCACAAACCTAACAGAAAGACGTAAAGCATAAAATAATAAAACATATGACCAATCTAGTCAACAGTTTCATGTTACTTGTAGCATTTACTATTGAAATTGCTACTGAAATTTCCTGCCAACTCTGAAATTGATGCAAAAACTCTATAAACCTTTACACCGCGAACCTGTGAATAAGTAAAACACCATACTCTCATTGGCAAACTATCTGTAACAGATCCACTGTGTACACTCGCTTAACTTCGGATGACCGGTAAATATCAGTTGTAAGAAGAAAAACTATTTTTCTAAAATTCTCACAACTGGTTTTTTATTGTGTCTAATTTTTTCATCAATATATCTACGCCAAAGATACATTTTCTCAAGCTTGATTATTGAACGGAGAAGTGGCTTTGATCATTAGTTATAAATAACTTTGCTTATTATCTATAACTGATGTATTTTTTATCATGGCTTCATCTATGTAAGATAAAGAAATGTAATTTTTTAAAAATCTTAATACTACATTTCAGCCATTTTGTCTTTCCCAGCTTCAAATAGAGGATTAAAAACCAAGTTTTGTAATTAATAAAATTTTTGTATTTTTGAGTGTTGCTCACATACAATCAGGCAGAGAGTGTCATCCATCTTGACAAGACATGCTTTTTTCATAGAGCTTAGAGGCTAAGAGTATATTTATACTTGTAACATGTATGATCATATTTCTGTGGCAGTGACATAAAGTAAGACTTAATATTAAGATTGTATTTACCTTAACAGCTAAACAATGTTTGGCACATTCATAACAACGCAATAAATTTACATTTCAAGATATGATTGCAATCCTTTCATTGAAACAAATCTGTGACAACTGGCTTAAATGAGTGACAATAGTAGCTGGAGGATTGCTATCCATTTCATGTTTTTACTTTTTTAAACTTATTGGCTATTTATATCAACTTCATTACAAATTATTACACTTCATTCCATTTAAAAATTTTATAAAAATGACTATAATGTGGTGTCAAAGCCCTAATTGTAGATGCAGATATTGCGCAGATGGTGTTGTTGTCAATATTAAATAAGATATCACCTGACATGAGTCAATGGGTGCAGATGAATAGGACGTGTTAAAAAAAAGATGAATGTCATGAATTATAAAACATTTTCTAAGAAAATAACAGAAGAACAAGTATTGCTGGCACGTGTAAAGCAAATTACTTTTAAGGAATTATACTAAACTTTGAGAATTTGTTTAACTTTTGTCATGTTGGTAAAATTTTAAGTCAACTATAAAGGCCTACAACTTTTAAAAACTGGTTGTCGTCTTAAGTTTTTCCACAAGTTTGTAGGACCAAAATATGTTTTATTGAGTGCCTTACTGCTTGAGAAAAAGTTGAATTTGACATTGAAAAAAATCATTAGTCTTTTTTTTAAGCTGAATGTGCCTATTTTTTATAACACTAATGATTCCTTACACAATGATAACGCTTTATTTAATCGCAAAATATTGGGAGCAGGTAGTTCAATGCTTATCTCATTTATATTATCAATGTACTCGTACAGTTTTGTTACAATTTTTTATAAGTTCCAAATACCAGCAAACAGGTTTCATATTGTATACAGTTTGGCTCATCATGTTCGATGTGTAGATATTATTATAAAAATAATTGTAGGAAAAGTATGGTATCAACTTTAACAAAAATTGGTAAGAGAAAATTTTACTAAAATTGGTAAAAGAAAATTGCATTTGAACAAATACGACGTGATACTTTCTGCGTCTTCATGAAACACTTTTTCTTTGTGATACATTTTTTTTGGAAAAATGGCACATTTGATATTATATTTCAGTGTATTCATTGAACAAAATCTCAATAATTCATTAATTAATATTTACTTTTCCTCACTTAGCAAAGTTATATGTTTGCAAAGGCAGGTAGGACAATTATATTATATCTTTTATCCTTTTCCTCGATTCCTAGATAATGTAAAACAAAATTTAACACAAAAGGAATATTTTTTAAATAAGTAGAAGATTGTGTTTATTTACATAATAAAATGAATATTAAATTTTATTAAGAAAACAATCGAATTTCTGCTAGAAGTCAACTAGATTGTGCTGTGTTTCTTTATAGAAATAAAGAAATTATTTTCATGAAATTTTCTTCTCAAATCAAAGTGCCAAAGTAGTGGATTTTTGGACAATTCGAACTCAATTTTCATTGCATATGTCCCCTAATGTTATATTTTAATTAATTATACAGATAATATGGATAATCAAACACTACCCAAAATTTATTTATTTATCTACTTTAATGTATCTAATTGATACATATGGTGGACTTATTGGTACAAGAGCAATCTCTTACAGCTAACCAAATGCTTGATAAACGGCCGGGAATCGAACCCAGGTCTCCGTAGTGCGCTGCGTCGTGGCAGGCCGTGTGCCTTGTGATCAACCCGACACACCACGACTACGTCATTTACCTATGTACTGGCACCTGCCATCAGCATTATTATCTTCACTTATGAACTATATAGCAATCCTTGTCAAACTATTTGATGTGTTCAAACCAAAAGATACCTAGAATGCAACTCTTCCATTAATCAAGCAGTAGACCAAGCAGCAATATTTGATTAACATAGTTCATTAATATAGTTACAATTATCACAAAATACTAACCTACAAGTAAACATTTCGAGTTATTCATAAACCGTACATAGTTGAGTCACTCCAGCTGGTTCACAATGGTTTGATGATTCCATTTTCTCTATGGTGAAATATTGTATATACACCTATTAATCGAGCAATATCTCACTTGAAGTATTTGATGGAATTGCACCCTGAAGTAGTCGCACCTGTGTATGGTGAATTATATCTCAGGTGATTGATTTAATGCTCTTTTGTAAATATTTAACTGGGCAAAATCTGCGAAACCTACACTTTATATTGGTCATTATCACAATGATTGGTCTCAAGAAATAAATTTTAACCACCATTTTGCTGCATCCTTACCTACATCTTTTCGAATTTTTATTTTACTTTACAATTATATCATGCTCTTGATTTCATATCATTTCTTCATAGGTTCGATACCGATTTTTATATTAGTTAGCAGCATATGATTTTGAATTATTTTTCAATAAATCCCAATGTCTCAACATAGAATATAATTATGTTATGAATCTTTCAGTGTGCATGTAATTAGATTAGGAATCGAGTCAATTCACGTATACATACTACGCTCAGTGGTTAGTGTAATTATTTATATAGCTATTGGGAGAATTATTTCAATATTATCTCTGATAACACTATAATAAATATAGCAACAGATTTATTGAATAAATAAAGCGTTAGATGAATCTTTATCTAAAATCAATTGCTCCTAACAACAATTACTTGACTTTAAAATATGATATTTAAATTTAATTATGTTAAAAGCAAAAAAGAAAAATTAGAGCTTCACAATACTCACAAACTACAAGGCCACAGCTTTTACTTATGGCCTAGAATAGTACTAAAAATACTTTTAGACAAGACGGATAAAATCAATGATTGATAACTACTTTAATAGAAGACGACAAATGGTCTTGTTTGTTCAATTCAAGGGAGGCCAACTCATTTCATTTACTTAAATAGGTTACATTCTGTCGAATAGAGTCTTCATTTTCTGTTGGTATTAAGTGGAAGAAACAGTAAATTCAGTTAAAAATGTCGTTTCACAGTTTGGAGAAATCGATCCAATTTCTAGTTGCATTACAATCAATACTAGGTGTTAATCGAATTTCACGTCAATTAGAAGAACAAGCAACATTAATAAAAACCGTTTTCAAGAAAATTTACAGTTTGACATTAATTTTTCTTGTTATTTTGGGCGCATGGTCTGATCATATCTTTTTGTATGGTGAAAAAAATAGATTAGAGTGGCTTTTTCAAATATACAACATTGTCAATTTCATATTTCTTTTATCAATTGATTTGTTTTGGCAAACAAATTTATTTGTTGATTGTTTACTACAATTCAACGATATTTCCATTTATTACAGTACTTTGTTTAGAGCAAAATGCTTTAAAAAATTAAAAATCATGACTGTATCGGGCATGTTTATTACATTTATAAGTCACTTAACGCCTTTCATCCTTTTCCACCTAAAAAATCTAAGTCCTATCTCCATAATAAATTATTTCGGTGTATTCACTAACAGCTTGGAATTGCTTCTAATGTGTCTTCTGACATATACCATTACTCAAATGTTAAAAGCAGTGAACGATTATTTGGTACGAATAAATCAAGAAATATTTCATAATAATACGAACCATTTAGTATTACCCAGAGTGGCAGACTGGAATGAATTACATGGGAATAGTCATTTTGATGTTTCAAGCAATCCTATGTGCATTTCGAATTTGCCAAACATATTGATCATAGTAAATGAAATATGCAGTATACTCAATAAAATGTTTAAAATGCAGGTACAGTGGAAAAAATTGAAGTAAATAGGATAATTTAAAAAAAAATTTTCGTATTAGTTTATTCTAAATAATTTCTATTTCAGGTACTCCAGCTTGCAGTGTCGACTTTTCTTTTTTCCATTAACGGTATTCAACTGGTGTTGGACTTGTACATGCTTGATGTAAGTTATAGTGATCTTGTAGATATTGTCGTAATTTTGAACAACGTGTCTGTAACATGAATTAATTTTAACTTCCTACTTTCTATACAATTGTATATTTAATTATGCATTTAAGAGCAAATAAAAAGTTTGAATATGTACACGATATTGCTACTAATCAAACTATATTTTAGCAACTATGGTCCCAAAAAATGATTGCCTTAATCGTAGGGCTGACAAATTGTGTTGCTCTCTTAATGATTGTTTGCATCTTAAATGAGATGTTAGTTTTGGAATTTCGCAAACTGAGAATAATCATCACAAAACTGAGACTTGCGCCTCAAATGTGTAAGTATTTATTCATGGATATTAAAGTTATTAACTTTATGTTGTACTAATAACATCACCTTGTACTGTTTAAATCTAGGTCTGAGTTGGCAAATTAATTATAACAAATCAAATTTCTTTACATTCAGTTGTTTTATCTAACATATAAATGTTAAATGTTCTTCTCATATTTATTCTTCTTCTGAAATAACCAATTTATTTTAGCTTAAGTTTTGTAAAAAAGTTCTGTTTCAATTTTCAATATCGGTCAATCATATGAAGCCTGTGACTTGTGATTGTGAATGTGCATAAGAACACAAGACAACAATTTTTTTCAACTCTTCCAAAAATAACAACATCAAATTATGTAAGTTTTGTTTAAATGGTAAGCGCCCAACATAAATGTAATAAAATGCCAAATAAAAACAAATCAGCAGAGGAAATTAATAAGTGTCACATCTAATGTACTAAGTCTACATGTATTTATTTCCGAGCGGCACATTTGGCTTGCAAGTCTATGAAATTATACAACATTACTACTTACTGATACGTGAGTAACATTACTACTTGCTTATGGAGCATTAGATCCATCTATTATTATGTATTAAATTGATAAACTATTCTTATCGTCCATTTAAAAATCAATGAAAAAACCAGATATTTTGTTTTGTCCAACTGTCACTGGAAAACAGAAGAGTAACATGTTTTGCATTGAATGCACCGTATTCTGGCTTCTTCCTGTGGCTTCGTTTACATATATTTATTATGTTTGTGGATGATGTTTCCTCCAGTAATAATGTTTTCGATTCCTCGAATTACCTGCATAATAATAATGACTTATATCTTAGTTTTAATGATGTCTATGTCTCATAAGTACTCTTCCCCGGGATAAAAGTGTCTTATACTTTAGCTTGAAATTTAGGGGATTTCTGCAACAGTCTCGACAATTTATATTTATCAGTTCTAAGCCTGCGTGCATAAAGTTTCAAGTACCTTACGAAACAGTACTTCAAATATTAATTTGTATCTTAATCATGATCTCAGTTGAAGTTTAATTCAAAATAGTTTAATTGTTTTTATCAAATAAGTAGACAGACAGACAAAACCTTTCTTAAAAAAATATTTGATAGGAATAAGGGTATTTTAAATTTTATAGAGGGATTAGGGTAGTTTTTTTTGTTTCTCAAATAAATTGACAGATAGACACACAAATATTAATTTAAAAAATGCTATTTTATTCAAAGAGAATATTCTGTAAATTGTTAAAAAACTGCCTCAGTTCCAGCTTTATAGTAGTAGACTCACAGAGAATTGCTATTCCACACGCTATTAAATCAAAGAAGATGCAAGAAATTTATAATTAAGCCTTAAACATCTTTAGTAAACTAACCCTATTCTATTTAAAATACCTTTATCCGCTAATGGATCCAAACAACTCGATTTGTTTATATAAATAATCCCAAAAATTTGTTTAAAAGAACGTTACATATCAAACATAAATTAAAATTTATAATAATCGAAATATTAAAATAATTCCAAGGCATGCCAAAATAATTCCAACAAAATAAAATGTCTCTCTCAAAAAATGTAGCTTGATATGTATAAAATAAAACTACGATGCAATCAGTCGCATTAGAAAATAATTGTGACATTTGCCTTACAGCTTTTCAATAATATTGATAGATAAAGTATTATTTATTTATGAACATTTTTTATTACACTAGGACAGTGGAGATTGCTCAGTGCTAGGAGATATATTTGTTTATTTCTCCGGTAAAATCGTTCGAGTAATTGCAGTTACTTCCTATATGTTGGAAAACAATATCTAATTTTTATGTTCTTTGCTAGAGTATTACATATTGTATTTAACTTTCACTAAAAAGCTTGGCTATTGTACGTTTAAGAAATTTCTTTATGAATATTATAAATACATTATGTCATCTCCGTGGTGTGTTGGATTGATCACATGGCTTACAGCCTTTTACGGCACACCGTGGGGATCCAGGTTCGTTGTAGTTGGTTATGATAGATTCTTCTCATAGCTATAAGTCTGCCATATGTAAACAACTAGATACATCAAAGTAGAGAAATTAATAAATAAATACGTATAGCATATATATACATATAGACAGTACATTCCTCTCCGAGTTGAGTTCTTTACCCAACTCTGAAACGAGCACACTCAACAGTAAATAAATAATATTAATTAAATAAGGTATATTTTCTTAAGATCCATGTAAACGCCTTAAAATCAGTCATATTTTGAAAAAGTTTCTGAAGGTGACAAAATAATTTTATTGTTTTAAATTTTTAATATAACTTTATTTAACCTTTTTAAAGTATAAAAATTTTTTTTTCTTTTCAAAATGGCGGCTAGGGATAATTTTTCGTCTGTCGTTTCCGATGTGAGGTCCAAAAGTGCGACATTTATCTCACATCAACCATGATCTGAAACAAAAAAAGTTTTCTTTTAATAACATATTAACAAGAAGGATAAACCTATAACAATAAAAGAAACATAAAATTCAATATAAAATAAGCCTTTGAAAAATAAGTCAGAATTTTGGACCATTTTTTCGACATTTTCGACCCCCAAAAAGTATTTTATTTACGCAAAATATCTGAAATTTTAGGTTTATCCTTCCAACAATAATATAGAGAAAAGCCTCTCAAATTTCAGACAAATCAATCAATAACTTTTTGAGTTAAAACACGAGCAGTTTTGAGATAATTGAATTGAAAATACAGTTTCGAGATAATCGTGTTTAAAGTTTTAGTATAGTATAATGACCAGTTTTAGTTACTTACCGATTAAACTGCAATCCCAGGTGCATACAATAGTCCTTCTGACTCTTCAAAAAGCTGATTTTCTTCAATTTGTAGCTGTTTGTGGTCTGTATGAGCAGCTTTTGTTTCAGAAAGGCTCTTACGGTCTTATCGGGTGATTCGTGCCTTATCTGTATTTTCGGCAAAAATTTTGACGTAGGTGCCAATAGTCAAATTTAAAAGGTTCATTATTCTTAATACTGAACTGTAACCTTCATTAAATATCTCAGCAGCGATGTATGCTGAGATTTCAACAACTTTCATTTCAGAATGCAAATGTTTTGGTGATAATAACCAAAATGTTTTTTCCGTATAATGGTATTCCAAATGTAGAGGGACGTAAATGTACATATATATGTATATACTTACTATAATTTATAAAGGTATGTCCAGTTTTGATGCATTTAATGGCCTTTCAAGAATTATGAGACAAAAAAACTGTTCCGTTATTATAATGGAAAGGACCCTTTTTCTGAAGCGCTCTGACTACCTGACTCACTATTTTACAATACGAACTCCGGCGCACTTGATTATATTATCTATAACTTCATAAAGAGTCAATATTTTTTTCCTCTTGTCAATACACATGCTCAACATACTATATTTTCAGATTATGGAAAAAGAAAATCGATTTTTTTAAATTTTTACGTTTACTTCCCCCCTTAAGAAGACATTTAGTTAGAATCTCTTAGTGGCTTGTGAGCAATATCCTTACAACATTTAACAGATTTTGATTTGTTTTTTAATTAAATTGAATAATATTAATAACATTAGATGAATATTTCTAAAATTAAATTTTACAAGAAACAAAGAAGTTAAACAAATCGAAATATTTTTAATTAAATTAGTAAATAGCTTTCGTCACTGCATTAGTATAATCACTTATCATTTTTGCGCTAAGCGATTTCATGAAAGTGGTTAGACTGGTTATTAAATAAATGAATGAAAAACACATTAGGGGATTTATAAAAAAGAAATCATTACAAAAAAAAGTATTATTTGAAATTTTTTTCAAAATTAATCAAAAATTGCACTTTTAATCTACTAGCGTAAAACGTCATTAAGATTTTTCGAATGTCAGTTTTTGGAACACAGTAACTACCATACGAATAAAACATTGAGTTTAGACAATCTAAATTCTGATTGTTAGCAAGTGACCTATTAACTCTAAACATCATTTGAGTGTGGCCAGCTTTGTATGTTAAAGGCCAAAATTTATCGAATCGGAAAATAGTCTGACTTGATTTCCAGACTTATGAATATTGATCCTCTATCAAGAGTAAGCTGTGTAATAATAAAAATTTTATTGTCATCAGTTTATCTTGCTTATATGTATGTATATTTATAAATATATCCACATATTGCATATTTATATATTAATATGGATGTTTTTAAATTGCATATAATTCAACTATAATTTTCAACTCTATAAAATACCTTACTCCATTTTCTTGTATGATTAACATGTATCTATTATTTAAGGTCCTTTAATCGATAATGAACTGGAAAAACTTGAAGAAATCATACATCGAAGTAACAGTGGAATTTTCACAGTATGTCGGCTCTTCGACCTACGAATATCATTGCTACCTAGTTTTTTCAATCTTGTTGTTACATATATTATTGTAATTGTTCAATTAACAGGCTTGCGTTCAAGTAAATAAGTCGAACTTATATAATTATCAACAACATTACAAATTAACTTTTTATTACAGTACATTTATTTTATTTCGTTGTGTATAAAATTTTATCATAATGTATATGAATTTTATAATAATGACCTTTTTTTTTCATTCACATAATGACATGAACAATAACTTAATTTCAATTATTTTTAACCTTAGGATTAAAGGAACATAATGTGAAAGACAATTGTGGATATTTGAAGCTTTTAAAATTAATGTTAAAATGTTCAAACACGTAATAGCACATGTTAATAAGTAAATTTTGATTTTCATGCTATTTTTGTTATAATGTACAAAATTGTTGTATTTTTATAATTTTCACAAACTTATTTGTAACATAAAAATAATTTTATTTATTGAATATATTTGGCGTTAATTTTGTAGAAATTTATTATTCACAATTAAATGAAACTACGTGATGTAGTATTATTTCTACTATCTTTAATTTCTTTACCACGACCTAGGTTTCGTTGTATTACAACATCTTCAGGTGGGATATTAGCAAAGATATGTGATATTAGCATAGATATGAATCTTTACTAATATCCCACCTGAAGATGTTGTACAATGTTGTAAAAAGGGATGCACAGGAATAACTGATTTTATATATAAAACTTCAGTTCAAGGTAAAAAGGTAGTAAGAGTAGTAAGACAAGAAAGGGTAGTAAGACACAACCGATTATGTAAGAGTATGATAATAAAACAGTTATGTAAATGAAATACAACTAAAAAAAATTAAGAATAAAAAGAAATAAATCAAAGGCTATAAATACCAAGATTATGTGAAAAATAAAAACAAATAAAATATGTCAACCAGGTGCAACATCAGCCTATTCAATAAGAGCAACTCTAATAATAACTTCACTAGCTATAATAAAAACATCTGAATTCAAACATTTTATTTATTATTTATCCTGGGTTCACATTTATCCTGGGTTTCCTTCATTTATACAAAAATATTAAATATATTTATATGAAAAATTATATATTTAAATTAAAGAAACCTGCACTACTTTTTAAAGCTTCGTTGGCTGTATCATAAAAATTCCTCATAAGCATATTTCCAATACCTGAAGAATTTATAAGTTTATAAAATAAGGTTTTACACTGTATTCATTATGATTGTGTCACCGTTTTCTGTTTATACCTTTGTAGTTTATTAAACTTGTAGTCGCAAGTAATATATGAATTAAAAGCTAACATATGAGTTATAAATACTGACGTTATATTTTAAATTTTCAAGGAGACTATATGTGTTAATGAGTATGCTAGAAAATATCAGAATGAATGACATGAATAGCTGAAAAAAAGGAAAATGTTAATTTATAACAATGCTTATTTGAACAAGAATGCTTATTTGAAGTTATTGAATTTATATATATTAAACATTTCATTATTTAACATATTCAATAAAAACCTGAAATTCAAACATCTTGTTTAGATGATGGCATAGATCTAAGAAAAGAATGTAGAATTGAGATAAATTATAAATGGAATTTTCATTTAGAGGCAATGCAATTGTAAAATGATTATTATGTTGTGGACTCCCAAATAGGTCATCGACAGATGCGATCATCTTTTCTCTATTTTTAAAGTCAAAGGAAATATTCAACACTTCGACACGTTTATGGTATGGTATTAGAAGGCCGATAATGATGAAATTTCGGTATTTATCGAGTCTCAAAAAATGTTTTCTGTGCTCTGATTTGAACAGGCAATCTATTTTTTCAATCTTCAGAACCTAACTTTCAAATACATTTCTGGCACAAACTATTTCAAGTAACAACAAAGGCAGAGCATGAATTATTTGAAGTGTCTTGAATGCTATAAAGGTGTATTCATCGATTGAAATAAAAATTCTATTGGTTAAGATCAAAAAGCTAGAAGCTACATACAACACAATCATTATTTTTATTATTAAAACACTATATAACTTTCGACACCATGATGTAAACGTGGTGGGAACTCTGTTTGCAGTTTTCCTGCAAACACCAAACACATGCTGATATATTAAAATTGGCCAAAGAGTATTTTCAATTGATTCGTTGTTCATTTTGATATTTGGAAAATATTTTAACAAAATTTCAACACAAGTGTCTTATTGAGTATTTAAAAAACAAGTGACATTTACTATGCTGATTGAAAGTCTTCTGTGTAAACATCCATTAGTTTATCACTTTGTAGAATCTATTGAGCGCTTAACACAAGTAACCAAATATAATATTGATCTTTTTGATGTGTTAACTTATTGACCCTAAATTCCATGTTAATATAAAATGTAGGTAATGAAATGCAATAAACATAATTTCCAATTGCTATAAAATTTTATGATGTATGTTCCTACATTATCCATAAATAGGTTAAATATTTTCAGACAACATTGCTACTTAATGGCCATTAGTATCTGACAACAGCCGTCTAGACGACAGAGATAAATTGATTACTGTTACAAAGTGAACACAGTAAATAAAATCCTTTTACATATTTTGTGCGTAAAAGCATTGCAATTTATTTTCCTGAAAGAGAACCTGGTTTAATTCACCTGATGATGGCATGAACTCTCTAGCTACAAAGGGCCGTATGATGTAAATTGATAAAAATCTAATTTAAATAAGTAATGTTTACTTGTGGAGTTCATTACTGCCATGAAATTTAAAAAAAAGATTCTCAAATAAGCTTTCCAACTTCATTAAAAGATTTAAATACCTTCGTGTTGAGTATATATCTCCAGTAAAAGAATTAAATATGTTGTGGTTGAAAGTCGAGAGCAGCCTACTATTAGATTCTTAATCACAAGCCCACTGTAACTCCTCATTTTTACTTTTCAGTTCAATTTTTTCACACAGTCATGATTTAATTTTTTTAAATTATCCTTTTTCATGTTTATATTTCCAGTAACAATCAATAATTTTTTATAAATTATATTTTCATGGGTTTCCTCTATAACGAACTGAAAGTAAATGTAAAAATCTAAAGCCGTCTTAAGTGGTGCATTCCCTTGATTGGTTCATTCTTGACGTAACCATATTTACCTTTTATCACACTCACCTATAAATACCATCAACTATCCAAATTCACAAAAGTAAAAAGAGTTAATGTAAAGCGAAACCTAATATGTTATTCTTAGGATTGAAACAATAATAATAATTACAAACAGTCAACTATTCAAATACATAAAAACAAAACGAAGATCCTGTTAATGTAAAGGGAAAGTCATTGTAATGTTTCCTGCAATTAGTGGTTCCATCCACAATTATAAAATTTAGCTCAGTGAGGTCTACTCACAATGACAAGTGCACATATGGTATGTGTGTGCCTGTTCAAGTTACCAGCTCCCTGACATACACACCCACCTTGCTGCATGTAGTACTTGTCACTGCCTCACTCACTTGTTGACTTATAAGTGCCACCCGTTGACTGAGCTGTAGGCATTTATTGGCAAACATTTAATACTTATTGCTGTTACATTAATTTTTAAAGTTTAATTTTGGGTCTTAATCATAATTGCCCAAAAGGAGATTCCGAATAGATCACTTATTCGTTATTTATTATTTTTACTTTTCTATCATTCAGTAAGTAGTTCAGTTACAAACATGCATTTGATGGAAAAAATAAGAAGTCAATTTTAATTAGGTAAGCATGTTTCATACATGTTTCATAATGCTAAAAACCCTCTTTCGTGTTGAATTTCATTTTTTCCCATTTATTTGCCTCAAAATCATTTTATTTTATATTAAACCATAAGAAATGCAATGAATTCCAAGTTTTACATAAGTGAATCAAATATTGATTTATCTACTAATATCCTATTTTTTCATAGTTTTGGAGTACCTTATGTACCCCAAAACTAAAAAAAGATGACATATTAATCGGTGCATAAGAAATCATTGATTAACATATTTTAAAATGATGTATTTAGAAATGTAATTATTTTTAAAATAAACATCTAAAAAGATAATGCTGTATTCTGAGCTACTAATGTTCGTAATGAAATTGGATTTTGTCTGTACCAGTGTTAACATCAAACTTATATTTATACTAACATTTCAATTCCCACACAAAATATGTGTAGCGTAGTTGAGTAGTATTCTATTATTTCTCGACCCACTGATATGAGGAATATGAATTAGGACCAGAGTGTATACAAGAAACAAATTTATAAAAAGTTTTGTCGGTTGCAAGGTATATTATAATAATGTAAAAGTTGCAATTTTTTACTTTCTCGCAATTAATTAATTGAAGGGAATTCTACATCAGTTCATATATTATCAAAATTAAGCCCCGTTTGTTTATTTAATTTAATTTATATATATATATATATATATATATATATATATATATATATATAAATATGCATATATATATATAAAGTTATATTTTCATATTCAATTAATTAAAGTGGCTTGGACATAGTGCATTAGTATCGATATCAATCTGCATCAAATTAACAGGTAATTTAACACCATAATATATTTACAGCGATAATAATTATGGAAATGTAATTGTTTTACTTTTTACAATAAGGCACCATTAAAAAGAAATGTGTGAATGTAAATATTGGTTAATGTTAAAATTTTTTGGAGAATATATGTATATATATATATATATATATATATATATATATATACATATATATATATATATATATATATACATATATATATATATATATATATACATATATATATATATATATATATATATATATATGTATATATGTACTCATTATTTTTCTGTGACTGTAATCTTCAACTTTATTTTAAACTCGACGCAAAGTAAATACTTTACTTAAACTTATGTGGGTGTCTCAATATTTCGTAGAATATAATTTTAAGTTAAATATTGTCAATGGGAAAACTATCCCCTAACATGGAATTTGTTATTTTGTCTCTTTGCCAATATTTTTAGCTGAAAGACGGCACCGTACGACGGTTGCAATCTCCTTATATATGAAGCAATAAAACCTGTTTCATATATTGATTTACACGTCGGCTATGCGCGATCGATAAAAAGTACACCTGGTCAGTGTCTTACGTGCTTTCTACTATTTAATAATCAACTAAGACAATTAAACCTAGTGATATCATATTTTCCATTTTGTTCTTTAAATGTCTTGTTGGTGTAAAAGAACAATACTCTTTTAAAATATAGTCAATAATAAATATAGTCTTGTATAGTTAAATATAGTGTTATAGTCAGTGCAGGCATGTTGTTTACTTATTCATGGAAATTGTTTGTGACCTGGCTAGTAAATGGACCCTGATATTTTCTAACTCGGCTTGCTAACTGGAATCAATTATTACTTTCATCATTTTATATTTTTATCATTTAATTTATTAAATGGAAGCTTTTTTGAGATCAGTATAAAATCTGTTGTTGTTAATGTAAATCAAAAAGTGTGCTTTATTATCAATCATGTTTTGATGTTTTTGAGTGCAAAAAAACAAACTAGAAGAATTTTTTTTTAATAAGATGCGAGAACTCACTGTATAGATAAGTTGTAGACGTGTGGTGTAAGTTTAGGAATGATAGCTAACATTAAAATAGAGTGTGCAAATGGTGTACAATGTTATCCCCATGAAAAAATAAATGGACGTCATCCAGTAACTGGTCTAAATTATTTTGACAAAAATGTTAATAAACAAATGGTTTTACAATTTTACTCTGTCATCAAAATATTAGAAATATCAAAGGAGCTTATTGGGGGTTTTCAGTGTTGTAAAACTTCAATTCAGAAAATTTTTAAAGAACTTAGTTAAAAGTAAAAAACAACTCCAGATGGAAGAAAGCATTTGATGGACCTTGATGATGTGACATTGCTTATGCTCGATTCAAGTTTTTAAGGAAGTCGAAAGAGTTGAAAGAGAGCGGAGATATATGTCAAAGAATTTATCTTAATGCAACTTAGGTTAATCAGAATCCTTCAACAGAATCATTGTTTTAATCCTGATTATTGAGCTGAATCTGAACCTACTGTACTCTGAACCACTGTATTCTGTGAAAAAGCATGTATTTTGTGGCATCAAAAATGTTTATCTACAGTTGTCAATTAGCTATAGCAAGCATATAACATTCATATTCAATTTATTTTATGAGAGTCACATTTGGCAAGGTCTCATGGGACAAGGACAGTTTTGAATTTTAATCATGTTTTATATATTTTTTTCTCCTATGACTGTCAAAAGTTACGACCAAAGTTTCAAAATATTTGTTCAATGTAGAATAATTTGATAATAAGTTACAATTGAAAAAAATTTGTAAAGCATCTTTGCCAGCCCTCATTCTCTGCGACACAGGGTTTCTTAGAGGTTTCGCAAGAATCCCAAACATGTAAGTCACCGAGTTTAACTGCTGCTTGTGAATTGCAAAAATCAAACATAAATATCTGTGAACAAGAAGCTTTAGATAATCCACCAATCCATTAAAGTGTAACACCGAGAAAACCTTTTTAACTTCAGAAACAATCCGACTGTATCCAACTGCTGTAAGAAATAAAAATCAAAACAAGGGAAGACAGCCAGGAAAACCATATATTTATACTAATACTCCTGAAAAAAAAACAAATACAAGACAAACACAAAAAAACAAATGAAGAAACTAGAACAGGAAAGAGGAGCTAGGGCAAAGCAAATGAAACGTGTTTTAGAGGATTTCAATGTAAAAGCAAAGAGTAGAGAGTAAAAACAGAGAACAGAAAAACCTAGAGAGTGATGCATCAGAAAATGATATAAACTTGCAAGATATTTCACTTCCATAGTACATGAAGATAAAACTGATTGCGACGATTTTGAAATGGACTCAAGACAGTTGACACTTGATGTGATACCAGACAACATTAAAGATAATTCTTTTATTTTAGTCAAGTTCCCAAAGAAAAAATCTGTCGTTTATTATATAGGAAAGGTTATGAGTCGCTATAGTCAGACCGAATTTAAGGTCTCTTATCTAAGAAAGAAACCAAGGCTGTCATGGACATTTGTTCTATCAAATGTTGAAGATATGCATACTGTTTATATCATTGATGTTGAAATGATTCTACCAAGCCACCATTAGTTTGTGCTTCTAGAACTTCCAAATTGTTAACTCTCTCAGTTGATTTGTCTAAATTTAACGTTCAATAGAGTCTTTATCTCGTTATTTGATGGCAAACTGTTTAAAGTGCGAATCCGCACCAAAGATTTGATTGATCTCTTAGTTTTAGTTATGTTTATAGTAAGTAGAATTTATAAAGGCATAATCGTCATCAATTTTTGTTAACTACATGAAAAGACATTTAATTTTTGATAATTAGAAGTGAGATCATTTAGTTTTTGTTTTTCTTCATTAGAAATCATTTATTTTTGTTGCTTGAAGAGTATGTATTTAATTTTCTTGTCTATTAAAAGAATTTTGATACTATTTGCAGTTTTATTCACTTGTACGAAAATACCCCATTACGTCTGAAGGTGCCCCTGATACTGTATGAAAGTACCCCACACGTGGGGTAGATTCGTGTGAATTTCAGATTAAGTTTAGGTAATAATTGTGCATTAAATATGAAATATAACCAGCTATCAATTTTTTATATTAATCTCAGATAATGATAGTAGCACTACATGTAATCAACTAATTTTTTAATGAAATAGTTGGAATGGAAAAAATAAAATGTAAAAACTGTAGGAAGAGTCTCTACCTTCCCCTACATTGTAATTATGTTGCTACTAAGAAATATGAAATGTGAGACAATGAATGAGAAGGAATCACAGTGTCTTACATTTTCACATAAAAAGTTCGTCAACCATTAATTTTTTACTGAAAGTTGGTATTCTTTCAGAGCAATTATTTGTTTAGTTACAAAATGACATGATGGTACAACAGTTATATTGTGCAATTTTGTAGGTACTTTCATTTATTAAATAATTAAGACACGTCCTATTTCTATGATTGTTTTTATTATCTAGATTTACAACTTATTGTATACAAAGCCAGTGTGCATATTTAATACATAAGTAGGGGTTTTATTGTTAATTTTTTACATGTTTATCCCATTATGGTTTTTATTGACAATTTACAAATTAACTGGTTTTCAAATCGTTTTGAATTGAATTTTAAAGCTTGTTTTTTGATATGACTACAAACAAAGCTTGTTTTAGGAAAAAAAAACAAATTTGGAATCAAATAAAATAGTTTTAAAAATTAATAAAAAAGAAGATTTCATTTTAAATCACAAAGTATGCACTTTTATTTTTAGAATAGCTATATATGCTTATCAATACATACATTACATATATACATACATATATATACATATGTGTATGTGTGTATATATATATATATATATTTATGTATATATATATATATATATATATATATATATAAATGCATTAAATTCTCGAATAAATGGAATGAAATTGAAACTAATGATAACAAGGGCTGAGAAATGATTAGTCTGATTATGAATATTACGTTAGAATGACTATAGCAAAGAAACCTCAAAATTATCATACGCATTGCATTTACATTAAATATATAAAAACCTGTCAAGTACGAGTAGAATTTGCTCTACGAGGTTTCCATACACATTATTAAATACACATACACTATTAAACCATTTGCAAATATTAATTTTTCATTATGTAAATGTATTCAGTAGTTTCATAAATAAAGATAGAATATATGTTAAATGTTGACATACATTTGGAATATCTTTTTCAAAATACGTATGCTTCATAAAATAAATGATCCCCATAATATATATAATATATTTCGACTTAAAATTTTATATTTAAAAATAAAAAAAGTCAGTAAAAAATATATGGGCAAATAAGATGTATTGCTATGCTAATTTCAAGCTTCTATGTTACATGTTTTTTGAGAAAAACAGTTGAGTTCTCAACTGTTTTTCTAATTAATTCTAATTCTCAACTGTTTTCTTTTTGTAGAAAAACATATTTATATATTTCCTAATATAAGTGCATAGGGTTAAAAATACAGTGTTTATTTAAAAAATTATGACATCTGGAATCATCACCTTTAGGATTATAATATTAGTTGTTATGAGGTACCCATGTCATTTCCCAGCAAGCCATCGTTGGGAAAAAAATCAGCATTTTCAGCTGTAACATAAAGGATAGACACTTTTTCATTTATAATATTATAGGTAGAACTCTAAATTGAAGATTAAACTGAATGATTCTGCTATTAATTTTTAATGCATATGTAACAATTCAAAAAATCATGTTGATTCATTGCGACGCTACTTTCTTACTCATTTTGTGTACTTTATCACTTTTAAACAAGACTTACTTCATGATAAAAAGTATTCTGTATCATTTCCCAACCGTCCTGCTATATTTGTGTAAAATATCACATCAATGCCTTATGCTGTTACGACGTGAAATAAGTATAAATAAAACATACTTTAGTGTTGCATTAGTTAGGATTTTAAAACTATAGTATTGGCCTGTCTGCACATTCAAAATATTTACGAAAAAAATATTTAGGGTAGCATAACAAAAGTAACAGAACACCAAAATATTATTTATGAAATGTTTGTAAGCTTGTTTATCTGGAAATGCACCAAGTTAGAGTAGTTATTTCAATGAATTTTTTACATTTATATAGCCATGTTTTATCACAATCGACCATCTAAATAGAACATACTAAATAGAATGCCAATTTCACATTTTAATACAAATTATTCGTACTTAAAAAAAAATTGCTTTTAAAATGTTTATAATAGGTATCATTACATGTATTAATCTTACAATTAACTTTATAATATCTTCTAAAGAGGGCAAAGACAGTTAAAAAAAGATCCATGACTCCTTGAACTGCACATATGAACAATGAATAGGAGATATACAAATGTATATAATAATTTTATGGTTTTGTTATTTAAGTCTAATTACTAAAATAAAATAATATTTTCTAACGTTCAATATGTAATGCCGTATTATTTTAAATATAGTTGAGAGATGACTTTAAGGTATTAAATAAGAACGAAAGCACCAAATGTCGTATTTACCACACCAACAAAGTTGGTTTATTGATATAGTTTATGACAATTCATTAAATGACATAGTTGCATTCTGATATGTTAGTTTGTTGTATTACATAGATCCTAAATTGTTTAGCTCTAATGTACATGCATTTTGGAAAGGATGGAGGAAGCAAGCGTGTCAGAAGCTTTAAAAAGTATTAGAGAAGTTATTTTAAATTGTTATTAACATGAAAATATGACATTTAGTGGTTATATTTCTCAGCCATGTTTTTAATTTACAGGCAGAAATCAATTAGACAAACCAAAGCCTATCACAAAAGGCAAAAGAATATTAGACACTAATTATTAGTCACAAGTTATCGTTACCTTGATAATGCTGCTTATGCAGAATGAAATCATTATATACAGCTATTTTAGTTAGTTGACCTGGTCAATGAAATAATACTAATATATGTTATTGTTGTATCAACATGATTATAATATTATATAGTAAATACAGTTGATTATGTATATTGAACACATACTTTCATTTTAATTAATCGATGATCAAGGTAATGCGAACAGACTATAAACTTATTGCACACCACGAGTGACATAGCTAATTATTGTAATGCCTGTATTGAACAGGCATTACAATAATTAATTATATAAAAGATGCAGGTGCACATATCCTGTATTTCTATTTTAATCGTGATTAGTGTACAGAAATATCATAATATTTTTTGAGGCTGATGGTGAAGAAGAGATGAGACAGATTTTGAAATTGTTGCTCGTCAAGTCGCTCAGTTAAATTTAAATAACACACATCTCCATTATCTGAAATTATAAAACACATTAACATTACCTAATATCTAAAATAGATAGAAGTCAAGTTTTTTTTTTATATGTAGTCAGTATTGAAGCAGGCGAAATTTTTGAAGGCATTTGAGAGAGTGAATTCCAAAGAAGATCATGACTAATGTAATTTTCTTGAGGATGTCATGTGATATGCAAATCAATCAGTAGGTCAGGTTTTTTAACATCAGAGAAGTGTTAAGTAACCACTGTTCACAAGTTGCGATAAAGCAATCGTGTATATTTTAAAGAAAATTATATTATTTACATGTAATGTCAAGTCACTCTGCGGAATGATCCCGCATGTGAGCCACATAAAAAAATGTTATTCCTTTTTTTCTACTTTTACAAAATTTTTTTTTTTGTTATAAAATGTAACAAAATATAATATTTATTATGAAAAATTTGTTTTGCCCTTTTGAAGTTATCTAAGTTAAATTCACGTTATTTAATTTTAAGAAAACTTGTGCGGAATTTTCTATTAAGGGCCCTTGAACTTTTGAAGTTTTGTATGAGATACCATTTCCTTTTTTTTTATTTGAAAGGGTATTTGATTACATTATGTATGGAATATGACATCTGTCAAATGGCTATCGTAGCTTCGCTGGGCAGCACGTATACCCGAGTTTTAAGGTTTTCAAAAACCCAACTGCATAAATTGGGCTCATGTCATCGATAGCATTGGTTATGTAAACTTTTAAGGCTTTAATCATCTGCAACTTATTTGCGTAGATTTCTCATATAATTTAGCCTCACCAGGAAAATTCTAATAGCATTACCCATATAATCTCGATGGCCAGTTGTGGTTGATATGTCGTTGGCAGAAGAAAACACTGCATGCACAGAAGAAAAGACATTTTAGTGAATTTCATTATTTTTCATTTTATAAATTACTTTGTCAAATTTGGTATAAAATCCTTAAAAAAAGTGGTTTCATTTTCGTAAAAATAAAATTATATAATTGAAGAAAAAGCATGAAAAATTTTATTTTGTCATACATTTCCATAGTACTATCTAAAACTGGGTAAAATAGTATTTGCTACTCTAATTGTATACTTCCATTTATACATACAAAATCTCCAAAATATATATTAAGAACAAAAAAATATTACATTCCTTGCATTTTATGTGAGCATGAAATGTCTTCTTTAGTTAGAGTTCTTCAGTAGGAAATATATTTTTTTATAACTTTATCACAAAATACATAATATACTGAGAAAAATGATTTGCCGTTGTGAACATATAATATTATGATTATAATTACTTTGTAAGCGAACACTATCTTGCACTAGAATATGAATGAATTCAACATGTGCAAGTTGAATAAATTGGATATTTTAAAAGAAAGTAAATAATCACAATTTACGATAAAGAGATAATTTTAATATAAATTATATAATTCATTATTATATAATGAATTTTAATTTGTATTCCAAGCTAATATTAGTCCTTCAGACCCTCGATCGGTTATAACATAATTCCAAAAAAATAAAATAATTGCAAGAAAAATATTCACAAGATTGAAACAAAAAATACAATAGACGCTTTGTGGTGAACATGCTGAATGTTTTTCTGGTTTATGTAACTCCAGTTCCAGAGTTCCTCACCCTGTCCATCCATCTGTTCATCTCATATGGCTTTTTTTCAAAAGAGAAACCATTTCATTCTGAAACATTAAATTTTCTATAGTGATACAGCATAATAATCTGCTTATATATCAGTAGTTAACACTCAAAAATATTCAAATGAAAATCTTAGATGAGACAAATAAAACAATTCAAATGTTTATTATCGTGTGTTGTGTGGTATGCTAACTTGAATAGCAACTAATAATGATTCCAAAAATATTCTTTGAATTTCATGTAAGGTCAATTCAAGGTCAGAAATTACTGAAATCCGTAACAATGATTCTAGATCTCATGGCTTTCAAGTAGTTCACGATATTCTGAAATTCACATCATATACTAGATAATGTGGGTACTTACAAAATACGTTAATATTGGTAAATAGTTGTAGAAAATATTACGCACCATTGGTGCTTAAATGTGACACTCATGGTGCAAGTTCTACTCGTAAGTTTTTTCTGTGATTAATTTTCCCTACGAATTTGTTTCTATATGATATGAGGGTAAATTAGAAGAGATAGAAATATGAACATTGGTATTTATTTGATCGAGATACAAATTTGAAGAATTTGGAAGAAAACATAGTAATAATAGTAAAATATCCTATCCCTATTCTTGCAATAGTTACATCGCCTCACAGGCATTATTACTTTCTTTGCATACAATAATTTACAGCACTTTAAAATCATCAATGATTTGCCGCACTGTGACGTGTTCAAATACATGGCATTGCAAGTTCAACCCTCCCCAAAAATAAATAACTTATTATCTCGCACAGGAGTGCACACCACAAATACTAACATGGAACAAATACTAACATAAGCCTATATAAGTTTAATTATAGCAAGCACATATTATACATATCATCATTTTAAAGTAGTTATTTACATTTGGAAAACACATTGGAGATTACATTTAGAAAAAATTATATTTGTTTGAAAATGTTTGAGAAATGCTTAACATAGTCAAAACACCATAGTTTAGAGGATAATTGAGTTATGAAACGTACCTGGAGCAAATATTTAATACAATGAAATTATTTGTAAAGCAAAAATAATTTTTTTTACTTTACACGAAAAGTAAAAAAAATTATTTTTGAATTGAATGAAAATTTTGCCCTGTCCAAATTCGTCTTCTGATCTCTTTGATAAGCCTATATATCTTTTTTGGAACAAGAATTCATATGTTGATGTGTATGTACTTATTATACTGTTATATGCTATACATTCGAACAGATTATACCAAAATTCAAATTTGTTGAAAACCACCAAATAATTTATTTTCATAATATGGAGGTGTTACTAGTATATATGGGCACATAAGCTAAATATATTATTATAATGTATTATGGTTGTCAAATCATCAAAGGAAATATAAGAAATATATGCATAACAGAACATAATTTACATTTCCATATTTTTAAAACAATATTTCACAATATGAAATTAGCGTAAGGGACGTAATGTCATAGGTTATTTGACAAATTTTGGAACATTTTGAAATGTGTTGCCTAATTTCTGAAAGCTTCACAAGCTTAATATTGTAACAACTATTTTTACTGATATGTTGTGAAGCTGGTTACCATTACCGGCATGTAATAAATATATACCAATTTTCCTCGTGTAAACAATTTAATAGTACACACATCCCATCCCATACGTTGGAAGATTCTATCAGATTTTTTAACAATATTGTATTTACAAGCTTATTTAATTTTTTTCTTTCAGCATCCTACGTCAGATGTCATATGCAGCTGATTAAGAATATGATAGAAGCAGGTGAACTGGGTCAATTTTCAATTTTCAAGTTGTTCAACCTGCGAGCGTCATTGCTGCTCCATTTTTTAGGATTGCTCACAAATTACTCTGTTGTTCTTATTCAGTTCATGAACGTCGGTGATCTATTTTAACTTGGAAATTATAATTTAGTATTTGGGTTTGCAAGTTCCTTGTTATATCCGTGCAGATTTTAAATAGTGTCTCATTCATGCACAAATCCATCCATTGCTTTTCACCTTGTAAAATGTAAAAACCATAATCATTAGTTGTGTAAAATTATACACCTGCTTTTAAAATTGTTTTTCTTTATAAAATTTTTTGTCAAATGGAATTAAATGAAAATTGAAATAAAAATTTTGTACCCATTTTTCTAAAAAATTACTTTTTACCCCTTTATTTCCAATACATTTTTTAAGAATAATCCTAAATTAATATATTTAATTTTCCATATTTCTCATTTTTAGAATACGTACTAATTTTTGCTAAACTGCTTTCAAATGTGTTTTATCTTAAGAATAAAAAACATTATAAATGGAGTACACACCACAATATGGTCACACATAATGTAACTTTTATATTTATATACCAAAATCATACAATACTTCAATCATTTGGCAGTGAATATGGGCCAGCTTATAACAAGCCATGGAACTCATATATTTAAACCTCAAAGTCATTGTTCCCAAGTTTAGCATGAATTGGATTGGAATTGTTGGTTAATATTTTAATGGCAAAAAAATTGGGAAGTTAGACCTAAAAATACAAAAGAATATTTTTCACTTTTGATACCATGTTTTTTACAAATTGTAACAGCAACAACATGATTTTTACATATACAACGTATCAGCACTGAACACATAACATGTATAAAAAACACTCATGCCACAATAATGTACTTATAATTAAAATTGATTGTAAACAAAGTGTCCTCAGATAAAACGTGAGTATTTCCAAATAACATTAAAAATTACATTTGTTTGTGATTTGTCTTAGAACTTACAAGTGTTATGACCGCAAGTCCATTTCTCATTTAAGAAGTAAATATAGCCATGAAATTATATAGACGTGAACTGGAATATATTATATATATAAATATATATATATATATATATATATATATATATATATATATATATACACCGTTGTAAATATATTGTTTGTCCAACATCGTCTTTTTTGTATTTAATGTGACATCCACATGCTTAGGTACAATATGTGGACTACAAATTGGAGACTGAGCCTGAGTCCGTCCAGTCTTTTCTAATGCAACATTGCCACACAGTGCAATTTATGTTTGTCTGCCTACTTTTCTCTCAACTTTGTGAGAGATGGTTTATCATTATTTTGTTAAATATTGTTATTATCTTCTTAAGATGCACACATCTGTACACCTAGCTTGATTTGTAATGTCCATTATTTAAACTAGTGAAATTTTGAATAAAAGCAGTCGTAATAAAAACATTATTACGTTAGCGCTAGTCACAGGCATATGTTCCACATTTTCATTTTCTTCAAATGAGCTTTACCAGCTCTAGGTATCAATATTCAACCTTGACCTATCAGTATGCAAGCTAATGTAGATATATACTATCTTGTTTATATACTATCCTATTATACAGGTTATCTAGTTACTTATGATAGTACTGTAAAGATTGTTTAGTTACTTATTATTGCCATTAGACATTGATTGTCAGGCAACATTTAAGTAAAAGATTCAAGACTGGTGTATTGGTTGTAGTGAGGCCATTGTAGGGTCTGCACACGGTCCTTTGAATTAAGTCCCGTTTACTTTTTGTAAGTGGTTACTCAAAGCAATTAGTGTATGCCAAAAAAATAAAAAAACATGAGAGAATTAAGAACAAAATTAAGAGAAGCAAAAGAGACAGTAAAACACAAGAGAATAACCAAACTAAAATAGACGAATAGTGAAAATAAAACGACAAGTAAATTTTTGGTTCCAAGGAAATTAAAAGTGAATCAAATAAAATGTTTTACAGAAACCAAGAATTTGAAACTGATAGTAGTATAGAGATTCAGTAGATACTAGTAATAATATCAAGCACAGATGTGAAACTTATGTATCGTCCAAGGAGGATTACTTTGTAAAATCGACTTTTTTTCACATACGATGTATATGCACAAGTCAAATAGGTAAAAACCTGTACATTTTCTGATAATATTTCAAGGATAAATCACCTTAAGGATGCAATAAATTATATCGAAAACTTACCGGAACTAGAACCTGTAATTTATTCTGGCCTTAAAACACCTTCAATGATCCAAAACAAAGAAACGATATCTAGAGATAGACAGTACAAAAATATTTTAGTATACTCCTAGTCCCCCACTAATGGAAATTGCTAGTATTTTCCCTGTCGAAGCAAAGGATTCTGACCTATTTATTCCATCTTTTGCCTAAAATCAACTAATATTTCCGGATTTTCATAGATGTAATTTATAGAGAATTCAACACTTGTTACAAGATGCATTCAATTTGTCATAGTAATAGTGAAAGCATCCCATCACATCACAAATAATGATACAATACCAGGCAGCCATTGCCATTTTATATACCTACGTGTAAATTGTATCGTTTATGGCGACGTTCTTAATTCACTAAGTGGCACTATTTCAAAGTATGATGACATCGGTAGAGATACAACTTTCTATCCTACATCAATGGAATAGTCCAGTGTTTCAGGTGATAAAGAGGTATCGAATAATAACTTTATATGGCGCTGAGCATCAAATCCAATAGCGACGTCATGGCCTAGAAGAGTTCCAGGTGTAGTTTGATGTTGTCTGATGTATTTTTGTAGTCTCCCACTTTATAATTTGGTCTGTTACTATTTTTTATTGGATAACCTGATATTACTTTCTCATTGACAATTTTTCAACATTTTCCTCACACATAGACCCATTTTTAGCCAAAGTGTTCACCTGATTATTTTAGTGACCGTTGGAGGTAGTGAGCTCCACACTCAGTGATATGATTAGGTTTTCTTTTTGAGAATTTGGTGAGAGAAAATGAAAAGCAATTTAATACTGCTGTATTCACTGGTACAAAAAATTTTATTTCATCTAAATAAAAGTTTTACTTGCAAAAGCCTTACTACTGCCATATGTAAAAAAGCCAATTACAGAGCTAATATTACGAAATGTATTAAATCTATGAGAAAACTAACTTTTATCTGCACTTCAATTATTTGCCATGTGTAAAATGCTCAAGTTTTTATTCTAGGGGATAACTGTGGCAACACAAAAAGACATGACATCCATCATCCAAAACTTAAAATATCCAAGTTGAAGCACAAAAATTTCATAATACGTTACCTCAAAGTAAAAAATAAGTGAAAAATTGAGGAGTTTCTTAAAATGAAACCAAATGGCATATCCTTAAAAGCCAAAAAAGCTCCATTAATCTGTTTATATGGTGCTCAATATTTGCGTATACATGAACAAAAACATTTCATTAAAGTTATTTTGGGAAAAATTAGAGAGCTGGTCAAGTTACTTATAGAATTAAAAAATAAAACTCTTGTTAAGGATTTAATAGATTGTTTGAAACCTCAACATTATGACTTAGTTATTATTAAAACAATGCTACAACATTGCAATTATGACAACATATAGTTCTCTGTTTAAACTATTTACTACTGTGTATTACTTTCGAACATACAATGACTTGACGAACTTAAAAAATCTTACATAGCACTTCCCAAGAGTGTAATAATGACAGTAAAGCCTACCAATAATTTGACAGCGTCGTTTCTAACACTAAAAAAACATTAATGAAAAATTTCAAACATAATGCGATCAGGATAAGAGGTTGAAGTGTACCTGAATTTTTCACTAAACGAAAACGAATGTGTAATTATATACCTTATGAAAATAAATATTTATTTGCCAGGCTTGGATGTGAAAATCCATTGTGTGGGTGCAAGCATTAGAGAAAAATTCTAAGTCATGTGGGCTCAGAAATCCCAAAGCCATAACCAAGACAAAGCTCAGGAAACAATTAGCTACACTTATTCAAATGATAAATTTAAAAGATTTGGATATTGAACAACTGGCGAACTTTACAGGGCAAATACAGTCTACACAGACAGAATTATAGATTACGTGACGATGTTTATCAAATGGCTAAAATATCAAAGCTGCTGTTGTTAATGGAATGTGTGAACGCTGATATTCTTAAAATAAAGTTTTAGATAAAATTAAAATATATTTACAGTAAGATTTGTTTTTGAAGTAAAAGATGAGAACAATTTTAATGACCACCTAGTGAAGTACCATGTTGCTATGCCACCTGAGCAGCCCAGGAGAATTCATATTACTGACACTGCTTCTGATATATAAGAAATAGCTCATCTTACGGATGGTACCAAAGTTGCAGAAACTATGACAAAAAAAATCTAGTTCCTAGGAAGTCGAAGCAAAAAAAATATAAATGCAGAAATTTAAAAAAAACAAAAAAAACTAAGGTATCAACGAAAATGAATGTGAGGAACTTTGCAGTAAACATCCGGACATTCTGCACAACAGATACTTGTTAAAGATAATAGTTTTTATCGAAAACACATAGAAATTCTTTATTCAAAACGACCGTTCAAATGTTTTTTAGTTTATCTGCCGAAATGCCTTTTTTTCAAAATAGATGAAAAAGTGCAATATATATTAAATCTTACCGAGATATAAATTGTTTGTGGTAAATAATGTCGCTAACATTATTTGTAGTGTTAACCCACTTAAGTAATTCACAGTCATTCCATTTGTAGATATTTGTAGACTTTTTCCCTAATTTCAATTAAGGTCAGTTTGTTTTTTGTCCTGACACAATGAGATTTAAGTGCTTTGGGTCTTATTAATATATTTTGTAAAATAATATATAAAAAGCATGTTGGTGGGCTATACTTCAATACAATTATAATAATTTTTATGTTATTACAACTTACTATTTTTTAAATCTTTTATTTTTTGTGCTGAAGTTAAAATGTAATGATAATTATGATGATTATATATTGGGTTGGACCTGATTGTGACTTATTATTCAATGTGACTTATTATGCTATGATTTCATTTCATCAGCTATGGAGAAACATAATAACTATTTGTTATGGTCATTAATATATTCATAAATAGGTAAATAAATGAAATCACCAAACCTGTTTGAGTAGGGTTTTACTACGTCACCTTTATTATGTCACGGGATTTTTACGTCACATTTATGATTTAGTAATTATAACATTGCAATATCTCTTGTGGATGCAAATATAGGAATATTACTGTATTCTGTTTTTAATTTTGGCTTCGTTTAATGACCTTTTCCATAATTCTAGTCTTTTGCAATAATGGTATCTCCCAAAGAAAGATCATTTTCACAAATTTCAATATATTTTCATTACATATCAGCGCAATGACTTTACAGATTTAAGATAAAGAAAAGGATACCGTCCTTTTTCTTTTTTTTTTTTGAGTATATAATACACGAATCAATTACAGTAGAAATAAGAATATTTCAATGGCTAGTAATTCGCATCTAAAGGACATATAAAATACTTGGAACAAATATTTGTAATACATTTATCTTTAGTGGTAATAGACAAGTTATATTGATCATTTTTTACTAACAATAATAAATATAAATTCATTGATTTTTATTCATTTACAATGATTTAATTTAGGCAACTTCTCCTATTTAATTTAAATATTAGCTTTAAGGAAATTTAATTGAAACCCAACTATTAAAGTTTGCTAGAAACATATTGATCATATTTTTACTAACAATAATAAATATAAATTCATTGATTTTTATTCATTTACAATGATTTAATTTAGGCAACATCTCCTATTTAATTTAAATATTAGCTTTAAGGAAATATAATTGAAACCCAACTATTAAAGTTTGCTAGAAACATTCAGAAAACCAAGTAGCGGTAATGTATTTTATGTGAAAACACGATGGATAATGAATTTATCTACTCTTGTTATCAACAGCAAGTGATTGAAGTCTCCCATTTTCTAAAAACTACTGCAAATTGACTGCGCACACGAGGATTCTGCTACTTATGATTCGCTCAGAGCTTTAATGTTAATAACAATTGTTACTTAATATTGTTATTCTCGTCCTTTATTCAACTAAATGTTACTGATTGGACTAGTCTGACGAACAATGATCACAAATGTGTTGATGCTTAGAGGAATTAAATGTAACTTGATAAACCCGTAACACCATATGCACACGCAACACTGTCCTTTATTTATTTGTTTCTTTCCATCTCCCACCAATAGCCAAGTAATATAAACACTCAAGCCACTATAAGCAGGTCATGGGTTTAAGTGTCATAAGAAGATTTAAAAGTTTTGAACCTCATAAATATTATTGTAAATTTAGACAATAATAGAGATAATAACTTGCAATTCTGGTCTTTCTCACCATTTGCCGTAATTTTCTTCCTAAGTGGTCATCTTTTAATAATATTAAGTCGCATTTCAAACACATTAGCTCACAAATGTCTATGTGTTTAACTTTATGGTTTGTTATCAGTAAATGTATCTTAAAATGAGGTAACTTAATGATAAATGATGTTTCCGCTTAATAGCATTTCACCTTAAATAATTCACACAGATAAAAGTTGGTTCCATTAATATGTAATTGAAGGAAAAAAAGAAGCAACAGATTCAATTAGCAGAACTTAAAGATATTTTCTTGTTATTTACTAAGAAACTGTGTACATAATTAAATGTTCTTTTAAACCAACATTTCGACAATAATTTATATAATTTTTTATGTGTTGTGTCCACCATGTCATTTAGAACTATAAAAAAATTTAATTTAAGTGATAAAAAATTTATAAGGATTATCACTTTTCGTTATTTTATTAAACCTGAATCTTATTTTCTCTTTATTTCAATATTTCAAAAATAAGTTATTTTAAGCTCATTTTTCTTTTTATTTTTGAAGATTGTCTCGAATCAACACTTAACACCAAACAAAGTAAAAAAGAAATCAAGTGTATTTTAAAAGGACACATTTAGTTAAGTGTAAAATTAAACAACTTTCTAATAAAAATCAACTAGATGGCTATGTATCAATTCATAGAAATAAAGAAATTATTTTAATGAAATTTTTTCGTGTCCATTCAAAATTAATTTTCAGACAATTAAAATGCAATTAATTGTATTTGTCCCTCGTACACCGTTTCTCATTATCGGATTTCCATTAGCAATGCAGACAAAATAGATAATATAAAACCCTATGAAACTTATCGTATTGACTGGCGTCTGCCATCGCCATTATTTTACTCATTTATCAACTATGTGGCAATCTATTCTTACCACTAGAAACATGGAATACATATCTTAAATTAATCGACCAGTAGACTGGGCCACGGAATTTTAGTTAATTATTCTGTTTCTATGAGTCGATTCATGTATATGTACTGCACCCGACAATTAGTTTAAGTATTTGTATTATTGGTATAATTACTTCAACATTATTATGCATAATACTGAAATAAATGTACTAAGAGATTTATTAAATAAATAAACACCTGCTTATTGTTAATAGATTTTTAACTATAATTGATTGCTATTTATAGAAATCAAATATACTAATTTGACTTTAAGCTATAATATCTAAGTATAATCACGATGAAAGTAAAAAGGAAACTTAAATCTTCCCAATATTAACAAAATGCAAGGTCATAGCTTTTACATATGGCCTAGTCTAATAATAGAAATATTTTCAGACGAGACGGAAAAAATCAATAATAGATAATTACTTTAATATAGGAAGACAAATTGTCTTGTTTACCTTGCAAAAGTAGACTAAGCTATTTCATTTATATAAATAGGCTACATTACCGACGGTCGTTGTCATTTTCTATTGGTATTTAGGAGAAGAAACAGTCAATTCAGTGAAAAATGTTGTGTTACAGTTTAAAAGAGTCAATCCACTTTCTAGTTGCATTGCAGTCTATTCTAGGAGTAAACAGATTTTCAGATAAGTTAGAAGAAGAAGAAATAACATTAAAAACAATTTTCAAGAAAATTTACAGTTTGTCAGTAATTTTTCTCGTTATCTCGGGTACCGGCACAAGCATATGGTCTGACCACATTTCTTCTTACGCTGAAAAAAGTATAGTAGAGTGGCTTTTCCAAATATGCAACGTCTTCAGTTTCATATTAGTTTTGTCAATTGATATATTTTGGCAAAAAAATCTATTTGCTGATTGCTTACGACAATTTGATAACATTTCTGTATATTATAGTAATTTGTTTAAAACAAAATGTCTTAAGAAATTAAAAATCATGACGGTATTGGGCATAATTATTATACTTGCAAGTCACTTACCGTCTTTCATCATTAACACCCTTGAAAAGCAGAGCATTTTCTCCATAATCACATATTTCAGTATATTTACTAACCGAATGGAACTGTTTCTAATGTGTCTACTTACATTTACTATTATCAAAATGTTAAAAGCGGTAAACGATTACCTGGGACGTATGAATCGAGAAATATTTCGTAATAATGCAAATCATTTAGTATTACCCAGAGTGACAGACTGGAATGAATTATATGGGACTAGCCATTTTGACCTTTCAGAAAATCCTGCTTACATATCAATTTTGCCAAACATGTTAATTATAGTAAATGAAATATGCAGTACACTCAATAAAATGTTTAAATTACAGGTACACTGGAACAATTTGAAATAAATAAAATATTTGAGGATTTTTTTCTGTTCATTTAATCACTTAATTTCTACTTCAGGTACTTCAGCTTGTAGTATCGACTTTTCTTTCGTCCATTAAAGGTATTCAACTGGTGTTAGACTTGTATGTGCATGATGTAAGTAACAGTGATTTTATAGATGTTGTTGAAATAATAAGTCTGTCTAAATAATAATTAATTTTGTGTTCCTTTAAGTGATTTTCTACTATCTTTACAACATTTCAGCAACTTTGGTCACTAGGAATGATTAACCTTATTTTATGGCTGATAATTTGTGTTGCTGTCCTAACCATTGTCTGCACCTTCAGTGAGATGTTGGTTCTGGAATTTCGCAAGCTGAAAATAATTATCACAAAACTGAGACTTTCGCCTCAAATGTGTAAGTATTTACTTATGTACCTTCAAAACATTAATTTGAAATGGTATTATTAGCATTCATCACCTCATACTGTTTGAATGAAAATGGTGTTATCTAGGTTCAAATTTGTAAATGATTCATACTGAACTTCATTTCTTTACTAATTTAGTAATTTTATCTAACATATGAATGTGAAAATGTGTGTAGGTTTTTTTTCTGGTAGTCATTATCTTTCACTTTTCAGTACCGGTCAGTCACAAGCATCACAAGCTTGGGATAGCGATTATGATTCTCCACAAAATATATCTTTTTTATTTAATCTCTTTTCACTTAATAATAAGATCTACAAAAAACTTTGTGTAAGTGATAAGCGCCTAAGTGACATGATTTGATTTGTCATCTTGAATAAATAGGCTACCATACAATCTACCATCAGATATATAGACAATCTATCTACATAAATCTATTTATAACCAAGAAGGTACAGCCCAGTGGTAGATAAACTTGTTCTGACTAGTACTAAAAGAATTTTTTTTTTCAATCACTTAATTTCATAAATCAAACAATTGTCTACATAAATAGAATAGCAATTAAAAAATAACAGAGTGGAGACTTAAATGATGCTCATTATGAACAATAGGGGCTATATAAACATTTTCAAAGTGAGTAACATAGCTACTCGCTTATAGAGTATCATTCCTCTTTAGTAACACATACTGATTACATGAATAAACTCTTGAGGTCACATTGTCCATTTAAAATAAATTGTAAAACCAAATATTTAATTTGAGTTCAACTAAAGTGAAATCGAAAGTGGAGTAATATTTTTTGCAATAAACTCACTATATACCAGCTTTTCTTGTAAACCTACCACTAAATCTAAGCAGACACCTAGACACTAAATCTAAGCAGACACAAGTCACTTATATTTAACATATACATAATTTTAGTAAACTGATCCTGAGCTATTTTAAATACATATGTCCGCTGGTGAAATTTAACAGCTCAATCTGGTTTGACAAATGTACAGAAATATTTATCTCAATTGCTTAAAGGAATGTCGTGTATCAGAAATAGCCTTAAATTTATTAAGATCTTATAAATAAAACTATGCCAAGTCAAATCGATTGTGGTTACAAAATAAAGAGAATAAAATGTACTTTTGAATAATGCGTAGCACAGTGTGGACAAAATAAAGCTACAGTGTAATAAAGCCGCAAGAGAAACTGACTCTGACACTCTCCTAACTGCTATTATTTATTTTTAAACCTTTTTTGTAACCGTCGTTGTGTAGATCATTCTGTACTAGGGGTTATATTTGCTTACTGAGGGAAATCGCAGTAATTTTGTTTATTTTGGAAAATGATATCAAGTTTCTTACATTCTATACATAAATATTTTGTGTTATACTTAACTTCAGACAGCAAAGAAGTCAACTTGATGCTTTCCAATTTACTTGATACTTTCCAATTTTAAAAAATACCTTTGTGTTTGCCTGTATATACACATATGTATATATATATATATATATATATATATATATATATATATATATATATCCTCAACCTCGAGCACATACCTCTACCTCAACACATTTTGATTTGTTAATTAATTAATTAACAATTATTTATAGTTTTATGAATTAAAAAAAATAAAGTTTTGTCACGATTCCGTGACAAGTTAATCTAAGTGATATTCTTATTTAAGTCCAAATTAGTAAATTGCCTTTATCACTGTGTCTGGATGGTCGCTGATTATTTCTACTGTAAACAATTCATCAAATTTATTATATTGATCATTAAAGTTAATTAGTGAAAACCACATCATGGGATTTACAGAAAAGAAATTGATATATGCAACATTAGAAGCAACAAATAACATTTTGTATATTTTCAAAAAAATTAACAACAATGGCATCTTTTATTTAATTTTTCAAATGTCTGCTTTTGAAACATAAAAACTACTGAACGTACAGAACATTGACTTCAGAGAATCTAAATTCTAATTTTTGGAAAGTGACCTATTGACTCTACATATAATTTGAGTATTTATCTACTTGAATTTAGCCTACTTTGTACAGTAAACAGCAAAATTTGAGGGAAATATTCTGAATGAAATCAGACTATTTTTTGCAGTCTTGTGCATATTGCTCTCCTATTCAAATTGAAATAGTAAGCTGTGTGGTGAAAATGTTTCATTGAAATTGTTCAAATTTATAATGCCTATTAATTTGTATATTTACATATACATACGGCTTGTAGATTTATAGATTTATATGGATATTTTTTTATTTTACATAATTTATTGGTACCTTTGTGTATGTATAAACAAATATTCTACTCTATTTTTTGGATTATGTTTAAGATGTTCCTATTATTTAAGGTCCTTCACTTGATAATTCATTGGCAAAACTGGAAGAAATTATACATCGGGGCAATGGCGGAACTTTCACAGTGTGTCAGCTCTTCGACCTGCGAATATCGTTGCTGCCTAGTTTTTTCAATCTTGTTATTACATACATTATTGTAGTTGTTCAATTGATAGGCTTGCGTTCGAGTGAATAAGTTTCATTTTTGTAATTATTAATTATGTGAATATTTTAACTTTTTATTGTGTTAATATTATTTGATTAATTTTTTAATAGTCCCAGTTAATTCATACTTATATTTTTAAATTTTCTTCTTTTTGTCTACATAATATTATGAACAATATTTCACTTAATGAATATTTTGATTATGCATTATTTTACTTATAACTTTTGATTATATATTGGTCGATGATATTCTAAGTTATTTTGATATAAAATACGTTTTTCCATTGTTAATTATGTAACCACAAATTTGTTTGGTTTCATTTTTAAATCACTTTACTTTTTAACTTATCATTTTTTATAATTTTAACAATATTTATTTTGTAAAATATAAATATAAAATAAATTCTAAATTATAATCTTTTTTAGCTTTAACAGTAGAAGATAAATAGAAAACCAACAATTTATAGTTGAAGCATTATAAAGACAAAATTATACATGATTAGTGATGTAAAAGCAAATGTTAGTAGGTTTTGTTTTCACACCATGTTTATATTAAAATGCAATAAAAATTATTAAAAAGATATTTGTAACATCCAAAAAATTGTCATATTTTTCAGTTTTCCCTAAGTTATGTGTCACATTTAAATAATTGTTGATGTCAAATTTGTGAAATGAGTGTACTTTAAATACGGAATTGACAAACATACTAACCACAAGGATTTTAAGAGTTGTCTTTAATTTTTCACGTTTCAGCACCTTGCGATTTGTCAAGTGTAAAAACCTTCCTTATTACATAAGCTATTTCAGTAGTACATTTCTATCTTTAATGTCAATAGCGAATATTTAATTAATTTCATATAGAGATTAAGAATTGAATGCTATATTTGTAGGGAATCTCAACAAAAATGTGATTACAACGTCTCCACCATTCAGCCTCAGACAATGGATATACAAGTTTTAGATTAATACTTATTTTCTAAATATTAAATACAATTATATTCAAAGTTGAACATTAATTTAATTCAGGAATATATCATATAAGTTGAATAACTTGCATGACATGTCCTTTTTAACAAGTCAATTTGACAAAATGGTTTTGAATTTTCAAATTATTCATTAATTTTGTCTCAAAAACTTCGCAAGGACGATAGTGTATGATTAAAAGTAATGATAAAACGATCATTAGGGTTTTTTACCTTGCAAATTGTTTTATTATTGTCCAATTACATTACATAAAGCTTATTCTAAGTCCTATTAAGATTAAAGCTTTTATTTATATTCCAAGTAGTTATTTTCTAATATGTAATATATAATGATTAGTAGATAATCTGATTAAAGATGTAATTTTGCATGTTCAAAATTAAATTTTTTCCAAATAAAATTATTTACAACAATAAATGTAAGTTTTTTATATTGAAATACAATTAGATCTTAACTGCAGCAAATTGAAGTTGCAGTTTTCGTATTTAGGTTAAACACACGAATATATTTACAGTTCTACATTAACAAAGTATTAAAGGGGTGGAATAAGACTTGCTAATTTTTGGATCCAATAGTAAAATTACCACTAAAGTAGTTTAATGTTTCTATTGGAAATCCTAAAGGTAACAAAATATAAAATCTCCATTTTCCCGAGTAAAGATTATTATGTTAATTTGATAATTTATTTCATATTAATACTATTTATTTTAATTCCAAAATGAACATGAGTGAGCATGTGTTTTGCTTCTTTTTGTGGGTATTATGTTTATACTTATGTTTCTTTGTTTTCTTCCCTTAACATCAGATATAATACTTATCTGGCTGGGCTTTTCTGTGACAATTTTCTAATAGGTTCTTACAAAATTATTTGTAACATTTGATGAATAAATCATTAATTGATTTGAGTAATAATTTGAAGGATTGTTTAAATGAACTAATACGTCGAAAGATCAGGATACAAAATTCTTACAAAATAATTATAGTCAATTTGATACAAAAGGATAAAACACTTTCAAAATTATCAATAGACAGAGAAACGGGAGTTTGGAGGAATACAGCACAAGCAAACGGTTAGAGAGATTAGGTTTTGTTTTATTAATGAAGAAAGAACCTTATCACACTTTCATTGCCTGAAATGCAAGTGAGATCATGTGTTGAACAAAAGTAAATTAAATGAAACTATGTGATGTAGTATTATTTCTACATTCTTTAAGTTCTTTACCATGACCTAGGTTTCGTTGTATTACAGCATCTTCAGGTGGGCTATTAGCAAAGATTAACTCTTAAGAAATTCCAACAGAATTTATGTATCACAAGAAACGATAGCGGAAGCCGGGTTTGTGCGGGTTTACCTTCACAAACTCGGCTTATTCCCGGCCGGATTTCGCTAATGTTTTGTGTAATATTTAAATGCTGTTGAAGGCCCACCTGAAAATGTAATACAATGAAACCTAGGTCGTGGAAACAAAATTAAAGAAACTAGAAATAATATTACATCATGTAGTTTCATTTAATTGTGAATAATGTATTTCTACAAAATTAACGCCAAATATATTCAACAAAAGTAAATGTTAAGCAGTATGGTCTGTATATGTATATTTAGTCTATTTCTAGTTGATTTAAGCTTATTTAAGAAGGATTATAAACACTTGTAGAATAAAGTAAAACTGAAAACAATTTATTTAACTTGTTGAACGTTTCAACACATTTGCATACTTTGTGCAATCTGAATAGTCATGATCTCATTGGATCACAATGTTAAAGACGCTCAGTTACTTGTGTTGTCTGAATTTAAACATTCCCCCTTATCAGTTCCGCCAATCTATTATTATTTTAAAAATCAATCATAAATATTCAACAATCTAAACTTCTGCAAGGGAGTCGTTGAGATACCAGATAATTATAATCTGCATAACTTGAGCACAAAACGAAATGACACGTTAAAGTATATTAATGAAATATTAATAAATGGTATAAAAGAAGTTGAAAATTTAAAAATATAAAATATTCGCAGACCAAAGTGTAAAGTAAATTTAATGAAAACAAATTTTTATTTTTCTAGAAACTTTTCAAACCCAAAAATTTCCTTGGAAAATTTCACGAAAATATTTTAAAATTTCAATCCAATCTGTAGTTAAGGCCATTATAAATGTGTCTATAAGTGTCGCTCCGTTCATTAGTTTTGAGAAGAAAAAACTATGAAATTGAAAGTGTCACCCAATTTTCAACTGCTTAAAATAAAATCTTTTTTACTTAAATAATGGTAAAGTGACATGCCAAAATGTTTTATCACTGATTCTTCAACTTCAAAAATATTAACACAGATTTTTTTGTGTTATTTATTTTAATATTAATTATATATACGCCTTCCTGTTTTCATGGAGTAGTTCCATTAAAGAACATAAATAAGTGGTGAGTTCGTTATGTTGTGGTTGAATGTTGTAAGCAGTCTGTTGTAAGTTGTAAGCACTATTTGATTCTTAAACACAAGACCACTGTAACTCCTCGAGTTTTACTTTTCACTTCAATTTTTTCACAGTCATGGTGAATTTTTTCACGGTCAGTCCAATAGAAACATCAAACTACTTTAGTGGTAATTTTACTATTGTATCCAAAAATTAGCAAGTCTTATTCTATCCCTTTAATACTTTGTTAATGTAGAATAGTAAATATATTCGTGTATTTTTAAATTGTTTCGGCTTTATGTTTATCCTTCCAGTACTAATAAATTATTCGTAAAATTTTATATTTTTTTGGCTTTCCTCTATATTAAATTGAAAGTAAATATAAAAATCTAAAGCTGCCCTAATTGGTTCATTTCCTTGATTCTTTTCTTGAGGCTAAAATTTGTTTCTTCTTTCAAGGAATTATATTTACCTTTTATCATAAATACTTTTAAAACCAACAATCCAAATTAACAAAATTAAAAAGAATTGTATTAACATAATACCAAGGACAAATATATAAGCCAACTATATAAGTAATACCAAGCTCAAAACCAAAGTCATTATAATATTTCCAGGAATCAAAGGTTCTATTCATAACTATAAAAAAGCACTCAAAGAGATAGATCCGTGGTGACGAGTGCAATCACGTGTGTGGCCGTTCGGGTTACTCACTCTCTAACTCGCATTCCCACCTCGCCACGCATACTTCATATCACTGCCCCACTCTCACTTGTGGATTACCACCGACTGATTGAGCTGCAGGTATTTATTGACAAACATTTATTACTTTTTGATATTACAATAACTTTCAAAGCGTCGTTTGGGTGTGAAATGATAATTGCTTACGCAGAGATCCTCAAGAGATCATTTGTTATTAATTTACCTATTATTTATTGTTTTACCTTTCTGTCTTTCTGTAAACATCTACACAGTTAAGTATTTTTGCAGTTCTCTACTCAATAGGATTTGCGGAATACACTTTTTTAAATCACAAATATAACTATTGCAGGCTACATTTGACCTTATTTTGACATCATATAGGCAAAATTATGTGATAATATATAAATTTTAATGTTACCCATTTATCAAAATTGGTCACATATATATGTTTAATAGAAAAAAAAATAAGAAGTTAGGTATGCTAGTGTAGTACATGTGAAATAAAATTCAAAACCCTCTAATGCTTAATTTTATTTTTTCGCATTTATTTCTGTACTCCAAAACTAAAAAAAATAATTTTTAATTAATGCCTGAATGAGAAAAAATTGGTTCACATGTATAAAAGTAATGTATTTAGAAATGTAATTACTTTTCAAATAATTATTATAAAAAGATAATGCGATATTCTGAGCTACTAACATCCGTAATGAATTTTCATTTTTTCTCTAGCACTGTACATATAAAAACTATATTGGTTTTTGCATTTAAATGCCCACTCAATATATGCACGGCGTAGTCGAGGAGTATTTTATTAGTTCTTGGCGCCCTGAAATGAAGCACCTTTTCAAAAGTAACTATGTCAGGTAGATATAAATTATGACCAGAGTATTTAAAAGAAACAAATTTATTAAAAGAGTTATCAGTTGCACAGTATATTTTAATATTCTAAGAGTTGCAGTGGTTAACCTATTTGCAATTAATTTATGTAATGAAATTATCTAAGTTCATCTATTATAATCAAACCGAAACCCTGTTTAAGTTCATTATATATGCTTTGCAGTTTATTAACACTTTCAATTAATTAAAGCTGCTCGGACATATCGCATTGGCATAGACGTGAGTCATTACGTCAAATTAACAGGCAAATTAGTCATTAACAACACAATATATATATAGCAACAATGATAATGAGAATCCATTGATTTTACTTGTTAGAATTAGGCAGCGTTAATGTATGTCTGCAAATACTATAGATTACAATTTTTTTGAGTTAATTGAATATTAAGAAATATGTTAATGTATATGTGTGTATATGTGTCAATATATATAATTATATATATACATATATATATATATATATATATATATATATATATATATATATGCACTTATTTATGCTTGGTTACCTTTTGGTCAGTAATGAAATATGAAGGAGCGATAATTTTCCTAACTAAAATGCATGTAGCTTTTTTAAGATTTTTTTTCATGAAAGTTTTTTTAAACCTTCTTAAAATTTACAAAAAATAAATAAAACAAGCAAAAACGGAAATAGAAAAATAAAACTGAATGAAGTACGATGCCTAGTACTGAATGAAATATGATGCCTAATACTGGAGCACACACGCGGGAAAAGCACGCTGTTTCCAGATCAACACCCACAATCCCCAGTGTCTGGTGGTGCAACCTATTCATTATAGTCATCACAAAATAAAGAGCCACAGATAAATTGTAGACATGTTATATGCATATATGCAATGGGAAATTCAATTTTATTCGTTGAATTATTGCTCATAAATCTTGGTCAATAAGAATACTTCTTTTTGTGCAAGATTCATCAAAGCACCTGAAAAATTTGATTTATTCGATAATATATATATATATATGTATATTTATATACATATATATATATATATACATATATATATATATATATATATATATATATATATAATTCTGTTTATGAAAAATTTATCAATCACTCTTTATAAAATATTTTTTATTGATAGTGATTGATCAAACATAAAGAATGATAACAGAAGCCAAAAAACCTGTTTTTAGAATTTTTCTCTGTATATATTTCTCTGTGAAATCTACGGATTTCATGAAATTTGGCATGGTAATAGTACATGCCCAAGAGCAACACATCAAGAAAAAATTTGGATAACTTTTCTTGTTTCAAATTTCATACTCACTAAGTCGTAGGTACGGCTAATATGAAATACTCGCGGTAGGAATTGCGTCCAGAGTATTTTGCCTTCACTTAGTATCCGAAGTTGTGAGCTATATTTGTGGTTGCTTTTTGATGATCTAAATGAAACAAAGTTCATCTTGTAACATTAGGTTTGGCTTCGCACCTGTGACATCACATTGAAATTGGTTTCATGTCATTTGCGCAAAGTTTAATGAAAAAATGTTGAGTTAATTTCTGTGACAATCTGTTCTAAATTAGGATAAAAACTAGCCTGTGTTTTCATTGTAGTTTGTAGCTATACATAATGGAAATCTAGTTGTTTATATATGATACTCAAAGCAGAGACAGTAGACGGTCAACAATTTAAAAAAAACCACAAAATTTCATTATTAATCAATTTTCTATTAACTTTTTAAATTTTTTTATCTTTAATTTGCAGACATAACCTATGTTACCATTTTAAAACAGAAAGAAGGAAATAATAAAATTTAATAAATAGATAAATGTTTTCAAAAGGAGTCAGTACATTTACTGTAATGGCTTGATTTAAAACATAGATTTTATAGTCTATCAAGCTGTCACAAGTCATTAATTATTAAATCAAGCTGTCGCAGTCATCATTAAATAGAGAAATGCTCATAATAGTAAATTTTGTTTAAAGCATTCTAGAAATATTTTGACAAAGAATGTGTACATATTGAAAGCATATGTATAACATATATAGTAAAAACACAACATATAAAGGAAAAGAACAAATAGACGGATTTAAATCTACAATACATAAAATATTACTTTACTAAAATTATGTGGATATGTTAATATTATAATAATTTATACTTAAACAATCTTGACGGAAGAATCATTCCCAAACTTAAAAAAATATTGCTGGGCTATTTTGTCAATATTTTTAGATAAAAGGTTGCACAAAACATTTTCTAGATTTAAATTTTTTTTTAGTATCGGAATGTCCATATCTGAAGTTGAGTAACTTGAATAAGAAAACGTAAGATCACATGTAACAATTCATTTAATGCATACTTAACCAGTGAGAAGACATTCGATGAGCATTTTGCTCAAGAAAATGTAAATTTTGATCGACATTAGCGATACCATAGTGTCTCAAATGTCTAGATAGCTTCCTAACTATTTATCACCTTTCCCATGACCCTACTTGTATGGGTGTCAGTCCCACTGTGACTGTGTGGCGAAGTGTTTGTGAGGACTGTGTACCATCGTGAGGTATTTAGGTCATCGTGCATCTATCTACACAAGTATTTTTTCCTGAATAATTATAAATTTTTTTTAATTATCTATGTTTCTTTGTATTAAAAGATCAAAAGTTAAGTAAACACAAAAGTTCATATTTTATTTCAGTGTTTTTTTTATTTTTAGCTCCCAATTATATGGCAGCAGGTATCGTGCTCGAGATCATTAATCAGTGAGGGTTAGTAGCAGAATGCAGTGTTCATGTTTATTGAATTTGTTTATTCTAATCCCTCCTCTCATCATTACTACGAAATCAACGGCGTTAACTATTCTATCTATATTGACTGAAGACAGACCAGTGCCCAGATCTATTTTTGGTGTTAGCGAAAACAAGATAATTTCATCATATATACAAAGAAGAAAAAATTCTTATATTACCTTCACTTTACAATGCCGATCAAATATATCAGGAGTGAAGTAATGAAGCTAATTTAAAAATTTTAACATTTTACAATTCTATCCAACGAGGTGTGCACACTGTAGACCAAAGGAAAGAAAAATATTCTGTTTGCAAAAATTACTTCTAACTGGCCTATGTGACTATCTTTTTTAAATTTTTTATATAATAGTGTGTGAAACATTTATAAAGCTGTTTAGTAAAGGGATGTTTCGTGCTGGATTTGCATGCAAAAGAAATCTAGGGCGGTCTGAAGTTCATAATTGTTAAGCAGAGTCTAAAGACACACAGAACTCAGTAGGGGTTATGTGTTCCTACTGGATTCTGTGTCTTTACGAGATACAGAACCTAGTGGGGGTTCCTTGTAAGGCAAGATAGCATTCTATAAAACATATATTTTGTGCCGTCAGTTATCATCTACAAATGTCAATTTTTTACAATTCCTTAAAAAATTGCCTTAAAAAATAACATGTTACAATCAAATGTTTTTTACTTTCATATATGTTTTCACATAAAATGCACATAATTACCAAAAATATTATATAATATTTGAGCTAGTACATAATGCCTTTAATTGTTGTCCCTTCACAATAAGAAAAAGTAATATATAGTTCTATACAACTAATGATTTTACACTTACAAACTGAGAAGCATTGGATAGATAGGTGCATTAATATGCTATTTCAGCTATTTATTATATTTTTACAAGCTATTTAAAATTGGTGCACAATCTGTAAAGAGCCGACTAATAGTATTGTATAATAATTAGACAAATCCTAACAAATACTGATAAAGGAACCAAATTGTAATTGTTAAGTTAAAACAGATCACCCACATTAATGAACTGAATTATAACAACACAGTAACTTGTAAGTAATTCTAGATAATGGAGCAGCAACGAAGCTCGCAGACTGAATGATTTGAAAACAGTCAATTGGCCTAGTTCACCTGCTTCTATTATGTTTTTAATAAGCTGCATATGACCTCGGACTTTAGATGCTGAAAGAAGAAAATAAGATAAGTTATAATAAAGTATATTGTTTTTATAAGCAGATATCTATATTACGTCTAAATAATATAACAATAAATTATAAGCTTATATACAATATTGTATATCCTGGTACCTATATCTTGTTTGTTTCCTTACCTCACGCAATACACGACTGCTATGAGGACCTAGCTGCGATATATAAACATAACCTATTTTTATAATTGGTTTATGGTCACATGCAATAATTATAATACGTATATAAATGTTGTTTATATAAATATCTATAATTGTCAAAAGTTGTAGAATAATAATTATGGTTTTATTATATTAACTGTTTTCCAATCAACTAAATGGATTAAAACCTCACTTAATCAACACAAAGTATGGAATTAATTTAATACCAACCCAGGAGAGATGAGTACTTAGTTCAATTGGTAAGGGAGGAGGAGGGAGATTGAAACCCTTCAATGTCAGGGGCTGTTTTCATGTGTGGAAGCTAATAAAATATGAATGCCAACTATCGATCTAACCTCACACATTGACTGCAATGCAATTTATTTAATTAACTGTCATGATTTCTATTTTGTGCAATATATTTCCTGTCTGTCTACACATACATAATCGACTTTTACAGCGAAAATTATGGAATGCTGCATTGCTTTATTTTGCTAGCTACGTCTCTATATGCTTTTCCTATATGATCTCTTACTTTGTTATTTTTTAAGGCATTCTTTCATCTCATATCTTCATTTATAAAAATGGAGCTTATAATTGGGCATTGCATAGCAAATATGAAATATTTTTCTTTCTCAATGATTTCACGGTAATTCACGTGTGAAAATGGAATCATTAAATTAAGGTCATGTGTAAAATTTATCATTTAATAGTGGTAATATAAGAATTTTACATATGTATATATATATGTATATATATATATATATATATATCTATATATATATATATATATATATATATATATATATATATATATATATATATATATATATATATATATGTATATAAACATGCTAGAGTCACAATGTAGTCAGGTTTGTTTGCATGTCTTTTACAGATTATAAAAAATTAAATATTGTATACATAGTTTAATTCGAAACATAAAAATTTGCCTCCGTCTGCACTTTGTCCCCATGCCGAAAGAGATTGTTAATAATTTAAAAATATAGAAAATATTTACAAACTGAGATGTAAATGATGACACAGTTCAGTCAGTGTATATTTATTGCATACAAACATACCACTCCATGCTAAAGAAGACATTTGTAATGCGTAAAGTAAGATTGTTCACTTATGTAATTCTTCATTGACTTGCATTGATGTCAAATGGGATTTAGTAGTTTCTATCTGCAGATACAACTTTTCACATACAAGACACATGGCCACCAATGACACCACATGGTGGAATGGCCATACTATGTACTGGATTGAAAGTAATGTGTTCAATCTCTGAAATGTTCATTTTATAAATGAAATTATGCCAAAAAACAATGTAATTCCAAGATATAGGCTTATTTTGGGATATAATTGAATTCATTACTTTTAATTAAGTTTACATTTGGATTTTTTTTTTACTAATAACTTTTTTACTGGTATAAAAAATTCAAGCAGTCATATTACGTAAACAAAATAAATTTATAAATCGATTTTATATGTCAACCAGATGCATCCTCAGGTCATTCACCTGGAGCGAGTCTAATAATAATTTTGTTACATAAAATAAAAATATAGTAACCTGTGTTCACGTATTGCGGGTCGTAGGTATTTTTATGATAGTGCTCTACTCGTTTTTCTTGTCTTTTTTTATCCATTTAGGTTAAAATGTATTTAAACGATTATATATTATAATTGAAGAAACCATCAAAATGGTTTTTAAATGCTTCTTTAATTTTGTCATAAACTTTCCACGTAAATACATTCTTTATTGTGTGAAGAATTTGTTAGTTTATAAAACAAGTCTTCGACACTTAATGCTGCATTCTTTATGATTGCATTATGGTTTTCTGTTTATAGCTTTGCAGTTTATAAAACTTATGGTTGTTAGTTATGATAGTTAATAATACTTACATTATATTTTACATCTTCAAGGAAACTATATGTGTTAAGGAGTATGCCAGAGAATATTAGAGCGAGCGACGTGAATAGCTGAAAAATAATGTTGAAGGTTAGATTACAGCAATACATTAACATTATTGAAAGTAAAAATGTTATTACAAAACTTTCATTGAAATGTTCAATACAAACCTGAACTTCAAACATCTTGTTTAGATGATGGCATAGATCTAACAAACGTGTATAGAAATTAGATAATTGATAAATGGAATTTTCGTTGAGAGGCAATATAAATGTAAAATGATCATTGGAATTGGGATTGTGTTGAGGACTACCAAATATGGCATCAACAGATGGAGCCAAGTTTTCTCTGTTTTCTAATTCAAAGAAAACGTTCAATATTTCCATACGTTTTGTTATACTAAATAATATCAAACAGAACAATATTATTTCTAAGTCAAAGATAATGGAAGCAATGATATTGAATGTATTAAAAATGTACGTGTAGAGATCAGATATTATTCCTTCAGTCATAAAATCAAAAGTGGCATAAAGAATATGATAGAGTAGAAGAAGAACAATAATTGCAAAGTTTCGGAATGTATCGCATCTTAACAAATTTCTTCTATGCTCTGATTTGAACAGATTATCTATTTCCTCAAATTTCAGAATCAATTCTTCAAATACATTTTTGACACAAATTAAATCAATTAGCAATAAATGAATGGCATGAATTATCTGAAGCGTCCTGAAAACTATCAGCCTGCAGTTATCGCGCAGGGCCAAAATGCTTGAAGCAACGTGAAGCGCAATCAGCATTCCAATAATTAACATACTGTATATTTTCTGTGCCCATAATGTAAACCTGGCAGGAACTCGGTTAGCAGTTCTTTTGCAAACACCAAACATATGTTGATACACTAAAATTGGCCAAAGGGTATTTTCAATTGATTCGTTGACCATATTGACTCTCGTAAAATATTTTTTCCCAACTTAATTGTGCCGGACGTGTGTTTTATTGAGTGACCAAAGAACAAGTGACATTTACTTTACTGATTAAGTGTCCTTTGAGTCAACATTCATTAGTTTATCGCCGTGTGGAATCTTTTGAGTGCTTAATATGACCAAGAAAATATAATGTTAATGTTTTGATGTAGGAACTTTGTGAACCTTATACATATACACACATATATAAATATATGTAAGTATATATATACATATGTATAAACATATATATATATATATATATATATATATTTATGTCACAAATATATTTATAATTTATTTATGCTCAAGTTTGTGGGAAGAATGAAGAAAAAAATCCAATTTGAATATTTTAGTGCAATATAAATTTCTAAATGACAGTCTTCACTTTTTATGTTTTAGAGCACAGAAAATGGTAATAAAAACAAATCAATTGTAAGAAAATTTAACAAACACAAAATGGCAATATCACTAAACTAAGTCCGCCACTCGTTACATTTCCAAAGTGAATGTTTTTTTTCTTCAGGCAGATGTCAACTTAATATTTTTTTGTTGCAGCATATACAGCTTTTTCTTTTGTAACCAGGCATTTTCCAGCATTAACATTTCAGTCTTCAGGAGGAAAGTACTGAAATATATCTTATCTTAGGTTATGAGAGGAAATTATCAGTGTATTATCTCTTTTTTTTCGTTCAAATATGGACACTGGATGCAAAGGTTTATCACTTTTCCTGTTATTAACTGTATCTGCAAAGATTTTTGAAATTCATCAACTTTAGGAGCTTCCGTATTTTTTCCTGTTCTTCGACCGTTCTGTATGTGCACCTGACCTACAGTCAATAGTAATGATATTGTGATGGAAACAATTCTGAAGTACCATTTTTTGTTTACATTATTATTTCCCCCAGAAAATATTTAAGAAATCCACATCTGCCATATGGTGTTTTTAGGGAACGATTGTCCCATATCTGGGGCAATCTTCCTCTATAAACCTCTCTTTGTAACAAATGGGGTTTTAATTTAAAGATGAACTTTGTAGTTATATTTATTTTGTAGATATTTGTATTTCTTAACCAAAGAAACTATTTTGAACTATTCAACTATTTTCAAAACATAGGTACACTCTACCACATAATATCGACATAAATATAAGACAAATTAAAGTATGAAACAAAAGCTCTTCATAAATATAAGTTGAGGATACTCCAAGACCTGGTTAGAGTGCATCAAACATGATAAAATTAACATATGAAGCAACTCAAGCCACTAAATAGCTCAGTTAGGTCCTAAATCAAAATTTTTTCAAAAATAAAATGAAAGTTTCATGCTACAAAAGGTAACTTTGAAAGTTTTTAGAATATCAAAACTGCAATCAATTAACAAATTTGTAATTTATTTATTGTTTTCCAAAATTGTCTCCACAGCACTCAATCTGCGCATCGTTAATTCGATGGAACCAGTTGGCCCACTCTTACTTGGATGTCACATACAATCTGGAAATTGTATTCCTCGCATTTCATCATTCGATTTTATACGGACAATCAATGGCTGGTATACCAGTGTGAAGTAATTGTCCATTTATATTACAGAGCAATCATTGCGTAATAATTTGTTCTTCCGAGGAATAAGGCGACGATTTTTTTTTCCAGCGCTTCATTCTTTATTCACCAATGTAGGCCGCTCTTCACAAGGAGACACTCGCTATGCAACCTGCCCTTAAGTTTTAAATTTATAACAGTTTATCTGCTTTTCGTTAACTGTGTTAATGTCGAATATAGTATTAGTGTGACTTCCATCAAATTTTTCTAACCTTTCTTGACACTAATCAATGTGATGATGTTTTGGGCCTTTGGCACTATCATGTGGTATCCATCTAGCTAAAGGCTTCTGAACACTTTTCCACCATTGATTATGATGAGTTAAGTACAGGATTCTCTGTACTTAATTCATACCAATGCCTGAATTCGCCTGAATCTGCTGGCGATCTACACTCTTGTCTATCTTCATCATGTGCCATACATTGTTGATGTAACCTTCATCTGTCACTGTTGAAGGATGTCTTTCATGCACATATCACTGAGACCGGTATGGTCAAGCCTGAACTTGTTAAACCAGGTTGTAAACATTAGAACAGTAGGGGTTCATCATAAAGTGCTAATCAAAGTCGATCACAACTTTGTTATTGATTGAGCTTACAACAAAATCTAAGAAAAAGTTTTGAATAAAAATTATTTTGTGTTAAATTTATCTTCTGTTCTTTATAGATCTGTTGAAAATTTGAAAAATGCTGACTTGACATTTTTTACGTAAATATCATTAGGTTTCCGCACCTGGAAAAGAAAGCAAAATTAATTGTTATAATATCACTCATGTGTCTGTCTGCCTTTCACAACCGTTATTTTCAGAAATAGCTAACACTTAAAAATATTCATGTGGAAATTTTAGGTGGGGCAAATTAAGTACACAAAAATTTATTTTTATAATTCCATGTACTATGGGGTTTGTTTGAAAGGGCTAGTTTATTTTTTATCAAAAACTTTTTTTTTTAATTTTAGGTATATCTTTAAGACAAAATGAAAAAATATTTCCAGAAAAATATTTTCCCTTGCCCGTATTTCTAATATCGCCGTAGTCTTATAAATAATAAAATCTCATAATATTTTTAAAAGATCATTTTTTTTTAAATTACGCGGTCATCCTTTTCTTTTCACACCTGAGTGAAGCTACTTGCAGTTTAATAAAAGAAAATTAATATAAATGGTTTAATAGGAATACTTGTAATAAGATGTAGGAATACCTTAAATGTTCATAACTGACTAAATTTGTATGGAAATCTCATAGTTTTACTCATGCTCGACAGGGTTATTCATTCTGAATAGGAAAAACTAAAAAAATTAGATTATAGGCATATTAAAATTTGTAATATACCTTTTTATTAAAAATTTGGTGTCAACTAGGTCATAGTATGAAAATTCCTGTCTCTCGCTGTTCAATTTAACCATTAATACATATGCTCTTATATAATAAGATTTAACCGTGAATAGATAGATATATATGCTTTTTTTAATTAATTAAATATTTTCTTGGATGAGAGTTTTCAATTTGAATTTAACCAATTATTTTGTCTATGTTTACATTGCTTTAATAATTAATAATTGGTAAGACCTTTCTAATTGCTTTAATCATAACTTCTGGCAGAAAAGTTTCATAGTCATCGTGTTCCTAACTATTTTAAACTTCTAGCAACTGCATAAGGAGTTTTGACAGGTCTAATTTCATAATTTGCATCCGTTAAATTATGTTAATCAACATAAGTTACACAGTCACAGTTATTTTATAATAAATTAATCATCAAACAATCAGTGGAGCACCTATTCCTTTTTGTTTATATTGATATATATATATATATTTATATATATATATATATATATATATATATATATATGCTTTCAATAACAAATTTTTCCAAAATTGGGTTACTAGTTTCTGCAGCTCTGTTTTTAATAGTCAATATAGCAGTTTTTTTTCTAATAGCACCAACTGGATATCAACTATTACCTAACCATTGAGTTGGATAGTTACTCATATAACATTTATACCTAAGGGTGGCACAGCATCAGATATAACTATCTTCAGATCAATCGCTATTTTCAAATAGACATTGTGTATTTAAACTATCCGAAAGGTTTAGCTCCCTGGTTTAAGAGATTATGCCTAGGAAACATATGGACCCAATTCCATATCAGTTTTTCCATATAAACAGGTTAAGTTTGAAAATAAGCCAGAGAGTTTTAAACTTCCAGAAAAACGGGGAAAAGTTTAAACATTCAACCATGCTTATTTCATACCACACGAATTTACCATTTCTAAACAAGTAGCAATCGAAGTACAATCAATGGCTCTATAAATTACAAAAATGTATTTATTTGAGCAGAAAGACAAATATTGTATGCCACTTTTTTCATAAAAATTTGTTTGACTATCTTAACCTAGAAGTGCTCAAGAGCATGAATTCGGGTCCTAAAACAATATGAATGGTAGACACGTTGCAATATTTTTTGAGCAATATTGGATGTGTGCGGTACCATATTAGTCCATTTTGCTTTACTGTCGCGAGGGCTGAATGGTAAAAGCACATTAATAAAATAATTGTTTGGTGATTTCCAAGCTGTTCATTTGTTTCTATGAAATATCTTTAGTGAAACGTCATGATGAGGGTGCTTAGTTTATACTATTTTTGTAAATATTGTTATTATATATTAAAACAACCTTTATTTATTAGACATTATGTTTATTTCATTTGATTTTCAAAATATACAACAATTGTTCATTTCTGTATTCAAATATGCATATACACACATCGAACCATTTGATTCGATTGTGATTGCGTGTTGGTGCAATTTGCTAAGGTCAGTAATAAACATTGCATGCGGTGTTTGCATTTTGTTATGTTAAAATGCTATTTAATTTGTCTGAAACAATTTTTTTTTATTCTTGGTGTAATTGTTTATTTGACTTTTAAAATATTTATGACAACTAATACTGATTGGGTTTTCATTTATTGGGGAATGGTCAAATCTACATTGTGTAAATAAAACTTTCTAATCATCTGAGCTTAAAATAGCAATACAAAAAATCATATGATCGTTTTGTCTTGTTTCAAAAAAATTTCCAAAAATTAATCAGTTAAGAGCTATGCGTTCTTAACTGACGTTTATAACTAAACAGCGGGCAAATATGAAAATAATATTAACGTATGAGATTATATAACTTTGTTTTGTAAAGTTTATGAAACAATATTGATGAGTAATTTAAAAATTCAACATAATTCCTTTGAATTAGTTTCTAGTAAATAATAAGTTATATGACTTATATAACTTTTGTGATGTGTTCTTGTCATAAAATTAGTGTTCAATTTTGAATGTGATCATATTTAACAGTAAACAATTACTTAAATTAACTGTGGCTACTGCCCATTATTAATGAACAACTTGTATATCCATTATCTTAGGTTGAATGCTTAATACAGCATTCAAGTTTGAGCCCATAGGCTTCATTAAACTACAAACTTCATTAAATATTTACTATTGAAATTACACATACAATTCTTCTAGAGAAGCAGCCTATGTTATAAGGATATGATATTTTGTTGCTAATTATATTTTTATGTTTACATATTTTCAGGTATCTCAGTTGACCTCAAAAAGGAATAAATATCCTTCCAAAAATTCTTGTCATTATGTTTGTCTATTCAGCCTTTGAAATATTTAAAATACAAATAATATAGCAAATTGATATAAATGATTATTTTATTATTTGATATAAATGATTGATTTATTTTATTATTTGGAAAAACTGTAAAAATGTTCAATTTTGTAGATGTAGCGAACATTTTTTTTTTAATTGTGTATTACAATAATATAAACAATGTATGAAACCCAAAACTTGCTTATGATGCTATTATATGTTCTAAGCACATATACATATTTTCAAAGCTTTCAAAATAAGACTTTCTGATTATCTCCTGTTGCTAAGGTTATCAATAATTATAATTTATGATTAATTGTATGAATACTTTACACAACATGATTATCTAAATTTATAAATAATGAAACGTTTATAAAATAAACCAGTAAAAATTTTAATCAATGGAACACAGCACTGACCCTTCACCTCCAAACAACTTTGACAATTATAGTTTGAGGTTACATAATATATGAAAACCAAAATATTTTTGAACATTCATATACATGTAAACAAAACTTATAAATAAAATAATTTATAACTAAATCTTATCAATTAAATTACTGTTATTACGTAGATTAAAAAAAGGTGAAATATCTATTAAAGAGAAGTAAAATAGATATTTTATTAACGGCTTTGTCGATTCGATTTATTCCTTTAATGTGTTTTTTTTAATTTCCTCCTGAATAAATATGTGTTACTCAGTAACTTCAAGAAATTGTTTATGCGTGAAAAAAAATTTAAGAAATAATATAATGAAATAAAATTACACAAATAAATAATTAAACTTATAGTATGATTTACAATTACAAAAATTTGATTTATTCACTTGAACGCAAGCTTATTAATTGAACAACTACAATAATGTACGTAAAAGCGAGATTGAAAAAGCTGGGTAGTATCGACATTCGCAGGTCAAAGAGCTGACATACTGTGAAAATTCCATCATTGCTTCGTTGTATGATCTCCTCGAGGCTGGCCAATTCATCATCGAATAAAGGGCCTTAAATAAGAAGAATATACTAATTAAACAAAAAAGTGAAGTGGGTTTGTATGGAGTCAAAAAGTACAATTTGGTTATAGAAATTCCATCAAAATATTCATATTATTATTTTTTTTTTAATTTACATGTTGTGTGTTTATGTAAATATACATGTACACAAGCACAATAAATTGAAGTTGTCATTTAATCAATTTCAATGGCATTATCATTGTTCACAGCTCACTCATTCAGTTTGAGCAGGGGAGCAATATGCATAATACTGCAAATTAAGTCAAACCGTTTTCGTTGATTTTTGCTCTTTAACATATAAAACTGACTAAACTGCAAAAATACCATAAAAAGCCACCATAAAAAAGTATAATAATAAACATTTTCCCTCCAAAACAGTTTTACTGGAATTATCGTAGCAATTCCAAATGAATGGTGGTAAAATGTGTTACTTAGGAACAAACATATGTAAAGATAGAATATTAGATAAATACCTATTAACTTTCCCTTCATTGGCTAATGTGGTCGTAATGAGCACCAAGTAAGCCTTCAGAATCTTTCTACAGATCTGTTAAATGGCTTTGGTAATTATTTTATATTTTTAGATCGATGGGAATACTTTGTTGTAATTGCTTATCTATTTGTGAAGCCAAATGTTAAAGAATTGCGGGGTTATTTTACATTAAAAATATATCTCAGTTTATTTTGTTCACGATAATAAGTAACTAAATAAAAATCTTGATTAAAAATCAATAATAATCCTTGATTAAAAATAAATTTATCCAACTAGATTTTCTAAATATATATTTATAGATCATATCGCAGCTGAGACATTCATAATTACATTTAATCTTGTTAGATTCTTAACCTTATGGGGTCTGGTTTTATGATTTTTCAAAAAGAAATTAGAAAAAAAATTGTTTTATGTTTTTATGGAATTTCATAATCATAAGTCCAATGCTTCACAAGGCTGACCTATGTCAAGAAATGGAAGACTTTCCTACAAAATCTTAGGTAAAATATTTCAGTACTGGAAATGTAAATGAATACCAGAAGAAAAACACTATGAAAATGTTTTTACATTTATAATTTATATAAAATTGCTAAATTAGTAAAAAACTTAATTTCAGTATGAATAATTTGCTCACTTAAACTTAGATAACCCCATTTGCAGGCTAATAATGCTAGTAAAATAAACAAGGTGATGTGGTTAATATAATGGAAAGTGAATGTCTTGTGGTAATGTGGTGTGGTTAGTATGATGGAAGGTGATGGTACATAGCTAAATACTTACACATTTGAGGGGAAAGTCTCAGTTTTGCGATGATTATTCTCAGTTTACGAAACTCTAGAACCAGCATCTCACTTAAGATGCAGACAACCATTAAGACAGCAACACAAATCGTCAGCCATAGAAAAAATTTAATCATTTCTTGTGACCATATTTGCTAAAATATTTTTTGATTAGTAGCAATATCTCATACACATTCTACATTTCTTTGTATTGAAATGTTAATGCTTAATTTATAACACATTTGTAAGGAGAGCAGGAAATTAAAATTAATTACAGTTATAGACACTTTATAAATTATAACAGTTACCTATTATATTATCTATTAAGTAATAATCTATAATATCACTATTACTTACACCATGTATATACAAGTCCAACACCAGATGAATAGTGATAACAGATGTAAGAAAAGTCGACGCTACAAACTGAAGTACCTGAAGTAGAAATTAAATGACTAAATTAACATAAAAAAACATTTCTAATTAAACTATTTATTTCAACTTGTTCCAGTGTACCTGTAATTTGAACATTTTATTTAGTCTACTGCATATTTCATTCACCATAATTAACACATTTTGTAAGATCGGTATCCACGTAGGATTTCCAGAAATATCAAAATGGCTATTCTTCTGTAATTCATTCCAGTCTGGCACTCTGGATAATACTAAATGGTTTATATTACTAAGAAATATTTCTTGATTCATACGTCCTAAGTAATCGTTTACAGCTTTTAAGATTTGAATAATGGTATATGTAAGAAGACACATTAGAAAAAGTTCCAATCTGTTAGTAAATAAACTTAAATGCACGATTATGGAGAATGGATTTGGATTTTCCATACTTCTAATGATGAAAGATGTTAAGTAACTTGAAAATATAATAAATACACCCAGTGGTGTCACGATTCTTAATTTTTTAAAACAATTTTTTCGAAATAAAATACTGTAATAACTGAAAATGTCATCAAGTTGACGTAAACAATCAGCAAATAAATTTTTTTGCCACAATACATCAATTGAGAGAACAGATAGGAAACTGATGACATTACATATTTGGAAAAGCCACTCTACTATACGTCTTTCAGCATACGAAGAGATGCGGTGAGACCATATGTCTGTGCAGGTGCCCAAAATAACGAGAAAAATTAATGTCAAACTGTAAATTTTCCTTAAATTGATTTTAAGTATTGTTGCTAGTTCTAGTTTACGCAAAAACCGATTAACACCTAGAATTGACTGTAATGCAATTAGAAAGTGGATTGAGTCCTCTAAACAATGATGCGTCATTTTTAACAGAATTGACTGTTTCTTCTACTCAATACCAACAGCAAATGAAGACACTCTGCGATAATCTAACCTATTCAGGTAAAAAAGGTCTTGGCCTACTTTGGAAAATAAACAAGATAATTTGTCTTCTCATATGAAAGTAATTACTGATTATTGATTTTACCCGTCTCGACTGAAAGTATTTTTAACATTGTTCTACGTATATAACATATGGTCTGTAAAAGTAATGACCTTGTAGTTTTGTAGTTTATGAATATTGTAAGGCTCTAAACACCCTTTTTTGCTTTTATTGTGATTAAATTTAAAGATTGTATTTATAGGCACGGCAGTATATTCAATCGCCGTAAATAGCAATCGATTGTAGGTAAAAACTGAACTGATGGTTTATTTACTTACAAAATCTGTTAGGATATTTATTTAGTATTATCTAAGATAATGTCGAAGTAATTTTACCAATAGTAGTAGGTAATTACACTAATCGCTGGGCTCAGTACGCATGATTTAATCAACTCAATTATGCAGTTTAATTACATTGACACTAAAAGAATCACTAAACAATTATTTTCTCAGTTTAGGTATGGGGAGGATATTTCGGTATCGTGGAAATTATAAATGTCTTATTCAGTATCAAACCTAAGATGGAATGAGAGCACATTAAGAGCAATATAATTATGAGGAGAAATAAAAAAGGTAGGAAAATGTAGGTAATGACGTAGAAATATATTTCGTGAGGCCCATCATTGTTGTATGTTCTTTATTGGCCACCGCTATATGTTAAGAAACTGTCCAGATACAAAGAGTAGGTTAAAGCAGTTTTTAATATGAGTTATGTTTCGAACTGGGAGGAATTCTTGAGTATTTACAATCCCATTAAATCAGTTAATTGGTACCATTATTTGCAGTGTAACGAATGCAACTACTTCAGGGTGCAATTTTATTGATCACTCAAGTGGATGTTAATCAATTAAAAGGCTAATGTATTTCAGTATAGATGAAAATAGAATCGCCAAGCCATTATCGACTAGCTTGGATGATTTAGCTACATACAATTTGTAAATAATTACGAATGGTTCACTAGTAGATTAGTAGTTTGTAACGATATTAGTGAATTACGTTAATCAAAATGCCGTGTTTTGGTCTACCGGTTGATCAATTTAAGATGTGCATTTAACATATCTATCAATATTAATAGATTAAATAACTTGACAAAAGTTGTACATAGTCGATAAATCTACAAAATGCCACCAATGACCAGCACCTGTCGGGTAAGTGAATTCTGTAGTTTTTGTTGTTGTCTGTTGTGTTAATGGAAACACAATAATTAGAAATAGCGTACGTGGGACAAATACATCAGTAATGGTATTTAAGTTCTTCGAACATCCATTTTTATATACTTTACATTTTGTAAAATATCTTCAAAAAATTATATTTTTATTTCTGCAAACTGATGCTTATATTGTCTAAGACTTTTCAGTGTATGTTCTTTATTTGTTCTAAATTTGGCCAATAAAAACGGGGCATTGTTCATTTTTACTGTGTGAATTTCATAATGCTTGTTGGTAAAATAATGGTGTAATATTGGTATTTATAACATTATTTATGGTGATAATATGACTATGTTTTCATTATGTGCATAGTTTAAAGAATTGTGGGTATAATACAATGAGCCTTGTAAATAGTCGTGAAGTGATTGAATATATATTTACGCCAACCACATTTTAACTGTCAAATTCCATTATTTATAAACATTCTCTTTTGAAATGGAACACAGTAAAGTTATATACTGTGTGAAATAATTTATTGTTACTCATATATTTTAGAAGAGTAACAATAATTTATTTCATACATAACTCTGTAGGTATAAATACTTGTTATATAGACATGAGTTATAAATACTTATGCATGTATGTATATTTGACTTGAGACTTTTCTAGTAAGTGACATCAATTTTAACACTTTATTTTGAAGATTCTAGGGGGTTCCTTTAAATTTTTTTCAATATATATAAATAAATAGATGTTGTCATTTATATTGTTATCAATTGCATCAAGTATTCAAAAATATTTATATTTTACAACTCTATTGAGCGCACATTACCTGCATAACCACTGTCTACTAAGCACCTGACTTCCACATGCCAAAGTGTTTTGAGAATCTGTAATGTCACAAGGGACGTTTTTAATCAAAATCATCTAATAAAATATAAAATAGTGTTTATTTTGTAATATTTAAATGGTGTATATAATATACCATTCCATACCATTCGCATTTTTAATCTTCAAATTAATTAAAATTATTTCTAATAACAAACAAAGTTTTTCATTTAATTAAGTGTATAAAGTAGTGTAATTGCTTGCATAAGGATGTTGAGTGTTATAGTTATGACGCAATACACACCCTGCTTGAAAAAGAATATATATTGAAATAAAGTATAAGTTTTCATTATTTTTTTCTAAATTTTTTAGTAATACGTCTCGTGCAGAGATCCTGAGTTTGTAATTTCAATTGAGTTTAGAGTGTTATGCCAAACTACTACGAATATTGCAGGCTAAATAACATGCAGTAGAGAAGGTTCATCGATCATGGTGTGCAGACACCAAATCCAAGATCATCTGCCAAGTTTTTATATATCATGGATGTATATATATATATAGATATTTACATTCATTACATACTAAATACATGTATATTACTATGTACATATATTGACACATATATGTAATGGTACATTTACATGTTTACACACACACACATATATATATATATATATATATATATATATATATATATGTAAAGCATATATAACAAATAAATTTTTTATATTTTGGCAATTGTTGGTTATTTAATTTAGGGTTATACTGTAAGGTATGTAAATAACAAAATGCTACCTGGCGTTGCGTGGCTTATTTAATGAAATTAAAATTAAATGTTATTGTAATAACAATAAAGTTTTTATTAAAAGTCGAAGTGGCACTGTATCATTTTGCAGAAATAAGTATATTATTTTCATGAAATTATTTTGCATAATGAAGTGGTAATTTAAAAATTTATGTTCGAAGAACTTTGAATACCATTACTGATGTATTTATCCCACGTACGCTATTTCTAATTATTGTGTTTCCATTAACACAACAGACAATAACAAAAACTACAGAATTCACCTATGTGACAGGTGCTGGTCATTGGTGGTATTTTGTACATTTATCGACTATGTGGCAACTGTTGTCAAGATATTTGATCTATTAATATTGATAGATGCGATGAATGCACATCTTAAATTGATCAACCGGTAGACCAAAAAGCGGTATTTTGGTTAATGTAATTCACTAATATCATCACAAATGATCTACGAGTGAAAAATTCATGATTCGTGAGAATCTACGAGTGAACAATTCCTGATTATTCACAAATTGTATGTAGGTGAATCACCCCAGCTAGTCGATAATGGCTTGGCGATTCTATTTTCATCTCTACTGAAATACGTTAGCCTTTTAATTGATTAATATCTCAGTTGAAGTGATCAATGAAATTGTACCCTGAAGTAGTCGCATCCATTATACTGCAAATAAAGCCAAAATTAATTGACTTAATACTTTTGTAAATACTCGAGAATTTCTCCTAGTTTGAAACATAACTCAAATTTGCAACACGGCTTTAACCTACTTTTTATATCTGGACAGTTTCTCAACATATAGCGATGGCTAATAAAGAACATACAACAATGATAGGCCTCAGGAAATATATTTCTGCTTCACTACCTACATTCTCTCATCTTTTTTATTTCACCTCATAATTAATCCTCAAAATGTTCTCCCAATATCTAAACCGAAAAAATTATTGTGCATTGGTTCTTCCAGTGTCTATGTAAACTTTATCATTGAGTTAATTTAATTACGTGTGCTGAGCCCAGCGATAAGTGTAATTACCTATAAAACTATTATATACATATATATATATATATATATATATATATATATATATATATATATATATATATTTATATTTATATGTGTGTGTGTGTATATAATTATATAATTACTTCAACATTATCTTGGATAATACTAAAAAAATATACTAATAGATTTTTTTAAATAAATAAACCACCAGGTCAGTTATTGCATAAAATCGATTGCTGTTTGTGGCAGTTGAATATACTACTATGACCTTAAAATATAATTTTCAAATTTAGTCATTATAAAAACAAAAAAGGGTGTCTAAAGTTTTACAATACTCCTATATTACAAGGTCCTTGCTTTTACAGACCATAGGTTACGGACCTAAAACAATGATAAAAATAGTTTCAGATGAGACGGTAAAATCAATAATCAGTCATACGGGAAGACAAATTGTCTTATTTACTTTACAAAGTAGACCAAGGTATTTAATGGCAGGGTGTTTTCATTTGTTGTTGGTATTGAGTAGAAGAAACAGTCAATACTGTTAAAAATGACGCATCACTGTTTACAAGAATCAATCCACTTTCTATTTGCATTGCAGTAAATTTTAGGTGTTAACCGATTTTCCCGTAAACCACAACAACATCACATAAAATTAATTACAGGAAAATTTATAGTTTGACATTCATTTTTCTCATTATTTTGGGCACTGGTACGGGAATATGGTCTCACCGTATGACTTTGTATGCTGAAAAAACTATAGTAGAGTGGCTTTCCCAAATATGTAACGTCATCAGTTTCTTATCTGTTCTCTTAATTGACATATTTTGGCAAAACAATTTATTTGCCAATTGTCTATATCAATTTGATGAACAAATTGTTTTAAAAAATAAAAAATCATGACAAAATTGGGAATATTTATTATATTTGCAAGTCACTTAACATCTTGAAAATCCAAGTCTTTTCTCCATAATCATGCTCTTCAGTGTATTTAATAACAGACTAGAACTTTTTCTAATGTGTCTTCTTAAATATACCATCATTCAAATCTTAAAAGCAGTGAACGATTACTTAGGACGTATGAATCAAGAAATATTTCCTAATAATACAAACCATTTGGTATTGCCTAGAGTGCCACACTGGAATGAATTATATGGGAATAGAGATTTCAATGTTTCTGGAAATCCTATGTACATATCAATCTTACCAAACATATTAATTATAGTAATAAAATATGCAGTACACTCAATAAAATGTTTAAATTTTAGGTACACTGGAACAATTTGAAATAAATATTCTAATCAGGAACGTTTTTTCGCATCAATTTAGTCATTTAATTTCTACCTCAGGTCTACGTTACCAGTACCCGTTACCAGTATTCATCTGATTTTGGACTTCTATATACATGATGTAAGTAATAGTGATATTATATATAATTATTGTTGTAATTTTGAAAATGGTAATTAATTGTATCTTTCTACTTTACTTACAATTAGTATAATAAATTAGGCATTAACATCTCATTATAAAAAAATATAGAATATATGAGATGTTGCTTCTAATCAAAAAAATATTTCAGCAATTATGGTCACTAGGAATGATTAAAGTTATTCTATGGCTGACAATTTGTATTCTTAATGGTTGTCTGCACCTTTTTTATTCAACTAGGTGTATAGTCCGGTAGCAGAAAGACTTATTCTGATTAGTACTAAAATAATATTTATTATTCAATTACTTTTAATTGTTAACCAATCAAACTAATATATATTTTTAATATGATATATTCCTACTATATTCTATCTGCACAAATAGCATAGCAATTACAGCAAGGTATGATCTATATTCCTATAGATCTAAAAACTAAACAGTTAAAAATTATTTCAAGCTATGCTTTACAAATAATAATATTTATGTTAAAATATTATAATGAGCAATTTAATGGTTCTTTAGAAAGATTCTGAAGGCTTATTTAGCGCTCATTATGACCACGTCAGCCATTGCAGGGGAAATTAATAAGTATTTATTTAACATTCTAAGTATACATATTTATTCCCGAGTGACGGATTTCTAGTTGCAGCTATATAAAAATATACAATACAAGTTACGTAGCTACTCAATTATGGAGCACCAGTCTTAATTACAGGTCTATTTATATCCTTAAATGAACAAACACTTGTGATCCTATCGTCCATTTAAAAATAAATGGAAAACCAAATATTCAGTTAATGTTCGACTACAATGGAAACTAAAGGAGAGTAATTAAGTTGCAATAAATATACTATAGCACCTTTACCCCATGGATTCGTTCACATGGTTTCCAATTTTGCCTTAGAGATTTTCTCCAATTATAATTTTTTCATCCACAAATTTACCTTCAAAATAAAGACAAATTATACCTTAGCTTTGCTGATGTCTGCATCTCATAACTATCCTTCAATGGAAAAAAATTGTTGTATATTTTAGCTTCAACTTTAGACAGAATGTCTGTAATAGTCTTGACAACTTCTATTTAACAGTTTTTGTTCCCGTGTGTGAATGCTAATAAGTGAACTTCAAATTTTTTTAAGAAATTTCAAGTACCTTAGGAAACCTTAGAGAATAGCACTTTAAATATTAATTTGTTTTTTAATCATTGTCTCAGTGAAAATTTTATTCTAATTAATTTGATAGCTTTTAAATAATGCTTAAACAGATGGATGAAAAATTTCTTAGGAAATATTTTAAAGGGACAGAGATAGTCTAAGTTTCAATTTGAACTGCAATGATCATTATGGTAAAATTTTTTTCAGCTGTTTACCTATTGTTTATACTTTTCTATGGTAGCAACAAAAATTGCATTTTATAAAGACTTTTCCTTTATAAGCCTTTTTTCTTACGGAGATTTTGAATTTTCTTCATCTTATTCGTTATTTTTTACACTCATAACTTTCTATCTAACGTACAAATGACTTGAATATCTCGCAGCTACATTCCTTGTCTACCCACGTAAACAATTTCATTACAATGACCAATACTTTCATAGTAATACATTATTTTATCACAATCACGCACGTAGATGTTATGTAAAAGTGGCCTACACATTCAAGACGTTAAATTTGTAAGAGATATCCCTATTACATTTAACAGATTGTGAATTGTTACTTAATTAAATGATATGATATCCAATTTGCCATTAAAAGAATTTTGACATAATCAAGGAACAAATAAGGTAAAGGAGCTGATTTTTTCATCTCATTTAAATTACTTTGGTTATTTTACCTTTTATTAAAGTTATTTTATTAATTTAAATTGCAATATTATTTATATCACAGATAAAAAATATTTCAAAATTTTTTAAAAAGTTATATGCTTATTTAAACCATAGTTAATGTGTAAGAATGTATTTTCCAGATATATTTTTCCATTGTCTACTGCACAAATCACATTGCCTTTGAGAAGTTTAAGTCTAATTTATAGAAAGTAATCTATTAATATTCTAATCCAATGATCAAATGGCAATTGAATACAATTTGACTTAATTTTATTATTATATATATTGCTCCCCTATTCAAATTGAAAGAGTAAGCTGAGTATCAATGATAATTCCATTGAATTCGGTCAAATGACAACTAAAATTTATTTTACTTGTGTACATGGATACTTACATGAACACACATCATGTAAATTTGTATAGTAATATAGATATTTTATATGAATATTATTATATGAATACTTTAAATATTTCAACTGTACTTTTTGACTTCGTACAAACCTATTTAAATTTTTTGCTTGGTTAAAATATTCCTATTATTTAAGGCCCATTACTCGATAAAGAATTGGCTAGCCTTGAGGAAATCATACAACGAAGCAATAATGTAACTTTCACAGTGTGTCAGCTCTTTGACCTGTGAATGTCGTTAGTACCCAGTTTTTTCAATCTTGCTGTTACGTACAGTATTGTAGTTGTTCAATTAATAAGGTTGTGTTCGAGTGAATAAATTGAATTTTTATAATTGTAAATCATACTATAAATTAAATTTTTTATTTATGTAATTTTATTTCATTACATTATATGGTAAATTTTTTTCATACATAAATAATTTCTTGAAGTTACTAAGTTTCACATATTTATTTAGGAGGACATTAAAAAAATACATTAAAGGAATATGTAAAATAGACAAAACTGTTAATAATATATCTATCTTGATTTCTTTTTGATAGATAAACTATAATTGTCAAAGATATTTGAAGGTGAAAGGTCAGTGTTGCGTTCCATTAATTTAAAATGTTTACTGGTTTATTTCCTAAATATTTCATAATTTATGAATAGTTAGTATAGTTAGTTATATAAAGTAAATACAAAATTAAACATAAATTGTAATTATTTTTAATCTTAGCAATAGGAGACAAACAGAAAGGCTTATTTTCGAAGCTTTGTAAATATATACGTGCTTAGAACATGTAATAGCATTATAAGCAAGTTTTAGCTTTTATACATTGTTTATATTATTCTAATATGTAGTTGAATAAAATATTCTCTACATATACAAAATTGAATAAATTTACAATTTTTCAACATAATGTCTCAAATTAAAATAATAATTTATATCAATTTGCTATATTATTCGTATTTTAAAGGCGGAATAGACAAAACAATGCAAACATTTTTGTTTTTTGAGGTAGAGAAACCTGAAAATATATAAACAATTATAATTAGCAACAAAATAAATTACATTCAACCTGAACAAAACATTTGCTTTAAAAGCATCGAACTTGTTTAATTATCTGAACTGATTTTTCTTATCACATAGGCTGCTTCTCTAGAAGAATTGTGTGTTTAATGTCAATAGTCAATATTTAATGAAGTTTATACATAGACTAAACCTTGAGTGCTATATTAAGCATTCAGCTTTAGATAACACACATACAAGTTGTTCATTAATAATGGGCAGTAGCTGCAGTCAATTTAAGTAATTGTTTACTGTCAAAATCGGACACTAATTTTATGACAAGAACTCATCACAAAAGTCATATTACTCATATTACTTATTATTTACTACAAGCTAATTCAAAGGAATCATGTTAAATTTTCAAACTGTTGATCAATATTTTTTTCATAAATTTTACAAAAACAAAGTTATATAAACTCATACCTTAATATTATTTTCGTATTTTCCCTCTGTTTAGTTAAAAATGTCAGTTAAGAACGCATAGCACTTAACTGATAATTTTTAGAAAATTTTTTGAAACAAGACATAACGATAATATGATTTTTTGTATTGCTATTCTAAGCTGAGAATGATTAAAAAGTTTTATTTATACAAAGTAGATTTGACCATGTCAGATTAAATGAAATTCCAGTCAGTATTAGTTGTCATAAATATGTTAAGAATTAAATAAATAGTTGCGCTAAGAATAAAAAAAAATTTTTCAATCAAATTTAATAGCATTTTAACATAAACAAAATGCACATAGCATGTGTAATTTTTGTTACAGCCTTAACAAATGCCAACGACACGCGATAACAATAGAATCAAATGATTCGATCAATAACGATCAGTGCAGGTCCAATAATCGTTCCCCACAGGCTACTGATATTTCTTTGGTGCTACTCCTTCTTGAGGGATTATAGATATATTTCCTTGTATTATTTGGACAGCCTGAATAAAGGTGAGGGAGTTCGAAGGACATACACGCCTGTTTTCATATCTCTCTCGATATGTTCCTGTTTGAACCAAGTTTCCTCGACATTCTTCCTAAATCCATGTCACCGTATTCTAAAGCTATGAATTTAAAAGACTAATAAATATTACTGGAACAAACCATTCAGGCCAGCATTGGAAATTAAGATGAGTTTCTTTGGGCAATGTTTTCGTTACATATCTATAATCAAAGCTTGAGTGATCATAAAATGGATACTGATTTCTTTCGAGTAATTCTGATTTCTTCCTAGTATAGTTAACTGATAGCTTCAAATTAAGGCAAAATTTTTAAATTATAACTTATTTTAAATTATATAATTTATTTAAATTTTTAAATTATATAATTTATTTAAATTCACACACAAATATTTTTTACACATCTTTAAAAATGAGATCAATTTTGTTTCCATTAACTATTACAATACAGGTTTCGATAGAGATTTGTTAATTTCGGTGAGAATTTCTTGTGCTGTTAGGCGTCTACTCCACTTGCTGGTAACAATGATGAAATTGTCCTCAATACAAGTTCTAGATCGTAATGAACGTGGATGACCTTGATCACTGCTTGTTTCCTTGTGCCGAATAATTGTGCGAAGAACACAAGGTCTTTGATATTAAAGTTGTGTGGCAATTGCACGCTCGGATTTGTTTCGTTAGATAAAACCACCATAGCAGATCACAAATCTATATATCAGATAGCAGAGCTAATTTCACGAACTTTCTCATTTCAATGACTTCCTGACTGTAGAAACAATAAGTGCAGACTCACAAGAACTGTTTGTGAATAACTTTATAAAAACACAAGTAATCCAAAGGAAAAATCTACTTTAGGAAGCTTAAACAACCATATATTTTGGTTAATGCAAAATAAAAGCAAAATAATTAGTAATAAGGTCATAAAATATATTGATGACTCTACCCACCTGACTGTCTCGCGGAGATCTTTGATGTTTTGAAATAAGACAGGTTTATTGCATCTTTACTCAAGAAATACACAAAAGAGAGACAGTTTGAATATGATATTTCTTAGTGATAACAGAACGCAGAGGTGTGCAGACTTGTATTTTATTACCTACAACCTTAGTGTATTTAGAGACAATGTAAGTATTTTCAAGTGGTCTCAAATTTTGGCCGGCAGTGCATATGTATATATATATATATATATATATTTATATATATGTATATATATACACACACATACACACACACACACACACACACACACATATATATATATATATATATATATATATATATATATATATCAAAAAGATCAACATTATATTTTTTTTGTCATGTTAAGTAAGCACTTAAGAGATTCCACAAGATGATAAACTAATGAATGCTAACTTAAAGGACACTTAATCGGTAAAGTACTCGGTGTCACGGTGTCACTTGTTCATTGATCACTCAATAAAATACTCGTCTGCCACGATTCAGTTAAGAAAAAATTTTACAAGAGTCAATATGGTAAACGAATCTACTGAAAATATCCTTTGGCCAATTTTAAAGTATCAGCGTGTGTTTGGTGTTTGTAAGAAAACTGCTAACCAAATTCCCACTAGGTTTACATTATGGGGCCAAAAATTATACAGCTTGTTTATAATGGGAATATTGATTGTGCTACATGTTGCTTCAAGCATTTTGATTTTAAGTGAAAGATGCCTGCTAATAGTGTTTATGACACTACAGGTAATTCAAGCTCTTCATTTATTGCTGATTGATTTAATTTGTGGCAGAAATGTATTTGAAGAATTGATTCTCAAAATGGAAGAAATAGATTACCTTTTCAAATTGGAGCATAGAGGAAATTTGTTGAGACACGATCAATTTCGAAATCTCATGGTTATTGGTCTTCTTATACCCTATCATATTCTTTATGCTGCCTTTGATTTTATGTCTGGAAATATAACATTTGGACTCTACATGTACATTATTGCTACATTCAATATTATTGCTTCCATTATGTTTGACTTAGAAATAATATTGTTTTGCTTGATACTATTAAGTATTATAAAACGTGTGGAAATATTGAATGTTATCTTTGAATTAAAAAACTTGGTTCCATCTGTTGATGGCATATTTGGGAGTCCTCAACACAATCCCAATTCCAATAGTCATTTTACATTTGTGTTGCCTCTGAGTGGAAATTCTATTTATCATTTATCTCAGTTCTATATTCACTTGTTAGATCTGTGTCGCCATTTAAACAAAGCGTTTGAATTTCAGGTTTGTATTGAACATTTTGACTAAGGTTTTGTAAAAATATTTTAACTTTTAATAAACAGTTTCAGAAATCTTAATATATTATTATGAATTAACCTCAAACTTTATTTTTCAGCTACTTATGTCACTCACTCTAATATTTTCTGGTATACTCCTTAACACATATAGTTTTCTTCAAGATTTAAAATATGATGTAAGTATTATTAACTCATATATTAACTAACACGACTAGCAATCATATGTTTGTATCAGAAAAACTATAATGTAATTACAAGGATATAGGATTGAGGGTTAAAGACTGGTGTAATTAACTTAAAACTTCTTCCCACAATAAACAACGTACTTATGAGCAAAATGATGATACAATCAATGAGTATTTCAAAATGCATTTAAAATTCAGTTATGGTATATAATTATTCCTTCTTTTTAATTTCAATTGTTTTAAATGACGAAACACGAGAAAAATAAGTACTGTCATTAAAAGACTTACAGCCCGCAATGTGTGAACATAGGTTACTTTCTTATTATTTTATGTATATTTGAAAAATATATAGAATGATCTGTAAGACTATTTGTTTCCGCCATATAGCAAATTTTGATCTACAATTTTTTAAAGATGAAGTTAATTATTACAATAATTTTGTGCATCAATTAAATACATCTACAACATCTATTTTAAAATAACCAGTTTTAGTCGGTTTGTGGTTTTTCTGATCTTCTTGATAACATTGTGTCCCTGTAGACTGCATAGTAGAGTTATGTAGTCCATGATCATCCCTACTAATATTAGATGCCATTAGTGAAAATTATATACAGATTCAGTCATTCTCGTATGTATGGTGGAGTAACAGAATTTATTTTACATAATGCATTTGCTTGGAACTTTGTATTTAAAAATTTGTTTGCAAAGATAGAAAAGGAGGCATAGTGACTCCATTGAATGTTTATCAGATGACACTCGTCCATACAAACATAAACTTCAATATAGTGACCACTTTAATTATATATCAATTAAATCTCAAAATAAACCTATCCCTCATAGAATTTGACTGTTATTTGTCATACATGCATTCATAAAAAAACTATTTCAGCGGTTAGAAACATCACTTTCCATCAGTTTCATAATATGGCCATTCCACCACATCGTATCATTGGTGGCCGTGTGTCTTATATGTGAGATGTACTTACAGATAGAAAGTACAAAATCTCGTTTGACAGCAATGCAAGTCGAAGAAGAATTATGTAAGTGAAAAATGTTTCATTACGAACGACTTTCTTTAATGTCAGTACCATATTATTAAACGAATTATACAACATTCTACTTTTTACAAATTTAAAAACGTATGCAATAAAATTGCACTGCATTGTGTCTTTAGCATGTTAATATACATCTAAAAAAATTAAAATTCTAAACCGTTACTGCTATTAAATTGAAAATGTTCGTATGTGTACTTCAATTAATGATTCACACAACTGCATTGAAATCATTGAGAAAACAAAATATTTCCCACAGGCTGTTCGATTCTGATTTAATATCTATTTATATTGATACAAAAAGATATAAGTTTAAAGAATGCATTAAAAAATGACGAAATAAGGGGGTCATCTAGGGAGGAGCATGAAAGAGAGTAGGTAGTCTCGTGTCAAAATACAGTAATGCAGCATTCCATCATTTTTGTCAATTACATAAGGCAGCATGAATTTATAGACGGACAGATTATCCATAGTAATATCAGAGTATTTCAACAGATAGATCATCATCAATTATATTACATTGATAACTTTTGTTAACAGCTACGTCCACAGAGAATATAATTTGATATAATTCTACAGAATTATATCAAATAATATTCTATGCAGGATGGGGTATTAAGGGGCCAAAGTCACAGAATAATGCTTGATTCTTTTGTTTGAATTTATTGACATTACTTTCTATAACAAAAAACAAAACAAGACAATGTTTGGAACAAAACAAGATAATGTTTATTGCAGAAAATGTGTTGTGCAATATAAAATCATCGAAGTTAATTTAACTTTTTTGTTTATGAGAACTGCACTATTCTTATAATAAATTACATCGTAGTAAATGTGTGAGGTTAGATTGATAGTTGGTGCTCATACTTTAATAGCTTTAGCCCCTGACAACAGTTTGTGACATTGAAGGGTTTCAACCTCCCAATTGCCTTACCAATTGAACTAAGTAGTCAGCTCTCCTGTGTCGGTATTAAATTAATTCCGTTCTAATTTTATGTTGATTGTGTGTTGTATTAATACTTTTTGTTGATTGGAGAACAGTTCATATAATAATCACTACAATTATAATTCTATACCTCTTAACAACTATTGACCTTTATATACATGACATATTCATATATGTTATGTATGTAACTAACCTACTTCAATCATTGGAACATAACTTTCTGAATAAATAACTAAATTCAAAATCTAATAAACTATTGACATTATCAGAAATACAACCAAGTGATGTCTCAATGGATTTATATGCTAACATTATTTGATAGAAAACTACTGATAATGTCAGTATATAAAAACTAATAACAAAAAAAATGTAATAACAAATGTTAAATGGATAATTTTGATATATATGAATATTAGCTTGTCAAATAAAGAAAGAATTTATGTTAATATTAATATATAACCTTATTTAACTCATTACATATGTAAACTTGGGTAAACTTGGTTCTCTTTGGCATCACCCAAATGAGTCTTAACATGGAGTGCATCCTGAATGAATTGTTATTAATGTCGTCATCCTTATGAATTGTTTAATATTATACGCGCATGTTATAGTATTTTCAAGTAATAATTTCGCATTGTTCCTTATTCACCGAAATAATGTTCATCATTTATATATATATATATATATATATATATATAAACACTATTCCCAATTTTACACTTGAAAAGAAAATTTAATGAAATTAGGCACTTTGTGCTCTAAGCAATTATTGTGGGCATATACATATATTAAAAAAAAACGTTTTTCGCAAATTGATGTAGTGGCAGATCTACTTCTTTTTTGTTTGAAATGGTTTCTTATACTAGGCGTTTTTTTCTATTACTTTTCGTTGCATTTAATTCTCGTTTCCGTTATCTGTAAGTATCAAAATAATGTACATTACATTGTAAAGGGAGTTTTTACTAATACTAGATTTTTTCAGACCTGAAACCCCTGCAGTCATATAGATGACACGCAGCTTACTCCATTTTATTTGAACCTTTGTTTTGCTAAATTTATCTAAAGTGTCATTAAAATCTAATGTTTTCTGTAATTTTCTTTCTATTGTTTGTGGCTACTGATTATGCGCTTATATTGATGGTGCGTACGTGTCGTCCAAATCTTTTTGCTTCTTGCCCCATTTGTTAATCACATGGAAATCTATCAATAATTCCATCATAAACATTATTGAAATTTTGTATAGTTTATTCTAAATCATTAAATGGCATTTCTGTTATAAACTTTGACTGAAGAATCTTAAATATGTTTACAATTTAGGACAATTCTTGAATGAATCGAGCTGTGTTAAAACTTTGATGCACAAAGTTCAATTTGTCTTGTTTGTTCAGTTATTTACGATTTGTGATAATCAATCGGTTGGTGTACTACATATCTCAATATCAATGCCCGTTGTCAAAATTTATGTTGTGCTACATTTTTGTAATAATTATATTTTGTAGCTAATATAGCTATTGTATATGACTTTCTACCTACTACAAAAAAACATTATGTTTGCCAATTGCTCACAGTAGTTTTCTATCACTCGAGGTTAGGAAACAGGCAGTACATAATGGGAAATTTAATATTAGTACATTAGCCCATATTTTTTTGTTATACTTTTTATAACAGATCTCTACATTTATAAGCAATATTTGGCAATTTAAATTTTTTTTTTTAGGTGCAGTGTAATGTAATAGATTAATTAAAATAATTTTAGTGAAAGAATTTAGAAAGTTATGTTTAATATCTGAAAACAACCTAAGCTTGTAAGCTTGTCATTGTCACTACTACTCTTATTGGTTCTGGAAAAAACTGGTTCATAATGAGTATATACCACTTTTCTCTCTGTAACACTCAAATAGTAAATATGCTATTCCCATTGAGAGATTCTTTCACTTGTTTTCTAATAACACTTAATTATAAGCTTACTTTATTTTCTGTTTTCAGCATCTGAAGTCTGTCATCATATGCAACTAATTAGGAATATGATAGAAGCAGGCGAACTGGGCCAGTTCACAATTTTCAAATTGTTCAACCTGCGAGCTTCAATGCTACTCCACTTTCTGGAACTGGTCATGAGTTACTCAGTTGTTATAATTCAGTTTATTAATGTCAGTGATCTGTTTTGACTTGAGAAATATAATCTCGTTCTGTTATAAATGTATTTGAAGGTTTGTGTAATCATTTTGTATTTAATACTATTTCCCAGGTCCTTATTGGTGTGTGCAGATTTTAAATAGTTTGCCACTAATGCACCCATCCATCAAACGCCTTTCAGTTTGTGAAGTATAAAAACACAATCTCATTTAAAATAACTTTTGGTATTATTAATTTACCCTTATGTTACATAATATTATTGGTTACTTCTTTGTGAAAATATATATATAGGAAAGTAAAAAGCATTACAATTAGAAATACACAAACTACCATATTTGTAACTCTTAAAAAATAAGTCCTGGCTATCGAGCAAAGTATCTTTAATATATTATGGGTACTTAAAGAATCTTGTAAATTTATGATTATTTATTGAAGTTAAGACACCTTTTAGATAATAGCAATTAATTTGAAGAGTATTGAATTTATGTAATCAATTTGTCTATTTATAAATCATATTAAATATATTTTTATTTACAGTTTCTGATATTTGCAAACATCTTATCTCAATACTAAATTTTACAAAAGCCAGCAAGTTAGATTAGTTCACTTTGCACTTTATGTTCGAATTTTGTCTTTTCTACTTCTTAGCTTTCTAACATTATCTGCTACATATTTGATTATAACAATACAATTTGTAATTATCACAATTTCCTTGTTTTTGAAAAAGTAAAATTACAAATATATAAAAAACAATTACAAAATACAATTTCCTTGTTTTTGAAAACGAGAAGAGATAAAATTAAAATATCTCTGACAATGTTACATCAACATCAGAATATTCATACAGACCCTTCTTCTGCTCTTGGTATATTTGTGATGTATTTGTGTATGTTTTGACTTCAAATTCGTTTTTAAATAATTTTTTTAGACGGCATAATAACTAATTAGGGTAATAACCTGCCTGTGTATATTGAGGTACTCTGTTACAGTACGTTAATATCATAGACACTTGCATTTTTATGTTAGATTAATTGTGTCATTGTATTTTGTTTGTAAAGGATAATGTATCCATATTTACACAAAATAAATCTATTTAAACAAGTTATTGATTTTAACTTTCATTGAGACCTGTAAGCAGTACAATTAATATATTCGTCTGCTCTATGAAACAAGATGTTACATATTAATAACAGAGATATTTTAAAAATATTGCTTCTTATTTCTGCTCCATTAATATTCAGGTACATTTAACTTACGTCTAATTTGACTCATTTATTGAAATAAAAAAATTTATTTTATTTAACCATTTTAGATTAATAGCAAAAATTGGTCTTACGAAAATTTATATGGTTTTATGGAAACTTTAATTAAACACCTCATAGGTTTAAAAGTATTAAATTTTAGAGTGACAAAGGCATTTAAATAAAAAAGACAAAAGCGATATTTTTATTATATAAATTTACAATAAATTTAAACTTTCAAAACAATATATGCCTGAATCATGGAACATATTGCTAGTGATCTCTGCCAGCGTATGACCATGATACGCAGGTCAATAAAAACAAATTGATTATTAAGTAATGCTACCAAAATGTTAAGTTTTGAAATGACATACGTTTCATTTCTGCACAATTTTATTTTTAGGCCTAATACCCTTTATAACATTGGCGCTATCCTATGTTAAATTGTGATAATATAATCATAAAGCGTACTCATAACTCACTCATCATCATCACAGCATATACATATCTTGAAATAGAAATACACATTACTGTAAAATACAATTTTTTAATTTCACGCAATATGGCATAAACTCAAACAGTGAAGTAATTTATCGCATGAAGAATAGTGCCAAACTATATACAAGTGGTATAAATTAAAATACACGTATTGCAAGTTGCTTTAGTCAAAATACATTATTCTAATCACAATAAACTTATAGAAAAGACCTAAGTTAAGAAGGAAATCATTATGAAAATGTGTTATTAAATAATCGTAACTATTTATTTCTAAAATCATGAAAGTAACAGATATATTAATTACTGCTTCTTTTCTTAAAACCCTTATTACAAATTTTGATAATAAGTCAGCTCGGGAAATAAATTGCAAAACCAATTTGATAATAAAAATGTATGTTTGTTGTGCGTTGGTAGAGCAACTCGTGATTAATAACAAACTATTATTACTGTTTAGCTACTGCAACCTCGATTGGTGATTATTAAGGCAAAATCCTAAAAAATTGTATTATTATCTATGTTTACAGATGAAGTTACATTTAAATAGACATTTTATTAAATCACTCATAATAGAGCAAGTTCTTCGAAGATTTCCCCTAATCTGTGATAGATGATAATAACAATTATTTTATTATATTAAAGGAAAAGACTTGACATTTGTGTACATGTAATAACATACTGAGTGACAATAGCTATAAAACTAAGCAATAAAGTAGCGTTAATTCGGAATACACTACACACGATGAACTCGTCTATTGAGCTATGCTGCACCAATTTGTAGACGTCTGATATTTTCTGTCGTTCATTTGTAAACATTTGAATATTTTAGGAAATACTTATGTGTTAAAAATTGGTATATGTTAAAGTTTCCAATCCTTTAACAGTGAATAACAATTTGTTTCAAGTTAATGTTCATGAAAGCCTATTAAGGAAAGAAGGAAATATGTTCATCTAAATAATTAATTTGCACATAAGTGGTTAAAGCTAACTATTAAGAGTATTCTTTAGAACATTCAGAGTGCGTTCACACAATAGGTTACGTACATTTATACTAAACTTGTATTTAAAAACAGTTGGAAGATTAAAGCACTCTCTACCAGAAAATGAATAATGAAAATATATGTAAGGCATGTTTGTATAAAAGTACAAATTTGTCCAATAACACTAGAACTTGTATATTGGTGGCACAATTTATAATTAAAAATAAATTTTTGATGGTTATGTTTAATATAATTAAAAATAACTATCATTTTCAGTAACATATATTAAATTTAACTAGATCCATGCTGAAAAGTAGTGATTGGCTTCTAGTCACATGTCAAAGACGTTCACAATATTAAGTACGATATTGATTGTTGATTCCAGGCAGATATATAGTCGAGTTTATTTTTCACTGTACTGTGACTTCCCTCAAAGTGATTTTCTTTAATACACATTAGGCATCTCGTAATACAAATTAAAACACTCAATTTTAAGGCTGTTTTTAAGGACAGTAGTTAAGTTGTAGTAAGAGATCTGATTTACCTTCATGTGCAACAAGCAACATTTTTGCTAATACACATTTAGTCTTTCCAATTGCAGTTTTAAATTTTTCACCAAATAAGCAGGCCACTAGTAGAGATGGTGAATTACGCAATATCCAAATAAAAAGGCTATATTTAAAGTTTACGATCAACTCTTCGTTCTTCTGAAATGGAAATATTTTAAATAGTTCAATATGTTATTATGATTTATGAGCAGTATGTTGCTATTGAACTATAACGTCTTCGGTAACCTCCCTAACTCATGTGCTAGTGTAACTAGCCCGAGTAAATAATGATTTGAGCAAGTCTTCTTAAAATAAGCTGTTTATTTTAAGAAGTATGAAAAAAATAATTGCTTGTAATTAAATTAAATCCAGTTTCAAGAATATATAGACTTTTGTGAAATAAACTTATAGATTTCATGTTATTTAGAATAGAACCTTTATGTTTTAATTAGATTATTTAATGAAGAATATTGCCATTTTTGGATTTAATATAAACAAGACTTTATGCAGTCTTATTATTTAAAAATATTAGGTTAATTTTTAACACCTTTCATTTTCTTAGCACTTTGAACTTTTCGTTTCTTTTGTATATTCCGTAAAAATGAGGAGCATTTTCTTAGCGCTTTAAATTTTTTCTTTCTTTAAAATGTATTATATAAAATTTATACAAAAGTGTATTACATAAAATTTGAAATAATTTTCTTCAGATTCATTGTTTGTAAAGATTGCATATAATTCACTATTGACTGAGTTAGTTATGTCGAAGAAGTGACAGAGCAATTGCAAGGCGTGGATCCGAATCCCGAAATAAAAATTAATTTCAAAAAACTTATGAGGTGTTTTAGAGGAACTTACTTCAAACGTCAGCACAAACCAAGTTATGTATGTAATAAATGTGTTGAATTTACAGCAAAGACCTAGGAATACCTAAAATAAAGAAGAAATAAACAAAATTATTATACGGATTTCACATAATCACACGTTATTTCACATAATCTAAAAATGTCTTAAATATTTATGCTTTTGAAACATTGTTTATTAGCGTAGCTGTGGTTAATTCAAAATTCAAATTATAGTACTGAAGAAAAATTTTTGTTAAATATTTGAATATGTTTCTTACCAATAAGGTTTTACCTTTTAACATAAGATACATATAAGTTTGATTAATAGATGGTAAGTTAAATAGAATAATTTTCAAAATAAAATGTGTCATAAAGTTTGATTACGCAGCTGCTTAAATGAGTTTACGGAAACAACACGGTGCGCAAAATTTATGTGTAATGTGTGTTTATTTAATAATTCTTTTTCTGAAATATTTCGTAAGTCAGTGGTGCTCTAGTTAAATGAGTGACACATTATTTTGTTATTCATAAAATAATTACCTGAACATTGAAAGTACGCTCTATGAGCTCGCATGCCTGAGATACATCATTAAAAATGTAGTGCAGTTGTTTTATATTGATTATATCATTTTTAATAGGCGATACTTCTAAATTAAATAATAAATTGTCGACTTGTTGTTTTCCGATACTCTTAAGCTTGTCTTCTAAACACTTGTTTATAGTCTTTAACCTTTGTTTAATATTGCGTATTAGCATTGCAAAATAGATAACCTCGAAATCCAACAAAGCATTAGAGGTATATTTGAAGAAATATTTCATAATAAATTTCAAATCCATTGAGTTTGCGTCGACTATAATATGTAGAACAGTTAGTAACAATTGTAAAGTGATGAGCATATTATTATTCGTTCTCGATTGGGAAAACATTTATCTTCTGGATTCCATACTGAAATTGTCATCAAGTCGATGGATCATCATGCATAATCGTTGGTATGTGAATTGGTCCCAAAATATTTCAATGAATGTTATATAAATAAAGAAAATACACATTAAAGTTTCATGTGCCAAAATCATGAATCGGCGTGCTCCTTTGAAATTAATTTCTGCCGAATTAAAATATATTGTATAAACAGTGTACACCAATATTGCCAAGTTGTAAAATTTCCGTAGCCAAATTTTAGAAACATTAATTATTTCACCTTTTTGTTGATACAAGCCAAGCGAAGATTCAATCACGTTAATTACTTTAAAAGTGTCATAAACTGCAAACGTATGTTCTGTTTCGAAATTCATTTTAAAACTTTATAAAACATTTAACGAAAACAACAATTTCTAAAACAAGTGCTCAGTTTAGGATTGATGTGATATGATGAAAACCGGCTCATATTTCGTCAGTACCAAGTAATAAAATCATATTATTGACAAATTGAAATAGTCCATTATGTGCTACTATATATAGATGCAAGTAGTCGCCTAGCATTTATGTTACTGAAAAGTGATGATTAATTGTAAAATGAAACTAAAACCTATGGAGGAATAAAAAGTATGGAATCATTACTCGGCTTTTAAAGAAAATTACGCAAATCGGTTCTTACTGTTTTCTTTTCTAACTTTTTCTTTGCTTATAATTGCTGAATATCTCAATGTAATAAGTCAATTAATTAAGTGCCCCAAGTTATTCACATTGAAAGGTGGATATGTGCATCTCTACGGCAGAATCATTCAAATTAATAAATCAACCGAGATTAATACCTTTAACTAAGTATTTGAATGGAGTTTGAAGGAAAACCATGTTACAGGCGTCATCAGTGTCAAAGGTAGTCAGTGGCGAAATCAGTCAGTATGAGTTTATTTTTTATTTTGAGGTTTTACGCTCTATTGATACTTTGGAATGGATCCCTATCAAAATTTCAATTTCAATATTTTTGCTGAATGCCATTTATTTCTTTACACTTATAATATTATAATTCCCACTTTACCACATGGAATTTTTATTTTAATCAGCTCTGCGAATTCTATTACTATTTTCATTATCTTTATAGATAACATTGTGAATTACTTGCACGGATCAATATACCCATTAATGTTTTTAATCAATTACAGTATCCCAATATATAGATAGGTATATACATATATATATATATATATATATATATATATATATATATATATATATATATATATATATATATTATTTGTATCTGATTTAGAGTATTGAGTACACACACAAATATAGCTATAACATTACAAACACAATTTTTTCCATTACCTAATAAATGACCTAACATTTTTCGGCATCTATTATTATATGCCAAAGTTAATTAAACAAGGATATTCTTACTAATTTAATTACTTACTTCCTATAATAATAATTTAATTAACCACGATTTATGAAAAATGGTTAAAATATAGGGAAAACTGAGTCATATCATTGCAAATTTGTATAGCAAAATATTTTTGTAGTATTTTCGGTAACCATTTGAAATGACAATCACATGTAATTCAAAATGATCAGCTTTGTAGACATTATTAATAGATAAATTATAATTACGTTTATGATTGAAACACGGTGAAAGTTCTTAATGGCCATTAAAAAAGAAAGAAAGTCATTAACAACTTTCTTTCTAAGAAGAAAGAAAGTTGTTAATGACATTTAAAAAAATTATAGGATTATTTTCGGTATTTCAAAAGATCTTTCCACCATATTTTTCATACATAATTGTAAATTAATAAACATACACAAATAATTTATAAGCAGTCAAAACCTTGTTTCAGTGGTTATTTTACAAGTATTCATAGAAGCCAACATTCAATCAAAAGTTTTGTCGATATTTGGGGTAGGGATATTAACCGGACCTCAACTCTTAAAGCGGAATGTGTCGCAACTACTTGACTCTTTGACTTTTTCTATCACAATTCTAACAGTTGTATTTTAATTTAATTTTTTGAAAAGTGATGTTTGGTTTTGGGAAAAATTATAATAACTAAAAGCAATGCAAGTTGGGTAGAATTAATTTAATTACAATACTGTGAGGAGCAATGCCATCTCTTTAGAATTTCAATAAACTTAAGAAAGAGAAGGCCAACTGATTATATCTTTTATTTTTTTTAATTGTGACTTTGGCATATGACGACTTAGACATTTGCTCAAATTTGTTATATAGGAAATTTTTAGAGACCAGCCAACAAAAGCAACAATCCTTTTGTCTATGCAAATATATAACTTTATGCCACCTCCTACCCAGACAAAATATTATTTTCACAAATATGTTATTTTTTCATTTATATTTATTGAAACACGTACATAATTATTATTGTGGAAGATTCTTTGGAGACATTTGTGTAACTGGGCGGGTTTAATGAGTGTCATTCGTTGTTAATGTTGCAAGATCACCTGCTTACACTAGAGACAAGACTAGAATACATCTCTTTCGTAAATTAAATTGAACATCAACCCACTTTTTCCCAGCTGGCGAAATCGTTGTTGGTTAGGCTAAATTGCGACAAAAATATAACGCATTCCTGCTCATTTTCATTTATGGAAATGTGTTCATTTCTATGTCCTCAGCATTGCCAAAGGATCTCCAATTTGATCTTATATATTTGGGGCTTTCTTTGAAAAATTTGATGCAATTAAAAAAATTAACTACTTTTTAGTCTTATTTTGTCTCATTTGTAACATTATATTAAGTAACTAACTCTTTTAAGAAAACTTAAAAGTCATTTTGCTGTACAGCAAATAACTCATAAACAAATTACTGTAGAATAAAACCTCATCTGGATTCAAAAAACTACAAATAAATTAAAACTATTTTAATTTGATATTTGGAAACAAAAATATTTCTCACCTAATTAAAAAAAAACGTTTTAAATTAAGGCAGAACCTCAGTTGTACACTAATTTTCATAGTTCGCCGCTGCTAATCTAATAAAATTCTCCTGACACGGCTTTCCCTGATGATTCGTGAAATTAGCATTAGTCTGGTCATTTCCAGAACAACTTCTAAGTTAGTTTTTAACTGACAAAATATTTTTAAAATAATGATCTCATCATCACAATAATATCTACATTTGCAATACTTACATTAAGCCTAAAAACAGTCATCTAATGTTTTTATGAAGAACGCAATTTTTACTAGGTCAATAATAATTTTAATAAATTTATTTAAAATTAATAGCATGCTAGGTATAAATGAATAAAATGCGTATTTTAATAGAATAATGTACTCATATTATTTTATGCATTACCATATATTTGACCACCTGAGATATATTAAAAAATCTAAGACATCAGCATATTTTATAATTTGTCACCTTGGTGTGTTGGGTTGATCATAAAGCATATGGCTTTTGATTGCACGGGGTACCAGGAATTGCTTTCTTACCAATATGTCTGCCATTTGTATAAATTAGATACATTAAAATACATGAATTGATATATAAATAAATTTAATCGGTTTAAACAAAAAGTTGAACTCGCCACTGAAATGGATAGTGAACGCATGATCGACTAAATGACCAGAAACATGATATAATATTAGGTCAAACATTCGAAAATAGGTGGGCTATAAGCTGAAACTTTTGAAACTATTTTTGCATTTTAATCTTTAGATTCTTTAGTCTAAAAGTTACTAAAAATGTATTTACACCCGTCTAATTGTAGAAATTAACAGAAATTAAGTCAGTATATACAAGAATAAATGGGGCTGCAGTTCGTTCGATAGATTTTTCTTAATAATTTGCCCATTTTCAAAATTTGGTCCTTTATGCTTTACATATAGTATCTGAAAACTACTATTTCAGTGCTGGTAGGATTTATTTTTAGAAAAGACGTTTTTGGCACTTTTATTATTTGCAATAAAGCAAAATGCAAGATGGAAAAATTACAAAAATGTCTACACTCTCATCATTTTTCTTCAGTCGCCATTCGTCTGTTGGCAAAAAAATACTTGCAATTTTTCTTCTATTACTGCCTTTAATCGCTAACAAAAAATATGAATAATTTTTCTAACATTACTACTTTTAGAAATTTCTATTTGAATCATTACTTTAGCTTTTTATTTTTGACTAATATCAGTATCTTGTATGTTCCACAATCTATGTCAATCAAATTACCCTGGCGCTCATAACCTTTAATAAAATAGACAGGAGTATATATATCTGTGTTGTATTAACATGGATGTAATCCTTGAAGAAATTCGTATTATGAAATATTTTGAAACAATCCAGTCAGTGGTAAACTCTAACTTCTAAAGGCTTATAACAGATAATGAAACAAGGAGATTTGACTCACATAAACTATTTTTATTAGAAAGCTATTATTGAAACTGAAATATTATTTTCGTTGTGTAGTTAGTGTAAATGTTTACAGGAAGTTACATCAATTTAGGGCACTGTATGAACTACTTTAAATTTTTGAATCGTGATTTGTCATATATATATTTATATATATATATATATATATATATATATATATATATATATATATATATATATATATATATATATATATATTGTACCAAATTTTTCATTTTTACATCAAGCGTATTCTTTTAATTCTGAAAAAAACGATTGACGGTCATATGGACACATCTGTGTGGGATCTTATAAGGAAGGGGTCTTTTTCCTTTTAGAGTAAAGAAATTTAAGTTTGTTTAAAACAGGAATTAACAGCTTTCCATTATTAGTTTGCCTTAAAAAGTGTAAGAAACTTAAAATGGTACCCTGTAAAACACATTATACACATTCTAAAGAATAGTTAATAATTCTTACTCACTCACTCAATATGCACTTAAAATTGCATAGGCATAATGTATATAATACAATTTTATGTTTTTACTAATTATTGCTCATGTAATGGCATACTTTAAATTTTTTCACTACGTTTTTAATTTTTTTTTTTAATACAATTGTACCATCTAAAGATAACTATTTTTACAAAAAATTCTTACGTTAAATGTTCATCTCTTTCTTTAGCTAAACCATTTTGAAATTAGTAGAGCACCAGAACAATACACATAAGTGTTTGAAATTATATTATTAGGATATTATAATAATTTATTTTATCGGAATATATTTTAATTCTATATAAAAATAAGCAATAAAGGAAAGAAGTACACACATGTTTTTCATGAACTGTACTGTCAATATATATATGAATATAATTGTTGACAGTACGGTTCATAATGTAATAAATATATGCCATAATTAGGCTTCATTGTAATCTCCATACGATCTCCATACGAGATATATTTTTAATGTAGTGAAGGGTAAATACACGGAAAAGAAATGACAAAAAATTATATACCCTATGTAACATGCAATACATCGCTGGAAGGAATGTTCGAAAAGGAATTTGAAAGTTGTAATTTGCGTAATTTTAGCCTTAGAAAAGTATTTGAAAATTGAGTGCCCAACAATATGAAATATACTCTTGTACTCTAAGCATGTACAAGAGTATATTTTTTATATTCTGTGTCATTTAGAAGAAATGATCTATTTCATTTTAATTTTCTCAAGCCTGGAAAAAAATACTAGATTGTTTAAAAATATACGTAGTATAGAATATTTTATACTTCATATTTAAACATTTATTTATGTGCATATACTTTTATTTATATATGTTATATATATATATATATATATATATACATATATATATAGATATATATATATATATATATATATATGTATGTATATATATATATAATACAATGACTTGTTAACTGTTTATATTGATACAGTCATTTTTATTACATTCGCTCGGTATTATAGAATGCAGTTAACAATTTCTTGACAACCAAAGCGGAATCTTAATATAAGACAAAGTCTTAATTAGAAATCGTTAAATTAATAATATGAAATTATTTTATACGTATTTTTATAAATAATTGCTTTTTCTAATTGAAATCACTCAGTTATCCGCAAGAGTTCTTCACAATAATCTGAATAGAAGGAAAATTATCCGATAATTATCATCACGGATATAAACTTTGTATCTTTAATAATTTCTCCTGTACAATATTTTATCATATTTGACTACTCTTTATAAATTAATGAAACTACAGTAATCGAACTGTTTAGTTAAACATATATTACTTAAGATATTAAAGTTAGTAAGTCAGGCATATTATACGTTTTTATCAATAAACATAGATCAAGATTATGCTAAAAATATTTCTTAAAATACGACTATATATTTTATGATATATACTTTGAATATATCAAGGAAGGTCAACGAATATAAAAATTCCCCCACTATATAAAAATGATGTTTCAGATTATGGCTTCTAATTTCCGAATAATTTGTATTATCTATATGTCATCATTAATATAAAAAATTCGAACTAAATTAATTGTTTCACACAATTTTGTACTGTGCGCATAGACATAAATATTATATCACCTAAATTAAAATTAATAGCATACAGTCCACCAGACATTCCGTAGTATGCTAACTTTGTAGCGTGTCATTCTTACGTACTAATCGATTTGAAAAATGGACGCCTACGATGTGATGGGGCATTTCCATACAATTTATTTGATATGTTCACTATCACGTGTCACAAAAATAAATAGTAATATAACGGTGAAAAATATCAGGATACAGGCTACGATAACAATATTCTTCATACTACTATTCTCCATGATATTTCTGATTGTAGATTCGGAAACAAACGTGTTGATTAATAACAGTACATCAAACTATTTCTACAGGATGCATATTATTATAACACGGATACAAATTGTCATATTTATTGTACTAGCTGCTACAGAAACCAATCAAAGTGTCCGTAGATATTTTGAAAATTACAAAAAAATTGACGGTCTATTGAAATTAACAACACTAATGTACTTAAATGAAAGAAAATCTCTTAATCACTTGCTTATGGTTTTTGGATTCACATCAGCGTTTATTGTATTATTCGACATGATATTATGGCATGCATTTTATGATACTATTAATATCACCCTACGTTTGTCATATATAGTAACTCAATTTTGTTTTCAAGTACAAGATTGGAAGTCCATTGTGAATTTAAGAATATTCAGACGACGTTTATATCTAACATCGAAACGGTTAAAAGTATTGTTACAAGTCCAAGGAGACATTTACCTTCAGGTAGAAGATGACGCTGATCATTGCAGAATCGATGAAGAGAACGATACGGAAATAAAAACTGAAATAAAGCAGCTGGTAGCAAGTTTCATGCTTTTGAGTGAGCAATGCCATTTATTTAATGTTGCATATGGATTTCAAGTTAGTTTCATTCATTAGTTTATATATTTTTTATTTTCTTTTATTTTTGAATCGGACCTACTTCTCTTATACTATATGAACTGGACAACATACACAATAATCTTAAAGGGTAGCTTGTGAAGGGTCGCACTATAATAAAAAAATTAAGATATATTATATTATAAATGTTAACAATTAACAGAATAGAAATTTATGGTAAAATCAGTAGACGTAGAACCATGTTCTAAATTGGGCCCTATTCCCTATATCAATGGGATGTTTGCATTACTATGCAGAATTTCCTGAGCACATTTAAGAATAACAAGATAGAGATTAAAATGTGCAAAAATATGTCACCTAATTAAATTTAAAATACAAATGGTATGATTTGGCAGATATTGAAAATAAAAACAGCTAAATGTGTTTCTATAGGTGCAAAAAAGTACCTCTTTGTATTCAATATGTCTTGAAAATATTGTTCCAAATTACAAATACTGGTTTTAAAGAAAGAAGTAATTTCGAATATATTCAATTTAAGGATGTTAACCTAGGATGTTTTCAATCAAAATGCAATATAAATTGCATTTTTATTGAAAACATCCTAGGTTGGAGCACATTTTATTCAAATTTTGGCATTAACTAGAAATAAATAAATTCATGTTAATGGACTTGCGTATCATTTACCTTCACACTCAACTAAATTACAATTTTGAGTGTATGTTTGTACACACTTGTCTATGAGACAAGTGTGTAAAACCAAAAAATTCAATATTTTGCCTTTTCAAAAGATATAAATTCGCTTGAGTTATAAAAGCTTTGGAATGAACTTGTATTTGTAATTTTGTAAAATTGTTAAAATATTGTATTCCAGGTACTGTCCTCCTTTCTTCATAGAATTCTTCACTCAATATACATTTGTCATGTGACTATATCGTACGCTTTGGAAAAATCGGTACGTATCGAGAAATTATTATATCTCAAATGTTTCTCCACGAGAATGTAATTTAGCTTCTTAATATTAGTTGCTGTTGATTTTGAAGAATGTTTATTAGTATTTTATGAATTTGTAAATTTTCTAATTTTGCTTACAAACATTAAAAAGAAAATAGTTACATGCTCAATTTTTTTTGGCAAAATATTGTAATGTTATTATAATATTGTAATGTCTTGTATCGTCAGATACGCTTTGCTAACTAAAATAATAATAAGGAGGACTTTCACTTAAATTGAAAGTAAATTTTTTATATAAATATCAAATTAAAACTGCATTATTCATTCTGAATATTTGATTCATTTGAACGAATAAACTGATTGTAATTATTAATGTGGAATTTGTCATCTCATCCATCTAATTTTATATTAGAGAGTTAAATTACGGTTGTATACTCGCATTTCATTTAGGCATAAAAATTATATTTTTTATACATCACATGTCGTAGCAAAAAATAAGAGTGATTCTAAAATGTTGTTTTCTTTCTATTTTCACCACGTTATCTGGCCATATTTTCAACAATTTGCTAATTGACTAAATTTTTACGTAAACTGGAAATTGCAGTAACAGCAAACATATCTTGAAATCAAATATATTGACCGGCTAACCTTCAGGCATAACTTATTGAGAAATATGCATTTAACCACTATTTCTAATATCACTGTAAAATCGTACGATCTAGTGAATAGCCAATATCCTAGTTGCCAAATTTCTAAAGCTTCAAATTTCTATTAATATTTCTAATCGCCCTCTATATTGCTAGTCAAATCAATGAAGTGCACTTGCAAATTTTATAGGATACCAATGGAGATATTAATATTATCATTACATTTATTTCATAAGGTACCGATGGAAAGAAAGTTTTAACAATTTGTTTGATAGAAATTATTTAGTAAAAATAAGAAACTGTAATAAAATTAGAAAGTTTTCTTTTCAGATATTCTTAAGAAATATTTGAAGAGATATTTTTGGAAGGTCCCTAAAAAACCTGTATCCACACTTCCTCCTTGGAAACTGCTAAATCAAAAATTCAGTTTTTGGGAAATTCAATATAATTTTATATCTGCAAAGAACATACCAGATGATATAATGAAAAATCGTGTTAATATTTGTAAATAGTTTCATAGAAACACCGTATACACTTCAATGTTCATAAGCACCTAAATATGTACAGAATCTTCATAACGGATTCCTTTCATATTTATCACGTTTAATGTGTTTTTATTCGAAACTTGGCAGAGCATATTAAAATCGCTGCATAATATTTCACAATGCTTCAAAAGCATATTCATTTTCCTCATTTGTCATATCTTTTCTGGTCAAACATTTTAGTTATCACGTTGTGTTTAGTTATCACATTGTATTTCAACACATTAAAGAAGTTCCTAGCTAAACTAGGAATCCATATAGTTGCATATGCCACATATGTTTTACCTGTAGATTATTGGTGCTATAAAGCTAAAATTTGGCATGGTTATACATATTCATAGCTCCTACAAAGTTATGAAATAAAATTTTTGAAAAAAATTTTAGGGGAAGTACTTGGCGTTCAAAGTGGGGTTTTTAATTCGCCTACCCCTTCGGGTGTCATTGAACTGGTCTTTTAAATATATTCAGGGTAAGAGTTATGGAAGTTTTGAACACTTGTTTGAAATACTTTAATTTTTTATTAGAGTTACATGTCCACTACCACCTTAATCTCTATATTTGAATATTTATAAAGTATAATTTCACAAAGTAGTATAACAAAATGATCCCAGAGGAAAAGGCTCTACTAGTTTATGGGTTATTGTTGATGAACTTATGATATAAAATTTAACGATTTTATTATTTCTAAATAGGTTAAGAGAAATACAACATACACTTAAACGTTCATATGTTTAAATGAGTACGGTACCCTTGTGGTTTTGCCCGTACTTTACAAGTTTATTTATTATTAATAACACACATTGCTTTTGACGGGAGCGTTTATAGTAGATGGAGATACTCAAATCCTCATTGCACAAATCTAGTGTAAATAATTGACCAGAAGTTTTGCTATCATAGATGGATGGATAGAATACTAAGTGGCATTCATGGGGTATAAGGCTAAATAATAAGATGTATGTTTTTTCTGCTTGAATGGAATTATATTTTTTGTTAATAGTTATGATCCATAATTTTGACTTTCTCGGCTATTGAGTTTTATTTAACCATGTTAGATATATTATTATTGTCAGAATTCTTGAAAGATACGGCCTTTCATTAACTGACACATGCTTTTGCAGAATTTCATTTCTTATGACTGGTTAATTGTATTATCTTATTTGATACGATTTTTATACGGAGCTGCGTTAATAATTCTACTCTTGAGGGAGGCGGTCATGGTGCAGAGACTCAAGTCCCATCTGCTGTCGACAATTGACACTGCCCGTATCACTAACCGCTATGGTGAGTAACACAAGTGTACCCTTGACTTTTTAGAAGAATATTCACCGAATATTTCCCAAGCACCAAATATGTTTAAACATTTGATTATGTGTATGTGTGTGTATGAGCTTCAAAAATCATATGAGACGTGACACTAGAAGTCTTTAATTATAAAACATGTGTTAAATTTGCTGGGAATCAACATCGAATATAGTGAAACAACATTGGAAATAGTGGACATAAAGTAAATTTCAAAAGAAATGAGAAAAATTTTTACGGATGGAAAAAGTATCTATGTCGATTTCTTATTAAAATATAACGTAAAAACTACGAAATCAGCCAACATACAATTTTTAATTCGTAATTATTCTATATTTCTCAAGAGCAAATTGTGCAGATTATCGACCTAGTGAGAGATGTTCTCATAAGGATTTGATAAACCAAGTAATTAGAGATTAATAAATATTTGCTTTCTCAGATCGAAGAAATAGATTTACAATGATGTGTGTGGCTGATAATAACGTGGTATACTTTGATATGCTGGTCACTTGACAGTTTTACTGTTGCTTTTTTAGAGTATGTATAATATATTTGTGTTAATATTTTAGAAGGTTTTTCGTTTATTGAAAAAAATGTATTTCATTAATCTTGTCACTGTTATGGGTTTGTTGAAGTGTTTGTACAAATTAAGTATCTAAACAACAATACAATAGGTCGATTAATTTACCTTGGTTCAAGTTGAGTTAGCACAGTTTATATTTATTTATTAATATTCTTTTGAGGAACCAATGAAATCTCGCTTTACGTGTACTTCACAAATAATAATCCTCAATTGATGCTCGATATTTTAAACTTTTGAAATTGGAACCAAACTAAATATTATTCTATATCTTATTCATACAAGGAATTTCAGTATGACATTAATTGTGGAAATTTTAATTTATCCAATGCCACGTATTTGTACGAAATATGATAAACGTCAAATGAAATTATATTCGGCTTGTGTTCAGGAGTTGTTAGGATATCATTGGCTTTATTGACCCTTTACTTACCATTAAAATAATTACGAGCACAAATAAAGTAAAATAATACATGTATACAAAATTTTCGAATCAAAGCCTGGAAAGAATCGAAAAGAAAAAAAATGGTACCACTTTTAAATGTGTATTTTGGGAGAAATATGTTCTGAAATATAAAGTGGCATATTTATATGTTAGAAAAATTTCCTAAATAATACCACTTAGTAAATTATTATCAGAATAACATTTATTGTAAATGATAGCTCACTTTGAGTTCATATGGTGACTGTAAATTTTTGGTTTGTAGACGTTTTCAAAGTGTTAAAATGTTACTTTTATTGACTTCCTTTAAAGTATTCTTTTAAATTTCAGGTACAAATCTATCAAACACTCTTTACGATTTTGGCATTATTGTTGAGGACCAGACGTTAGTGTTCACCGCAAACGACTATGTGAAACTGGATTATTCTTTAATTTGTAGCATCTTTGCAACCTTAGTTATTTATGGAAATGTATTAACTCAGTTTAATTTATAAGAAAATTACATAACAATGACTTATTGTCTTGTGTGGCCTGAAATAATTTTACGGAAAAATGTGACATGTAATTTGACAAGAAAGTATTTACTGCTTAGCTTAAAGTTTACATGCTATAATATACGAATACCTAAAATTAAACTCAAACTCAATCGGCAGCTGATCAATACAGAGCGTTCTATTTTGCTTTATCCTACACTATCAAATTGAGTGGTGGATTTTGCACTCATTGAAAATGCCTACCACTCTCTAAATATAAAACTGGAAGATGTAATATTAAATCTGATTTTCCTCACGTGACCAGAAATTGCTTTAGAGACCAATAACATGTGAAACTAATATGCAATACTGCTATTCAAAGAAGCTATAGGCCGAAACACAAGAAAATATAAATTTGGATTAATTTTTCGACTCTGTGCTAAAAAACTGAACAATATCAGGCACATTGTATTACTCAGTAATGCAGTGCCCGAATGGTAGTTTTGTATTCTTTGTCGATGTCTATAATAATAAGCCATTCTATAATTATGAAACTGAAAAATGTATAGATTTCAGAAAACTTCGAATAATGGTGCAGGTGGTAGCCAAGTAATAAATTCAATTCATATTTATTACTCAAATGTCAACTGAAATTAAATTTTTTTGTATGACGGAATAAACGTTTATATAAGTTTAGTGGTATTTCAATCAGTAATTTCTCAACAACAATTTATATAGATATATGAGAGTGTACATTTGAATATAATGATATCATAACTATTATTAAATGTTTTCTTCACTAATAAAGTGTATGTAAATATATGTAATGTAGCTATATAATATATCTTAGTCCTTTCAGACACTTGAATATACATTACCATTTTTTATCATAGAATAACTCAATAAATGCTTAGGTTTTTGCAACAGTGTGGCATTGTGTGAACAAATAAACAGGGAAATGAAAGTGTCAGCTTTATTATTTGATTTAAAAATTTCCAATTTTTCTTTTATTGTTTTATATTTAATGTGGCTTTGAATGCAGTCGCTACGCAGGCGGCATGCAGTGAACTGGTCCTGCATTTCTCTACGTGTACATTACTTATATCATATTCTGTTATGAATAATAATGTACCTTTAAAACTGATCAATATATAAGATATTAGTATTTGGGAATTTCACAGGCAAATATTTACACATACTACAGATAATAGATTCTTTTCCTTGAATATCTTTTCATCTAAATTTAAAATTTTGTAAAAAAACATCAGGACATTCAAAACCTTAATTTCCTCATGATCGTCCGTCATTTCATCCATCCTTCTGTTTATCACGAACCTACAATTTACTTATTTCTGGCTTCAGATTAGATTTTTGATATTGAGATGTCATTTAAGAGTAAAAAAAATAATAATTGTTATTGGGTCTTATACATGTGACGCGAGTCCAATATTTTTTTTTCACATATCCAATCAAGTGACATATTAGAGTAGAGGTATTTTAAAATAAATTGGAAAATTTTTAACTCCTTTTCATTTTTAAACTATATTTGGAAAATATTAAGCTTGCAAATATTCCCTCCTCTAATATAACTATAATATATTTTGAAAAAAAAAACCTGTGGAATAATATTTGAAATTTTGGATTAAAATTATTGATTTGCCTCAAACACTTTATCAGATATAAACAGCTACGGAAACAAATAATTTACATTATGCTAGTGTTTAATATGCTAGCATAATGTAAATTCACAGCCATCATTGCTCTTCAGTTAACTAAACATTCAAGATAATATAAAATTATGTCTTGTATAAGTTGGTTTTTCGTTATCGATTTTTTTAAAGGAAGGATTGACTAAATATTATTGTGTTCTAATTAGAATTTTACAGAATGTAACTTATTATTTAAGTCTGATTTCTCAAAATTCTCTAAGAGTCCGTTAGTGAACGATCTAGTTTCAAGCCACACTATTTTGAAAGACCTATTATTCAGCTTCAAGATATCTGTAGTTGGTAAGTACAAACATAGTCCTTTCCGAGATATTTGTCAACAAATATTACACTTATTCAATAACAGATCATGGAATTTTAAAGAAGATACTACAACTTTCAAACTATTACAATTTTGCTGATTAAGATACAAATAAAAGAAGATGTAAAAATTTGGATAGAAATTAAGATAAATATCAAGTATTGAATATATTTGGCGTTAATTTTGTAGAAATTCATTATTCACAATTAAATGAAACTACGTGATGTAGTATTATTTCTACTATCTTTAATTTCTTTACCACAACCTAGGTTTCGTTGTATTACAACATCTTCAGGTGGGATATTAGCAAAGATTCGAATCTTTGCTAATATCCCATATTATATTCATTTAATTGTAAATAAATATCAAGATTCCTATTATGTTTCTGCATCTCTACACATTTATATAAAAAGAGCTGTGGATGTAAAAAAAATTAGATAAATAAACGAACCTGTTTAGGATATTTCTAATTGAATCCATGTTATTTAGTACTAGTTAAAATAAAAAAAAGGTGAGATTAAAAAAATAGGCAGCGCCATACGTATTCAATGATAATTGAATACGTATGGCGCTGCCTATTTTTTGAATCTCACCTTTTTTTTATTTTATGTTATCAAACATAGGAATTTCTTTATATATCTACATAAATATTCTGTTTCTTATAACGTCTACTAACACTTAAGCTCCAAAAAAAAATATTATTTGAAATTAATTTGTAAAATTGTTGACGCCATACAGTTCGTTTTGGAACATGGAAAAACATTTACCTACTGTTCAGAATTTTATTGGGAAAGAAACTGCATTTTAAAGCCTATTCCTGAGAGAAAAGTCGCAGAGAGAGCAGTGTGCAATAATCTGTCTATTACATTCTATTTCTTTTTCCTTTTACGAAAGTGCTGATTTTGCTTCCAAAGCTAGATCAAACATTGTATAATATGCAGAAGATCATTAGGGAGAGCTTCAGGTTTACAATCGTGTGACGAACTTAGCCAAAATTATCTCAAAAAGTTAGAGACAGTGCACGGATAATACGACCAACTATCGCCAAACTTCACTATGCTGAAAAGTAAGAGAAGAAGAAGAGAAAAATTAAGAAGCTATATAAGATAATAGTACCATTAAAGCTGCTTCAATCATTAGACTTTAAGATAATTTAAATCTCATCAAAAAATATTAGCATAAAAAGTCGCAACATTCTCTTTAAGACAATTAACCAGAAAAATTAGTGAGATAAATTTAAAAAAGTTCTTCAAGAGCTGTGTTAGGACATGTAGAGTGAGTTAGAGAATTGTAAATAGATTTATTGAACGTTATGTCACTGACGACCTTGAAATTAAACGATAAATTAATATCCTTCTGTCGCTTTGCCCAAGTGTGGAATCAATGTAATAAAATAAAAAATATGTTTCAAACGAGTTCTTCGTATCTTTATCAACTTCGAGTGGTTTTCACATTTCTGGTCACCAATGAACAAAACAAAATAAAATGTAAGTTTTCTAAATTTTACTTTTATTATTTTTGCATATCTGTTGTTAAATTGTCGTAAAGAGTTGTGGACAATTTACCTACTCCATTTTTCTGTAAATATAAAATGAAGTAAGCAAGTCATTTCAACTGTCCTAAAAAGGTTACAAACCATAGAATAGTAAAATAATCCGCTTGTTCCCCGCGCACATTAACGTATATATTCTAATGATGGAATTACGTTCAATCACATTTTTCAATGCAGTTATTCCATTTCCACGCTTTTCTTCTATTCAACTTAGTAAATAATTGTAATAAAATAATTGTTTTTAATTTGTAAAATGATTTAAGTTGACAAACAGTGTAACCCAAAACTTCCAAAAATAATTTGCTATTTCGTAGTTTCTTAACACATTCAGATGTTGCTAACGATACTTCCCTGAAGCTATGATGAATGCCTATAATCTATCAATAAAAGTAGAGTAATTGGCTGAAAACTTCATAGAGATTACGACATTCATGTTAATAAATGACTTTCAGGGCACTATCGAGATTAATTCATAATTGTTTGCTTTATCAATGTAAAAAGTTAATTAAGCATTTCCATCTTCTTACCTTGTAAATTGTACTTGCGCATGAGACTGAATACTTTTATGTATTACCATTTGCTATTTGAAACTCAATTTATAGATAAGTAAGCTATGTGACGAAAATAGCGGCATGTTTTTTCCGAGATAATACGTGGATAAAATATTTCGATTTTACCATGGATTTCTAATTTATTGCAAAAAATGCCAATATATCTTTTCAATTTGAAATATAAATCACTCAAAATGTTCTTTTTATTAAATATCCAATATACAATTGTACTCGGCTGCATGACTGCCTAATTCTTTTATTTGAAGGGGTGAGAAGGGAGCTCATTTACATCTCATAAATTAGAGATATCTTATTAAAAACTTACATTTATAGATGAATTGCGGAATTCAAAAGTTTTGGGTTTCTTTTAAACCAAACAACGCTGCAGTTATTTATTTTATCCTAATAATGCAATGTGCAAATATTAAAAAACATTTCATTATTTAGTTTATAAAGATTTCCTATGAGGCTTCCGAATGAAAGAATTAATAATATTAATTCAATGAGTGCAATCGGCAAAAAATATTCAACGCGAGGATCTACAGTTTGTTTTAATGATGATAGTAATTTAAAATATTTACAGGTTCAGTTCTACATAAAAGGATTCTTAATTATATGACAAATTGACTCTGAGATTCAATAAAACTTTATTACAAAATCATCTCTGCAAAAATGTATTATCAATCAGATCTGAGAAAATATATTACTAAAAATAAGTTCGCTCGCTCCGAAAGTACTTGTCTTAACTATGATTACAAATGTTAATCCAATAATATCTGGGTGTGCACAGGTGGACCCGAAGTGCTTTGTAGCTTATTCATAATAACCGTATAACTCGACTCAGCAAACAGATATCTGATTTTTAAGTAGACACACAAACACTTGATTCTAACGTGTTAAAATTAGAGTCCATGTCTGAAGTATTTTCTAAAATAGTTGAATTAAAAATCATCAATCAAGGTTAAATTAATACATCTGGAAGTTGATGCGTAGAAAAAAAGGTGAAGTTGATATAGCTCAACATGAGAACTTGATTCCGATGGCAGTACTGTATTGAAAGAGTTGTGATTAAATAAAGTAATAAATAAACCAGATCGATTTGAAATAATATATTAGTATATAACTTTTTAGTGGTATTTTATATTACTACATAAATATTACTTTTTTACGTATTTCATGCTTCTGGTTGTTTAAGAGGTTGCATAAGTGAGATAGCAATTCGGTTTAAAAAAACTACATTTTTTCATTGAAATAACAATTGATTCATTTTTATAACAAAATAGTAAACATGCAAATTAAAAAGCCCCTTTTACTATGAAGAATTACTGTGTTTTTAAACATTTAGTATATTAAGCTATATATCCATAGGGCCATTCAAATATGAAGCGATGAGCTTTAGGTTTACTTCATGCTATTTCATCTTTTGCAAACATAGTACACTTTTATGAGTTAGATCAAATACTGTGCAGCTTTTAATAAACTGCTGGAAAGAACTTTAGGTTTACAACTGTGACAAATGTAGTAAAAATAATCTCAAAAAAGTTTATCTCTCTGCATTTTGCTTGATGATAGAATGTTTGAAACTACTAGAATTTTCTTTTAACTAAACACTGCTTGTTAAAATGATTGCTTGTTAAATTGATGACATTATATTCAATACATTTACATGCAAATCTCTAACTTACGTATTTATAATTTTCTAGCAAGAATTTGACCGCTTTCATTCTGCTCCATATTAGGTTTAAGTTTTAATGAGGATCTTGGCTTTCTTAGCCTTAATATTTTAAATCAAAATTTTTTGTATCGTTTCACTAATCATTTATATACCATGTTTCACATATTTTTATCTCTCACAAAATATTCTTATTTAAGGTAAGATTTTTGTTATAAAATGGAGCTGAAATAAAAGTAATCTGTCCTAAAATTTCTTCACATTGAATCTTTAATGGTAATATTGTGTTAGAAATTTTCACAATTACAGGAATTTGAGATATTTCATCAATTTACAGCAACATGTTTGAGGTTGAATGCCTTTGTAAAACTTTTAATCTAAATAGTTAGATTACAAAGGAATGCAGTAGTGTTATCATAGTAGTAGTGTTATCAGTTTTGTAGCAAATATTAAAAGTAATACAGTCTCACATGTGGGTTATGTATTCTGGTATGAGTATATAATCGGCCTATAAATGACACTATCATGATAATATTGATTATATATACATATATATATATATATATATATATATATATGTGTGTGTGTGTATGTATACATGTGTGCGTGTATGTGCAATAAAATTTAAAGAATTTAAGAATCAAGAAATGAACAGTTGAGCTATAAAATGGAGACGTTTAATATTGTAGTCCCTGTAATAAAAAAGTGGTAGAGTCACATACCAAATAACAACACCATACACAACAGAAGAAAATGGAGTTGCAAAAGAGATGGACACAACACTGAATAAAAAGGCAAAAACTTGTTATTTGATGCCAATCTATCAAAAGAAATTCTGCATAAGAAGTAATTATACATGTTTTTTACACCAATGGAGCACTAACATGTATAGTGACATACACAACTCGTGAAGAATTGTGGTGAACAAAGGAGATATTAGTGATCAGAAGATTTTTGCTTATGAGGCAGTGATGATCTGTCGAAACAAAAGGTAAGGAAGTGAGATCCTAAAAAAGCAATTATCACTGGATATTTCGAAAATATAAATGGATACACCTTCGTAAGTAATACCAAAACCATAATGGTGATAAAAAGAGAGATGCAGTATTCTCAGGATCCACCGTAAAAGGAAACTGTATCCCAGTGAACTAGACGGAGAAAAGGAGTAAAGGAGAAAGGGTAATCTATACTCTACTATTTTGAGAGCTCCAGTAATATATCAGAACACCATAGATATCGTTGTAGATAGGACAGCTCATCTGGAAGACACGTTTGAGGACAAATCTTCATCGAATTCTGAATTTGTGCAAAAGAGTGCACACAAAATGAAGGTTTCGCTAACGATGAAATATTTTTCCCTACAGTCGGGTGTAATTCTTTTTATTTTCTTTTCTCCGTAACTGATCATAAAAATTTAAAAATTATTTGATTTCTCACCACCACAACCTTATAACACAGTGAATTGAAAGAAGATATTACAAAACACTATCCATGGGACTATAATGCAAACTAGGCATAATATGTAAATTGAACAAATTTTGATAGGAATTGAAACAAGCATCTAGAAGTTGGAAATTTGATTCAGTCTTAAACAAGTTCCCTTCTACCAGAAGTAAAGTTGATCAATGTATTTATGTAGAAAAGATTAATGGAATCAAATACTATCTTTGTTTCTGTTTGATGACGGAAAATATATCTGTATGAAGCCTTGAATAACATTGAGACAAACTTCGATCAGAAGACACGTCTCATTAATTTCATTGGTATGCAAATATATAAATGCAAAATTATTGCCATTTCTCAGTTCTGAATAACTATTGAAAAAATTCAATATAAGCATCGTCAATCCTGACAGTGTTCGGACTGGTCCTCATAAGATTGTGGAAAGTAATACTAGAAAAAGACTTTCCATACAGAGGAGAAGTAAGATTCCTTATCTATGCAACAATCGTAAGCAGATACAGCTTTATATTCTTTGTAAGTCAGGTGAGTAGATATTCTCTTACAACACTATTTCGACAATGTCAACAGAATTTTATAATGTTTAGCTTTATTTTATTTCCTGCAGTCCCACTGGATGAAATAAAGAAAATATTGGATGAAGTATGTACAGAAAACCAAAGGACTTGTATTACGCTATTTATTTAATCCAAATATCACTGACCTAATTGAATACAGTGTTGTGGACTAAGCATATGACATCGAAACTAGATGTTCATTAATATGTATGATACATATTCCTCAAGAAAGAAGCCGCCATCACCTAGTCCAGCCAATGACAAAATAGTGTGACCCTTTGTGTCAAAAAAATTCTATAGTTAAAAGAGTTCTAAGTGACTCAAGAAAATATGACAGTATGTTTCAATATTGACAATCAAATAACAACAAATATCGTTAAAAATGATAAGTTTCATAAAAAACGGAAACGTATAAACGTTGATTAGAAAGGAAGATGATTAAAATAAAAACCATCGGCGATTAAATTGTTTATGATATATTTGGAATGTTATTATATTTGCAACAAAAATGTCAAATCATTTTTTTTAGAAACCATGGAAAAATTGTAATTAGTGAAATTGGGAAAACGCTATCTTTTCGGCAAAAATAACATTTAATACGGGTGCTTCATTACAAAGGGGCAATGGTTGGAAGGTAACTCATCAATTGTGTGATTTTTACCCCACTACAGAAAATGAAAGCAAACGAATGAGAGAAGAAAATTTACATTATTTCACGGAATGTAGCACGAGCGGTGCATTATTTGTCAAGCTTAATCTTTCGTAAACGTTTATTTTAATCTATGTTTTAACTATATATTATTATTGTTTACATTAATACTAGCTTTTTTGGAACTTTGATACTTTTTGCGAATAAACATTGTTTGACGATGTGAACCAGAACTGTCTTTTTAAGAATTCTGACCATTCCTTTCGAACACTACCTTTGTTAAACTTTCTAAACTTTCTATGTAAAGAATGTATGGAGTACTTATTTCACACTGGGGAACTACAGTGGGAGGTATATATATCTACTTGAATGATAAAGTTTTCACATTGAAACCTAATATGTATTTTATTTACAATGAAAACTGTTTTTAACGAAACATAAGGTACCGAGTAATACTAATTAAGTAAGTCATTAAACATTAGTTCATAATTTGGAAAACACTTTCGACTCTAGAGGTAACATGATTTTCATTAGATGACATTCTGAGTTTTTTGGAATCTGTTTTTAATGTGAATGTACTGAGCTGGCCAATAAGAGAATTGTTTGTCGTAAAAGTGTTTCGGTAAGATATCTGAAGAGAAAAGTGAAAACATAGCTGTCGTAAATTTTAAACATATTTTTGAAAATATGTGACATTTCTTTTCAATTTTTAGATAAATCTTTTGTTGCTACACATTTAATTCTAATATACATGTGCCATAGTCAATAATTTACAATCAGCAAGTCAAGTCTCTTTATAACAATTGACATTACTGTTTATTACGCACAACCTCGAATATATCCTAAAAAAATTTAAAAAACGTTATCATAAAACCTTTTTATCTTTAATATCTTTCTGAATAATACGGTGCTTAAAGCTTGTTCGACACGTGTAAGTAACCAATAGTTTTGAGCTATGAATTAAGAGTAATAGTTCATTTCTTCTATAAACTCGATGAATTTCTCGTCGTGTAGACTGCAAGCAGCATGTTATAAATGACTTTGCTTTCCAGAACTTTGCAGTTGCTGGAAAGAACAAATGGTATTTCAACATGCGTTTTAATAAAATTACAGTGATCAATAGCGAGAATGTTTCCACAATCTACCTTCGTGTTCGGAGAAAAACTATCATCAAAAATAATCTTTTGTCAAGTTTTATAGGTATTTCAAGTTCTATAATTATATCTCACAGAGTCCTTTCTTTCATTAATTTTCATCAAGATATTAATGATTTCATATTAATTGTTTACTTCAAAATAGTGTGATACTACATACCATATATTTGTTTGTTGGTTGCATGAAACAAAAATTTTATGAAATTAGTTAAGCATTTCGACAAAACTGACAATCTATTTGACATTATTCACAGAAAAATGGTTTTTCCAAAAGATTCTAAACGTAATTATATTGTTACCAGTTTTATGACATTATATTTTATTGTTAACTATATTTATATTCGACCAATATTATGGAATCAGAATTTTATAAATACATTCTGATTTTAATATTGCGTAAAACGGTTTATCACTCAGAATTTATGCCCAACTTGCTGCTAATTTGCCGTATTTCTAAAAAAATTAAACTAAAAACAACAAACAAAAACAAACATCTTGAAAACACATACAGAAAGCTAATTCCATTTCCGATAAAATATTTATGCGGTAGCCCTCATTACAGTATGTCGATTGTGTAATGATTAAAGCTGATGAGTAAATTCGTAGGTATTCAGTATAAGCCTTCTTGGAATGTTTTGTTTGTGCCTTTTTGTTTAGGTATTGTAATATACACAATAAAATACTTCAATATTTTACTTTTATTATAATTGTGTAAAAAGGAAAGAAATTTTTGAGTTCAATGATGTTATAGATTTTATAAATAATTTTAGTTAGAAAAAAATTTGCGAGTTGAGTAAATTGAAATAAAATCGGCAAACCTGTAAGGTAAAAGTTACAAAATAACAGGAAAATAATATAGAAAATGTAAGATTACACTAGTGCCCCATTTTTTTCAATTGTTAAGAAATAATTGAAAAATTAAATACATGTTTATAGAATGATATAAAATGAAATTATTTAAAAATATTATTAGACATACATGGAAAAGCAAATAAAATATGTGGCTGGACGCCATAGTTTTGATTACTTTCATTGACCTTAGAGACACTATAATAAATTGAATGTATTTAGCGCCATCTGTTGTTTTTGAGTGCACTCTCTTCACTCCACACCTTATTAGCAGGGGGTAGCTAAATTATTTGATCGTTTTAAATTATCACAAATCGGACACTGATAGACACTGTCTGCCCCCTTCCACTCGTACTACCCTGTGCCCACAGCCCACACCACCACAAGCCACCATGCCCACAGTTGTGTTATGATCTCATGTGCGTATATTTGTTATAATTTAGAAAAAATATTATAATTATAAAAACCAGTTAATTATTGCATCAATCAATATTGTGTTAAAATTTTTAAAATCAGTGAATCTAAAAGATCTCAATTATGGATCTTCTTTTTTGATGAAAATGCCAAAACGAAAGTTAAGTTATGTAATTCAATGATTCCACATGGAGGGATAGGGCGGAAGAATTCAACATCAGCCTGACAAACAATTTAAAATTAAAACATAAAAGGGAATCAGACCAAATCCATCATCAATTGTTAATTGATTGTAACAATCAGCCTTCAACATCCCATTCCCTAAGTCTACAACAAAAACCAAGGTAAAGTGTACAACAAATGTATCCTACATTTATCAAGAAATAGGAGACAATGACTCAAGATAATAAGGAATTCACTACGCTATAGCTGAAATGATCACATCTGATAATCAGCCTATATCCATATTAGACAACATTGCATTTAATAGACTGCTTAATTTATTAAAATCAAAATACCAAATGCCCGGAAGAAAATACAAGAGTGAAATAATTTTGCTGAAACTTTATGAAAAGTAAAGAAGATTATTAAACCATAACTTGTCAAGGCTAAAGCAATATCAATAATCACTGACATGTGGAGTTGTGTGAACCATTTAATTAGCTTTTTGAGCTTCACTGTACACTGGCTCGATGTAGAATTTTCTGTTCAACACAGTTTTCTTTAAATGAAACATTTTTAACTGGACAGCGTCCAGCAGTCAACATTTGAACTTACCTAAAAGATATATTAAATATGTGGCAAATTAATTCATTAATAAGACAATAAAAGATAATCGACTTAACATAATAAAAGCAGTCAACGAGAGCTGGTACTTTGGAAAAGTGTGTTTTACACATATATTACAACTGGCTATTAATAATTCCTTGATAGTCCAAGAAAACATCAGTAACATTTTATCGTTGGTAAAAGGAATTGTTAGCCATTTTAGCCACTCAACTCAGGCTCTAGAAAAGTTTATTCAAATTCAGAGTGAGTTCAAATTGCCGAAACATGAACTTGTAGAATATGTGAGTACTAGATGAAATAGTATGTATTACATGTGCGAACACATTCAAGAATAAAAATGAGCTGTGTCATTATATATTTCCGACAACTGCGGTACAAAAAATCTTTGTAACTTAAGTGAGCATAAATGGCTAGTTTTAAAAGAGGTTATGATCTTATTACGACCCTTTGAAGAAATTACAAAGATTATGTGTTCCACATTCTCTTCAATTTCTGAAATTATACCGCATGTTACTACTTTTTTAAAATACATGTCTTGCATAACCCAAAAATACAGCAGATTTACTTCGACATAGCCAAAACGAGACATATTTAGAGACAGAACTCAGACACAGATTTGATAGAAAATGACAAATAATTTGTGCTGGTAACACTCTTAGACCCGACATTTCGATTAATTTTTTTCTCCAAAAAAATCTGAATTAATAAAAATACAATTATTGAGAGAATAAATCAAGAGGAATGATACATTGGAAATCAGTAGCAGTGACAATGAGGAGGACAGACCATCATTACAAAATGTTACGAATTTACATGAATTTTCTGTAACTTTTGACCTGCTATGAAGATATTGCTTTCTTTAGGAAGGCAGCAGTGTCCGAAGAAATTCCTAAAACTCCAATTGCAATAGAATCACAAAGTTACTTAAACAAACAATTATTACAGCGCAATCTCGGTCCATTCGCATGGTGGGTAAAAAACAAATGAAAGTATGCACATATGGCCAGCTTAGCTAATATCTTTTATCCTCTCCTGTTTGTTCTATGTAGAGCGAACATCTGTTTTCCAAGGTGGGGTGAAGAAAAATGTAACAGACTTTTATCAGAAAAAGCAGAGAACATATTTTTCCTTAAACGAAATTTACCTCAGATCAATTTCTATATTGATGTTATAGATTTGGTTTATTTTTTTATGATTTAAAATTATAGTTATTCTTGATTATTTTGCTATGCACATGCTATTAATAATTTTAATGTAACATTGTTGAGGTAAACTCTTTGTTAATTTTAAAATTGCTATTTTGTTCCTATTTAAGTTATTATAACTTCCATATTATTAAGTGCCTCTGCCAAAAATAGCCAATGTTGGTGTTCTGTTTTACGTCCACACTTAGTTGATTAATCATGTTAAGCACTCGCTTATCTTAAGATTTTATTGAATAGTAGTAACTAATTAAAAAATATGATAGGAAAGTTTTTTTATATATTTGGTAATAATTTGGCAAATGAACCGAATATTCAGCTGGACATGGATATAGAAAAATATGTTGATATCTCTGAATATTTACTATTTACTGAATATTCGGCCAATATCTTGGAATTTTCAAGACGTCTTAGAAAAATCAAAGCTAAGATCATGAAGAATTAATATTTAATATGATCAATTCAAATTGTAAAATAGAATATTTGAAAAAATTCAATTCAATAATTTTAAAGGGTTAGACACGATGATTTTTTTTGACCATTTAACTGGGCACTTTCTATTCTTATCCATTTGGATAAAAAATGTTGCAGTACAATCGGGTCGACGGAACCATCTACGGCTATCTCTTAAGGGCTTCTATATTCAAATATGAACAATTAGCGCAATCTTTTGTCCAGGAATTTTTGGTACTTTCTTATACTAATCATACCTGTTTCTCAAACAACGCACGTCATAGCAAATTTTAGCGATATAGTCAAAATACGAAGTCTTTAATTACTGTCTGCCAAAGGTGGTTTATCCAAAGAAAACAAAATTGGATACTGTAAGACGACAAAAACCTAGGTCATCTTTGTACAGAGTGGAAACAAAAAAATTTTCAGCAGGTTTGACTTATATGAAGTCCTCTGCCCTTAGATTATGCTAGTAAATTAGATGAAAGTGTGTCTCATATGTACAAGTTATTAACAATTAAGCGTCACGGTATGTCATGAAAGTACTTCCTTATTATTTCAATGCCTTATCATAAGTAGTTTTTAAGTTTACTGCATACACTCAAAGGAGTGTACTATATATTAAGTGTAAATTTTAATGTATTTGTTTATTGATCTAATAGAAATGAAGTTGCCTTTTGAATCTGATCTAATAGAAATGACTGCAATGTTTTAGTTTTAACAGCTATTTTTATTTAGATGCTTCTGATTTTCTTTTGAAGACAAATTTTAGCTACAAATAACAGTATGTGTGATATATCAGAAAAAAAACTAATGCGAGCAAAAGTAAAGAAATATATATATTCTTGGCTATTTTGTATTATTTAATTATTGTATTAGAACATTCATTATTTGAAAAAAATAATTTTTTTTAATTTTTACATGAATATATATGTTTATATATCAACTTTAATGTACAAGTATATAAGACAGATTTATTGCTGCAGTAGCTAAAGCACCAAGTAATGAAATATATTATGTGCTGTGGAAGATTGCCATACCACTGCGTAGGTCTTCCCACTTTGTAGTAGTACAGTGGCTTGCGTGTGTTGTTGATCCTGAGAGCTATGCCGGCGGTAGCTTAGCTACTGGCAGGGTCACCCAAGCCGGACAGGTCAGAGGGGAGACACCAGACTAAGAAGAACACCCTGGTCCTCCAGATTGGGGGTTGGGAGTGGTGTTGACTATTCCAACCCCGGAAAAAAAAATTCTTGTTTTGAAATCTAATGGAGCAAATAACCGGACAGCTGTACGAAAATAACTTGGAAAACGGACTTTGGACTTGAGAATTGGAAACTGGAATGTATTGTCTTTATACAAAAGTAAAGCGCTATTGCGACTAATGCAACAACTAGAACAATATAACATTGATATATGCGAACTTCAGGAAATGAGATGGACCGGTATTGGTACTTTTAGCAGCAAAAATTATCTAGTCTTGGATTTCAGGCAATTTCCCTGAGACTGTGCAACTTGAGAAAAAGGGGAAGGTTCTTTAACTACAGTATAGTTTATTGCCATGCTCCCACGGAGGAGAAATCAGATGGGGAAAAGGAGAGTTTTTATGAGGGTCTATCTAGAATATATGAGGGATGCCGAAAAAATTATGTTAAATTGCTTATCGGTGATTTTAATGCTAAAGTCGGGAAAGAACCGGAATACAATACAGCGATTGGTAGATTTAGCCTGCATGATCAATCAAATGACAATGGCTGTAGGCTGATTGATTTTGCGATAGAACATGGCATGATTGTTGGAAGCACTCTATTTTGTCACAAACTGATTCATAAAGAAACTTGGAAAGCACCAAGTGTTGTATGTTCAAATCAAATAGACCACGTCTTGATTGATTCTAGACACTGTTCAGACCTACTTGATGTTAGAACATATAGAGGTGTTAACATAGACTCAGATCATTATCTAATTATTGCTAAAATCAGAGCAAGGCTCTCTAATTCCAAGAAAGAACATGTTGAGCCACTCAAGACCTTTGATTGTGAGAAACTTAAAAACCAAAAATTACGAAAGGAATATGGTGACTTTTTGGATAATAATTTGATGAAAATAAACGACTGTGATTCCATAGATGACCATTGGAGGGAAATAAAGGAAAGTGTTTGTCATACAGCTAAATCTACAGTAGGCAATAGTAAACACAGTAAAGATAAAGACTGGTATCATGATGAATGTACCGAACTGACCAAGAGAAGAATGAAGCATATAAAAAGATGCTAAATAGAAATACCAGAAAAAATACAGAAGAATATAAAAGAGCCAGAAAAGAGGAAACAAGACTTCGCAAAACAAAGAAAAGAATTTTTGAAGAGGAAAACCTAAAAAAAATTGAAAATCTTGAAACCCTAAATGAATGTAGAGCTTTCTATCGAAGGGTTAAGTGTAGTCGCTCCGACTTTAAACCAAGTTTTACTCTTTGTTGAAATTAACAAGGAGAAAGTTTGGCTAACAAACAAGAAATTCTTTCAAGACGGGTTAAACATTTTAACAATCTTCTAAACTCACATTCACAGGAGAATCATAGACACAACTCAGTAAATGTAATTAATGATGAAATAATTCCCATCCCAGAGAGAGATGAGATTCAATTAGCAATTAATTAGCTAAAGAATAGTAAATCACGAGGATGTGATCTTACAACTGCAGAATTGCTAAAAAATGGATGTCCTCGGCTATATGTTCACCTACAAAAGTTAATTGTGAATATTTGGAACTCTGAAAAGCTTCCTTCAGAATGGAACTTTAGTATTTTGTGCTCCATTCATAAGAAAGGAGACCCAATGGTTTGCTCCAATTATAGAGGCATTAGCTTACTGTGCACAAGCTATAAAATTCTACCCAACGTTCTGTTTATGAGACTAAAACCATTTGTTGATTCTGAAATTGGCAGCTATCAATGCAGATTTAGGAGTGGAAAATCTACTGTTGATTAAATTTTTTGTTTACGTCAAATTATTGATAAATCAATTGAGTATGATATTGATACTCACCATTTGCTTGTAGACTTTAAATCAGCATTTGACAGTGTTAGTAGAAAGCATTTAAAAGGTGCAATGTATGAATTCAAAATTCCGAGCAAGTTAATTAGACTTGTAATGTGTTCTATGGAGATGACAAAATGTAAAATAAAATTCAATGGTGCCCTTTCTGAAGATCTCAGTGTCAATAATGGTGTTCGACAAGGCGACTCACTCTCGTGTCTGCTTGTTAATATTGTACTAGAAAAAGCTATTCTGGATTCAGATATTAATACTAGGGGTACCATCTTTTACAAATCAGTTCAGATCCTAGCGTATTCTTATGATATTGATATAATTGCTAGAAAACTACCAGCCTTGAGAGAGGCCTTTCTGTCTTTGGAGATATGCATGGATGCAAATCAAATGGGTCTGGCAATAAACGACACCAAGATTAAGTATATGGATATACAAAAATCTCCTCCAAATAATGCACATAATCGTTTGGAGATTGGCTCACATACATTTGAAACAGTTGACTGCTTTACTTACCTTGGATAACACAAGTAACAATAAGAATGACAATAAAGCATTTTTCGGACTAAGCTCCATCCTTAAATCTTCTTTTATTACAAGAAAAACAAAATTATTAGTATATAAAACTCTTATTAGGCCAGTTCTAGCATATGGTTCAGAAACCTGGCCTTTGACTAGAGTTGGAGAGAATAAAATAGCAGCCTTTGAAAGAAGGGTTCTGAGGAGAATTTTTGGGAGTGTCAAAGAAAATGGTATTTGGCGAAGACGTCTTAACTCAGAAATCTATAGGTTGTTTGATGAGCCTGATATCATAAAAACCATCAAAATCAAAAGAATGAACTGGGCTGCCCACGTATCTAGAATGAAAGATGAAAATCCAGTAAAGAAAGTTTTCATCGTAAAAGCCTCTAACAACTCGTAAAAGAGGTAGACCAAAATTACGATGGATTTATTCAGTGGAAGAAGACTTTAACATTCTCAGGATAAAGAACTGGAAAACCCAGGCGAAGAGTAGAACCTCCTGGAAGAATCTCCAAGGATCTCCAAAGAAGGCCTTGGTCCACCCTAGGCTGTCGTGCCAAATATAATGAATGATGGAAGACTGCAACAGACTATGAATACAGTTGCAAAACAATATGAAAACATAGCTAAAACAATAGCAAAGAAAGCAGCAAGATAACAACAAGAAAATATCAAGTAAAATGTAATTACTAAAAAATTTAAAAGAAACCAAAAATATATTCTTATTTACATATATTTATTATTCATTTTAATTCCATTATTATAATCCAATATTACATTACATATCCAATATTACATATTCCAATATTACATACCTATTGAAGTAGGGTACACGAGTACTTCGAAACAGTTTATTAGTACAAAAATAGATATAAAACATATTCATATGCACATATATATGTGATATATTGATTACAATAAAGGAGAGCTTACATAGCTTACAGAGCAAAACTTCAAACCAAAGCTCAAAACACATGGTAATGTTGGCCACCTGGTTTTGGTTACTGGTGTTCGGTGTTAATAATATAGTACATACTTCACTTAAGCAAACATTATTAATAGGTAGTGTTTAAACAGAGCTCAGTAAATTTTCCACATAAAAAAATCAATATCATGTTTTCTTACTTGTGTTAAGCACTCAAGAGATTCCACACGATGATAAACTAATGATTGTTTTTTCAAAAGGCATTCAATCAATAAAGTGTCAGTTGTTTCTTAAACACTGAATAAAATAATCGTGCTGAAATTCAGTCGGAACGATAAAATATTTTACGAGTTAATATGGAGTCGATTGAAAATACATTGTGGCCAATTCTAATAACCCAGCATGTATTTGGAGTTCGTAGAAAAACTGTTAATCAAATTCCTGCCAAATTGACATTATGGTGTCAAAAGTTATACACATTACTTATAATTGGAATATTTATGGTGCAATACACTTGGCTAATAATTGCAACATTGTTGGAGCTGCAAACACCATTTTTAATCAAATATGGTCGGCGTGTTATACTGGCATTTAGGACAGTTCAAATGATTCTCATTCTGCGCTTATTATTGATTGATATAATATGTGACAGAAATATGTTTAAAGAATTGATCTTGAGAATTCAAAAAGCAGATGATCTTTTCAAACCAGAGCACAAAAGATATTTGTTGAGACGTGACAAGTGTCGAAACCTGATTGTTATTGGTCTTCTTGTAGCTTTTCATACTGTTATTGCTACTTTTGGTATATTTGTAGTAATAAAATACTCTCTGAGCATTTCCTTTTACGTTGTATTCAATATTATTATACCCATTATTTTTGATTTAGAAGTCACATTGTTTCGTTTCATATCATTCAGTATTTCAAAACGGGTGGAAGTGTTGAATACATCTTTCAAATTGAATAACAAACAAAATACTGTGGCACCTGTCGATGCCATATTTGGCACTCCACAACATGATCCCAATTCCTCCAACCATTTTACATTTGTATTGCCGCTAAAAGAAAATTCCATTTATTGTTTATCTCAATTTTATATTAATTTGTTAGACCTGTGCCAATATTTAAACAAGGTGTTTGAATTTCAGGTTTGTGATAGTAATTTTAAATAAAAGTACTGAAATAACATTTTAATTTTAAATAATGCTTTCAAAAATGTCAATACAAATATTATTATGAACTTACCCTTACTTTTCAGCTACTCATGTCAATCACTCTGACGTTTTCTGGCATGCTCCTTACAATGTATGGCTTTCTTGAGAATATTAAACATAATGTGAGTATTGTTAAAACATACAATAACTAATTAACTTGAAGCACTAAAGAAAATTACGTACGATAGACCACAGACTAAAGGCAAATAATTTATTATTTAAACCTACAAATGTTCCAAAAAGATAACAAATATGCTTATAGAGAAAAGTGTGACGCAATTGATGAAGCATATAAAAAATTTGTATGCTTTCTCAATTATAATTTGAATACATTTAGATATGTAAACACATTTACCCTTTTTTATGGATGAAAGTCTTGCAGAAAAGAGCAGGTCTAACAAGAATAATGTGAAGAACTAAATGCACATCTAACAGGAGAGAGCCGAGTTGAGGTCAAGGAGAGAGCCGAGATTTACTTTCTTTTTCTTCAATCGATATTTAATATTTCACTTGTTTTTTTCTTCATATATTGTGACATCCAATTCTCAACATGTTTCAATCTTTAACTTTGGATTTCTAATTTGTCCTAATTTTTAGTTTAATGTTCTTTTGTTTCGGTTTCCCTAACACAATTATGTGTGCCTTATATACTAATATACTTATAAAATATGATGGAAATCAGTTTTGATCAACAGTTTTTGAAGAAAAAAATATTAATTAGTAGCCACAATACTCTAGTATTATTAAAATTAATTTAGGGTAATCAATTTCAGGTAGTTTTTTCTTCTTGTCTGGTATTTCCGCTAATTGCATCCCTGGTGATAATGTTGTGGAATTACGTATTATATGGCCATATCTAGAAATATCAGATGAAAGTTAATTATAAATACGTTTAACCATTCTTGAATGTACAGTGAGGTGGTCGACTCTGAACTATGTATTTGCTTGGAATTTCCTATTTAAAACTATATAATTTATGGAAAAGAGACTGAGGCATAAAAAGTTAATTAATGCGTAATCATGCACAAACTGTAGTAGCTCTGAAATATTGTGTGGACGACACACAAAGTTGGCCCTTAAATAAGGGAGATGAATTCAGTTTTGCCTGAAATTAAAACTATTTTTCAAAGATTCTCATTTTTTTATCACACATTCATTCATATAGACAATATTTCAGAAATTGGACATATCACTTTCGATGAGTATCATGTTATGGCAAATCCACCAAGTTGTGGGGTTGATCACCGTGTGTCTCATATGTGAGAAAATATACTTGCAGATAAAAACTACAAAATCCTTTCTGACATCAATGCAAGTCGATGAAGAATTACGTAAGTGAACAATTTTTCTTAATATATTTATTGAAGGTGTTTATGTTCCTTTCATATTTCTCCCGTGTCAGTACTAATGAATTGTATTTTATGAACGTGTCAATATTTTCATTTTACAATGTGTGCCTTAAACAATTCTCCATAAAATGTAGTTCTGTGCTAAGGAATTAGGTAGCTTTTCCCACCTTTATAAAGCAGTTCAAAGTGATGAACTGAAAAATTTTTGAATTCAGGTTTTTGAATTTTGACTGAAGATGAACTGAATATGGAACACAGGTTTTGAAGTCTTTCTAATTTATTAAACAGTTCCTTGATTAAGTTTTGATAATCATTCATAACTTAAATAAGCGGAAGTAGAGTCTGAAAAATATGTTCCTATTCTCAATTGAATTGAATTTTTGAACTTGTTTGAGAGAGTTTATTCTGAAGGAACTCATATGTAATAAACGATACCATCTACTTAGGATATCATGTAAGATGTGAATCAATCATTTCGGTCAAGATTTTTTGACATCAGAAGAAAAAAGATATTGAATAACCACTAATGAACTATTGTGATAGTACAGTTGTGTTTCCAAAGGAAGAAAAATTATTTTAACGCTCATACTACTCTGCAGAGTGCAGAGTTAAATGGAAATGTTTGAATGTTTTGCTTGAACCTTCACAAAATTTCTTTCTACTACAAAAAGAAAATATATTTTGCAATGAATGAGTTTCATTAATTAAATATTTATAAATTTGCATAACACCTTAAATCTTAATATCTTATATAGCATTTTAATAAATGTATGAAATTCATTCCATAATTGGTTTTCTTATCTAATTTTCTTTGATATCTGATAACAAACAACCACTTTCAATTGTTTCAATCTACCAATGCCCCTTCCAATTGAACTACGGTTTTTTAATCAAATCTAAAATTTGTGATTTGTTCACAGTGGTGTGCAGTGCCATATAACCAATTACACATAGCTCATTCGAACATCTGACCTACGTACATCATATATTTATACATATTTAAATATATTTAATGTATGATATTCATGCAAAGTTGGCAAGCCCAAACCGATAACCCAAATGCTCCCAGTGTGTGTAATAGAGAAACGTACAAACTTGATTAGAAAACACTTAAACTATTTGATGACACAATTATAATATTACAATAATTAAAATTGATCGATCCATTGACTTTATGAATGTGTCATGTATCCACATAAAATTAATAAAGTTAGCAGTAAGATTTATTTTTAGTCCTTTTACATGAAAACTTAAAAGTAAATAACTAAATATAATAAGGCATTATCGCCCATCTGCCACTAAGAGGGCATTGCATATAATTAATAAAAATATGTAAGTAAATATATGTACATTTGTATTTATGTACATATATGTTAGGTCTCCCAAGAAATACAGTCAAGAAATTGGAGGAAACCAAGGTCTATTTGAATCTCCACATGTTTCTAGCAATTTTTTACCGTTTCACAATTATTATTTTTCTATTCTTTTCTCATGTCAGTACAAGTTCTATGAGTTTTTTTATGATGACACTAACAACTGCGATAGATGTATTCATTTATATTTTCATTGGTCTTATTGGGGACTGAAAAAAAATAGCAAGAAAAGGAATGCTCACGGTGGATCACAATACCGTATCGAAAATAGTTTATTTTGTTATATTTAAACATTATTATGCAATAAAAAAAACATTCTTAGTGTATAATTTGGTGATAGCTAAATAATGTTTTGATTGATGTTATGCAATGTCATTAATGCTCTATCACTATTTTATCAATTTTGTTTGAAATTTCCTGTAGTGTAATCATTAAAGTTTCTAATTATTACATATATTGTGGGCCACGCCAATTTCACTGAATAATAACAATGAGGCTTTTAAAACCTCATACAACTCCTATGACTCTGGTACATTTACACAATTCGGGACTAGTAAGTAACATTATTTTTCATTACACTCGTTAAACTCAACACTAAGATTGTATTTTCGGGGATTTCTTTTACATTTTGTTCTTGATTCTGCCTACTCTAAAGTAAGTAAGTTGTATCAGGTTTTTGCAATAATAGCAACATATTTTAATAATGGTATAGAATATAATTTATTGAACTAAATTAAAACATAATTCTGAAGCAATAAAACAAATTACAAACACAATATTCATAAAACAAACAATCAAAACATTTATTTCCTTAACATTACATACATCTTGTGCTACGCTATTTATTTATCGGGCAACTTTATTTATTCTTTTGGAGATTTTTTACTTTTATTAAATTTGTCCATATAGTTTAATCAACACAACATGGGATAAGTTATATTAAATACACACATGTTTTTAGTCATTTATTAGAAGGAAAAATTAGCTATAAATAACGAATTGTTACTTCGAGGGAAACTAACTTCAAAATCATTTGACATAATTGCACAAAAAGCCCAAAAGCAATTCCATCTACATAATTAAGGTTTAAATAAAACTCCTATTTTTATGTTTATTTGATGAATGCACTATTCACAAATAACCAATTCTACTAATGTGGTTTCTGCTTGGTTCTTTCAATGCCTTTAGTGATATTTTAGAAAAGTATATATATATATATATATATATATATATATATATATATATATATATATATATATATATATAAGTGAATTAGGTGAAGAAAATTCACTTAATTCAAAACTTTTTAACTTTATCAGCCAATTACCCTTTAAATTTCATTGCACTATTTTTGGGGGGTAAACCACAAAAAAAAATTATTCATAACGAAGTAATCATTACGAATAAATCTTTTTTAGGGAGTACCCCTAGAAATAGTCCTTCAACGCTGTCCCTCCATAGCTGTCTAAGGTAATTTATAGAATAAATAGTTGATAAAGTTAACATTTTTTAAATTATTTAAGGAAAGGATTACTTACAGAAATGGTCAGTCAATCACCTTACCTGAAAAAATTTCAAGCATTACAGTTGTTTGTGTCATCTTAAAAAGAATTCTTCTGAAATTGGATAAAAGAAAAATAATTATCTGAAACTATCAAGAATCTTTAAACATACATACATGGGGTTGATTCAGATAGGCTTTCAGGGCCTCTACCTTCCTGCGTGACACTGTTCCTTGGAACTTACATATAGCTATTCAAAAGTTGCTTGAAACATATTTGCTATAAATGTAATTAATTTTATTGCTATTAACAATAATGCCAGAGTGGAATCCACAGACAAGGAATTACTATTATCCATTTACATAGATTATATAAGAAACAATTTTTTAAATTGAATTGACTTTTTGAAAATTTTATTTTATTATTACATTTAGACCGACACTTGCTAGGTGCATGATACTAAATGTCAAACCTTCTATGTAATAAAATATACTGATGGTACACTTTCTAAGCTTGACCAAGTTTTCGTCTTTCCCTGGTAACTTATATAAGCTTTTTTATTATTTTTATTCTCTTATATGAAAGTTTTATCTAGCACTTTGCAGACTATTCAGAGCATTTCAGTTTGCATTTAATTCATCATTTCAATTATCAGAATGTCTAAAATGCATTAAAAATGAGAGTGCTGGCAAAAAATGAGGCTATTTAATAAAAGTTATGGTCAAAATATTTAATTACACTTTGCTTGGTTTATCAGTCAAATAATTCAGTTCATTGAACATTGAGAGTGCCAAAAAATCAAATAGGCAATCATTATATGACGTGTCTATTCTTATTAAGAAAAATTACGTAGAAGCAGTTCTTAGGAATAAAATGGTTTCCAATACAGAGTGCTTTTTTGAACTAAGAAAATGTTGACGTTTATAGCTTCATTGTAAAAAGTAATTCAGTATTTCAGTTGAGATTTGAAGATAATAAATCAAATTGTATATTTTTGTCATATTTCACTTCCAATAAAGGGTGAAAGTCACGTCAATTTGGTACAAAGTTGCATAAAACTTAGGGTAACTCCAATGACTCTATCTATTATTTTTATTATTTCTTGGTATATTGCAGTTTTTTTGGGATGAAAAATGTATGATCTGCATTTTTGGCCCTTTGGTCATATTTTTTCTGGTTTTGTAAGTAATTTAAAACTCCTGTTAACTCAGTGCGATGCTCTTGAATACTATGTTTTGTTGTTATAATTTATCCAAAATGGATTGAAATGTTATGTCTCGCCGACAAAGTGCCTTAACTCCTAATTTAAAAGGCTGCAAGTTAACTATGAAATAATTTATTATTATTATAAATCAATCTTCCTCGCTGAATTTCATATCATGCCTGATATCGATTAACACTTTATCGATACAATTTTTCAAGTTGTAGAACCATTCTAACATATTTAATAGGCTGTTCCAGCAAGTACGATAATCTAACATTAAAGCCACTTATTTTCCAGGTCCTTCCTGTTCCTTTAGATATTTTTATAAAAATATGTCATTCTTGGTTGGTGACCATTTAAACATTTTGAGCCCCTTCTGAAGAAAGTACACTTTCTTCAGTAGATAAACCATACGCCCTGTTAGGTCTGATCTGTAACATCATTGTTGTCATTATCAGATTCATTGATAATTGCTACTCCTGTGCGTTCTGAAATTGGTTCATTGCTTTTTTATACAGAGTATCGATGACTACTAGCTGTAACAGTGCATAAAACAAAGCTGCCGGGAACGACGTTCCACAGGCCATTAAGTGAATTGTGATCCTGCTTTACGGCATTGAAATCCCTAGTAGTAACTTTAGTAATAGTATAGGCGGATATTTGACTCTCTGTACGTATATGCAGATATTTGACTCTCTGTCATGGAACATAATAAAAATTTAAGCATATAAAAATTAAAAAATTTAATTGTGCTTGCAATTTAAATCTACATAAAAATGAAAATGTTAACCCCAAACATACACAACAACAAACTACCATTAAAATATACAATTGAGGGATTCCTTTACAGTGTGGGAATCAGTCTATACATTGATGAAAACTGGAATGAAATATGTTCCACAGTTTATGAAATTAGTGGTTACAGACAGAAATTTCAAATTGTGACCTGCGATATTTCAATTATATATTGATTATGTTTATCAAATTTTTGGCTGACATGTCACAGCAGTTATTAATCACTAGAGGTTAGGAAGCAAGTGGTATGTAGTACGGAATACAACATTGCCATATAAGCGTATCATTTATTACTATATTTATTTAGATGTGCATATACGCACATAATATAGGTATATATTATATGCATATATATTTATGATGAATACTCTTACTGATTCCAGACAAAGCTGGTTGCGATTGCTATATACAGTACATATAGTGAATATTTACCATTTTTTATCTTGTAAACATCTCTTACTTTCCCCTTTTCCAGACATAATTTCGTAATTGAGAATCTCTTTCTTAAATTCATTAACAATACCTTGTTCTAAGTATATATAATTTCTTTTTTTCAGCATCCATTGTCCGACGCCATATGAAGCTCATTAAAAATATGATAGAAACAAGCAAACTGGGTCAATTCACAGTTTTTCATTCGTTCAATCTACGATCTTCGTTGCTACTTCACATTCTAGGCCTCTTTACAAGTTACACTGTTGTTTTGATCCAGTTTCTTAATATGGATAATCTATTTTAAATTAAAAATTACAATACCTAGTCAAATTTTACAGTTTTTAATGTTTGGCTAATGTAACCTTCCCAGATATACATCTGTACACCACCACTTTTTAGTTTGTAACTTACTACTATGAAATTATAACGCATAAGTTGTGTAAAATGATATATTTTTCAAAAAACGTTTTTTACGTAGAATATGTCGTCAAATTGAAGCTGAAGAAGATCAAACAAAATCTCACAAAACTAAAATACCCGTTAAAATAATTCTGTGCTTTTACCTGTTAAAAATGAGTTTCTTACAACTCTGTCTTCAGTATGTTTTTGAGAATTACTCTGAATTAGTGTATGCAAGTTTCGATAATTTTGGTTTTTATTTTTTTTTAAACTATTATTGAATAAATACCTCATGTTATAACATAACTGGATTTAACGAAGAGAAAAGCATTATACATACAAATAATGTAGGAAAATCTATTGGTGTTCAAAAATTTATCAAACATGTCATTAGACGTAAAATTCATTAGACTATATAATGCAATATAATTAATATTACTTTTTACTTTTACTTGAATACTTCATCTAACAAAATCATATGAGACAGAACTTGCCTGACAGTGAGTACAGGCTAATCTATAAAAAAAATATGGCATCAAAATATTCAAACCTCAATAAGATTTATTAACAGCAACAGTATTCAAAATATACATTATTTAAAAAAGGTATAGAGCCATTTGACGCAGAGATTTTGTAATAATTTGTCTGAATAAATTTTATATAAATTTATATATCAAAATGGGAAAATAAACATATTCTTCATAAAACGGTATTCAGATTGAATTACATTATCAGGTCTTATTTTATCAAATACATTATTTCCTTTAAGGAGACATTATTTCTTTATATGATAAAATGGCTCAAAAAATTCTTTGTGGTATATCAAAATATCACAACTCAAGAACAACCTGTATTCAATTCGAAGACAGCCTGAGCACGATATGATATGGGGCCCGAGTAAAAATTTAAACAGATGGCCCGAGGGCTAGATATTGTGCTCATAATGTATGCAAAATCTGGCCTGGAGCTTTTTGCATTTGTTAGTTAACAAATAGTTGCCTGGGCCATATATATAATAATATAAATAGTTAACAAATTTTTGCCTGGGTCATTTACGGGTTAACCTACGCATACAATAAGCCAAAATTATTGATAGAGCGAATTTACTTTTATATTTTAGAAAAATTTTAACTGACTATTAGAAGTTTATGCTGAAAAAACATAGTTTCAGTTAACAAACCAGATCATAAATCATTGTCATACTTAACTGTGGATAACATCTTACACTCAAAAACTTCAAAAGCACTCAAAAACAATAAATACTAAAAAGCTTCAAAAGCATCATAAAAATTAGGAAGATAAAGTTTGACTAGTATATATTGGGACATAAATAAAAGGCAAGTATTTTCTTTCTTCAAATTTAGTACATACGTGAGTGAATTAATGGGGGCAGCTAAAAGTGTAAATATTGATTTCCATCGTACTTAATGTTATGAAGATTGATGTTATATTTTGACACATAAAGTGATGATAAAATCTAGTATGCGTCATCCAGATAACGAGTCGTCCTTCAAAGCAATGAATTAATGTCAGTTGACAAATGATAAATATAGCCTTACTCATTTAAATTGTTATCAATCATTTATTGACCATCGATTTTACCTAGACTACTTAGTTGCTATCTACACTTGTACGCTATAAGATCTTCTTTCATTGCAATACAAGTGAAACGATCAGCAATACCTTTCATATAGAAACTAAGGATATTTAAGTATTCCATATAGAAACTAAGAATATTAGGGTATTCTTTATAGAAACTAAGAATGTTAATTTTTAAGATATGCTTTAGCCCATTTTGTTTTGCAAATCTGTGATCGGTGCAGGGAGCAGTAAAAAAATTTCACACAGAATACTCTGCTACATCAAGATTTGCATTATGTAAACTGTCTTGTTGATCTATCATATAATGCATTTAGAATATTGGGACTTAGAATTGTTATAATATATTGTGACGATTAGATACGGAGTATACTTAATGGGCTTAAATGTTATTTGGTAAAAAAATATGAATAGCACTTTAATATGTCATATTAAACAATTTGATGGTTAATTTGAACTCCCTTGTTCAAACAGTTTGTTGAATATCATATAAAAAACATATTTTATATGATATAATAATGGAAATATATAGTAGGTTACATATAGTAGTTTGTTACAATATTGTATTAACAAGGAAAATATTATTGGTAATATATTTTTTCTTTACATCCTTTTATTTATTTTTTACTGGTCAAATCAGTACCATTTATATTCATTAATCAAATTATAACATGAGCTAACAAAGCAGTTTGCTTATGTTTTCGTATACTATTTGTGTACTCGTTACTTAGTTCATTTAATATTTTCATAGTTCATTTATCCCATGTCAGCCATTACAATAAATGATTCGATTTCTCTTATCAGATTCCATCAACCAATAACAGATAAATTTCTGTTAAAGTCTTTCCGGTAATGCTAATGAGCACATAAGCTTTGTAATTTTCATATACATAACTTATTATTGTGAAACTAGACGCGCACGCCCATTAATCAATATTCAATGTCATCTAACATATTTTTAGTACTTGGTGAACGAGATTGGTTAGTCAATTTGTAGTAAACAGATGAGATGAGTTATTTTTTCGTGCTTTGACATTTGTATTGGATCTGTTCATTTCCCTCACTTGTCCAGATATTTTAAAATTTTCCCGCGTGTCATACATTTTCTTTACGCAACTAATAAATATTGTTACTTTTGGAATAATTGATGTATTTCTCAACCAGAAAATTAATATTATATTATCCTCATCTTTAATTAAGTACAATTTTCCTTCAAATATATGCAATACATATCTGATTGTTTACAATAATCTAAAGAGTAATGGGTACTATATGATACTGTGAGTTAATTCTCACTCACATCGACACTGATTTGGAATAAACTTCTACTAAAATTCATCTCTGTGGTGTTTGGGATTGATCACAAGCTTTGATGGAGTGGCGTACTGTGAGGACCCGGGTTTGATTCCCGGCCTGGACTGGATTTGGGTTCTGGTTGGCTTTAAGAGATTGCTCTCGTAGCAATAAATCCACCATATGTATCGACTATATACATCAAAGTTCATAAATAAATAAAAATTACATGTCACTTTTAGTAAATATCCACTTTTGCGCATACCCTCGTGTTGTATACAATCATTTACAAGATCCCTACACAAGAACCTAGAAATACACAGCTTATATATGTGCTGATAAAAAATTATACATTCAAAATATCCTACAAAATTTTTGTATTTGTTATTTGACATTACAGGATTTTGATATACATCAATGCTCTTATTAAAACAATTAAAATTAATACAATCATTCTGACTTTTCTATAGTCTCAGGCTGTTAAAATTACAAAATTCATACACAACATAGTACGTAGTTGTGTCTGCTATTGCAATTAATATTGGCACACTTACTATAAATAAGAAATACTTTATGTTTTGTTATCCAAAATTGAAATTTGCGTAAATATTTAGGCAACTTACGAAAATATTGTTATCGACAAATAAATTGGAAATTGGTTTTCTTGATTTTAATTTAAAAATAGATTTTTACTTTAACCTGAATGGTAATTAAATAATAATAGAATTGAAGTCATGAAAACATGTTTGAATAATAGGATTTATTTGATTCGGGAATATAATTTTAGGTTTTTTTATCAGTCTTTTTGCCAATAAACAAAGTTTGCCTCCTTATAACAACTTGTGCATTTGATCATTATTTTTATATTTATTTGTACCCCATTATTGATGCTCAAACGATCTTCTGAAATTTTTAAAATTTTTTATTATATTACTATTTAAATGGTCCGACGACAAAAAATCCAGATTTCAGATTGAACCAAAGAGTTAATATAGCGACATTTTTTTAATTACAATTATAATTGTCTGATGCCCGATAGAATCATTTTTTTTTAAATTCTAGCTAGTCAAAAACTTTATTTATTTGCAATTTTTAGAAGGTATCGCTTAGATGCTACAATACATTACAAATTTGGAAAAATTATTGTGGAATGGAAAGATCTGTATTGCCCTGTGTACTTTATTTATACGTGTACATTTATGACAAATTACAAATTTATAACATTACATATTTAATATTTAAAGTATTCACCAAAGTAAATTTATGGAAATGGCCCAAATGGCCCATGTTTGAGATAGCATATGTTTATAGTCATATATGTATACCCAACCTTTAACTGTCTTTAATTGACCCAGAAGGTATGGGCAAGTTACAATTTTAATAAACGAGTTTAAATAAAAAAATAACATATGCACTAAGTTTACAACAAGTTTACAATACAAGGTTTTTTATGATGAAAATAATGATGAAACCTTAATTTTTAATTTTTAAAATTAATAAGATTCATATTTTTTTTTACTGGCAGTGATGTCGGGTTTTATCAAAACTGCAAGAAGGTGTTTCAGCATTTGTATTTGGTGGCCTGTAAGGCTATTGGGTTTGATATTTTATTCGTAAGAAAATTGTTGTGCTTTGTAGATGCAACGGCATGTGAAGATATTGGTGTTGATACCGTAATTCTTTCCTCTTAGATGGGAAATATCAATACTTTGATAGTTTTATTTGCTTCTACCGTCTTCATTTTCATAGATTTTTATGATTATTTAATTTTTGTTGCAATAATTTTAGTTCTATTTCTAATTTTTATATAAATATAAGCAACAATACTTAACAAGGACAATATACTATACTAGGCTCCATGGCTTTAATAAATTTTCTGGCTTAATTCTTTAAATTATATTTTGCTGGAATATATTGCAGCAAATTAACATTTTTAAAGACAATTTTTGCGTAGCTTTATTTCAATGATGAGTATTTGGTTATAAGTAGGCTTCAATTTTATTTCAAGATTCGATATTTGTATTTCACAATCTATGGTGATTGTGAATAAATAAGTTTCTTTTAATGTTTTTCTTTTTTTTTCCTCTTGACGTTGTCCGGTGAATGCGGTTTCCTTTGGTGATACGAAGTCATTGTTGTCAAATATAGTTTGTGCTTCTATATAATATATATCAATGATAATTATGTTATATGACCAGTGAGCTTAGGATTTGATTAATTGGACTGCATAATTTATGTGATCATCATTCACAAACCCGTCAAATGTATAAAAATAGTGTAGTAACTAATTCTGTGTTGTGTAGATAGCACTTATTAGAAGGATTTTCAATTCTGGAATTATAGCTTGAAATGCATTGTTTTAAATTTTAGGAAGATATTTACAATAATCTAATTCTAAATTACTTACATACGACTTATATGCTTTACTTTACTATTAATTATCAGTAACTTTTCTATATTAACAATTTTATTTGCATTGAATTTGCATATTTTATTATAACTTTAATTTTTTTAATGCAAGATCTGTTAGATTTACAGTGAAAAGATGCATTTGACCCATTTTAGTGACGGTAACAATATCATCCAATTCGCAAAACCATTAATAATTTGAACATTAATTGTACAATGTATTGGCGAAATGTATGGCTTGCTATTTGCAATAAACCTAAAACAGTCCTATCTATGTACTATAAAAACTGTCTGTTATCCAATCAAATTTAGCATTAACAGTTTGACAGTGGATCCAATTATATAAGCTAGAAATATTAATTTGGAGTAATTGGGAAAAACTTTCAATTAATTTTAAATATTAGGTAAATTATTTAGTGATATAATATTTGTAATTTTACTAAATCTTTGAGGCCTATTGTTTGCATTATCAGTTAATTTATCATAATAACATGTATTATTTTTAAACTCTTGTTTTATATCAACTAAACTACATGATTAATGTCCACTGATTCACTTGATTTATGACTTAGTGCCAACCCTGTGAGTGAATTCCAATATTGTCTATTATCTTCTTAACACTAATGGAGGCTGCAATGATCTATTTGTAATATTAATTAAAAGTTTTCTCACATTTCTATAATGTTTAAATATATTTACCAAGTTTATTCTCTCTTAATTTAAAGGCAAATTTGTGTGAGTTCCTTTTTCAGACTTAATGCAGCTTTTGGATAGTTTTATAGGAAATTCTAAGTAAATACATAATTTAGGAGCTCCACCATATTTTCAAGTATGGTTAAATTTATTTACAGGTAACTTTCATCTGATATTTCCAGATGTGGTTATCAACAGGATGCAGCAATAGTAGAAATACAAGACAATAAAACAAAAAACAATTAAAAAAAAACTCCCTGAAAGTTATTTGAGTTTAGTTGTTTTAGAAATATTTGAATAATGTTTGAGAGCACTAATTAATATTTTTATTCTTGAAAAATTGTAGATCAACCCTATTTTATAATGACTTTGTTTTTTATGACTATATTGGTATATGAAGCACATATAGTTGTGTTAGGGATATTGAAACAAGCCTGGATTTTTAAATTGTTTTTAAGTTGACATTTAACTTAAAAACAAAAGCAAATCAGGAATATAGGACTGAAAATAGGTATATTTTGAAGATTAGATGCCATAATTATATAAACTAAATCAATTCAAATATTAAATTTGAATCAGACGCATCATCAACCCATTCTCTAGGAAGAAGTCCAGGAAGAAAAAGAAAATTAATTTCTGCTCTATCCTTAACCTCAATTCAGTCACTGCTGGGTGTAGGTTTAGTTTTTCATGATAGCATCATTCTTATCATATCTGTTCTCTCTTAGACATTCATCCATAAAAAAATTTTAAATGTGTTTACATATTTAAATGTATTTAAATTATAATTAAAAAAACCTACAAAATGTTTGTTTATTTTTTTCAATTTCATGACAATTGGATTCCACCACAACTATTTTATTAAGTGCCTAAGAAACAAGTGACATATTATTGATTGGATGCCTTTTGAATACTCAGTCATTAGTTTATCATCGTGTGGAATCTCTCGAGTGTTTAACGCAAGTAACAGCACACAGTATTGATCTTTTCTATGTGGTAATTTCATATAGTTCCATTTTAACACTGTCTATTATTAATGTGTAGACATTTGGGACATTGTTTGCATTGTAGGTTCAAATAATAAATTATTTGCTTTAATTTGTAGTCTATTAAATGTTACTTAGTTTAATGCTTCAAGTTAATTAATTGATATACGTTTTAATAATACTCACATTATACTTTATGTTCTGAAGAAAACTATACATTGCAAAGAGTAAACCAGAGAATGTCAGAGTGATTGACATGAGTAGCTGAAAAGTAAAGGTTAGTTCATAATAATATTTCTGTTGATATTTTTGAAAGTATTATTTAAGTTTAAAATATTATTTCAATGCTTGTATTAAAAATTACTAACACAAAGCTGAAATTCAAACACATATTTTAAATAGTGGCACAGGTCTAACAAATTAATATAGAACTGAGATAAACAATAAATTGAATTTTCTTCTAACAGTAATATAAACATAAAATGGTTATTGAAATTGAGATCACGTTGTGGACTGCCAAATATGGCATCAACAGGTGCCACCATATTTTGTCTATCATAAAGACAAATTTAACATTTCCACACGTTTTATTATACTATGTATTATAAAACAAAACAATGCTACTTCTAAATCAAAAATAATATTAGTAATAATATTGAACAAAACAAAGAAGGAAATGTTAAGATTGTATTTTATTGCCACAAATACACAAAAAGCAATAAAAAAAACATCATAAGCTACAAGAAGGCCAATAACTGTGAGGTTTCGACATTTGTCACGTCTCAACAAATTTCTTTTGTGCTCTGATTTTGAGAGATCATCTACCTTTTGCATTCTCAATATGAATTCTTTAATCATATTTCTGTCACTTGTTATGTCAATCAACAATATGCGCAGAGCAAGTATCATCTGAAATGTCCTAAATGCCAGTAAAACGTGCCGACCATGTTTGATTAAAAATGCCGTTTGCAGCTCCTTCAATGTTCTAATTATTAGCCAAGTGTCATGCACCATGAACACTCCAACAACATTTAGTTCTAAAAATCTCCTTACTTTATTTATTCCTAATTATGAGACCGATCTCCTTCTACGAACTTTCCTTCACTATCCGTGCTGCCAAATCGTTCATAAGCCCTGTTCGTAAATACCCATTGTCCTTAGTTTTTAGCTTTGTCCTTCTCCTTTAATTTTGCCAGTATATTACATACATATGGAGATTACTTTCTAGTTCTGAGTACTCGTGTATAGAGAGGTGCGGCTATACAATTTGTAATACTGGAATTAAAATAAATAATAAAAATGTGTAGTTACTTTTTACTTAAATATTTTCTTGTTGCTACCTTACTACTTTCTTTGTTGTTGTTTTGGCTAATTTTTATTAATTTTGTTTTGCAACTGTATCCACAACCTGTTGCAGTCTTCCACAACACATAATATATTTTATTACCTGGAGCTTTAGGCGCTGCAGCAATAAGTCTGTCTTATACATTTATACATTAAAATTAATAACTTAATATGTACTATTCATGTAAAAATTAGTATAATCTAAACGACCAAAAATTAATTGTTGGTTGAAAAGTGTTTAAATTACAATTACTATGTTGCGATGTTACGATGTAATAAGAAATTTGAATAATATTGAAATCTTGAATGGGCAAAATTAGGCATATCACTTGTATAAGTTCATTGTAAAAGTTATTTTGTGATACAATTTTTTAAAAAAACAAGTTCATTTTCTATGAAAAAACAAATTCATGTCTAATAGATCAGCAAACAAATATCCTAAAATTTACGTGTCTGAAAATAATATAGTCCTTTGAACTGTGTGCAGCAAATTTAAAAACTATTTAGGATAAGACATTGAAAAAATTAAGATGTATTTTCATGAAGTAAACCGTAGTGCTTAATTGTGAATAACTTATACAGTGTTCTTCGCTACTAACAATTGACTGGCATATACAAAGCACGCTTTCTTCTAATTTTACAGAATAGAGATAAAGGCCTCCATTTAAATCAAATCTTTTTGTCTCCCCGCTCTACATAGATGACTTGGGTTTTTGTAGTCTTTCAATACCCAATTTCTTTGTTTTTACATAAACCTTTGGGTAAACGATAATAATGGCTTCGTATTTCGGCCATTTGACAGGAGGAATTTTCTGTAAAGATGTGAGAAGTATGAAACCACTGCTTAAGAAACTTGAATTTTTGATGGTCCGCTGTATAATTCTAGGTTGATAAAGTATGCTTAATATAAGAAAATACACCAAACAAAACTTTGTCTGAAAGAATATGTTATTCCAATCTCTGTTCAAGTTTTCTTTCGCCCAAGTGAAGTGTATTTTTCACAATTGCAGTTTCTTCACCATGGTTCGAAATTTTAATTTCCAAGTCCGTAAACACCTTCACATAATGTCACGTGGTATATTTAGATGCTTTTTATGGAAAATTGTCTGCTCGCCACCCATGTTAAGATTCTTCTGAAATACCTGTAAAATCAGCTTACTATCCCTTTTCATTGTTTTTTACTCAGAGCCATGATTTAGTAAGACATTAACGTTTTTTACATGGAGAAATTGTATCACTCGCTTAGTTACAAACGGCATCAATATTTTCATTCATATATTTTACCTTGACGACTCTGTATGATATTTTCGGTTCTTTGGATGATATTTTCGATGCAAACACAAATGATTTTGTACCATGAAGCATACACGGCACTCATGTTCAAAAATATATCCCATGACTATGTCAAACGATAACTAAGGCTTTTGACACAAAGCATGCTGGGGGAAAGATTCTGCTGACTGTTGACATTTGAATATGTAGTCCTAGAAAGGTAATTCTGCATGCTTTTGCTGAGCTGACTATATTGTAACTATTCATGCAAATACATAAGACTGGAAAGTTCTTGGTAAAGAAGAAATATTTAAGATAACCATTGCGTCTAACAAATTAAAATTCTAAAATTGAAAATTTTTTCAGATGTGCCATACTAAATAATGTGTCCCCACAATATCCGAACTTCGGTTTATGTGAAATGTACTGAAATTTACCTGTACTAATAATTTGTACAACTTCCACCAGAGGCCAAATAAACTTTTCCTTTCTTCCGTAGGGAAAAAAACACATAAGAGTTCTCACTGTCTATGACTATTATTTTACCCATGTTAATTTTAATGCTTTTATATGAAAAAATTCCCAAAAACAAATGTATCTATAATTTGTTAGATTGATCTTAAATTCTTTATTTTTTGTTAGTAGAATGTTCACATCATATAATTCATTGTCAGTTTCTATTGAAAAGTGAGTGTCACTGGAATCATCTAGCGAAGAAAATTAGCTAGGGTCCCTGAGAATAATTTTTAGGGTCCTTGATAGTAATTGTTATAAATATTTTTAACCACCAGTTTTATTCTTATTACACGGAGAGAGTTTATCAAGAACAGGTTAAATTAAATGAAAATTAGAGATTATTTGTATTTTTTCTTTTATTATTCTTCTTATTTATATTTGTATTTCAATTACACGACAATTGTACAATTTACAATTACATTTCAATACAATTCTCCAAGATATTAATTTCCATTAAAGTTTGAGGATGTATGGTAATAAACCATATTTAAAATCGTAGTACTATGCCAAACTTCAATATGCCAATACTAAAACCGAAGTTCAAAACATATGGTAACAGTGGACACTTGGATGTGGTAATTGGTGTTTGTTGTTAGTAATATTGTGTGTATATTACCTAAGCATAAATTATTGACAGGTAGAATCAGAGGCAAATTCCAGAGTTCTTTTCCTTAATGGCAAAAGTGAAACCACACAAATAATATTAGCTGTGTGTAATTATTTATTAATTTAATAACCAAAATGTATGCACAAGTAATTACAATATATAATTATGTCCCTCAAATTCATTATTTGAATTATCTACAATATACTCGTAATCTAATCATTTCTTTAAGTCCGTATTGAAATTAAGTTCTTTTTTAAATGATTGGAAAATGCTAATCTTCAGACATAAATCACTTTTGTGTAGGCGCATCTAATTTTTAATTCTCTGTGACACGGTCAATGAACACTCTAACCTGCAGTATTTAACGTCAGCGCCCAGGACCATACTAAGGTGTTTGTGTATGGAAACAACTTTTTCGTTCTCAACAATTAACAGATTCAGATATGTTCTATTTTCACATCATTTTCAGATATGTCTTGAAAATGGTAAGAGAATGAATTGGTAGGATTGGGTCACGTGAGGTGTACCCTGCAATGAGGACAGCAGTTGAAGTCTTAAGATGTAAGAAATTACATAATCGTGATACGAAATAAAAAAGATTATATGAAATAAAAAAGTGGTAGTTATTGTGAACAAACATCCTAATTAAAAAATATAACATGGTGTCAGAAGAAAACTGATTAATATAACTGATCAGGTTTAAAGTTTATTAGAGTATTGAATACAATTGACAGCTGAAGATGTGACCACACTCTGAGTAAAAATGTTGGAAACAGATCAAAATACATGGACCAGTCAAGGCGGTACATCGGTACAATGTCAAAGACATGATATTGGAGAAATAAATCTGACTAATAATATTAATAAACTTGCCTGGAAACTATAGTATCAAAAATTTGAATTTTTCATAATTGCAGGAGACTATGAAAAAGCTTCCGATAAAATAAAAATTGCATTGTTGTAACACAATATCGGTGATGAAGACACAGAAATTTAAAACTCATTTAATTTTGGGAAAGAAGCAACATTTGACGATGTCAAAAAATATTTTGACAATTACTTTATTTCTAAAAAATCTATCACAATAGAAAGACATAAATTTTTTACACCAAGGACAACAGGAATAGTTTGATAATTTTCTTACAGATTCAGAAAATAAAAGCCTAAACTGCGAATTTAACGATAAGAGAAGTTAATTTAACATAAGAGAAAGCTGTTTCAATTCGCAAAGTTTCAGAATTGTCACAGAAACAATTGAAAGAAATTAATGCACCAGAAAATAAGAGGAATCTGTATTAAATATTAATAAATCTAAAATGTTTACAAATTGTAATTTACCAAAAAACAGAGGTTAAACAAAGTTTTAATGTCGGAATTTATGGTATTCAACACATAAGTGTCCTGCCAATGGTGTAAGTTGCAACAACAGTAAAGGTAAAAATAATTTTGCTAAAATAAGGCAGAAGAAAAATAATGAAAATGTAGGACAATCAGCTCAACTACTTGCTCAAGTAGAAGAATGTTAAGAAAGCTTTTTCATAGGTAATATAGTCACAGTTAATACAAGTGAGTGGTGTGAAAATATTTACATAAATAATAAGACAGAGTAAAACTTGACACGGGTGTTCCAGTCAATTGCGCGTCTTTTAGAATGTATGAAAAAGTAACACAAACAGGGTAAATCCAATGTTTATTATTAAGAAACCAATAAAGTTAACTACTTTGGATGATAAATTGATATCCTGTTAAAGGTATCTCAGTAAGTAAGTGTTATTTATAAAATGGAAGATATGATAACATTTAATTAGTGAATATAATATAGACAAGGATGATTTACAAAAAATTACTGACAAATATTTACAAGTGTTTCAGGGCATTGGATGTTTTAAAAAACTATAATATTAAATTACAGGATAATGCCCGTCCAAGGGCAAATCCACCTCAATTTATTGCACTTGCTTTGTAGGAGTCATTTAAATAAGAACTTAACTTAATGGCAGCACAAAATATAATAGAAAAGTGGATGAACCAGTAGAATGGATTAACTTAATCATGATAACTAAAAAAGTAATGGAAAGTTAATAACATGTCTGGATCTTAAGCATCTAAATAAATTCACTGTACGTCAACACAAATATTTACATACATTGAAGACATCATAGATAAACTCGCAGGTACTAAATAGGTCACAAAGCTAGATTGTAATAGTGGATTTTGGACGATAGAGTGAAACTAAAAACAATGAAAATTTCTTTGCAGATACGTAACCATAATTAGAAGAGTCAATGTGTTAGCATGACAATTAATCAGTAAAAAAGCATTCGGTTTATGACATTCATAAAGGATGAACTTTTCATAATTATTATCTATGTGGTATCGTTCACCTTGAAATATGTTGTATACTTTCATATCTACATCAATGTGCTGACCTCGTTGATACATTTTATATAGGTAATAAATTATTCACTAATCACCTATTCGTATTGCTTTTGAAAAACGTGGCGTTTCATTTGCTAGACATAATTTCTTAACAAGCATTTCCTTAAAAACAAATATATGTAAGCCTCTTAAATGTGAAAAACAAATTAGGCAGACTACGAATAATTTTCTGTTTTAATGATAGTTTTATACTCAACTGATATAATTATGATTCTGAATATAGATCATAATTAAACTGAATAGATGTTGAGTGTGTAAATTTATATGTATACTTAAATAAGTATGTATATAAGAGAATATATAATTTACATACGTATGTGTATTTGAAATTGTGTAAAAAATCGACTGCTTGTGAAGCTTGTAATATTTAACTATTCACAAAAACTTTGACAACAGCCACTTTGGAACATATTAGACAACATTACTATCAATTATTTCAAAATTTACTAAATGAAAAGGAATATTTTCTTCAGGAAATTTGATGGTTTTATTTAAGTATATCTAATTTTTGCCAAAGTTACAAGAAATTTAGGGAAAAATTAAGAAACTAACCATATTTTTTAAGACGATTGATCAAACCTTTTCAAAGTTTCCTTTGGACTTTTGGTATAATCCTAACCCAATTTATATTTATTCTGTCAAAATGACATTTTATTGAGTGGATTATTAGATTATCCCTTAACTAGACGACATATTTTTTAGCAATTTGACCTTTAATAATTTGTGTTCACGCAGAAGAACTCAGGTGATCAAATTCTCCTTATCAGGTTAATTTTGATAAGGAGAATTTGTTAAGACTATCAAAGTGATTCAGGTTAAAATTCGAACTGAGCGATCATTTACTTCTATCCCTGTCCAGTGTACTTTCACAATTTGACAACATGTGACCTACAGAAAGAATACCTGTGTATGTATGTATTTACATGTTTAATATATTTTATTTGCATATTGACTAAGCAAGCAGAGCAAAATATAATGACATTTGAGTGTGACTTTTGTAATTATCTGACCACATTTAGTTTAATAATTTAGGTATAAAAACCAAAATATTTTGAAATTAACATATATAACAAGCGATTACATTAATTGTCAAAACCATTTATCATTTGCCAGTGATGTCATCCAATGAATTTATTCTGATGTTATGAACCAACATATAGAGGTTAATCCTGAAAGCAATTAAATCATTATAAATGATACAACTCAAGCTAATATCTCAAAGTCCTTGAATAAGTTTCTACTTTACAATAGACTTCAGAAGAGCCATTATTAAAATGAACAGACAATATTACATTGACTCAAGTTAAGTTGTACCAAATGTAATTATGATTATTCTACATTTTCCATTAGACAAATGTCTGTGGCAACACATTCGTGTGTAAATTACACACAAATATACCTATGTATTTCATCAGCATAAAATTATATTATTACAACTCTACTCATGTTCGCTAATTATGAGCTGTATTTTTAGTGACTCATGTTTTTTTGGATTTTTAGCTTAAGAAAAGTCCATTTTAAATACATTACTTTCAACTTTAATCCTCTTTTTACAACTATACAGCTATTTACAGCCAGAGTTTTTAAAAATAAAATATTAAATTATTAAGTAAAATAATGCTCAAAATGTAATGAGACTTTTATAATAGTTATTAGTTGTGTTTTGAAGCAATCAATAATATGGGCCAAAATTAATTGCCTACTCGTAACTAAGTTAGCATAACAAGAAAACAAAGAAGGGTACTTCATGTTTTAGAAAAAGAATTACATTGTATACATATATATATATTGAAAGACATTACTAATCACTTATAAGTTCCCTTTCGAAATATTTATAGGAAATAATATTATTCCATGCTCAGAATAGTTTCATTTTTGACCATATTTTTCCAAAAGTGAACAAATACATGTCCCACTCTAAAACAGATTCAAGTAAATGTTATCTACGTAACTTAAGTTTTTTCAAGAAAAGAGACCAGATTCATATAGATGTCGTCATTTTAATTAGACATTTTTATAGAGGAACTGAATAATTGCATCAAAAATTGAGTGTGCAAAAAAATGTTTGAATTGAATTTCATTAAATTAAAATAGCATATTGTATAATTATATTTAAAAATAGCATGTTTGTATAATTATATCTTAACAATAAATTCAAATTGACTCTTTATAGGTCCGAGCTTATTTGCCCTTAATTGCATTGCAGTTAATAACTGTGATCACCTCTAATGAATAAGTATTACTTTACAAGTTCTTTTATTTTGTATAATCTTTGCAATAATACAAGAACTTTGGCTTATTTGTAAATTAAGTTGATTATTAATTTTGAAATTAATGATTTAACCAAAAAGTCAACAAAAATTTATGAAAATATTGATTTGAAATGTGGTCAGTGTGGGTGACCACACAAGTGGTGCACACAGCACAATAAAGTGCGGTTTGATCAACATTTCCCCCAAGCCATTGATGTTTGCTTCATATTCCATAACCTATAGGTTTGAAACTTGAATAAAAAAATTATATTTTTATAATTGTGCCATTTTCAGTAATATAGAATTGTATTTATTTTTTTTAATTTTAATCTGAAGAATTTTTTCAGTACAGTAAAAATATTTTTTATTTCGTGCAGAACATATCAAATTCACAAGACATTAATTAGAAAAAAAAAATGTTGGGAACATGTGGTTCTATCCTCGCTCCATGCAAATATTTTAAATGATTCATCAGACAGAAAGAACCATCAGGCAATACAATCTCACATTAATGAATCCTCTCTATTGAGTAAAAAAGTTTTCTGTGAAAAGTACATAGTTACAAACTCAAATAACATTCGACGGACATATGTCCTTGTAACACAGAATATAGCCTTACATTGAGCATCGGACATCTCAATTGAAGTATTCACATGATGCAAATATTATTTATTATTTCATATTTTTTTTCTCCTTTAAAGTTCAGAATAAACCATTGAATTTGCCAAGTAGATACCTACCTACAAAAGCATTGCTGCTTGCATTTTGTGCAACAAAAATAAGACAAGAATAACTACATATAGGCGATATTGTGCAAAGGCCATATCCAGATCAATGAAATATTTGTGAAATTAAACAGACATTTTAGTTAATAGTAATCTTTTATTAATGTTGTAATCATTCACAAATATTATGCTTTTTATACACACATTGCGAGAAAATTCTCAGTTCACAAATATAACTAACATTAAACTGTTTTTTATGCGACTATCCAATTTCTTTACCATTCTACTGAACCAAAAATTTAAAATATGATAGATTCCAGCAAAACACGTCAGTTCATAATTTATAAAATATTTATATTCTATACATTTTCCTACTGCTTCATGTTCTAAATGTAGTAGCTGCACATCATACTTTATATTTTAATGGACTTAAAGTCCTAGTTTGTTTATATGGCTTCCTTTTGTTGAATTGAATTTATTTTAATACATATATTTTCATTATTATATAATACTGGTAATTTTTAATATAGCATAGATATTAAATTGTATTATTTCTTTTGAGGAAGTAAAACTGAAATACTACTACTAAAATAGTGGTAGAAAAACTTAAGTAACCAAGCAGTAGTGACATATTCAATTTGAAGAGACGAGCCACTCTAAATGCACCTACTTCAGATACAGAAAGCATGCGACTAAGGTCTTCTATTTTTAACAGGCAGTTAGACGCTGGAAAAACACATCTCGTTTTAGACATTGAATATTTTATAAGGTGAGTTTTTAGTAATAATCTAATAATTTCTCACTCCGTAAAGAAGAATTATTAATAATTATGAGGTAAATGATTGATGTTTTCATATGAAAGAAGCAATCGGTTTATATTTTCTATCAGTAACTAGCTTATAATATAAGCAAGCATGTCACCAATGCATCCATTCCTATGGAGCAGGTATTAGTTGACAAAATTCAGATCTGGATATTTTTGTTTCAGTCTTTGCAGATACAAAAAAAAATACTTAACCCGACATCTACAGTTGAAGTAGGCCTCATGAGGCACAAATTTCTGAACTTGGAGATGGACTCAAAGAATTGTGAGGGTTTATATTCAAAGTAAGACTAAAATAATTTTAAAATTAAAAGACGCAGAAACTAATAATGTAAAAATAACCACTAATAATGCAAAATAAACACCATTAAAGAAAGGTACGACGATCTCAGAATAACTTGACGGATGGAATGAAAATTTTAAGATACTCGGGTATCTCTTTCATTTTGAATGATGAATACAACTCATTATCTGTTTGTATTTATGAGAGCCTTTGACTTTTTTTACAATGTGTCTTTCATAAGTTATTATTTAGTTGACATTGTAATTCGATGAAATGAGATTGGGGGAAATCCAAATACTGTGCTTACTGATACTTAATCATGTGACAAGGTGCTTGATTACCTTTATATATTAAGTATCGAATTGCTAAGAGATGTCTATTTATAATAAAAAAATTATAAAATATAGACCAAGAAGTTTTTCTGTAATTTCCTCTTCAGATTTTACCAACTCCGTTTAGCAGTTTCGGAAATAAGGGATGGAGGTGGATGTTCTATTTTCTCATATTTTTTAAAATAACTTTTAAATGGATTTTTTAAGGTTATAAAAAAATATTTTTGTATTCCTCATAAGAAGCTCTTTAAAGTGATCCACCATGTGATGTACAAAATTGAGGAAAGAAATTCTGAGTACTTTATTTATCTTTTCTTTAATTGCTTTATGAATACATTAAAACAGTTGACAAGTGGAAAATATGTGAGTTAGTAAAACGTATTGCTATGGCAAATTTTAAGTTTCTACATTGTATGGTATCTGAGAAAGTTATCTGTGATAAACAGATACAACAGACAGGCAGTACATGAATGATTTCATAATGAAAAAAACGGACATAGCAAGGCTCGAATTGCTGCATAATTTTTCCATTTAATTCACGTTATATCAATTTAACTATCAAATAGCATTACGTAATAAATATACACTGTATATGATTAGTTATACCATTTTTTACTTTATCCGGTACTAAAAGAAATTTATTTGAACAGACATTATTACTTTAAAAATATTGTGTAATTATGTAAAAATTACATAACTCGGAAACATGGATTTTCTCCAGCCTTTTTTAGTCTCGTAGAACATAAATAGTAAATGAAGTATTGAAATCATACAAAATGGTTCACTTACTTCATTCCATCAAAAAGGGATTGGTTCAATTCATTATCTGTTCTTTTCATTGTACTATAGATTAATTACTGTAAATTGACCAGTTCTACATTGCTGTTTGTCACTACACAATATATTTGTAATTTTTTAAATGGCAACATAATTACGTCTTTGCAAGCTTTATTCAAGTTTTATTCCTAATATGTGAGATATACCCCATGCATTTTGTATGGATTTACTTCACTTACGCAATTGATCATCCACCCCCAATTTTAAAGCGAATGTTCGTGCTTCACGGAGGCATTGATTAAGTTTTTCACAGGTAAAACAGATGACTACTACATAGAGTAGCCTCTGAATACTCCACATAACTGTGTTCAATATTATTTCAGTTCCACCCTGAAATTGGTAAAAGAATAAACTTTATAACAAGTGGAGTTTATGAAAAGCAATAACACTCTTAGCAATTATTGTTTACCTGTAAAATTTCCATGTGAACTAAATTTGTGTAAATATCGAATATGCTTCCAAAGCTATTGATAGATACGAACAAAATCTGAAACAAAAATAATTTTTAAACAAATGTTGCTAGATTATAAGCTCTTAGTTAGACCATTTTCATACCTTAAAGGAATTAATTTTTCTTTTTAAATGAAGAAATTTATGATGATCTAAATTAGTTAATATTTGAAGAACTTTATTTCAGATGAACAAAAGTTCATTTTAAGTTCCATATAAATAGAAATATTTTCATGAACTGATAATTAATATTCGCTTCCGCTTCAAAACTAGAAATAATTATAAGCATTTCCTTCTTTCTTAAGACATTTCCTTTTTCTACAACATCGAATTTAATACGTCCAAAGCAGTAAGTATTTATTATTGTTAGCAAGATATCTATATTATTTACATAGCTTTGATTCGAAGATATCTATATTTTTTAGCATTCATTTGATTCTGTGAAGTTCTGTCAGTTGGCATTGTGTTCTTTAGAACCACAATGCTTGCACCAAACGAAAGTGGACTTTCTTCTAGATGTAACCAACTTAACTTTTAATATTTTGGTACATTGCCACCAATTCAATTTATCTATTGAATTCTTTATAGGGTTCATTATTTGGGTACTCTAAGTAAACAAACTTCGTCACTGCCTTCATCCCATTCTTATAAAATATTTTCAAAAATCTGTTTTCAGAAAATATTCTTAATAGTTTTTAAAATATTTTGTACATAGGTAAATCCTTCATTCTATTTTATGTGTTTTAGAAAAAGTAAAATAAATTTATAAATTGAGATGGCTGGTTCAATACTTGTCCATCTAACATAACCAATTATTGCAATTTATGACATACATTAAAATATTTCTTTATCTCTGCGGCTTTCTTGACCTGGGTTTCTTATTTAGTGAATAAAATTTACATAAACATGTTGATTTATTAAATGAGACTTTCATAACATTAGGCACTTTGAAAAACGTGTTTCAAAAATCACATAAAAATAAATATTTACGCAGCCCATATGTGCATACATATAACTCATTCAATTTTTGATGTTTTTAACCAAAATTGATTTAGTATTTGAATTGGAAAGATTAAAAATAAAATTTTGAATCTTTAAAGTTTTTCAGCTACGACTTTCAGACAATAAAACATTATAACAAGTCAAAATGCAACACCCAGTTATTTGAGATACACAATGTATTCAATTTATTTTATTCTCCAGTACCAATACAAATATTATACCATCGCATAGTATAGTGATTCAATTTATTGTTTCTTTCTTTTGTACTCCGGAAGTAGATTTTTCTAAGAATAGTACTAAAATACTTATTTTAATTGGTAGACCGATATATAATCTTGACAGAGAGAGAAATGTGTTCAAGTCAATTGCTAAATTGTGAATTATCATTGGGGTTATAAATGTAGCAGAATAAAAGAAAAGAAAACTTTATACAATGCACGACACTAATAACTTTTTATCTTTCTTAGCAAATCTCATGATGTTATATAAATTTACAAATTTGCATAGATGTCTTTTATCATTATTATAGTTTATATATTCTTCTAGCGCAAAAATTAACTTCAATAAATTTAAACAAGAAAATACATCGGACTTTTCTCCCATGAATTAGTTAATACTCTCGTTTTCATACTTGACTTATTGTCATAACATCACTCTGTTCATTTAATATCACATCCATTGGGTATTTATAATGAACTATTACTGATAAATTGAATTCTTCATTCAAAATTGAAGAGACATTGATTATTTTTAAATACAGCTGAAGAATAGCATCAATTCTAGAAGTTATATCTTCATCAAAATATACTATTCGTTCATTCTGATTATCATTTATACCAACAGTTGGATGGCGATATGTGTCGAGCCAGAAATGCAGTTGTCTATTTCCATATTCTATTCTCCTTATAATATCTCTGAGGTGAAATGTAAATGATGCACTCTCAGTAGTACAGGACAATGCTAAAACATTGAAAAGTAACAAAAAAAAAGTATGTGCTTGTAGGTAGATTGTGAAAGACCAGAATGTTGTTGCCAAATGGAATAACAGAATATTGAAAGACGCCAGCCTGTTCCGATTCAGTGCTTCTTTATTAATTTGTTGTACAAATGCTATCTCCAAGTTTCGATCAATGGCATTCATTTTAGATATAAATTTATTCATGGTTTTCGTTTTCAGGAAAGTATTTTTAAACAAAATCAAAGAGAATGTTGTACATAAAATGACGATCTGGATGAATTGCGCTAACTGAATTACATTAGTCATGGGAATGGAATATTTGAGAAGAATGCAAATTGATAGCAATCCTATAACAATGCTAATGGGATATATTGGATATACAAAATTCATTAATGTAACCCATCGAGATTGTAGAAATCTTTGGTTCTGTTTTATTTCTATATTCCTCCTTAATCTGATAAACATTTCGATATTTCTCAAATGTTTCCTCGTGGCTTGGTAGAACATTTTATTCACTGGGATTCTATGTTTAATTTTAATGAAAACTGTTTTATACGAAGGAAATATATGTCGAGCCGTCACAAATATGTATTCAAAACTGACTGACTAGCTAATACAAAGGATAGTCTATATTTAGTACCTAGTTGATTGATGAATGTATAGTTGATATAATCATTAGTTGCACTCATTTATAAGTGGGGCAGCTTGTAGCATATTTGTAAGTATAAGATATAGTAATATGATGTGTGAATGTGTGTTTGTTTTTATGTGAATATGTTTTATGTGTTTGTATATACTCAAATTCTAGTTTTACCGTACTGAATCTATGTGAGATGTGGGTATCTACCATACTGGATAATTACAATGTGCGGTGTGTGACTCTTTGGTTAACATTGAAACAGTCTATCTAAAGAAAGGAAAGAAAAAAAAGGTGATTTTATTGAATATTATCATCTTATTTTGTATGCAGGCTTTTCAAATTGAAGAAAGGCTCGCTGGTGCAATCTTTTAATTAAGGATTTTTATTATTTCGTTAATCTTGATAAATTTATACATTTATTGGATTTAGAGGAATTAAATTTGTGTCTCTCTTTTTTTGTTTTCTCTTTTTCTCAGTTTTTCTCTTTAGAATGTGGTAATTATTTTTTTTAAATATGCTAATATACCATTAGTAATATATATTATAATTTAATTCATAATTTAAAAAATGTTCTAAACAATTTCGGAAAAACAATTTGAAAAATTATGTAATATTTGCTGTATATTTTAAATTATCAGGGTCGCCATACCTTCAGTTCGTTAGAATTTGAACTGAAATTACAATGAACAATGTTGAAATTGAAATATTTTCCAAATACAGTACGTTTATTTTATTCTATTGAAATAAAAGACATTTTAGAATTATAATCATTATACACCGGCACCGGAGAATAGTTTCCGAGAGTGGTTTGCATAATGTGAATTGCCGCAGTCATGATTAGTAAAAACAAAATGCAATACCCACAATTTTGGTGCACATTATAGGAATAAACTATCCGCATCAACATTTTTAACTTCAAATTCTTCACCTTTTCCACTTGTCTGCACTTCCCATAATCAAAGAAAATGTTTAATATATTTTTGAATAATGCACTTTTCCACAAGTAACTTCATCTGCTATCCTCGCTTTTCAGTTACACGTTAATTCAACTCACTATTCTCCATTTTCAAGGCTGTGACAAACCTATTAAAGCTAAGTAACTAGGTTTCGATCAAAAGTGTTAAAGACACTTTTGATTTGATATTCGGAATTCATATTTAATGTCAAATGAAATGAAATGTAACACTTCGAACTACTCAATTATAACAGGCGCTAATCAACAGCTTCATTGTTTTGATACACGTCTTCTTGTAGTCACATATTGACTACATGAAAAAGAAGCAAATATTTTTGAAACTCTATATGGATTATACTGACTGTGCAATCTATTTTTGGAATCAATAGAAATGAGAGTAAACCTATAAAAAATCAAATTATAAATATTTTTAGTCAGGCATTGCTCTTTCTTATATTTATTTTTTATTGCTCAAATTGTTCCGAGCACTTCCAAAGTGTTTCCGTCTTATTTGTTATAAGTTTAATAATCCTTAGGACAGTATATATCTGCACTGGAAAAAGAAGTTGATTTTATAACAATTATTAAGGAGATCTCAATAATTGGAACTAGTCTCAAATGGTATGTGTGAGACTACTGAGATACATCGTCACTCAAATGTTAAAATTAATTAATGCCTATTAAAATGCAGGCAACATTTACTAGAAAATGACGACTATGGAAAATCCATTAAAATATACCACTGGAGGATCAGTTTAAGAGAACAATTTATTTTGACCTCACGCATAATACGAAATACATATGTGTCCTACCTAACACAATCATACTTCTTTGAAAACTCTAAAAAATCGAACACCATGTTTCATTTTCATATAATATTGGGTTTCATAATCTTTCCAATTATATTGGTAACTTAAAGTAAATTTATATATTGTAATTAAATATTTCAGATGATGCATTTTATATACTCTGTCTTCACTTTTCTAGTATATGGCATTCAGAATGCTGTATATTTACACGAGCAAGGGGTAAGTGCTGTCTCTGCATTTGTAATAAACTCATAGTGGGTTATGTACTAGGAGTGAATATTTCTATTTAAAAGAAAAGTTTTTTAAAGTTTTGCTCAAAAACTGTTTTGACATATAAATGTGAATAATTTGTTAAAGCGATAAAGCACATCAACCCGCATATGTTTCATTGATTAACACTAAAAATTATGGAGATATTATGAAAACTTTTGAGGAGGAAAATGAAAAATTTTTGTGTCATTTCATTAATGTGAATTAATTTAAAAGAGCTAGTTATGAGGATTACAAAACTATGTTATTTAGAAATTATGTGTAAAATAGCTCTCAAGACGTTGCTGAGATATCCCCAAAAAATATATTCCACCTCTTCCTGTACTCTTCAATACTACTAAAACCAGAATTATGAAATAATGCAACGTTGTTGGAAATTTATCTAAACTTTACTGAAAAACATTAGTGATGACTCTTAGTCTCATACTTTTAAAATTTATCTGCTTATGAAAAGGTGCTAGGGAACACATTTGTGTGGTTAAAAATTATATGAATAATTGTAAAAGTTCATAAGGAACATAAAGTAAATGTGTACAGAAATCTCATAGTGCTAGTTCTATTCATGCTAAACAAATATATTGTTACTCGTTGTTTTGTCTGCATGTCAGCTTGCCTTTATGTCCATTTATATTCATTTGCGGATTTGTGCTAGGCAGGCTATCAGTTAATTGGCACAGCAAGACTTTCTTTTCGGATTCCTCTCAAAAGCATGAGATGGAAATAGTCTATAATATTTAGAGGCATAATTTACTTTTTAGTAAAAAAATTTTCTTTTAATTTCAGTCTCTCAATCAACATACAAATATGTCTCATTGTCGTAAATAGTACCTCCGTGTAAAAAGAACAAAGCTGAATTGAAAACTGAGCTCTGTGTATTTGTTAGTCCTTGCACTACAATTGAAATATTATGTCTCGTGAATGGATTAAGATACTAACAAATTTTATTAATTACAACCTTATTATGTACTCAGAAATTCATAGAAGCCGGCTTACAACTCTTTATTTAAGGTACTGATAATAAAATTGACAACTTTTAGCTGATAGGCAGATTGAAAATTATTCCCAATTTTTTTTTAGTTATTATAAATATAAAATATCTACATAAAAATATAATCAAAAGTACTTTTAAATGTCTGTCTTAATAAAAATTACAACAGTAGCCTTTATTAAAAGTGGGAAAATATTGAAATGTAGTCAAACTATTTACATGACATCGCGAGAGCTGAATCAATGTGAAAGGATGAAGCAATGCTATTGCGTCTGTATACGAAAGTGTCACTTCATAAAGGCGAGATGAAAACTGAATGAACGTGAACAATTTGTACAATTGGATCACGGATTGCTTACATGAAAATGAATTAAGATTTAATTACTTCTACCTATATTTTCATTACTTCCTCCTAATGGATATGACTAATTATTAATTATGGGGCATTTTTCAGTAAAATCACATAAACTTAAAACTAGCTTGTAAGACAATATCCTCACCACGCATAATATATGAGACTTTAATATGGTAATTTCATGCAATTTACTTATGGTAATCTTCAAAATGCATCCCTGACTTTTGTGCTAATTTTTCTCCTCTATGCAATAGTACAATTTCATTTAAATATCTGTCTGATATCCAATGATACTCTGTTACTGACAAATTTATAAAATATTATATCAATATCATATCAAGTTTACCAACCACAGTTTTTATGTCACGTTATATACAGAGGTTCACAAATTTAATTTTTCGAATTGGATAGTGGATATTTACATTAATTAAGTAATTATAATATTACTTAATTTTTATCCATAACTAAATGAAACTAGGTGATGTAGTATTATTTCTACTTTATTTAGTTTCTTAACCAAGAGCTAGCTTTCGTTGCATGACAATATCTTCATGGGCAATTTGTAAAGATTGTATCTTTAAGATTGTATGGTGAAGAATCTAAATAAAGTAGAAATAATACTACATCACATAGTTTCATTTAGTTGTGAGTAAAAAGTAAGTGATTATGAATTTCTACAAAATTAACGCCAAATATATTTAAAATTATAATATTGCTTCATTATTAACAGTATCATCTTTTGGATCAAGGTATTAAAAATGTAACAACATTATCAGACATTTGACTAATAGATTATATACAATCATCATAAGTGTCTACTTTAACATATAATAAAGATCATTACCACATCGCTTATTCATATTTATAATTGTGTCTAAATCTTCAGTTTATTGCCACGTAGCAACATACTAGAGGTCCACTTTTTTAGTCCATCTAAATAATTACCTTATAGTTTAAGTTAGATGTAAAACAGACCATTACAGTAATATAGAAATAAATTTATATGTTTTGGCCTTGGCAACCAGTTTACTGTTTTAGCAATTAATATAATTGTAATTCCTATTAATTGAATCACAAGAAAGGTAGTTGAAATTTATTATTCTTTAGCTTCATATGCTTTAAAGTAATTTCCGTAAAAATATTGTTCTGTCAATAAAAGACCCATCTGTAAACCTCCATAATTTCAGTTAAAGATTAACAAGTCAATACCACATAATATTTAAATAGTAAACAATTGATGTTTTGATAGAAAACGATCATGGATAAATTAGTAAAGCTTTTAACTCATGTTATTAAAATCTAGTAAAGAGTGAAATGTTCAACATGTAGTGGAAATGTATATGCAACATACTTTAGTATTAAAAACTCAAGAACTGTGAAGACTTGAATGTATCAAAAAACTAAACATGATGTTTTTATTAATTTTATATTGTTTAGTAAATTTTGAACAGGGTAATATTGAATTATCAACAATTTTTCGAAGTGATATGCAAGTTGAAAATATCATTTTTATAAATTTATAATTACTGAAATAGCATTTTGCTTTGTACAGATGCAAAGAAAATTAATGAGTAAAATATCCCATCCGTACCATTTATACATTTTACACTGTATAGATGGAACAAAAATGAATGATCAAAAGATTTCAACTATACCATCTATACATTTTACACTGTATTGATGGAGTGAAAATGGATGAGCAAAAAATCCCATCTATACATTTTACACTGTACAGATGGAACGAAAATGAATGAATAAAAGATTCCATCCATACCATCTATCCATTTTAGATTGTATAGATGAAATGAAATTGAATGTAGTAACCAAATTATTCTACAGATGACATGCCGTTGTAATATCAAATGTTTTGTTTTTAAAAAAGATTGCAAGGATTGCACAACCAAATGCGAAACATATAATGAAACAATTTCTATGTATTTTGAATGGTAATAAAAAAATTATTTTATTTCTGAATTTTGTTAAAAATTATCAATATCACTCTTCACTCATTACAATATCACTGAGCTACAACTGAAAGCTGCCGACACTTGTCTGACATTTTTTGTGTTTAATCGAAAATTTTCCAGTTTTCTTAAAGAATGTTTTATAATACTCATAACTTTATTGAAGGTTGTTTTTAAAAACTTTTTAAGAAAAATACTTTACCAGTGTGTACTGTAAATACTGAAACTATGAATTTATAATTTTTGCATTTTGAGGAGTAAAAATAAATGTACTGATGTGAATTTTGCATTTTGAGGAGTAAAAATAAATGTACTAATGTGTGAAATGTTGTGTAATTTAGTCAATTACTTGTTGACATTCAACAGTCGACGACAAATCAGTTGCTTTCCTTACGTATTCGCTCTCACGTAATTTCATTCTATCTGGTAAATCTGCAATACAATGCTAGCGCAATCATACTTCAACGTAAATTAATAACTTTTTCTGCTTCCGTTATAATAAATATGATATATATATTCAAGTTACATACACAGAATATTTTTCTAGATAGCTTAGTGTTGTAAACTAGAATTTGAATTAAAATTAAGAACAATTTGGTCAAAAGTAAGATAGCAGATAAAAAGGTTCATTATCTAAAGTTTACATCCATTCATTTAACATCCACAATGATTCCCGCCTAGCCACATCACCATTGGCTTGCTTTTTTATGCTCTCTCCATATTTAGTAACAGTTTTAGTTGAATTGATGTGTATCGAATATTAATTATAATGGCTTCCAGCTAGTTTTATAGAAAATATCTTGTCTTTCTAAAAAATTGTATTATAATCATACTATTTGTCAATATTACACTAATGTGAAGTTTATATCCTTAATTAACCCTAGAAAGATAGTCTGCGTAAAATTGACGCATGCGTTTGCGAAATATAGCTGTCTCTTTCTAAATAGCGCAAATCCACAGGCGTCCGTTGAGGACATCTTATTCGTCGCTGGGAGCTGCCATGTGGCGTACATGTAGCTAAGGTAAGTGTCACCGATTTTAAAATATAACGACCGCGTGAGTCAAAATTACGCATGATTATCTTTTACGTGACTTTTATGATTTTGACTTGTTGTTATTACAACTAGATATGATTAATTTATAATTATATTATAATTATATTATTCTTTTTATAAATATTGAAGCAAAACTATAAAAATATGGGGAGTAGAAATTTGGACGAAGATGATATCCTGGCTGCTCTTATGCAGAACGATGACGAGCTTCCCTGTGAGGATACCGATAGTGAAGTAGCGGACCACGAAAGTGAAGATGACTTGCAGAGCGACACAGAAGAAGCTTAACTAGATGAGGTACAATAAGACCAGCCGACGCCAAGTGGAAGTGCAATCCTAGACAGGCAAAGCAGTGCCAAACAACCAGGCTCCACATTGGCCTCTCGTAGGGTCGTAGTCTTGCGACAGAAGACTATCAGAGGTAGGAATAAACATTGTTGGTCGACTTCAAAGTCAACGAGGCGTGGCAGAGTGTCAGCGAGTAACATTGTTCGAGCTCAAAGAGGTCCAAGCCGCATGTACCATAATGTATATGATCCCGTCTTATGCTTCAATATGTTTATTACTGATGAGATAATTACCGAAATTGTACGATGGACTAACACCGAGATATCATTGAAGAGACGGGATTCTATGACAGGTGCTACATTTCGTGATACACATGAGGATGAAATTCGCGCTTTATTTGGTATACTGGTAATGACGGCTATAAGAAAAGATAATCATATGTCCACTGACGAGCTCTTTGATCGATCTTTTACAATGGTGTACGTCTCTGTGATAAGTCGTGATCGTTTTGATTTCTTGATACGATGTCTTAGAATGGATGACAAAACCGTACGACCCATATTTAAAAAAAAAAGATGTTTTCGCTCCTGTTAGAAAAATATGGGATCTCTTCATCTATCATTGCGTACACAATTATACTCCAGGGGCTCATTTGACAATAGACGAACAGTTACTTGGATTTAGAGGGCGGTGTCCGTTTAGGATGTATATTCCCAACAAGCCAAGTAAGTATGGCATAAAAATCCTCATGATGTGTGACAGTGGTACTAAGTACATGATAAATGGAATACCCTATTTGGGAAGGGGAACTCAGACTAATGGGGTGCCTCTCGGAGAATTCTATGTAAAGGAATTATCAAAGCCTGTACATGGAACTTGTCGTAATATAACGTGCGACAATTGGTTTACCTCGATCCCTTTGGCGAAAAGCTTACCCCAAGAACTTTACAAGTTAACACTTGTGGGAACCGTATGATCGAACAAACGCGAGATACCGGAAGAACTAAAAAACAGTCGCTCTAGGCCAGTCGGGACATCAATGTTTTGTTTCGATGGACCTCTTACTCTTGTCTCATATAAACCAAAACCTGCAAAAATAGTTTACCTGTTATCGTCTTGTGATGATGATGCTACTATCAATGAAGCTACTGGTAAGCCAGATATGATTATGTATTATAATCAAACAAAAGGTGGAGTAGACACTTTAGACCAAATGTGTTCTCTGATGTCGTGTAGTAGGAAGACAAATAGGTGGCCTATGGCTTTATTGTATGGAATTATAAACATTGCTTGCATAAAGGCATATATAATTTATAGCCACAATGTTAACAGCAAAGGGGAAAAGCCTCTAAGTCGCAAAAATTTCATGAAAAACCTTAGCTTGGGTTTGTCTTCTTCGTTTTTGCGGAGGCGTTTAGACGCTCCTACTTTGAAAAGATATTTGCGAGATAATATCTCCAATATACTGCCTAATGAAGTACCTGGTACATCAGAAGATCAAGCTGATGAGCCTATAGTAAAGAAACATATTTACTGTACTTTCTGCCCGTCTAAAATAAGATGGAAGGCTAATGCCTCTTGTAAAAAATGTAAAAAAATAATATGTCGTGAGCATAATATTGATATGTGCCAAAGCTGTTTGTAACTAATTTTTATAAAACTTTATGTTCGTTATATTTATAAGATATTTTAATTGTTGATTTTTTATAAAATAATGACTGATTATTGAAGTAAAAATATGACAGAGTGAATGTTAAAAAAAAAATGTTGATTTGTAACAGAAGTTTTTGTTTTTTTTTTATGAATAAAAATTGTCTGCAGTATTAATTATTCCAATATATATGTAAATATATAATAACACATAATTTTTTGAAATAAATTAGGAAACTTCAACCTACCACTAGTTAAAACACATGCGTAAATTTTACGCATGACTATCTTTTCCGTACTACACAATATGATTATCTTTCTAGGGTTAATAAGAAATATCCACTGAAATGAATCTTATTCCTCTCAATCCTCATTCTATATGCGCACACCAATTGTTTTATTACAAATAATATTACACCCCATACTGTTCGAATTTTATTAACGTCAAAGTTGTCTAAAAATTGTAATATCTCAAGACTTATAACAAATAAAAACACTTATGAATGTACATTATGTAATTTTTATCTACCAAAATTTAATATTTATATTACCTATTAACATTTATGGTACATATTTTTCTGTCAAGGCATGGAATATAAGAAATATTGCTACTAATTTGTATCGAAAAATGAAATTTTGCATCCTTTTATTAGAATTATAACATTTCTTGTGAATAATATAAAATATTTTTTTTGTTTTCTTTGAAATTAATAAATTTTGTTCATCATAGAAAAAACCTGAAAAATTTTAATCGAATATTGTTTTATAATCACAGCCAGAACAATTTCATTGCCAATAATTCAATAAAATTCGCTAAATTACACCAACAAATTTTCGAAATTTTTCATAACTGGTTTTGAAAACCATTTTAAGTTTAAATTTATTTAAAAAGTTATAAAATATATTTTTATGAAACTATTATTAGATACTGTTTTTTTTATCTTTTAAATGAAATGAATTCAATATATTGAAGAGATATTTGGGAAATACTTTTTTTAAATACTCATTTCACCAAATTGCCACAAATGACTAGTTAACCAAAAAAATAATGCTTTTAAATTGATGTTTAATCATTTGATCTCGTCCGAAAATCATTAATTATAGAAATTTTCATATTAGAAAAACTTGTTTCTTGCTACTCAGTTTCTTCAGTTTTCTCTTTCTTAACGTCATTAATTTTTAATTGGACTTAGTTTATTTCATTCCAGATTAATCCATTTCTATCTGAAAAAATTTCGGAAAATCAATTTTGAAATCCCAGGATGCCAAGCAATACTAGAGGTAAAATATAACATTATTGCAATAATAATGGAGTAAACATAAAAAAATAATGAGTTGAAAACACATAATTTATTTTGAGTAATGGACAAAACACATGTGTTGATGATCGTATTCACAATTGAAGCATACAAGAAAATACTCTAGTAAAACACGTTTTATCGCAATAGACTTTCTTTTATTTTAGCAAATTGTCATTGACAGACAAACAGTTTCTACAAAACGATAAGAGATGGCGCTACTATTTACTAATTACATATTTTGATACAACATTATCACACCCCCACTTATCAAAATAAACAACAATTTTATTTAAGTACAATGCCCAATTTACACATAAACTTATAATGCTTAATAGTACACAGTCCTTTGGTAAGTAAATCGGCAGGCATTTCATCACTACACAAGTATATAACTTTAATATATTTATTTTTAACAACATCTCTTACATAATGGAATCTCACATCTATGTGTTTTGATCTGTTGTGACTTTGGTTACTCAATGACAACTTTAAAGCACTCCGATTGTCACAATAGATCTGTATTACAGATAAGTTACCAGTTATTTCATGTAACAGGTTTCTCAAATACACTCCTTCGCGAGCTGCCTCAGACAAAGCAGTATATTCTGCCTCTGTACTAGAGAGCGATACGGACTTTTGCTTTCTGCTTTGCCATGAAATGGCAGATCCCGACATAGTAAAGCAAAAGCCCGTGTAGGACTTCCTATCTATGGCATCGCTGGCTCAATCGCTATCTACAAAGCCCTCTAACTTGCTACCGCCCTTAAAATATTTTAAACAGTAAGTTTTTGTACATTGCAAATATTTAAGAATGCGTTTAGCATAATGCCAATGTGTAAGATCATAGCAACTGTTAAATTGGCTCAAATAGCTAACAGAATAGGAAATGTGAGGCCTGGTTAATACTGCCAAATACATTAATGATCCAATTAACTTCTGATATGGAACATCAGGTACACATTTATCAGGTTTCTCTAAATTTAATTTACACTCTATTGGTGTTTTATGCATTTTACAATCCAACATATTGAACCTAGTTAATAGCTGATCAATATACTGCTGCTGATCTACAGTAATTACATTTTTACTAACATTTATTCTCATGCCTAAGTATTGCCTTACAGGTCCTAAATCTTTTAGCTTAAATTCTGATCCTAAAGTATCTTTTAATTTTTTACTTTCAACAGGACAGTTCGAAAAAATTAAAAAGTCATTCACATATAAGGCCACAATAATTTTAGCTTCACCTTTAGTTTTTGTAAACAAACAAGGCTCATACTGACTGTTTTTAAAATTTAATTTGCATAGTAAATCTTTAACTCTGTCATACCACGCAAGGGAAGACTGTTTTAACCCATAGATTGCTCTTTTCAATTTTAAAACCTTTCCCCCACTTTTGTTCATAAAACCTTGAGGTAATGACATGTAAATAGTTTCTCTCAAAAAACCGTTTAGGAATGCTGTAGTAACATCCAAATGATCAATACTCATATTCCTCTTAACACTGAGAGCAAACAATAATCTGAGCGTTGAATGTCTAACCACGGGAGAGAATGTGTCCGTATAGTCAATTCCAGGTTTCTGCGAGAAACCTTTTGCCACCAATCTAGCCCGAAACCTCACATTATTGTCCACATCAAACTTTTTGTTAAGCACCCACCTGCACTTCACAATTGTCACATCACCGGGGTTGTCAACAAGCTCCCATGCATCGCTGTCCTCAAAAGACTGCAGCTCGTCGGCCATGGCATTCTTCCACTGTTCACTCTCAGGCCCTGCAAGAGCTTCTGAGAACACTATCTCCTCTGATGCTGAAACAGTGTTGGAAAGACATGTAAAACCATACCGTTCAGTTGCTTTCCTGGAACGCTTTTCAGGTAATTCTGGTGTCTATTCTGGGGTTGATGTCGTCTGGACTTCTGTGTCTAATATGTCTGTGGTTGGAGATGAAGGTTCCGTTATTGTTTCATTACTCTCCTCATACACTGAAGAATAATCTGATGGGAGTCTTCTGTCTCTGAAATATCAGACGATTTATCCCCCACTGAAACTGTGCTCTCTTTTTCTATGTTATCTGCAAGTGTCTCTTCGTTAGGAATCTAGCTAACCCTTAGCCGGTAACCCTTGACCTCTTCACTATATCCCACTAAAATGTGCTCCATGGCTTTCTTATCCTATTTCAAACGACGTTCCTTGGGGATATGCACCATGACTTTTCTTCCAAATAAATGGATGTGACTGAGATCTGGTTTCTTCCCATACCACAATTCGTACGGAGTTGTCTGAAGTCTTGAAGCAACGGATCTATTCTTCAAATAGACAGCAGTGTTAGCTGCCTCTGCCCAAAATCGTTTATCCAGCTTTGCATCATACAATAGACATCTAGCCTTCTCCATAATTGTACGGTTGGCTCGCTCACATAAACCGTTCTGTTCAGGCGTATAATTATTTAATTTTTGATGAATTATACCCTTTTGTTTCAAATAATTATCAAACTTCTTATTGCAAAATTCAAGTCCATTATCTGAACGTATCATCTTTATTTTCTTATTCAACTGATTCTCACCCTGTGCTTGGAAGTCTTTGAATTTGCTGTGCACTTTTATTCTTGATAAAGTATATAAAAGTCATCCGACTGAAGTCGTATACAAACAGTATGAAATATCGAGCACCATTCAATGACGTGGTTTCCATTGGTCCACAAATATCTGTGTGAACTCTTTGTAATAATTCTGTGCTTCTCTCACCAACATGCGAAAAGGGTAATCTTGTTTGCTTTCCCTCGCAACAAGTTGTACACTGATATTTGGTTATGTCAAAATTTTGTTCATATGACAAACCATTCACAATATTTCTCATCTTGTTCATGTCTTGACTATTTAGGTGTGCTAATCTTCTGTGCCACAGATTTCCACTAACTGCTGGTTCGGCCAACATACAAGTCTGTGTTTCTAACCTCAACTTGTAAACACCATCTGACAGGTCGGCAGTAGCAATCAAAACATCATTCTTGTCTCGAATGTAGCAGTGTTTTTCATCAAATATCACATTATTTCCGTTTTTAATCAGTTCACTCACGGATAATAAATTTGTTGTCAAACTGGAAACGCACAGCACATCCTTCACTGTAATTTCAAATTTCAGTTCTGAAACAATGTTGACGTCTCCGGAACAAACTACTGGCACTGTAGATTCATTTGCAACCACTATTTCTGGTAAACACGGTGATCGGTTCATGTTTTTTACCCAAGATTCGTTCACCGTCATATGAGCGCTGGCGCCTGAATCCACGTACCATTCAGTTTTATTGAACTTTCCATTCAGGAAAACGACATTAAAAACATATTTACTATTGTTTTTCTTCAATAAAGGGCACAGATTTCGATAATGACCATTTTCTTTACATTTGTAGCATGTAATTATTTTCGATGAATCTGTCATTGCTGCTGTCATTTTCTTGTTTGATACTGACGTTGAAGGACCGGAACTGCCTTTCTTTGACTTATTGAACGAATGATTATTTCGCGCGGCAAATGCAGCACCTGCGTCATTGTCTCTGGTCACTTCCATGTCGAGCAATTTCGACTTTATGACATCTGCAGTTATCGAAATGCCCGAATGTTCAATTGCCATTATCATGGGAGAATAACGATCTGACAAACCTGCTAATAATAATGAACCCACCCATTCATCGGTGATTGTAAAACCTGTGCTGTTCAACCGTTGAGCTGTCTCGACCATTTGAGTCACATATGTAGCCATTGAATCACAATTATCTAGGCGAATAGAAATCAAATGTCGCAGCAATGTTATTTTGCGTGAGAAACCGGAGTCATCAAACATGGTCTTCAATGTAGTCCATAATTCTGCTGCGCTCTTGGTATTCTTAATATGCACATACAACGATGGGTCCACAGTCAATATTAGCTTTGCCTTCGTTTTTGCGTCGTCTGCTGGCTTAACTTCAAAACTTGCCATTGGCTTGATGTATTTGTCCATTCCTTCAAGAACCAACAAATTTTCAGCCGCGAAGCTCCATTCATCATAATTTTCTCTTCCTTTTAGTTTAGGAACACTGGCAATATAGTTCGTAGTCATGTTTCCGCGATATAACTTTCACAAATTATCTATTTTCACGAAAATAACTGATAATTTAGCACAGAGTACGCCCATAACCTCTAGTAAAACATGTTTTATCGCAATAGACTGTCTTTTATTTTAACAAATTGTCATAGACAGACAAACAGTTTCTACCAAACGATAAGAGATGGCTCTACTATTCACTAATTATATATTTTGATACAACATTATCACAAATCTGTTACTTGTGTTAAGCACTCAATAGATTTCACAAAGTGATAAATTGATTTTCAATTAACATTAAAGATTAGGATTAGAAACTTTAAGAATACAGTCAGTGTTGAAAACATTGTAGATTATTTCATATTCTTAAATTTCCATTATATTGAAAATTTATTTGAAACACAGAGTTCAGTTCAATTTGAAATGAATTATTTAATGATTCTTCATGTAAAACATACATGTTGTTTCTTATATGCATCAACATATAACAGTTGAAAAATGTAAGTGGTTGGCGATGAAGAAAGGATGCAACTAGATTTTCTGTGATATACTTTGATAGTTTATATTAATATTTTGACCTAGTACTTTACCCTAGAAAGATAATCATATTTAGTTGTACACAAAAGAAAATCATGTGTGAAAATGACAGGAATACATCTCATGAACATTATTGACATTATTTTAGGAAATGTTATGATGTGAAAAGGTGCAGCAGGTATTATTACTTATTGTTAAATAAAATAATATATATAAGTACCATACAGTTATTACTTCGTTATTTTTATTTATTTATGATTTAAAAAATTAACGGTAAGAATAAAAACTTCAGAATTCAAAAAATTTGCTAATTAAACTTGTTTTCATCATGAATCAAATAATTTTAAAATTAATCAGTCACTTGTCTTAATAAAAAACTATATCACATAAAAAAATCGGAGTATAAATAAAAAAAAATAATTACACACTGTTTTGACATAAGTCAATATTATGTACTCTACATATCACTTTGGTTTGACTTTCGCCTTATTTTGGAGGGGCAAAATATAAGTATAATGTAAGTACTTTTTTGAGTATGGGCTCTCCTGGAATGTCTTTTTGAGTATTATAGGGCTTCTTTGATAACAAATTACTTAATGTCATCTCTTAGATATCACTGCAAAGTGGGAACTTCCATTTTTTTGCAATCGAATTAGAGTTTTGCTAAGTTTTTTATGTAATTTTTTGTTTGTTTAAGTGCTTATTAACTCTATTAGAAACATTAAGGGAGTATATTATGTAAGAATTTATAGAAGGTATATTTAGCATACAATCGAATAAAGCTATGGGCTATCTATTTATTTTCATACCACAGGACAAGAGAGAGCACATTTGGTCTAAGGTCTCCTTCCTTTGATATGATTATGATACATAACCATTTTACAAGGGGGCATTTTTAAGTTTGCGGAATGGGAAGGTAAGCCATTAGTAAAGGTGATTAACAGAATGATAGCTAGTTATGTAACTCATTATTAGTATAAATAGCAAGTTTTATCTATATCTTATACTATTGTCGAACAAGCAACTCAATCCGGTAGAAAGTCTGAACTATGGAAAAAATAGAGTACTCCGCCATTATAAAGTTCTCTATCAAGCAAGGATAGTTGGTTCAAACCAAACTGAAAAAGTTGGCAACCGTTTACCGGGACTCTTGCTTGGTTAAAACCATGGTTTACAAGTGGCATAGTCTCTTTAAACAGGGTAGAAACTTACTTGAAGACGACCCACGCCCTGGATGGCCGATCAAAATTACTACTCTGGAAATTAATGAAAAACTTGAAAAATTAGTATTGGAAGATGCCAGACTAAAGGAGAAGTAGCTTACAGAGATGGTTGATGTATCGGATACAACAATTTTTAAATTCTCCACGATCATCTTGGCATGACAAAGGTCAACGCAAGATGGGTGCCGAGAATGTTCACACCGCCTCAAAAACAACACTGCGTGGAGTATTCTCACGCATTTTTGGACGTCTGTAGTGAAGACAAGGATGGACTATTGAGTCGAATTGTTACTGGAGATGAAACTTGGGTTCATCATTATGAACCAGGGTTTCAGTTTATCTTGTCTACAATAATAACTTTATTTCTTTTATTTTGCAATAAATGTGATGTATGTTTATTCATTATAGGTATATTGTCATATTTTTATGATCATATATGTTATATGAACATATGTTATAACTTATAAAATGACGTAATTTGAAAAAAAAAAGATATATTTACATAAGTATTCATCTTTAAAAATTTTACTAGTATAAATTTGATGTATAATATGCTACATCTGGTTTGTAAGCCGCATGCACAAAATTAATAAACAATGAAAGCTGAGGATTATAGATTTATTATGTGAGTCACAAAATAGAGTGAACAAGAAGAAAAACGTCACAATATCTCACTGTGTCTCGCTCGCAAAATACAACAATCAGTTTAAAAAATACTATAGTAATGTATGATGAAATAAAAGAATTCCATATTTTTCCTGAATCATTTATCATTTTATTTTCAGGAAAATCACATCATTTGTCTCACAATTTTTTACGAAATTCAAAAAAACAAGTTGTAAAATTGATAAATAATCAGTTTTATGAAATTAATTATGCGACCAATGATATATAGATTTAACATGTTCTCTCTGTTTCAACATAACTCTAGTAAACTCAGAAGTTAACTAAGATCTCTTGATTGACCAACTTGACTTGCATAATAATTGTTTTGTAATTATTGTGTGAGATAATTTTCAACATTGTGTACCACGTCATGAATTTTGTGAGCAAATGTATCATTCGAAAGAGGTATTTTATGCAGCAATTTTGACTATTTGTGTCTTGGTACGCAACTGACTATATCTTTAGCATCTGATAAAATTAACTCTTCAGCGATATTGTATGCCTTTCTGGTATTTGTGATTTTATATGTCATAAGAAAAGATGTACAGAAACAGTTAGAGTTAATAGAAAGGTATTTTTCAAATGGTTAAATTTAAATTTGTAAATTATTTATTAGTTTTTTATAAAATGGAAGTTTACATCAAACTATATAAAAAAAGAAGAGAGGCTAAGGGACAACAAAATGTAAGTAACGCAAATATGCATATGTAATTATGAGCTTGATCTTATCTTATTTGAGCTGATCTTATTTGCAAAAAAAGTTATTAATTTTAACCGTTTTATTTTGGATCCAGGAGCCTACAGGATCAGACCGGCTATACTAATTTAATGACACCCCATTGAATAATGTTATTTGGGTATTTCTTTTTAAATTAAAAACTTGAAACATGTAAGTTTTTATTTAGTTACTACAAAAAAATTAGAACAAATACAGGTGTTTAATAAATTTTTATTTCATTGTTTCTCGAAATAAATCATTGGAGTAGTACTGGATTCTGAACGCAGTTGTGCTTGGTTTGAATCTTGAAATTAATCCTTAATTTTTTTAAAGAAAATTAATACAAAAGAATTATATAATAGTTCATATTCAGATATTAAATATAGCTGAGGAAAACAAAAATATACATAATTTTTTAACCACCCGATAAGGCGATGGTTAAGAATATTGCTTGCATGCGAGTACTGCTGGCATGTAGACATGGCACTCTGTTTGGGTACGGCTGTAACTCTACATATTATAAATTCAATTATTTTGATTGGGTGATGATTTGATAAAAATACACTTTACATCTGAATTTTGTTTTAATTTTACAGTACATTTTTAGTGTATTTCGTAATATTTAATTTATGTTAATATTAAATTTTATGTTAAATTAAAGAAAGAGATAGTAAAATTTCTCTTTATGTTATTGGTTTTATTTCATGCTGTCTTTATTTGTGCTGATGAAAAATAAAACTTTTTCCAGGTGGCTACAAGATCAAAAATATAATTTTTTACCAAAATGTACTTTTGAAACCTAGCATAGGACCATAATGGTTTCTTCATTTTATCATTTTTGGTACAAAACCTTATAAATGTATCCATATACACTATAAATTAAATTATTTTTTAAAGGGTCTATTACCTCAACAAAATTCATTATAAAATATCAAAATAATATAAAGATTTATTGTCAAATATCTTTCCATGTTAATACCATTACAGAATTTGGAATGATTATTTTACATAAGTTTATTATTATAGCCATTACGTATGTATATACCTCAAAATGTTTGATTAATTCAAGGCGTAAAACTTTGTTACTAGCAAGGAATAAAAATAAATGCTTCAAAGATTTTTTTATATAAATCACAATTAAAAAAATTACATTAACACTTAATTATATTACTGTTACCATTAAGACTTGATAAAATTGTACCAGTTTTATAAAAAAATAGCCTAAGGTCCTAGAAATAAAAAACCACCACTTTAGCTAACCAGTGTTACCAACTTAGCTTCCCATATTGAGAATAAACCGGCTTTGGTCTTAGCACAAATGGTTTATTATCACAGTAAGGCATTTTTGGAATGTTGTCAGGTTTGTGACTTCTGCCTTTCCAATAATTTTTTAAAGAACTTTTGATCACAAAGTGTCAGAATTTAGATGAATTCTTTAACTCACAGTGCTCTTTCATGTCCTATATGTGCGTCTTTTGTGCTTTGTGATTTTCTCTGATACCTTATTATGAATACTTGGCAAAATCCCTGGACACTAACTTGGCTGCTTTTTCATTCAGGGATATTAGTTTCATTTTAGTAAAGGTTCTTAAATAAAAATATATAAAATTAACCAATGAAGCATTTTTTGCAAGTGAAGTTTAAACCTGGTTACAGATTATAGATCACATGTTTAAATGCAATTTTTGGTGAGAATAATCTGTTCCTCAGGAGTTACATAGTGAAAATTGCTCATGTTGACGAGGTGGTATTGCATAATTAATTGTTTTAAGGGTTATTTAAGAAGAGTACTCCACAATGGTTCTCAACTAGTCCTGACAAGGTGGATTTTGCAAATTTAATAAATTTATTAAAGGATATGATAATTTGTATATCATTTGATCATTCCTAATTCTATACATACCTATGCTCTTTATGATACACAAATTATCAAATGATAGGTACATTTATAAACTAATGTAATTAGTACTAATGCATGTAGGGAAAGACCATCAGTATTAATGCATGTAGGGAATGTCACTTCTAAAGTAATGCTGTGAATAATTGTTATAAATCAGTATGCTTGATGGGTGTCGGTAAATCAAATGCGGTGTCGATAATAAATTTTTATAGTTTAAATAATTCAATGCACAACTTATGATTTACATAACCAACCTGTCCATTAAATAAAATGAATTATTACGCTTGTTACGAATTGACAATAGTTTATGCATACATATATTTAATGTACACATTAAAGAAAACACTTTTTAAGTAGTTACAATAGATGTTAAATGCAAATGTGTCATCTGAGATTGCAATACTTAAACAGTTCCAAAAGTGCCACTAATACACTCATATTTTTCCATTGGGGCAATCGTTTACGTAAATTTTTACCAGAAATTTCCTGGACGAATCATATGCTCAGCAAGGTGGACTGGAAATGTGCTCTTTGTATGCTTTTATATAATTTAACTTAGTGTGGCTAATAATAAATTAATACAAACTGATTAACTACAGAAACATAACTTATCTAAATCTGTATAAAAACAAATGTATTTTTTGGGCAAATTTAAGAATCTGTCTGAAAATAGGCCAGTGAACATATATACGAGAAATTTATAATCAAAGATAAATTTTAAACATGATTTATAAAGTATGCTTCTCATTGTGTTTAACGTCGTACCTGTTTACAGGAATAGATTTTGTATTGATTGTGGTTATTAGGGATATACCAATTCTTATTAAAAATTAATTTAGACAAACTTAATGATTTATTCTCCTAATTCAATTTATACTATTCAACAACACATTATGTAAAGAAAAAGCCAACAATAATATATTGCAACTATTTTATATTAGATAATTTGTAAAAAACAAATGATTTGGTTTACATTTTATATTATACAAGCTGAAATGCAAATGACAAACAATAAAAATATGCATATAACATTTAACATAATAATAGGAAACAAGTAAATAGCACTATATAATTTTTGGCCAAATATTAAAATGTGTAAAATTAATAACAAAATTTAATTATATTATTTAAGTTAAGACAGATCATCGACATTAATGAATTGAATTAGAACAACAGAATAACTCATAATCAAACCCAAAAAATGGAAATGCAGTATATTAATTATTATAATCTATAATAAGCTTCATGTGACATCGTACAATGAATGCTGAAAAAAGCAAATTGTATAAGCTTATATTAAGGTATTGTTTTAATGAATTGGAGAAATGTTTTCTCCGTTATGACATTATGTTTACTATTAAATGTTGAATAAAAGTGAAACTGATCTATTTTAATTAAAAACTAGCAATGGTAACCAGCTTTGTCCTGAATCAAAAACAGTACTTGTGAACACAGCGAGCTGATGATGCTTTTACGAAAGTATAAACGAAAATATTATAAATTAAAAATGCTTAAATAATTCATGAAATTACACTCTATTTACAAAAAAATTATATTCTGAAGTATTGGTTTATGAATATAGAGATAGGTGCTGCATACAAGTAGATAGACATAAATCAATGTAATAATAAATTATGTTCTCATACACTAATACTTTATTTGCTGTTACAAACTGCAACAAGATGTAATGAAATACATATATAATCATAAATGAGTATGTCATTAAGTTTTAAGATGAGTTCATGCAGGAACAGTTCTTTGAGAGTATGATAAATTAACAATTGAGAGTAGGAATGGATTTCAAGCACACATCAGAGTTGGACTCTAATGTAATTGAATTACGGCTTCTACTTTGTAAATATAGATAAGTATAAAGTAAATAATTTAATCAGCTATCGATAAATAGTATCTCTGCAGAGCACATATTCCGAGCAGAAAAGAGGACATCGGCCATCTTGTAACTTGGTACTTTTGTCAGTCCAACTAAATTTAAAAGCGTAAGCCGATCAATATTAATTAAGGTGTTCATCATATTTTATTATATTTCATTATATGTATACTTCCTAATTCTAAGGGAGAATTTGATTTTTAATTTTATGTTGTACACCAGGTAATTATTTTGTAAATTAATAATATATTAATAAAATGTATTTACAGAGCAATACTTAAATACTTTTGCAATAAAAGTGTTAGATTGGTACAAAAAAAATATGTATTAGAAAAAAGCGAATGATTACCTAAGAGGTACTGTGAGTATGACCATTCAGCATCGATAAAACTTTGTAAACCCACGTTAAGGATACAAACATAATCAGTACTGTAGGAAATAGTTTCATATATAATCATGATGTAGCCAATACACAGATCATTTCATACAAAGTTGGTATTAAAATATGTATTAGAAAAAGTGAGAATGATTATCGAAGAGGCACTGTGAGAATGACCATTCAATATCAATAATATTAAATGAAAAGGCATTTTTAACAAAATTTTTGGATCCATGTTAAAGACACAAACATAATCAGTACTGTAGGAAATGGTTTCACATGTGTTCATGATGTAACCATTTTTCATCTATACAAAAATCATATTTCATCTGTACTAAATTTTCTCAAAATATGTTAACCAGAGCATAAGATGTGGATTTTCTGGTCATATTATGGGAAAATATGCATTTACTGCAAATTAAAATATAGATGAGAGTGGAAAATAAATTGAAGGAATATAAATGTGCCTATTCATTCGAAAATTTGGTCTCGGGTCTCTGCAAAACCCTATCTTATTTTATGACCATCAATTGGATTTGACTACAAAAATGTCTCTACAAAATAGAAAAAATTCAAAGGAAAACAAAGAATTTTTCATTATTAATTATCCTACATGACACATATGACGGAATACGATGTATAGAAACCAAAGCAATGGCATAAATACTCTCAGAGTTACTTTATTAATAAAAACTATAGATCACAATCAAAACATGGACCGTGTTTCTAGATATTTCATCAATTGTATCAACATTTAGCAACAAATTTTATTGTCAGTGATAAATTATACAATTGTGTCCTTGCGTCTCATGTTTGTCTCATATCTGAAAATGTATAAATTATATTACGTGGTTTTTTCTTGTAATTTTGTGGTATGATATTGCACCATAGATATTCATCAAGTTCTCTAGAAGTGTCTGATTGAAATCTTAATGACTTTTATGTAATATCGCTACTTTCGTTGTAGCTAATTGCTTTTACCCTATTTTCAATTACTTTTTTATAATCTCCATTAAAATGTTCTCTGTGTCACCATTTTCTTTAATTAATATTTTACAATAAATAAACTTTTAAAATAAATATATTTTAAAATAATAATAGTTTAAAAATGCTGGAAGCACTTATCAACCATTAAAAATAAAAAAAGCAGATAATTCAATTTAAATCCTGAATTATAGTCAACATTTTTACATACTTATCAGTTTAGTAACTTCAATCTGTGGGATGGTTCCTAGATACAACTGCCAAAAATTGAAATTGAAAAATTTCATTGCTTATTTATTAATAATAATGAATTACTACTATACTGGTCTGCAGGGAATATAACCTTGTAAATAGAATCAATAGACCTTTGATTTGTCAGTTCATTCAATTAAAGACAGACATTTTCTCCGTATAAATTTCAAATCATTTATAGTTAAATAGTCACTGTGAATCATTTATAGTCACTGTAAATCATTTATAATCAGTCTTTCCATAAAATCTCAAGTTTTTGAAATAAAAGATACCCCCTTTGAAACCAAATCATGTTCTTTAAGTGAAGAAAGCCCTGTTCTTATACGATTTACCGATTTTATTAATTAGACATAAAAGTTTAAAATAATTTAGTTATCTGGGATGGCTGGTTTTTTTGTAAAAAAGATATTTGTAAATAAAAATTTTCCACTTACGTAATTCGTCATCGTCTTGCATTGACGTTAAATGAGATTTTGTTGTTTCTATCTGCAAGTACATATTCTCACAAATGAGACACATTGTCACCAACGATGTAACATCGTGGAAGGGCCGTAACATGCAAATTATGTAAAGTGACATGTAGGAGACATATAATAATTAAAATATTGTCTTTATTAATGAATGTGGGATAAAAAGAATATTATTTTATATATGAGTTTATATTCAATCAAAATTGATTTCATAATGTTGTGTGCAATATTTTTGGACAGACATTTTTCAAGTCTATTGCAGCTTACTGATAAATAATCATTCAAGTTTTTATCTATCTTTTCTAAATTTACAATACTATTATTAATTACAAAATTTCAGCCAAATACATTATGTAAATTAAAAACTATCACTTCATCACATATTAAAGAATGACTTAATCTATTTGTTTATAAGTTGCAATGATGGAATCCAATATTTCTAAGGATAATCACAGGCTATAAAACTTTATGTTATCGACACGCATATAGAAATTAGTTAAAAAATATCCAGCAAGTGACAAAAAAGCCACAAACCACCTACATTAATTATTTTAATTTAGATAATACCAAAGTAATTACCAAAGTAAAAAGTAATACATGGAACTACTGTAGCAATTAATTTTTTCCAAAAAATTTCAGCACAAGGTCAGTCATAGTCACATTTTATAATGGTACTGGTGCAAAAGGTACAATTATTTATGTTAGAGGTGGAGTAGTAGAATAATCTCTGAATCCATAAAAAATTTGTAATAGTTTTGAATAATTGTATATATTAATTGAGAAAACCCACAAAATTGTTTTTAAATGTTTTACTGAGCGTACTATAAATTTTCCTCGTAAGCATATTCTTTATTGTACAGAGAATTTGTTAGTTTATTAAACAAGTTTTTAGTTCTAAATCCTGTTTTATTAATTATCGTTTTATTTTTATGGCTTTGTAGTTTATTAACCTTTTAATTGCAAATTAGTCAACTTATGTGTTGATAATACTCACATTATACTTTATATTTTCAAGAAACACATATATGCTAAAGAGAATGCCAAAAAACATCAGAGTGAATGACATGAATATCTGAAAAATAAAGTTAAAATTAGTTCATAATAATAATTTGTGTGGTATTTTTGAAAGTTGTTAGTCAAAGTTAAAATATTATTAAAAAGCTTTAAGTATAACATTCAATACAAACCTGAAATTCAAACATTTTGTTTAAATAGGGGCACAGGTCTAACAAGCGAATATAGAATTGAGATAGATAATGAATGGAATTTTTATTTAGAGGCAATGCAAATGTAAAATGATTGTTTGAATTGGGATTATGCTGCGGACTCCCAAATATAGCATCGACAGATGTGACCATGTTTCTTTTATTTTTGCGTTCAAAGAAAACGTTCAACATTTCCACACATTTTATTATACTAAATAAAATCAAACAGAATAGTATTATTTCTAGATCGAAAATAATGGCAGCAATAATTTTGTATACAGCATAAATGTATGAGTTTGGACCAAATTTTATACTTCCAGCCACAAGATTAATACTGGCATAGAGACTGTAATAGGGTATGAGAAGACCAATAACTATGAGGTTTCTACATTTATCCTTTCTCAACAAATTTCTTCTATGCTCTGATTCGAAAAGATATTTATGGTATTTGTTTGGTGCTGTAGTAGAATATTGCAAGTTTTGGTAATAGAATTTTGTTCGTCTATCGCTTTCGGGCATACCTTGGCATTTTTGACACACTGAATTGACACATCTGCAACATTCAAAAAAAGGGGCTTCCAGTACCTAAACACAAAAAAAAAATTTACTCTCTGGCTGCTAGTATATACTTTCCAAAATAATTTTTTTTTCTTTTTCCAACTAGAAACTGTTTATGAATGTCTTTTATTTCTCATCTACATATACAGCACCACAACAAAACAAATTTTGGAACGAGTTTCTCACACAAAACTTCAAAGTTGCTACGTCATGCGTTTCTATTATATTAATGTATCAGAATATTACTTAACACTCCTATGATTCTTTATGATACTCACTCACTGCCTCTTTATGTTCCAGCACAGTAGGCCACCATATAAATTGTGAAACATGATACATTTAATGCAATGTAGGATTAAGTTCTGTTTACACCCTCCACTTTAAAATTCTTACATAAGTAAAGTATAAACCACAACGTGTCGACAGCCATATGTGTGGTACTACTTCTGAATTTGCTTCTGTGCTTCTGGAATTTGTATTATTTTTTTATTTGAACAAAAGTTTATTGAAAATGATAATATTAAGACGATTCAAAAGATACAAATGTTTCACAATCAACTTAAATTACCAACTATCCACCATTACTACATGTTTTAAACTTCAGCTCAGGGATATACATTATTTTCAATACAAAAGAATTCCTCAATGAAATAAACTATTTTGTACATTTCGAATATAATTGGTGTTAATTTTGTAGAAATTCATTATAATTTGATTTTTATTGAAAACTATATGAAACTATGTGATGTAGTATGATTTCTACTTTATTTAAATTTTTTACTAGGACCTAGGTTTCATTGTATGACGACATCTTCAGGTGGGCTATTTGTAAAGATAAAGAATTTTTACAAATTGCCCACCTGAAGATGTTGTCATACAACCAAACCTAGGTCTTGGTAAAGAATTTAAATAAAGTATAAATAATGCTACATCAAGTAGTTTCAATTAGTTTCGAATAAAAATAAATTATTTTGTATATTTCAATAGAATTGTGTGGATTATTCCACTTATTCACAAACATCAGCAAAACAAACTATCCAGACTCTCAAATGTTATATTTTGCTGCTTAATGAATGAAATAAAACCAAACAGAGATTAAAGATGAAAATGCTCCAAGACCTATTTAAAAGGCATCAAAATGACCTTTAGTGCTCTTCAAATTAAGGTTTACTGATAAGGCAAATCAATTAGGTACTGCTTTACCTCCGTTGGTTTCTCAATAAGAATTTCTCACAATGGTTCTCTGGTTTTGAATGAAAATTTTATGCCGTATTGAATATTACCTTCATATAAAGTTATTATGTACAAATGTGAAAAAATCCAACCCTCTCTTAAATAATGGCCATCAAAGTAATGAAAATTTCCAATTTGTTGTCATAAAATCAGTTGAACACATTTATTAAATTAAAATACTACTACTCTCAGAAACATAAAAATTTCACAAATATCAAAAAACTCTTTTAAAGAATTAAATGAGATCAGGTGACAATTCGCAAAGTGTTAATATCAAATGTTATGCATAATTTTCATTACAGGTATGACTCATCACATTACTTTAAATAGGAAAAACTAGAAAATGTGAATTTAACAAAAAAAATCTTTCAAATTAGCCAAAATTTTGGTTTAATCGCAAAAATTTGGTATCAAATGGAATCTAGCACAAGGAAGTAATTTTTTCCAAAAATATTTCTGGAAAAATTACCAAAAGCAATACTAAAAAAATTATAGTTTTTTGCATTCCATAATTTTTATCAACATTTCTCTGATTTTTTTTATTTAATGTGCCTATATACACTTTTATTTAATAAACAGGAATTCAATATTTACTCGGGTAAAAATGTCAATTTGAATTTAATGAATTATTTTGGGTATATTTACAATACTTTAATAAATTATAGTTCTAAGGTTTATCTATTTGTGTTTGTTTATAACTTTTGGCACAAGAGTTTCATTGTCATAGGGTGACTAAATATTTCTAGTTTCCAGCAACTCTATGAGGAATTGTAAGATTTCTAGTTAGATGATTTGTATCTGTTGAATTGTGGCAATCAAATATAAGCCGTATGGCTTGATTCACTTTGATCACACAGTCGCAGCTACTTCTGTTGGAAATTATTTAAAAAACAATCAGTGGAACATCTTTTTAGTTACACTGATTAATGATTTTCAACAATAAATTTTTGTTATGATTTTAAACAATAAATTGATTAGTACTTTCTGCAACTCTGTTTTTAATATTATTTAATAGCACCAAATTCATTTACCTTAAAGAAGTCACTCATAGTAAAAAATATTCATGTGTGCCCATTATGCAAACACTTCAATATCTTTTAAAATAAGGCAATATATCAAATCCATAGCAATAAACAGAATTCAGTAATATGTAGAAAATTTTAAAATAAAAACAAAATCAACGAGTATATCCACGCACTCTACTGAAATATAACGGAGATATTGATCTTTTAGGTAATTATTTGCATTTTTATTGCAATACGAACAATTGATATCTTACAAGCATTGAGTTCACAAGGAAATGAAAACTCAAAACGACTGAAATGGCTGATTACCCAAAAGACCTGCGCACCAAGGTGCATTGTTATGCAATGTGTTTAATATTAATTAAAACAATTTTTTTTAACAATTTAGATATAGCTCTTGACAGCTTCACATTTTCAATTTGGAATCTGTAATGAATGGTTCAAATTGCGTACAGAGCAGTATTACAAGAACATTGAAGTAACAATTCATTATTTGATTACACATTAAATTGGGTCAAAGTGGCGTTTCATTTCGTGCTCAATTTATGATGATAATTCTCTAGTATCTCAACACATTTATTGCTGATGTAGATTTTTTGTTTAGATGTTTTTCGAATGATATTTTATATTAAATTTTTATAATGATAATTGTTTTACTGAACCGTGACGTGAAGAACGATTAAGATGATCATTCGCTGGTGTCATCTGAAACAACACAAGTAAATTCGCTGGTGTCGTCTGAAACAACCCAAGATAATCTAATGTCATAACAATACTAAGCAGACTGTACTATGTAACTTAATTGAATGTCTGAAGTAAATAAATTGTTTTTAGTTTCAGTTTACTTTATTAGTATCCATAAGCCTTCATCTAAATTGATATCAACTAGAACTTCTCAAGGTATAGACCTTTATACTCAATATTTACCTTTGTTTATAAAATTACCTCATGACAATGAGAGTGTGATAAGCTCCATCATTCATAAGTAAAACAAAATGTAACCATTTGTGTATGCTATTTTCCTCTAATATGGAATATGTACTTTCTTTTCTTTTTTTATGAACCACATATCTATTCATAGCAAAGTTAAGAAGTTAGCACGGTCTTACTTCACCTTAAATTCGCAATGAAAGATGAAGCGGTGGGTCATTGAAGAAGATTGGACGAAGATGGACACCTTCTGGGCATTTGCAAGATACGCCGCCGATACATGCCGTGTTTGGCAATGAAACCACCAATGCAACCGGTCAACATTTTGCATAAAGTATGATGTGAGGACTTTGTTTTGCCTGCAACATAGAGTACCAAAACAACCTTGACCTATGCCTAAGGTATTCATGTGTTTTATTACGTTCCATTCTTGAAAATTCTCACTTTACTGCTTATTCTTTAAATACTTATGCGGTATCTGTCGTACATCCGTTGTCTGTCTGAGTTATCTTCATCTGTATGCCTTTTTTTGACCTATCTTTTTCGTCGGTCGGTCATTTAACTGTTTTCCTAATCATGCGGCACCAGATACTTTGCAAAGTTAAGTCTACTACCTTCATGTTGCTCTGGATATTCTTCAACCAAGAGGTTTAAAGATTTCCTCTACCACTCTTTTCATTAGCCACGGAAAGGCATTCATCATAATGTAAATATCTTTCCTTAAGATAATGTAAATATCAAAAATAAATGAATTGATATGAACTGCACACAATAAATCTGTTTTGGATATATTCCAGTGGCAAAACTAACCAAACATTTCAGCACGTATGTAACTAATTCAATGCATTTTTTTTGAAAATGTGAAAAATTTAAAAATGAAGTTTATAAACAAATCGATTATACTCTAACCCGCTCTTGCAATGAAAATAGAAAAAATAACTGAGTTGCCCTATTTTATCAAACCGATTATATTTTTATATTAACTTCCAAGCAAATTTAAATTCTAAAAAATATGAAATAAAAATTATGTATTTGGTAACAACTGATCCTAGTGAATGTAAGGTGAGTTTAAGTGCTATTGTCAAATGTAAATAATGCACCATTTTAATGCTCTGAAACACGTAAACTATATAAAATTAACTAGTTCTAGAGTTGTTACATTGATTATTTGTACTATACAATTGTTTGTTCAGCTTGTACTGTTGGAAATGCAGTTTTACCTAATTTAAAGCGATATATAATGTTTTTTTTGGTGTACGACATACACAAATAAACAAAACGGGTAATTGCAATACTTAAATTTTTTTCCACTATTTCTAAATTATTGCATTTGGTGGTTTTCTTAGTCATATACATAGCATTGCATTTAGTTACAATAGCCTCTTTTGATTGTCGTGTTCAACTGCCATATTTTTTTACTAATTTGAGATATTCTCCAATGGGGGTAGATAAGTTTTCATTACATTCTTTTTTTTTATATTCACATTTATTTTTTTGTCATTTTGACGGTAATACAAAAAATTATATCTTATTAATAATTTTTTCATTTATAAGTATTTTTTCTTACAGAAACGATGAACTATTTTCTATATATTTAAATTTTTTTTAAACTCATATACATGAGTATAGTACACATATTTCAAGAATTTTGTATGTACATTTCTTCTCTGCCTAAGTAAAAAAACAGCAATTTCAGAGTTCATCATTATTTAACGGAAGTGACAACAGTTGTCACATGCGGTTTGACTTTTTGTGACCTCAGATGCTCAAAGGATTAATTGAGGTCTCTATATGAGGTGTTTATTTACATAAACATTTTATTTATATGGGTCTGAACTATAGAAACTACAACGGTGCAGCAGGCAGGGACGGAGAGACAGACATATAAACATGACGAAATTAGGAGGGATTCATTTTTGCCCTTCGTATACAGAATCCTAAAAACAAGACAGACGGAATTTATTGACAGGGGATATGATGCCTCTCCTCATTATAATATTTAGTAGATACAAGAAATGTAGCTTTACTTTTGACAACAACAGCTCACGCTTCAATAGAAATAATATCTCATAGACTGTATAAGGGATGGATTTGTATTTAGAAGACGCTATAAACAGCATAACTGTTGAGAAGTTAGATCTTCATTTAAAACCTGGTAAACTGGGAACAGAGAATATTTTATTTCTTTGGGAAACATTTAATTTTTTTCAGCTTATTTCAAATTCAATTGAATTCCAAGGAGGAAGCTAAGTAATACCTATTAAACCCACAGTATTCACAGTCTGTGACAAAATGTAATCGGTTGTAATTATACAGAAGCCATTAGTCATCCAGTTTAGGTTACGGTTTTACGAAAAAAAAATGGAAATTGTTTCTAATGTTTGTTGTTAAATTAACAGTAATGTCTAGTTAGAAAATAACAAAACATAAATAAATTTGAAATATATTTTTGAATAATCAAGGATAGACTTACTTATTTAGCTTCAGAGATAACCCAACTATAGCAATTATAACCATGAAATAAAAAAGTAAAGTCAAAGTTCAACAACATGAATTTCAGTATAGGAAATCATGAACATACATATAGACGTGTATGTATGTATGTACATACACACATATATATGTATATACATATAGATATGTATATATATATATATATATATATATATATATGTATATACATTCATATATATGCACACACACGTCTATATTAATCCCGTAAATAATCCTTAGTCTATAGTAAAGATTAAGACTATAGTAAAGAATACACATATTATTCTCTAATACAATTGAAAACTGAAGAGTAATTTTTTTCAACATTTCTTACGTAATTGGCTGAGCAAGGGATATACTTCTTCACCAAGGGATACGGGCAGTCCCTGGTTCCATCACATGACTCAAGCATATGGCCACTATCAAGGTGACACAATATGCTTTCCCATTTAATAATTTAGGTGGGAACCACCAAAATTATTAAACAAATATTATGATTCAATGAAAGGATGACTAATGATGTTCAAGACCCATTCAGAATGGAGAGGTTGTAGATTGTAAAAGTTTATCTAGCACTATATGATTCATGAAATTTCACATCTGCTATAAACTCAACATAATCAATTGAGTACTTCCTAAATTTCCCAAGTGGATATGTAGACAGACAGACAAACAAGAGCCTATGTTTTGATTTATAAAAATTATAGTTATCATAGTAAAAGAAAATCCCAGTACAAATGAAATTAGAGGATCATGATAATGATTTTAAATTAAACTCACTCTAATCTCTATGGTAAGTCTGATAGTGCCAATTAATTATAAAGATTAATACCTTTTACTTGTTTGTTTTCTACTTTTCATATGTTTTACCACATGTCATTTAATGAGTAAAATGTGTGAAAACTAGGTTGATCCCTCCCCTTCCTATCTTTATAATCTGTCTATATTAACAGTCACTTAAATAACCATTAAGGTGTGGGTGTTATATTGAATCACAGTCTACAACCTTCCATTAAAATAATATAGTGTGAATTCAAATATACCTGCATTATGTTCACATCAGCTTATCATGATGTTGTCTGCAGATAAAAAGAACTGTTAACAAACAATTTCGATTGTCTATTATGGATCAGAATTAAATCAATTATTAATTTAGGAGACTGATTAGCATCGCTAGTGTTCTGATTTTAAAATAAAAATTTTGTTAATTATATTTACTTATAGCTGAAAAACTAGTTATTGATCTTCATTACATTTGAACGATATTTTCAATTGTACTTAACTGTACCAGATATGAAATGCCAATGGTAATTTTCATTGTCGCAGGTTTAGCTAGGTTTATTAACAAATTTTATATTATTATTACTATATATTTATAGTAGATATTTAAGCTAGTGCTTAAATATCTACTATAAATACTGTTAGAAAATATTTTATATTCGCAGACTATTCCAAGTATTTTTGGGCGTACTTCCATTTATATATTTTTAAAATGATAAAACAATTTTATTTTATGAACACTTTTTAATTTATAAACAATTTGTCTTACAAAATGGGAAAATACTTTTTCATAAATTTCAATATCTCTTAAACTTTGAAATATATAAGTATGCCACAAACATTTTGGTTATTTTGTAACTACACACTATATTTTCTAAGTAAAAATTTAATTACAATTGAATAGCAAATTTTGGAGTTATGCATTTATTTTCGGAAGTGACAAAAAAGCTAGCAAGTGCCCTTTGACCTCTTGTGATCTCACATGCTCGAAGAATTAATTGAGATCCCTATATGAAATATTAACTCAAAAATACAGCAGACACACAGACAGACATCATGAAACAATAATGGTTTCATTTTTGCCTTTTATATGCAAAATCCTGAAAAGGAGACAGATTAAATATTTTAACAAGATTTTACGTTTATTAGCTTTTATCTTTTGACATTGTAATATCTGAGAATTGCTTGGTGAAATCCCTGATTCTATCCATTTTCCTCTACAATACGGAGACATGACCTGCTGTAAAAAGATTAATACGTTTCTATACTTTAACTATGCGAATATGAAAATGCGTGCTAGGCCTACGATGAATGGCATTAGGAAGTACACCCTTTATTTAGAAGGTAGTGTACATAATAAGTTAGAAGATTGTTTATAATAAGTAGACAATTTTCTATGTACAATATTTAAATGGACCACAATAAATTATCCTTAATCTGCAGTAAACACATCATTAACTATTTCAGACAGATTGCATTTCATAAATCTTATATCTGACTAGATATCTGACCTGAGAAGCTATCTGTTGTAAAAATTTAACACTTTTGTGGAAGATCTCTCTACGCTTACTGTTTTTAAAAGAATTCTGTAACAATTGCATTTTTTTTCTCAAATGAAAATATAACAGAGGATTATTCACAAGTAGTATCACAGGATCATTAAAAATTGTTGAATTACACATTTCACTCACATTTTTAGAGTTCTATAGACAAGATGCATTAAGAAAAAAACACAATTAAATTTTTGAATCAATGCCATTTACCATGTCAATATATTGTAAATGGTCTAGACAATGCCGCTGACGGATAGTTGAGTAGTTAAAGCTATGTCATATAATTAAAATCTCAATAGAATTTTGTGCAAAAGCTTCCAATGAATCCATCATTTTAATTAAAGTTTTTCACTTATTCGCAGATAATATTCTGTTATGGTTATGATACTTCGAAATGCCTTTGTTTGATATCAAAATATCTTTTTAAAGCAAATTTACCTATGGAATACATCCAGTTAGTTGTATAAAGTATGTTGGTAAAGGCAGAATCATTTATTATGTGTACATGCGAATGAGATCTAAGTTTAGTTACATTTAGAAACAATGCTCAATATATAAATCTTGTAAAGAAAATATTAAGTCTGCATTGAATATTTATTTAAATACTATTCTTTAGCACAATATTTTGGACACTCAATAATATTTTTTTAGTTTTCAATATAAAACTGCTGTTTTATTACACACATTTTGCATGTATATTCTTTTATTTTATTTTATTTCTAGCAATTAATTGGACCCACACACATATATATATATATATATATATATATATATATATATATTAGTGTCAAGATAGTTGTATTGAGGTTGCGGCAAATGACTTTACTTTTGAGAACCACTTTCAAAGCACTAATGGCTGATAACATTACATCATTGTTTAAATCTTTTATTGTAGTTGACATATTGAATATGGTGCTCAAAACTGTGTACATAAAGGCAGGAAGTAGTCTTGTAAAATTAAAATATATTATTGAGAGCACTTAGCACCAAAGTGAATAAAAATTATCGGTATTCGCAATATTTCATTAGAAGCTTACGAAATCAAAGAATAGAATAAATCCATATGTTGACATATCTGTAGACAAGCACCTCAAAACTTTTATCAAAATTTATAGAATGTTTTGATAAAAGTTTACTTGTATTGTAAATGTGACATCATGAAAGTTCAAATTAATTTAAATCAATTCATAGACACTTCCATAAACCAATGTCATGCAAGGCACAATAAGCCCTGTATACATCAATTGGAGAGTAAATCATTAAAAACGTCTAGTCTCAAATTCAATTGATAGGAGCCAAGCAGAAATGGTACCTCTGTAGGTACTATTTCTGCCTGTGGGATAACTCTATCGTATACAAAATTGTAATGCATGTTTATTTTATAATCCCATTGACAGTTCCAAATCAAACAAAAATCAGTGGTTAGATGCTACATTTCTTTAAGATGATCGGAGCAATGCCAAATCAAGTTAATCATCGTGAAATTCCTTCCATAAATTATCTCTACAATATAACTCAAAACAAAATAAGAAATTTGAAAACCAGTTTCTAAAAGACAATGCCTGTTGATGTAAGAACCTTTGCCTTACTTGCGAGAATTTGTGAACATTTAAGCTTTTAATTTCTTTAAATCTTTTCTTTTAAGTAAAATACAGAACTGGAACTTAATTTTCATATAAACTTGCTGTAGTGTTTATGTAGTGCAATGAAACTCACGGAAAGCGCTAGTTGATAAATTGAATTCCGGATAGCTTTTGGTAATCTATGCTTTTCCTATTGTAAATAAAAAATAAGGAAGAGAAACAATGTAAAAGGAAGAAATATTTAGCACTCAATTCTTCACAAATCCAGATGGAAGTGATTTACGAAAACAATATTATTGAAGAAAATTCAATATTTCACAAAGTATTGCTGTGCTGTCTAGTGCTAATTAATTAACAGTTAATTTTGTTTCATGATATCTACATATTTAATATATATGGCGTAAATATATACACAAAACAAAACAATTATTTCTTTCATTCTTTTATTAACATTGTAATAATGATTGACATCAAATAAGATATATTTAATAATAACACATCCAATAAAGCAAGGTATTTTTGTGTATCGGTAATATTTTAAATACAAATAGGCAACATCAGAAAAAAATATGCCTATATTTACTATTAAATTTTTATAATTTGACATGATGTTTTAAAAAACATGATTGAAATGAATTTAACAGCGTCTACTTTTTTATATATTTTGCTAAGTAGTGGAGTTGAATGAAACATTGTTTTTTTCAATTATGAATCATGTGATGATATATATGAATCAACTGATGATATATACAAGTAGTATATATCATCAGTTGATTCATTTTAAGTTCAGGAAAAGATTGAATATTGATGAAAACAAAGCAATACCTGGAATTGTATAAAATTTATATGAGAAGATATATATATATATATATATAAATATATATATATATATATATATATATATATATATATATATATATATATATATATTTATATATGTATGTATATAAAATATATATAATTTTAATTTTTGTGTTAAAATAATACTGAGTTTTTGGTACTTTTGTAATTACTTAATAATATTCGATAATTGATATATGGTTCAAAAAAATTTAGCCCACAACAGATATAACTAAAACTATAAACTAAAACAAACTCTGCATGTAAAACTTACATGTAGGCCTCGTGATGGTCACTATTTTGTACATACAAGGGAATGTTATTAAATATTTCACATAACCATATGAGATAGTTAGAGGTAGTGGTGGACGTAATGATAGACACACAAGTACACAGCTCAGTAGGAAAGAGAAAATGGATGGTATGTCTTTTAACTTTCACCTAATAAAATTTGAAAATTTTCTTTAATTATTTTTAATGAATATTATACATTCCATAAATCTATTTTGTTTTCACTTTTCCGTTGTGTAAACTAAACTAAGGTAGTTTCATTCACTTCAAATTTTCTCATTTCTTATTTACCACAAGTCATCAAAACTATACATTTTTCGTGTAAATTTGCAGTGAAAAGATGGATTCCATTCAGGAAATAACACTGTCTCGTATGTAAAAAACTATTATTTCAGGTATGAATCTGCCCTTACTTCAATCCATTTGAACTCACGTATATTCAAGTTCTTTTTCTCAATAAGAATTTACACTACAACTAAAATGTTAAATATTAAAAGTATTACTATTTTACTCCATATCATGACGAGAAAGATGTGAAAAGAAATAAAATACATACCAAATGAATAAAAATGTATTATCAATTTATTGTTTTCATGACTTAAACCCATCTGTAACAAATATATTTTGTATGCAATATTTATTTCATTATGGAACTACGCGCTTGCTGCCGAAATAAAATACTGAACTTCAAGTAATTACAAACTAGACTTTCACCAAGAACATTTAATTACACGTGCTAAAATTATTTCTTCGCAGTTATATTTTATGATTAAATTTAAACATCTATAACAATTTACACGGTCTATATTATTTTATATAATTAAGAAAAACATTTAATTTCTTAACTACTTGTAATTTCAGTGAATTCACTCATAAAACCATTCCTGTAAAGGAGTGTATAGTATTGCATTTCAGAAAAACAACAGCATGTGAATGGTTAATCCAAAAATTCTAACTAGGGTTAAAAGACCATAATACTTTCATTGACAATTTTCAAATATATTAACTCTGTCGAATGGACCATAACAATTAACATAAGAATTGAAATTATTTACAAACCTGTGAAAAAGTACATATCAAAATGAAATTTTTTTTATTTAGAACAATTTAATAAAAAAATAGAAAACATTTGAAAGGTAAAAAATTAATATTTTCTTCATTTTCAAATGTGCAATAGACTGATAAATAAACTCACACAGCGTTCAAGTCGGATCCCCATTTTACAGATTTTTTAATGGAACACCTACATAAGAAATAACGAACTGTCTAACAGTTTATCTTGCCTATAGAATATTTCTGAAACTATTTTTTATTAATTTTGTTCTCGTGTGACAAATTGATTTTTGTTATATTATTTTATCTCTATTAATATTACTAATAAACTTAATAAATGGAATCAGAAACATTCGTTCATCTCTTTATGACTTAATGTTTCATAGGACAGTATTTCTCTTAGCTTTCCTTTCAAAAATTTATTTGAAATAACCTCAAAACAGAATTTACAATGCTCATTACAAAAACATATTACTTTTCAGTTCCTTTAACGTGCCAGCACAAACTCATTTGTAATCAGGTTCGTTATTTTGAAACGCGAGGATCTCGAGTAAACAGCGAAGACAGAACTCCGTATTCAAATAATTATTAAAAACGATTCTTTATTTTGATAATTTTTTTTGTCCTTTAATATATTTCTCAATCAATATCCCTCATAATATTTTTAAATAGTTTTGAGAGTACTTTGAAATACGAAGTATTTAATAGTGTATATATTAACGTAACGTGATTTTGCTTCATGAGCTTCTTTATATACTTCGCCACAATACATTTGTAACAGTGAAATAGATGTAACTACTAAATTTATTAAATTATTATTACGTATCACCTTCGAAATAATAAGCGAGGTTCTGACTGTCTACAAAATGTCAAAGTCAATTAAAAGATAAAAGCTATAGCTGAGAAAGGGAAAGAAAGAAGGTGACTTAAAACAACCAGCAAAAGTCATAACAACTTGATGATATAAAACAACGGGTAAGAGATATTACAACTAGATGATAAGACACAACAGGCAAAAGGCATTGCAATTAGATGATAGAAACAACCAGCAAAAGGTAACTAGATTATATAAAACAACTGGCAAAAGGAATTACAACTATATAATATAAACCAACCAGCAAAAGGCATTAGAACTAGATGATGTATAACAATCGACTTAAGGCATTACAACTGGATGATATAAAATATCAGGTAGATGACATTACAAGGTGTAAGTAAGATGTGAGAATGAAATAAAAAAATAAATAAGATAGTTGCGGAATCCCGTCAAAAGGCTTGACCGTTTTGAACAATTGGACATAGATAAACTGACAAAAAGAAAAGGTAAAGGCAAGAGATGCGAACAGAGAAAGAAAGTGTTCACAATCCCTTAAAAGACATAAGAAAATTGAACTGGAAAATGTTTAAAAGATTCAAATGTTGCCATATAAATTGAAGAGTCTGTATGGAAGCATGTATCAAAAGGAACAAAACGATAAAAATAAACCAGTGCAGATGCATGCGGGAAGTGCAGAGCTGGAATTGGAGTGAAGTTAAAATATATATATATATGGTAGATAGATAGAGTTACTAAGGCATAGTGGGACACTTCCACAAAACTTATGGTGAAAGAGAAAAATAGATAAAAATTTACATTTCTAGCTTTTACGTACTTATTTGGAATAAAATAAAACTATTTAGTATTTATCATATGTTAATGATCACAAAAGGTAGTGCATTTATTAAGAATTGAGTAAGGATGAATTGACAATAATGAAATTTTTGTTTTCTAAAAATTTTTACATTCCTATTAGACTGGAAAACTGCATGTAAACGATGACGTATGTTACAATTAAACCCATGAAGCTGAGTATTGAAGAAGCCCTCAGTTTTATCAAGTTGCAAAGTGTAAATTCTCCTATCTTACTTATTTTAATGAGGTCATGGATGTCGGTAATTTCTTGACATTGATCTGTAAGTAGAAAATACATGGTAAACAAAAAATATTTTACATTTTGTTACGAAAAGGCAGGCCAATTGTACATCAGTTCTGTTTTGCATTTGTTGAGTTTAATCATTTAATACTCATAGCATAGATATTTAAAATTGTTATCTTTCTATTTTGTTTTGCTGAAAAATATACACATGTAGTCATTATCATTAAGGGTAGCAACCTGATACTATTTCCACTACGACGCCCCAGGAGCTACGTCACCCCAAACTATCTTAACAAACTGGTTATCGATTTAATCCTTGCTTTAATCGAGATTAAAGTGATGAAAAGCTTTGTTTGAGGAAAGGTTCATCACAATGTTATTTAGCCCAGAATAATATGAATGTTGTCACATCATTCTGACCTAAATGTTCAGAATGGTATGGCCATGGAATAGACCCTTCATCAATGAGAGATCTTTATGGTTTGCCAGATAACTAATACAGAGGTTGCATCAGTGCTTGGGATCATTGTCTTGTTGATGTCATTGTCCTGTCCTACCTAAGGTATGGGAAGAAATGTTGAATATTAGTCAAAGAATAAACGAAGGAACTAAATAAGGATCAAAGTATGTTTCCACCTAATTCCTTCAATGGAACTGATTTAAACCTCTTTGATATTCTTCAAATACTCCAACACGTCTTGTATAAGAAACATGAGTCTTTACCTCAGATAGACATAATTGTACCATTACACTCTATTCTTGTACTCAGGCTTACGAGGTTATAGTTTTGAAGAAATGCCCTGAAGCATTGAAGTTTCTTATCCTGGTAGATTATTATTATTAAGGAAAATCTTGATTGTGTTGCTGTATGCATGTGTGCCTTGTTACATGTAAATATTTGTTAATATTGACAAATCATATTGATACTTAGTATCGCAGTCATGAAATCGTCCTGAATTCAGATTAATATCCAGGATTAGTTAGAGTTACCTTTAGCCAATAATATTAAACTTACATATTGAGGTCTGCAGTTAAACCCATATACTGTTTGTTCAAGAAGTATCAGCCTTACATAAGATTTATACACAATAAAAGAAGTAGTCTTTAAATCACCTCACGAATTGTTACTTACCTCCGTAGTGACTGAGTATATGGCACTGCTCACAGATATGAATGTCATCAAAAAACAGTTACAAAATGCCACAAATAACTGTAAATTAGATATATAAATATTTCAAATCAGTAACTTACAAAAAATTAGGAAAATATAATGAACTGTCTATAAAAAACTAATCAAAATGCACTGATCACTGTATAGAGTATTATTGTCTATAATTTTTTATTGTAATAAAGTTAAATGTAAAGTGCAAAGAGATTAACAAATATTTCAAATTTAGTTTAAGTTGACAAGTGGCATAAATTATTTACCTGATTACCAAAAGAACGGTTCACAAGCACACATAATTGTGACATTTTAGTGTAGAAACCGGTCAGCTGAATAATACCATTGGCAACAGTCCCAGATTCGCATTCACATAAATACATTATATGATACTGACCTGGTCGCTGTTGACATTTTTTTAAAACTTTCGTTAAATGTTGATTTATAGCTTTAACATTTTGGCAGACAATGTACAATATCAAATTCACGTAAATTATTTCTAAGAGGAGCGTCAAAAACGATGCGTAAAAAGTAATATATTTCATCACCGTGAAGAAGCCATACAAGAATGTGTCAAAAAAAAAGAAATAAGCATGAAATAAAACAACTAATATTGTGGAACATGTGCTTATACGCTTGGATTCCACAAACAGAAGTTTTCTGTAAGTTATATGAAAATATTGTTGAATTTCATTTAAAATTTTCATCAGTTCGAAATGAATATTTTTATCCCATAAGACACCGATTAACACAACATAACAAAAATTTAATGTAAATGTAATCATATATATATGATGAAGAATGTAGTAAGTAGATCCATTGTCAAATGTTGTCACTTCGCCTGAGTAAAAATAAATTAAGAAGAGAGTGTAAATTGCCAGAATTATTCCGTAAAATTTTCGAATTCGAGTTACAAATGAAGATGTTACATTTCCAGTTCCTAATCTGCAGACTCCTAATATTGATTGTAATATATTCAAAACCCGAAAACTTTCTTCAATATTTGGAATATTTAAATCTTCTACCCACGCCATATTTAACAACGACGTTCCAAATAATGATATTATTTCACTTATGTACCACCACAGACTAGAAGTATGACGTTAGCAGACTAGTTTTAATAAATGGCCATGAGAATTATTTTCGACAACAGCAGGTATTCTTTATAAAATAATTTTGGTCCATACAATTCATTTAAACTATTAATATTAAAGTGGGTTAAATTGAAAGTCAATATCGTTCGAAGTTTTCCATTAAGTCTACTTAAATTAAAGCTAATGTGAATTTTTCCAAACTGTGATGGCAAGTAAGTAAGGTCACAAGGTAAATTAGACACTAATTAAAGTTTTACATTTCTAGTAACAAAATACTTGTCAGTAAATATTATATTTAATTGTAATCTGAGAGAAAAAATACCTAGGTTTTATTTCCATCAAAGAAACCTACTTTTTCACAAACACACTTTGGAATACTATTCCACAAAGTTTTAAGTACCTACCAGAGGTTCTGCAGAAGTTACATTCACTTTTTTCACTTTCCAATTCTGTTAATTGGTTAATTATACTGTTAATCTTGCAATAGCTCAATGCAATTAAGATTTGGCGATTAAGAGGCTACTTCATCAATCAGAGATCTTTATGGTTTGTCAGATAAATAATACAGAAGTTGCGTCAATGTTTGGGGTCATTTTCTTGTTGAGAGATAAATTGATGCAGATCAATCTTGTCAAGAATTTCCTTGCATATGTTGGAATATCGTCATCGTATGAAATGTTAATGGACTTTTGGACAGGTTGGTCCAAAAGTTCATTAACATTTCATACGATGATAAAAAAACTAGTTATATGAAAGAAAAAATGTTTATTTATTCTGAAAGTACATAATTTGGAATTTTATTTCTTAAAAATCACATCGTCCATATGCAATCCTTCATTTTTTTAACACTGCTGCAACCTCGAGCGAAAATTTTCAATGACTGACTGACAAGTGTTTCAGGAAATGTTTTGCATTTCCTCGCAAATATGAGCCTTTAATTCACCAAGAGTCGCTGGCTTGCTGTTAAAGACTTTACTTTTAAGGTACTCCCAAAGGAAAGAATCCATTGGGGATAAGTCCGGGCTATGAGGTGGCCAGTTAATGTCATCTCTTTGGATAGAACTTTTTGAACCGAAAATTTCGCCAACTCCACTTAAAGAGTTGTTGGAAGTGTGGCATGTTGTCCCATCTTGCTGTAACCACGATCGTTGAATGAAACCATCAAAATCGTGATGCGCTGGAACATAAAAGTTCTGTGGCATGGCAAGATATCGCTCTGTATTCACTATAACAGTGTTTCCTCTTTGATCTTCATAAAAATATGGACCAGTAATACCTCTTGCTGATAAAGCTGCAAATATAGTAACTTTGGGTGAATGCAGGGGTTTTTTATGTTACAATTTCGGATTAGTGTCACTTCAATATCTGCAGTTTTGTCTGTTTACATGTCCATTTAAGTGAAAGTGGGCTTCGTCTGACAAAAAAATGTTAATAAAGCTGGTGAACCTCTCTAGCATTCCATTAGCAAACTGCAGCCTGTGAGCCTCAAGATTATCTTGAAGCTTTAACTGCTGAACCATTTGGATTTTGTACGGATGTAGAATGCTGTTTAAAGATGTTTTGGATATGTTTAAGACACTAGACAGCTTTCAAGTTGAGGTTGTTGACGAACAGACGCTCTGATTGAATCGATGGAGCTTTATTTTTATGCTGTATATTATAATGAGCGCAAAATCTTCGTTGCCCTAGAATCGAAAAATTGTTGTTTCAATAGTACTCGCATATGCAGAATGCACGTTATTTCTCATTGAATGCTGTCACGGCACTAATTTCCCATCGGCATCTCTAAAATTCCATACCTAGCTCGCCCCACCTCTCTCTCGCTGCTCGATGCAGCTGCCGATTCAAATGTTAATGGACTTTTGGACCAACCTGTATTTCCAGTACCATTTAAAAAAAACACTTCATACAATAATAGACCCTCTTGCCTTCTTAACAGTGGAAGCTACACAGTCGGAAGATTTTTTTCGGAAGATTTGCAATGCAAATAAATTCTGCGCTTTTGCCCAGGTGACTTGTAGTTAGATACATCGGTACAAAGGTACACATTTCCAGTCTTCAACTATTTAATGTTTTTGAGCCCATTCCAATCATTTTTGTGAATTTTTATATCTCACAAGCAATTTTTTCGCAGAAACTCTAGCCCAAAATTGACTGCTGTGTACCTGTTATGGTTTTTGTTGATCAGAATTTGTTTTTTTTGTGACAGTGAGCTTCTTATTCATTTTAGATATAACGAAAGTTTAATGATCCTCAAATTCAAAGGTAATGCGAAAATGTCTCCCTACAAGTTTTGTCATGATTTGAACCCGAATTCTGGAAATGTATTTAAATTTTTTGCCACATAACATATTGTGAATCTTCATCATGAAGCATATTTACTGTTGCATTTACCATAAACACCTCCAAATGATGAAGCAGGCCCTGAATTGCCCGATTTTTGAAGTAATAAAATTTCTAAAATTGATCACTAAAGGGACCATCGGTCATTGAAGGGATCATTAGTTGGAGGCCTTAATTCAAACATTGTGGTTAAAAAAGTGAAACTTCAAACATCATGGAATAATGTTCCAAACTCTGTTCACAACAAACTATTAAAAGAATGCTACATTTAGTGAAGTTATATTTTTTAAAGGCAGTTGATGAAAAAAGTTTTTGGCGTCATCAGAAGATCACTTCTTTCGGTCATAATCAGTAGTTCACTTTTTTTCTATTGTTGATGTAAGTTACCCAAAATAATTTTAACTAGCATTAAGAATTTTCAAATTTGTGGTTAAAACCGAAAGGTAGTGGTTATATTGCAAATCAAACTGAAGTTCAATACTTTGCAAATGACCTAAAAATGAAAAATAGATTTCCCACTTGATCCCATTAAGTGGAAGTTTATGCAAAAAAAATAATTTCATCCATTTTCCATATATTATATGTCACATTTTTTTAATGTTTTGCTACATATTAATTAAGATCTCCGCACGAAGCATTTATTTGAAAAACTTCATGCACAGAACTTTATAACTATACAAACTGATAAATTATGACAGATAGTCTAATAGATGATCGGACTTAACAAAATTATAGAAGTACCTTTGTTCCACTACACAATCCTAAATTGGAGTGGCATGCGTTATTTTTACTTAAAATTAACTGCCTGTCACAGGTCTTTATTTTTCATATCAGAAATTTTCAAATAATTTAGTTATTTTTGTAGATATTCTTGAAAATAATTTATTGAAAACTAAATTACTGTGGGCTGAAATTTTAAAGTTTTGTTAAAGAAATTATTAATTAACATCAAATGAGCTAATTAATGAAAAAATAAATAATAATTGAGCAGAATAGTCTTTTATACACATGGGAACATGCAAGCTCCAAGAAGCAACTTTGATTTTTTTACCTTCAGATTTCAATAATTTAAACAAAAAACTTTAAAAAAATCTGAAATGGGTCAACAGGTTCAGTGCTGTAGAATTATAGATCGATAATTTCTTTCTTTTAAAATAATTTTGTTAGCTGCAACCAACAAAGTAAAAGACAGCCACAAAAGAAGTTCCTTGGCTATTTAATAAGAACACATCGAAAAGTATTTCACGATATTTTAAAAGATTATCAAATGTTTATAACACAATGAATGTAATTACTTGATGTGAATAAGTTTAGTTATTTTTAAATGCAAAAAATATCTTTATAAATGGTATTAGGAATATACCATCATTTATTTATCTATGATGGCGAAAACAATGTGGGAATTACAGATATAAAAATTCTTCTCCATTTATTTTTGCTTATATTAAAGCAGTCATTGATAAAATGCTACGATCAAATACTACAAATACAATATATTTTGTGGATATCCAGTTTTCTGGTTACCGAGCAGCTTCTTTCCATTTATTTTTTTTATTTAGGTGATTTGGGTATCTATAAAAATAATAGAACTTGTTATAATTAACATCGAAACCAAGTGATAAAATTTTCTCTGTTAAAACAATATTTTAAAATATAAATTACTTTAATGGTCAAATTACTTTAATTTTCAATTGCAATGACTGATCTTTTATGGTAAATATAAAAAGGTTAACTAGGTATATTTTGATGATCACTAATGATATAGTTATAATGCGGATCTTTTTCCTATTTTGTTTAGCACAGCGATCATTTTTTGCTGTTAAGATATATTACCGATAAAACTGTAAACTACTTGACATATTAAATTTTTCAACAATAGCATACATGTTGGATTTTACCTGTTTATAGCTAGTGGGGTTACCTGAATATGGAGCGTCTAGTGATTATTAGGTCTATGTAAGAGCAGTTAGAGAGACCAGAATAGGGCACGAAGGCAGAGCCCTCAAACCAAGTCTCTAATGTATTCAGAGAATTTCAAATTCTATTCTTTTTTAAATTTGTCAACTTGGTAAAATTTGTATTCATTCGATAGAAATAGGTGGCACATATTTTGTTATAAGGAAACTTAGTACAGTAAACTTGTTTCTATAATCTAAAAAGTTGCTGTTTGCGGTTATTCTTCTGAAAATTCTGGTAATATTGACAACATCTACATTGCTATTTGGGCGAAAAGACATATAAAACTTTAACACCAGGAAATCCTCAGTCAAAAATATCAGGACTTTCACAGAATCTGATGAACATGATGGGAACCTCACCGTGGACCTGGTATTTTTGATGTGAGTATAATCAATTGTAAGGTCACATATATGAAACTTTCCCAGAATTTTATTTTCAAGTTGGCAGACACGATAATTTGGACAACAATTATATAATTTGGACAAAAAATGGTTATGCTTAACAATTGCAACACTATAATTTCTTTAAAAAAATACTCAACTTGACTTTTGTTATTTGTTTGTTTAAAGTAATTATCATAGTAAAACTTTCATGAATTAGGATATTTCTTATTTTATAGATTAATTGTAGGTTTTTATTGGTCTGTCTGCATATGTGTCTACATCATGAACTCAGTAACTAACTCGGGAAAAATTAATTAATTATGTTGATTTTTTCGTAGATATGAAATTAAATAAATCATGCATTTATTTAAAGCACTAGAGGCACTTTCATAATCTTCACAGTTTTCTTCGTATTTCATTTTGGAACACACTTAACTGAAAAAATCAAGCATAAATCAAAATTTGTTTTGTTCTCCAGTCACCTCAGTTTGAAATATCGAACTAACTAGAACATGTTACGCTGTTATAGAATCTTCTAAATACGAACACAATCTTCGGATAGTACAGTCCATAAGATATTTTCTTTACCAATTTGTTAGTTATTGTTATTGAAGCGAATTGCAACAACGTTTTTGTTGCAACCAAATATTATGACGATGGATGTATATTTATCCCTTTTCAATTCTTTCTGTCTATTTTGTTTTTAGAATTCTGGAGCGCATTGGAAAAATGGAACCCTTTTGCTATTATAATATCTACCTGTGTGTCTCTCTGTCCCTTTCTGTTATACCCTTGTAGTTTATACAGTTGCAGCAGTATACAAGAGTTGTAGCAGTATACAAATAGAGTATATATTTCTTGAAATAAGATATTTTCAAGAAAGTATATACTTTATTTAGAGAACTTTATAAGGTAGTTGACTCATTCTAAATTTTGATATTTTTCGTACAATATTGTAAAATATAAGTTTAAAAATTCAAAAATTGATTGAAAAATAAGCCAGTTGTAGGCTTCTAAATATGAAGATACGGATAGAGTTGGGTATATCTTTGTCTCTTTCCTCTTGTAGAATATAATGTACAATATTAAAAATGACCTCACAATGCAGTATTGTCGTCCTTCTCTAAAGCTTGAATTTAAACTTTTTAACTCGGTCAATTTTTAAGACTATTAAAACATTTTTTCACTCTTCATCAGCCTGTACCTTGAAATTATGATTCTTGAAATAAACAAAATTTAGTCAAATACCCAATTTATATATTACAAAAAATTAATAACGTACAAAAAGTTGGAATGAAAAAACAGTCTCGTTTTATTTGAAAAGGTCTTTTAAAATTGACTCATTTCTCTTTTAAAACCCCATTTTCGAAATATAAACTTTGAAATGACCTGCAATATGCCCCCTGTGAATTTTCAACTATGTGTTTGATGAATGTGAAAAAATTCTAGATTAATTTGAGTGTGACTTTTTTATAAAATTATTTCAATTAATTTGCGTCAACCATTTAGAGAACATTATTAATTTTTTAAACAATAATAAATTGTTCAATTGTTTTCTAAAACTCAGGAACGCTTCAAAACAGTTTTTGAAAAATTTAAACTTTATTTGGGAAGAGCTGAAATATATTCCAAACGATTAGGTTGTTCAATAATAATATATTATTCAACGTTACGTCCTTGTAGGAGGTTTGTCTATTCTTTATAACCCTGAAAAAGGAATCAATACATTTTATTTGTATTGTATGTTAAGTTTTTGTGTACAGACAACACCAATAAGACTGTAAATGATTGTATCAGATGTGTTGTGTATATCCAACAGTCTTATCCATTAGTTTAGTGTTGAATGCTGTGTAGTGTAGATATTGTTAAGTGGTGAAATAAAGTAAATGAAAGCTTAATATTGCATGTAAAAATTAATATATACATTATTTTGAAGAACAAGTTTTCTGACTATGGGAAGCCACGCTAAATTTGAAGATGCGTGTAAATATTTCAATTTATTTGAACTACTCATCGGCATTAGAAGAAGTGATGCACTGAAAAGCATTATCCCAATTACGTGGCAAACAATTTTGATTGACTGGGTGTACAGACTTTATGCATTGACATTTTTAATATTGATGTTTTATTTTCGAATATGGACGGAATACTATTGTCCTCAATGTTATGTTTGCACATGCGTAGAGAGCATACGAGAGAACATTTTTCTCCCAACATTTACCTGGATCGTTTTCAAAAACACCATACTGAATGCTAAAACATTTTATAAGAAAATGAGTATTATTGACGGTTTCTTGGAACCGCAATATAGAAAATGGCTGTGGGAAAAGTGTTTAATGCGTAGCCGTGTGACATGCATTTTATTTGTACTGATTCATTCTGCGGCTCTGAGTATAAATTTTTATATCCTCAGTAAACCCAGAACATTTACAACCATCTTGAATTGTGTTATGTTTTATTATAGCGATGCAATCATCTTCTCATTTAATAGTTTGCTCTTAGAAATAATGAATAGAATTGAATATGTCAACAATCAATTGTTTATTTTGACCGAGAAAAATTAAAAAATGGGAGTTTGGACATTTTAAATATGGAAAAACTAGATTGCTCATCTCAGAAAGACTTATGTTTGGAAGACATGGAATTAATAGCGGATAAAATAGTGAATGTTTATTTAAACATTTCAGATGTTTGTAAGATCTTAAACCAGAGTTTCTGTTTTGAGGTATGAGAGCTAACAATAAATAATTTGTTTTTTCAAACTAATTAGGAAAAATAATCTAGGTTGAAATTAAATGAGAAGGCTATGGACACAAATTTGCTTAGTATCAAAAAATAACCTGATAGAATTATTTGCAGCTTTGTACTGCTAATATTATATATTTTTTAATATTAGAGATCATTCCCTATCATTTCTAATAATGTGTATGTGCGCTAATAAGATATATATTGTTAGTAATGGTTAATGTAATTATAATAAAGTAATTATTTATTACAGATAATATTGGTATTTGCCACAACTTTTTGTCACATGCTCGTTGTTTTTGAGAGAATTATTTTATTCAAGGAAAACCTAGCCATGGTAATACATCTTTATGTACCCTTCTTATTTGAATTTGCTCCATTTGCTTAGAGTATATTAATGTCGCCGCCGTGGTGTGTTGGGTTGATCACAAGGCATACGGCCTTTGACGATGCGACGCACCACGGTGACCCGGGTTCGATTCCCGGCCGTTCGTTGAACGGGGCTGGACTGGTGTTGTGGTTGGCTGTAAGAGATTGCTCTTGTAGCAATAAATCAGCCATATGTATCAATTAGATACATTAAAGTAGATAAATAAATAAATAAATAAATGTTACTTTTAATTGGGTATTTTTCAGAATGTCAAGTCGATGAACACAACATTTATAATCTTGTGGTTGTGTCATACGTTATTGGGTTTAACGTATATATGCGTAAACTGTACGAGGATTAATAAAAAAATTGAAAACGCCCGGTTCATTGGATTAAACATCCTCTTGTTTAAAACTCTACGTAAGTTATATAAAACAGTTTGTTTCTTTCATAATATACAAAGTACCTATATTACCTGTATTAGTACTACCAATAATAATGTGTAAGGTTTTATTTCTGAATTTTTATAGAGGCATAACATTCAAGTGGGATGTTTATAAAATTGCGATTTACTTGCTTTTCTCATTAAATTGTGTGATTGCTGATTGTAGCATTGAATGTCATGAAAGTACATTGAAAGGTATCATTACATGAAAGTACATTGAATGGACTCAGGCACATTTTTAGCGCTGCTGGCTGAAAGAAAAAATATAATAAAATTTTTAGTTGAAAGGAATCTGTAAGTGCAAAATATATGGAGAAAAGTATTTGATCTCCACTATTAGATATAAGTAGAACAAAGTGAAGTAATACATATTTGTATCTTTGTCTGTTTTTCTCTGTATTATGAAAGTGAACATTTTTATTCTCACTAAAAACAATTAGTTACGTTTTCTTGTGTCAAACTAAATGAGAGTGGAGAAATCGTCCACTTATAAAGTATTGACCACAACTTTAGAATGGAGAAATCATACATCTCTAACATTAATGAAATATATACAATATTATATGTAATATTAATATGTATTGAACATGTCCATTATATATAAAAGCTTATTATATATTTTATAATTAATTCGAGAATTAGGATTCTGAAACAGAACTGCTGAGAAAAATTTATAATCAGTCAGACTTTTTCAATTCTTAATTAATCAATTTGATCTTCTAAAGATTAAAGAAATACCGAGTGCAGTATAAAATACCAGTAAATTTCCCTCAATGTACTTGAGAATCAATTTAAACATTTAAAAAAAAATAATGATGATTTTTCTAAAAAATATTTCAGCTGATCATTTGTTAATAAAAATTAAAGATCTTTGCCATCTACTGTCCACACCAGGGTTCGGAGAATTTAATATTGGTCACCTTTGCACCCTGAAGACGTCTCTAATATTGGGCTACCTTAATTTTGCGACAACCAATGTTATAGTGCTATTTAAATTTTACTTCATGAAGGAAAAATAAATGTTGATTTAAGATATATTGGTATAACATGGATAGAAGTGATCACAGAATAATATTTCTATTATAAGTTATTATCATCTAAATTAAAAACAAATTCTATTCTAAGTTATTATCATTTAAATTAAAAACAAATTTTCAAAATGGGGTTCTATGGTTTCACCATATTATTAAGTATTGCGAAAGTGTTATGTTGAAGAAAGTGAAATTTAAGTAAATGTAAGTATTTCTGCTTAGAAGTTGTTTTGCAAATATTTCATTATATAGTTATTGGTGTGAATTGTAGTGTTATTGATATCATTGTAAATTGAAAGATTGTCAGTGTTGATATCTATAAAATTGTGTGAAAATTTTAATCTCAACAATTTAATTGTATATTTAACTTTCAAGGCCTCTATGTAAGAGTCAATGTCTTTTGAAATGATTCATAAAAGCAAAACATATGAACCAGATGTAAATGAAATTGTAGATTTTATTATAGATTTAAATGAGTACAAGCATTTCTTAAATCATTTGGTATGGTTCATAAATAATATGTAAAGTGTTGGTTTCAATAAATATTTTTATTTATCCATAAAGAAAAATTGAAAGTAGTTCGACAATATTTTAAACTCTGGTCTTGTCTGCTTACTTGTATAGCAAATGTTTAAAAACAATTTTAAATCTGAGTATTTGAATTGAACTTGATACAACCCACGAAATGTTAATCTTTCCAAAATATATGTAATTTTTATATTTAGCTTATATATTTACCTATCGCTTAGTAAATCATTTAATTTGATTGGGATTTCTTATTAAGTAATTAATATATAATATGCTTATAAAACATTTGTAGTTCTACTTGGTTGTGAACTGGTGATTTGTGAATATTATTTTTATAAAGTGTAGTTAAAGCTAAATAAAGGAACAATTTTAAAATTATGAAATGTGTTTTAATTTGCTTGAAATATAACATTTCTTATAGAATCATATGTATAAAGAAAAATTTCATGATTACCTCTTCAGGTTGACTGTTTGGATAAAGTATATGGTGACTGGAAGGCAATGAAAATAAATTTTGCTACTTCCAATAAAAATTTAATTTGGAAGAATTTCTACGCTTGAAGGGAACTTGACAGATGATTAGACGATGTCAAATGTACACTGAAGATTGAAAAGTGAAGAAAGGAATTAACTTAAATAACGTATCCCATCTCAGTTGCTTACGGGTGAAAATAGAATAGAGACATATAGTTTTATGGAATGGTTATTGTTTTTTTCAATTGATAAATATTTATAAAATTGGTGTTTATAAGAAGAATGTTTAAAAAGACATTTTAAAAAAACATTTGTTCAACTCATTATAATTAATTTGTTTATTTTGTAATTAATTTCTCTTCGCATTTGATTTTAAGTGGAAAACGTTTTCATGTTTAATTTAATTTAAATAATTTTACTCCTTCGCAACGTTCAGTATTGCATGCTAATAATATAAATGGATTATTTTATTTTTAAATATGTGTATGATGTTATAAAATTTTCCATAAAAAATTTGCAAGAACCCTATGCTATTGTGAGTGCTGATTACCAAGAGGAAAGACATTTAATATAGTAACAAAATTTAATGTCAAAAAGACGAAAGGGCTTTAAATCATCAATAACATTTCATTGAAGCGTTTTGCAGATGTCATTAATAAGCGGTTGTTGATTTGTAAATTTTATTGAAAAAAATATGTCAGATTAAAAAAAAGTAATAAACCATTTTATTAATGAAATAAAATATTGATATTAGCTATATTGCAGGTTATAGACAAATAATATAGAATACACTGTTACTGATTGTTAGTAACTATTTGTTACCTTAGTGTTAGACTTTACACTGCAACACTTCCAGCTCAGTGTAACACTAAGGTAACAAATAATTAGCAATAATCAGATCAGTTATTGCTTCATATTACAGTTATAACATTATTAAAATTTTGTGTAACTTGTGTGTCTATTAACAGATTAAGTGCTGATTAAAACTTGGAGACCGTTGTGGGTTAGGTGAGGGAGACTAATCATTATTTTTGTTCAAGCCTTTTATCGTGGTAATTAAGTAGAGTTGATGTAGCTTTGAAATTACATGAGTCCATCATCAACTTAACACAAAGTCACATTTCCACGTTTAAACTCAACATGTTAGAGAGAGACAACTGTGTAAAAATTAGTGTAATCGCTTGTATTACTTCATTGACTAAATAAAAACGTGAACTGTTTTATGCACCAAAGTTTGTTATGATCATCATGTTGGGTTGATCAATAAATTCTCAATGTTTTCAGTGCCGATGTTAAATAGGAATTATTCAATAGTCCAGTGAAATAATTATACTGACATGAGCTTCGTACGCATATGCAAGTGACATTTGTTTCTATCGCTGGGTTCAATTGTTAATAGTGGCATTTTATTAAATATTTATCTAATATGTAGGTATATTTTAAAAGTAAATTAGCGACACTATCAATATATGGTAAATATTTTTTGACTACCGAGATATGGTAAATGTTTTTCAGGTCAAATAATCAAAATTAAATAATAAAAGCCAGCAAGTCAGGTGACAAGAAGTACACTATGGACAAAACTAGCAAGCCAAGTTATATCTCCGCAGCGATAGATTAAAATAGCTGAAGAAATAATAAAAAAACATATAACTATGTTACCTTTCTTGTTAACTTTCTTGGCGTTTAAACTATTTTGGGGTACAGATTTTTCAGACGGACTTTTACCTCTGACCCAATTGTCATTTCTTTCTAATAATTTATATGTATTGAGCTCCATGAAACGATGAACCGATGAAACGACACAAATATAATAAAACTTAAAATTACGAACCAATAAAAATTAGCTCCAAGGTTTGATGATACTTTTTTAAATTGTTATGTTTAAATAGCTATATATGTTGATTAAAAGAAAATGTAGGACTATGTTAATGAAAAAAATATATATCAAAAAACTGAATTAAATATTTTAATAAAGACTTGTTGATTCCAAAATTTTCAGAATTGAAAATAAGGTAGTTCTAGAAACATTATTGAATATTATTACAAAAACATACTCTTCTGCCTTATCCCAAAACTGCTAAAGTGAAAATTAAGAAACAGAAACTCATTAGAAATTTATTTAAAATTTACCGGGAAACAATAGAGATAAATTCAAAATCTCACAATTTTTACAAAATTCACTCTAATTTTAAGCCAGTAAAATGACAATATATTTTTAAATATTTTTATAGATATTATGTATCTTAAATATATATATTTACCTATGTGTCTACTGAACCTTCGTAATGTGTGTTATACTCATTTTTAACAGGATTTTTTTATTTTAAATTGGCAATAAATTAAAAGTTTAAGTGTGTCCATTGCTATATTAAAATTCACGCTGCCCTTGAGAAAGATTGTAGCCTCTAAGTTTCTACATCCACTTCAGAAAAGTGGAAAAAAAACAAAATTAAAGGTGCTCTCCATTTCGATAAAAGTAACGAGACATATCGGTTAAAGTAAAGAGCATTCTGGTGACTTTAACCGCTACTACGATGAGCATAATAAGTTTCCTTAAAACCATAAGATAATTAATTCACATAGTTTATGTGGAATTACAATCTACATAATCATGATGAAATGTACTCATTCATAAATTTTATTATACTCGAGCACTCGAGCATACTAATTGACTTGAGCAATATCTAAAAGCAACAAAAGGAACTGAGCTAAGTTTGTTTAAAATTATGAGGGTTATAATTTTTTAATGCTTGAAAGTTTAGACGGAGCGCTCTTTCTACAAGTGTGTGTATGTATAATCATAACAATTATTTCCTATCTTAGTTACATGCTCTGTATATAAACCTTTATTAAAGCATGTATTGTGTTGGAGGAATATATATGTATGTATATATATATATATATATAAAGAAACTTTACATATATACATATAAAGAAACTTTGTTTTCAGAGCAACGCAATTGTATAAATTAATTTTGCAATTCCAATTAAGTTCGAAGAAATTGTCTTATAAAACGACATTTATAGTTAAATCAAGAAAAATGGAAAGACTACGCTTTAAATTTGTAGTACGGGGTTCAACGGACGGAAAAACAAATGTGATATGTGATGCATAACCTCTATTGAGACACCCGATGGACGTGTTTTTGATGTCTCAGATGATCTAAAGCCAGCAAGTAAGCACAATGCTATATTGTCGTCAGACGTATTTACGAAAATCAAAAATTTGCTCAAAAAAAGACACCAAACACGTTCAGTATGGGTTATTCTAAATATGGATTTGAGGAAAATATATCTAGATGAAGGTGAAAATTTACAGTTTGATGACCAGTATTTAGATGAGATTACGGGAATGAAAGTGCCGTTACAAGAAAACACTAATATTGCTACGCCAAAAAATAAAAATTTAGGAAAAACTGCTGAAAGGTTTTTGATAGAAAAGTTTTCAAATAAGACATCAAATGCTGACCAATGGATTAGTGAATTTGAGAGAGAATATGGAAGATTCAAGATTCTACAGGATAAAGAGAAAATTGAGATTTTAAAACATCTTCTAGAAAAACAGTGCTTAGATTGGAACAGCAGTATGTTAATAAAATGGACAGAAAATTTGGAATAGTCAGTATGGAAAGATAACTTTTGTCAAAGATATGGAAATAAAGGTTGGTCCCAGATCAAATATATATTTATATTTTGATTTAAAGCTGGCTCGTTACTGGAATACGCCACAAAAAAGGAAAGACTGTTATTAGAGGTCAACAAGCACATCGACACCCAAACAATGATAAATCTTATTGAAGTGGGATTACCATATTACATATTGGATAAAATAGATAAAGAAACCATAAAATCAACTGCAAGCCTCTGCAATGAAATTAGAAAGCATGAACATATGGCGAACAAAAACAACTTCAGTAAGAATAAAAAAATACAAATTATTATAAAGGAAAGATTGATAAAATAACACATGGTGTTATTTTTTTTTTAAGATTTGTAAAAATTTAAATAAAGGTATTTGTTTTCATCAAGAAGAAAAATGCTGGTTCAAACAGAAAGAAGAATATAACCAGAAGAGAAACAATAGTAAAGCCGTGAATAATTCAGTGATCGATGTGGAAATAAAAAACAATGATAAAAAATGAATAATAACAGCATTAATTAAAGTCAAACTATTATTGAATAGACAATTAGAGACATTTGGGATATATGATTCAGGCTCAAACGTTTCTGTAATTAATTCCAAATTAATAAGACTGAAAGAAGAAGGAGAGGATGATTCAAAAAAGTGATAATTTAATCACAATTAATGGTGTTAAAAAGACAAATGGTTTGACAACTATTAAAATAAAAATTTTGGATGTAGAAAAAAAAACCGATGTTTATATCATTGGTGGAGAAGAATTCAAATACGATTTTCTAATTGGACTGGATATCATAAAACAATTTAAACTGGTTCAAGATGAAAATTTGAAAATTACTCAAAAAAGGGAAGAAATAGAAATAGAAGAAGAGATCGATCCTATGAATAAGGATGATGATAAAAACAATACTCCTAAAGAGGTGATAAATGAAACAAATCAATGTTCAATAAATTTTGATGAAGACATAAAGAAAGAAGATTTCAAAACGAGTAACTTGAATACTAAACAAAAGTCAGAAATATATAAATTAATTGACACTTACAAATCTATCTTTGCAAAAGACAAATATGATATTGGTACAGTCAAAGAATTTGAAGCACGTATTGATCTACTCATGGACAAATATTGTAGTAAAAGGCCTTACAGGTGTTCGGTTGAAGACAAAAAAGAGATAGAAAACCAAATTGCAAAGTTTATTGACAAAAATCTTATAGCCCATTTGCAGCACCGGTAACTTTGGCTTTCAAGAAAGAAGACAACAAACGGTCAAGATTATGTATAGATTTCAGAGATCTAAATAAAATAGTGGTACCTCAAGCTCAACCATTCCCATTGATCGATGACCTACTGACCAAGACAAGAAACTCAACATATTTTACAACATGGATATCAATTCAGTATTCTGGTCAATCCCGCAACGAATTGAAGATAGGAAGAAAACTGCCTTTGTAATACAGGAAGGACCTTATCAATGGACATGTTTACCTTTTGGTTTGAAGACATCACCAGTTATTTTTCAAAGGATACTAGGTGACATTTTAAAAGAGTACAAACTTACAAATTCTGCAGTAAACTACATAGATGATATATTTATATTCTCTAAGACTTTTTCTGAGCACATTAACCATTTAACACTATTATTAGAAGCTATAAAAAGGGAATGTTTTAGACTAAAGTTTTCAAAATGTACTTTTGCTTCAGATTCAGTTAAATATCTCAGTCATGTAATACAAAATCATACAGTAAGGCCAGTACGAGATAATTTAATTTCAAAAAAAGATTTTCCAATACCAAAAACTCAGAAAAATGTAAGACAATTTTTGTGAAATATTAACTTCTACCATGAGTATATACCAAAAAAGTGCGGTAATTTTAGAACATCTTCATAATTTACTTAGAAAAAATCAAAAATGTATTTGGTCTGCAGATTGTCAATAATTTTTTGAAGACATAAAAAAATTATTGTGCTCACAGCCAATCTTGGAAATATTTGATCAAAATTTGCCAATAAATATTCATACAGATGCATCTTTGGAAGGTATTGGGGCAGTATTAAAGCAAATACAGCCAAATGGAAAAGAAAAATCAGTGGCATACTTTGCAAAAAAGTTAAATCAAATCCAAAAGAAAAAGAAGGCAATTTATTTAGAATGTTTATCTATTAAAGAAGCAATAAGATACTGGCAATACTGGCTAATAGATAAATCGTTTACAGTATATTCAGACCACAAACCTTTCGAAAATTTAAATATTAAGTCTAGGATAGATGACGAGTTAGGAGATTTAACATATTACTTATCGCAGTATAATTTTAAAATTATATATGTTCTAGGAAGAGAAAATATAGAAGCAGATTATTTAAGTAGGAACCCAGTATTGGAAGCAGATGAGCAATTAAAAATTGTTAACATGATAAGATTGGACGACATTAATACAGATCAAGAAAACAATGAGGTACAAAATAATAAATCAAAATTAATATCAGGATACAATATTTACTATAAAAAGTTTAGAAATTGTGAAAGAATTATTTTATTGGAAACTTCAGTAAGAAACTTATTAAAGATATACATGAAAATATGTGACATATAGGTGTAAAACAAATGCAAAACAAAATTAGTTGATTATATACAGCAAGAAATTTAACAATAAATATTAAAAGACATTGTAAAAGTTGTGAGATATGTATAAAAAATAAAACGAGAGGACAAGATAAGTACGGTCTACTGTCACAATTAGGTCTTGCCACAAAAACCTTTTGAAATAGTCTCAATAGACACAATTGGAAGTTTTAGAGGCTTACTGTCAACAAAGAGATATTTACACCTTTTAGTAGACCACTTTACACAATATACTTACATACTTACCTCAAAAACACAAAGTGCTAATGATTTTGTTAAACTAATCAATAACGTAACAGATTCTGATACAATTGGAATACTTCTCGTTGATCAATACCCAGGAATTAACTCAAAAGGATTCAAAACATTTTTATATAAAATTTCATTTTTATTTTTCATTTTTATATAAAAAATCAATACCATTGGTATTTACTACAGTAAATGTCCCGTTTTCTAACAGGTTAAATGAAAGACTGAATCAAACGCTTGTAAACAAAATTAGATGTAAAATAAATGAAAAAAGTAATAAAATGGCATGGACAACAATTGCTCATAACTGTGTAGATAAATATAATAATACAGAACATACAGTTACTGGCTTTGTACCAAAATACCTGTTAGATGGTACAGATGTTTCTTTTTTGCCAACTGAACTAAAAAAAGATAAATCAGAAGTTGAATGGAACATACATAGGAAAATAGCATTTGAAAATTCAATAAAATCACATAACTACACTAAACAAATATTTGATAAAAAAAGAACTCAATTAAATTTAAATATGGGGTATATGGTATATATAGAGAATGGGAACAAAGTAAACAAATAAATTATATAAGCTGAAGATTGGTCCATTTAAAATTGTTAAAAAAATATCAAATTCAATTTATAGAATTGATACAGGTCACAAGAAGTCAGAGTCGCATCTCTTTCACATCACAAAACTCATACCAACACCTACATAAAAAAGAAATCAAAGGAAAACTAGAGACAAAATTTTGTAAATGTCATTATGAAAAAAATTACATACTTGAGCGCTTATATTTATTTTAGTAGAAATTTTCACTAATAAAGTAGAATCACTAATGTAAAATTGACATATTGGGGTAGTCTCAGTCAGTAGCCTAGCGCTAACTTTAATTATCATTTTAATTTACCCATCTGCTGACCTGGACTACAAAAGAACCAAGAAAATAAGCTGCCTATACGGGACTGGGCTGGTCAATAGCTTAATTCACCCCAATGGGTACATAAACATATTTGTTGTGTGACCTTGTAGCGAAAGATCAAAAACATTTAGTCGTGTCCTTTCATTCAAATACTTAAGTAATTTTATTATTGTTTATAAAAAGACTGTAGTTAATATTCTGAAAGAGAATGTAAGCAATAGTTATTTACAGTTTTTGTATTCGTAAAATATTAAGTACTTGTTATTTCACAGTATTGTATTTTACATTTGATATAAAAAAATATTTCCTACAAAAAAAAACACAAATAAGACTTAGTGACAATTTAGTTTAGTTTAATATTTTGTAAAACTTAGGTTTAATTTTAATTTTAATTACTTTAGTGTTAAAATGAAAAATTTTGGTGAAAATTTTCTCCTCTGGGGAAGGAGATGTAAAGAAACTATATTTCTTTAATTGGTACAGCACTCTTCTGTCGGTAAGCAGTGACCATGTACTTATGTACCCCATAGATGGCGCTGTGAGTATTGGCAGCTAACTCTGTCGGCAAAGTAGATTTTTATTGGTTTTATATATATGTTTGTATATATTTATGTATTAGTTCTTGTTTATTTAGTTATTTTCTCTTGTATATTTTTAAATTGTCATGTTAATTAAAAGAGATTTATATAAATAACTAAATCTCGATAAAACCCCTAGATAAATATGAGAATGCTGCATTATAATATAAATGAGTACCTTTTTTTTTAAAACAAGATGTGGTCATTGATATTGCTAACGAAATTGTTAACAATATCAATGACCACTTTATTTTCTTAGAGTCAAGACTTATATTTTAAACTGAAAATAAATTGTCCATCAATTACTTGGACATTTCGGTTACTCTATGTGGAAAGATATTTTCACTAATAAAATAACAATAAATAACAGAAGTATATGATTGGTATTGTACACCACATGATTAGAAATTAAAATGGAATGTAATTTTAAAGAAACTAATTATAACAATTTTGACAATTTTATTTTATGCAAAAAGATATGTTTTACTTTAAGTTGGCTGTCCAATACGACTAGAATTATTATATAGTAAAAATTAGGTATTTAGAAATTTTTTGAATTTGTTCCCTAGATTAATTATTTTTACTAAAAAATATGGACCATAATTATTTTAGTTGATTTTCTACTTCTGCGACTATTTTAATTTCAAAATATTAATTTATTGTCTGAAATATGAGTTTTATGTTCATTTCTTTTTTTAAATAGTATCATTGTTTTTGATATTAAACGATGCATTCAATTTTCTAAAGTTAGTTTATAATATTAATTTTTGAATATTCTCAGCATTGACCAGACATAATTTTTTCTCAAAATCTAATGTTAATTAGTGGATACAAATTTATGTAGCAAATATATTGTTAATTTCTAGTAGTCCTCGAAATGTCAGAATTAAATTAAATTGTAATTAATCTCAACAATTTAAGTCACCTCTGCCATACATTTCGATTTCAGTAAGTTTATCCACAAAAACCAAATTGGTTTTTAATTAAGTCATTTACCGCATACAAATAATTAATTCACACTGCACCATAAAAGTGAACCAACGAAGAATAAGTATAGAAGTTTTATTCAAAACTCAAGAAATGATGCTTACCATACCTAAGATACCATATTATAATATTATAGACATAAATATAACAACTCACTTTTGCGAGTGGACAAAATATGCTATGCCAAAATTTATTGCCTTACTGTTTTATTCTAGTGTGTAGACTTAACATGTTGTTTTATTTTTTGTATGGAATGTATTCTAGTAACAAAATTACAGTCATCGATCCCATACAGCTAATTTACAATAAACAATGCTAACCATACAATATTTGTAATACCTTCATGTACATTGATGTAATTATTCACCATGATAAGACTTATTTTATTTCACAGTTTAATCTGACATTTTTTTATAATTGTTTCATGTTTGTTATTAATTAAGAGTCTAAAAAAAATTACACCGATCACATGTCTATTATTATGGTCACATATGTAATGCCCTAACCCAGATTTACATTTTGGATATAAATACGATCAAGTATCAAGGAAATAGGACAAAGATTTTTAAAAGATTCATCAATATGGTGAACTGTGTCTTCATTCACATTCCTACAATAAATTATACAATGAATTACCATACAAGAGCCTTAATTAATTATTTTGCCTTTGTCTTGAAGTTAGTTTTTTAGTTCCCATACTGAAGCATGGAACCTTTTAACTTTGTCATGTTTGTTTGCCTATCGGTATGTCCCAACTTCACAGTTTTTGAAATTCCATACCTACGTACAGCTTGATACATCAGATGGAGATCTCAAGTAATATCTGGTAAATTATTAAAAGTAGATTCATGTAGCTCCCATAAATATAAACCGGGATGACACACTTCTGCCGCACCACGGGGAGAGTATGTCGGCCCGATGATTGATATTTCATTAATTAGTTCACTGGAAAAAGCTAAAAAGAAATTTAAAAACTACTGAAATGAAATGTAAAATTTAATCATTGTAAACTAACAAAACATTCAATTTAGAAACTGGCACTAGCAAATTATAAAAATAAATCTAACAAGTGAAAAATAGTTTTAATTTAAGGGGCTAAATGGAAACATGGTTACTTGAGGTATCATCTCCGGGGTTAGAATGTGTATCGCATTGATTTAATGTCGTGCAGTCGGATTGGGAATTCACAGTGTCAAAAATGAATTTACGACAAGCATTCAAAATTAAAATATTTAAAAAAAATCAGATTAAATACATTGATAGTAATTTTTTTGACATAGACATAATGAAAACCAAAAAAATCATATGTAAAAATTATGAGAATTGCATTAATATTTCATAGCTATATATGTATAAGCATGATATGCTTTAACAAATTGTTTGGACAAGGGAGTTTTATGTATTAAATTGTCATACATATTTTTTATCAAAAAACTTTTATGCCCATTAAGTATACTCCGTATCCAATCATCATAAAATTGTATAACAATTCTAAGTCTCGATATTCTAAATACATTATATGACACATAGACAGACATTAACATAATGCTAATCCTAACGTAGAAGAGTATTCTACATGAAATTTTGTTATTGCTTCCTGCACCGAGCAAATATTTGCAAAATAGGATGTGCCAAATATTATCTTTAAAATTTAATATTCTTAAAGTCTATATGGAAATCATTGCTGATTGTTTCACTAGTATTGCAATGAGAATAGGTCTGAAAGTGTACAAGTCTGTAGATAGCAACTATGTAGTTTAGGTAAAATCGATGGTCAATAAATGATTGACAACAATTAAAATGCTTAAGGTCACAGCCATCATTTATGGTACGTAGGTAATGGTACGTAGATAGCAACTAAGTAGATTAGGTAAAATCGATGGTTAATAAATTATTGACCACAATTTAAATGCTTAAGGCCACAGCCATCACTTACCTAAGTTCGTTGCTCTAAAAGACGAAATTAAGTGCAATAAAATCAATATTTATATTTTTAGCTACCATAATTAACTTACGTACGTATGAAATTAAAAGAAAAAATACTTAGCTTTTATTTAATTCCCAATTTCATATATCATTATGGGTAACTGCATCATAAATACTTTTTTTACGCATCAACTAGTCACATGTTGTCTTTCTAATTTTTACTGATATTTTTGACGTTTTTGACTTTTGAATGTTGAAGATATTAGCTACGATTATGTATGACAATGATTTATGACCTGGTTCGTAAACTGAAATGATGTTTTTTCAAAACAAACTTTTAACACTCAGCTGAAAATTTTTTAAATATAAAAGAACTTGCTTTATCAATAATTTTGCTTTACTGTTTACATATCTTAATATGTAGGTGGCCCAGGCTAAACTTAGCAAATTGACAAAATTAAGTTACATTAAATAGTAATAAATTTTATATCTAATGGCAGACATATTGAAACCATTTTTAAACACCTTCCTGCCTGTTACATATATAATACTTTTCTCTTCGTTAAATCCAATTATGTTGTAACATGAGGTATTTACTAAATAGTAGCTTAGAAAAAACTAAAAACCAGAAATATGGAAACTTGAATACACTAACTGAGTGTTACTTTTAAAAATATATTGAGATCAAAATGATAAAAAAGTATTTTTTAGATAAATTACTTTAAAGTGACATTTTCTCTGAAGGAGTCTAACTATAATTTTCAAGTTAAAATAGATTATCTATATTAAAGAACTGGATCAAAACAACAGCATAACTTGTAACGAGGCCTAGAAATTGAAGCAGCAACGAAGCTCGCAGCTTGTGGAAAATTGTGAATTGACCCAGTTTGCCTCTTTCTGTCATATTTTTAATAAGCTTCATATGGCGTCCGACAGTGGGTGCTCAAAAAAGAAAATAATATGTACTTGTAGGTATTGTTAATGAATGTAAAAAACAGGTAATAGATTCTCAATAAGGAAATTACCTTAGGAAGAGAGGAAAGTAAGGAATGTTTACAAGAGGAAAAATAGTAAATATTAATTATAGTTCGTATAGCAATAGTGATCAGCTTTGTCCTGGATCAATAAGAGTATTTGGCATAAATATACATTCATATAATATACACCTATATTGAGGGCCTTTATGCACACGTAAATAAATATAGTAATATATGACATGCTTATATGGTAACATCGTAGTTAATTCTTACTACATACACTTTGATTTCTTCTACTGGAATTTTTACAAATAGTTTTGTTGTGTGTGATTTGTATGAGATTAAGGTACCACATCACACTATAATTTGCATTGCAAAATACTGAAAAAACCCTTCGCACCAGTTCGTTCAATACAGAACACAGCGTGTATTGTCGACGTCTATTCGAAATGTCCAGGAGTTGTCTAATTTTGAACAACAACCGTTTATAGTGCTATATAAGTTTTTTTGGTGTATAATATTTGTAAATAAACGAAATTTTATTACAAATATTGTACACCAAAAAAATTCGTTAATGATTTTTTAAATTTATTATTATGACTCACCAACATGGGCAGATAAGTTAGAGTTTTTATTATGTTGTTTGCATAACCCACTGATTCCTTAAGTCTTTCATTAAGAATTTGAGGTGAAGTAACATGGTGTTTACTATCAATTGATAATGGAATGGAATGGAATGACCTCTGGTTCAGTGAATTTATTTTTTTTCACCAAACAAGTATTGCTTACACAACCTGGCAAACTAAAACACCTCTATACTTCTCACAAAGTTACTTTGACAAGGTTCTAATCGAAGTCGATCGCAGTTTGAAGTACGTCTGAAGTACAGTCTGAAGCAAACACAAAGCGAATCGAAGTACCTCTCTACACTATTCTGTTCACCTAACGTCATTCTATTTCACGAGTAGTGTAGTGCAGGTTTAAGAATTAGTGCCCCACATGTGGCTGCAGATGTAGTGTGGTGCATACCTCACTTAAGCAAGAATTTTAATGAAGTAGGTGTAAACAGAACTTAATCCTGTATTGCATTCAGTGCATTATGTGTCAAAACCTATATGGTGGCCAACTGTGCTAAAATATATACATATCTAGTTTTAATCGTAGGAGTGTGGAACAATTCTTTTCTTTGAATGTTCCAAATGTGTAACCCCAAGCATTGATATTTGACTTTATTTTAGGTCACACTGAAGGAAGTTTTGTTCGAGTGAGATATTGAATAGTTCTTATCCTCATAATTAGGAATCCAAGGACACAATCTCTTACATAAAACGAGGAAATCCTAAGGAAAAAAATGCCAAGGTATGCCTAGAAGCGAAGCGCCGTTGATAGAGGAACAAAATTATATTACCAAGGCCTGTGACATTCTATTATAGTATCAAACAAATTCCATAAGTGGGACTACAAGCTGCTTACACTTTGGGACGATTGAATGTATATGTCGGGTCTTGAAAAAATATTTGGAATAGAATGATAAATTAGACTTAAGATATTCTATTGAGTTATTCAGGGTGAGAAGACACTGGTAGAAACAAAAGAGATTTATTAACAAAGGAGGATTATCCCCAGATAGAGAATACCAACAGTCAGCATATGGCAGGTTCAAAATCGTTAAATTAATTCCTGGGAAATATAAAACCAAAAGGAAAACAAACAAATGGCACTGGAAAAGCTTTGACCTTGTATTGTAAAATCACATTAAAGTAGAATATTGATGAAAGATGAGATATTCAAGCATTTGCTTTCCGGATATCAATACATTAATGCTACAAGATGCCTGAATGCAAATGGAATAACTGCACATGCTGCAACAAATGCTAAGTTGAAATCTACCTGAGTAAAGTGAATTTTATTTAGATTATGCAATTTTGTTTTTTTTTAATAAAAATAAAAAAAATTTAAAATGCAATTTGTTCCTATATAAGACAAAACAATAGTGATAGTTTATAACGTGACGTATACGCCACATGATAAAAAAACATTTAATATTAAAATATTTATCCTAGATTGAAGGATTAATTAAGTTCCCATACAAACAAGGTCGATTTTATGTTTTGTCACTTACTGAGCACTCAATAGATTCTACGAGGTGATAATCTAATAATAGATGTTAACTCAAAAGACATTTAAATAGCAAAGTGTCACTTGTTTCTTGAACACTCAATAAAACACTCGTGTTGGAATTCAGTTGGAACATACACATTTTACGAGAATCATTATGACCATCGAATCAATAGAAGATGCACTTTGGCCGATTTTAGTGTATCAGCAAGTATTTGGCATTTGTAGAAGAAATGTTAACCGAGTTCCAACCAGGTTTACATCACGATATCGAAAGTTATACAGTTTTTTAATAATGGGAATCTTGATTTTACTGCAAGTTGCTGCTGGCACTTTGACTTTTACCAATAGCACTTTGATTTCAACCCATACCTGTATCTTATTTGCATACGGAGTACTTCACATGATTCACTCTCTGTATTTATTGTCGATTGAAATAACTTTTGACAGAATTGTGTTTGAAGGGTTGATCTTGAAAATTCAAGAAATAGATTTTCTTTTCCAGTTAGAACACAGAAGGAATTTTTTGAGACAAGATAAATGTCGAAACCTCACAATTATTGGCCTTCTTATAACCTATCATATTCTTTACGCCTGTATTGATTTTGTGGCTGGAGGTATAAAATTTGGCCTGAGTGCTTGCATTTATTCTGTGTACAATGTTATTGCTGTTATTATTTTTGATCTAGAAATAATACTCTTCTCTTCTATATTAATTAGTGTAACAAAACGTGTGGAAATGTTGAATTTCTTCTTTGAATCTAAAAATAGAGGAAACATATTTACATCTGTTGATGCCATATTTGGGAGTCCACCACATAATCCCAATTCAAACAATAATTTTACATTTATATTGCCGCTCAACCAAAATTCTGTTTACCATTTATCCCAATTTTACATTCGTTTATTAGATCTGTGCCACCATTTAAAGAAAGTGTTTGAATTTCAGGTTTGTATTGAATGTTTTTTATTTTCGTTAAATGCTTTCAAATATGTCAGTACAAATTATTAACATAAACAAACTTTTAACTTCATTTTTCAGCTATTCATGTCACTCACTATCATATTTTCTGGTATTCTCCTTAATACATATTTGTTTTTGGAGAATTTAAAGTATAATGTAAGTATTATTAACACCTATACTAACTTTCGAATTCCAAGATTAAAAAATTGCAAATCCATAAAATTAATAAAATAATACTGTTATAAAAATACAGAGTTTACATTTAAAAACTTGTTTCATAAACTATTAATTCTTCAAATAATAAAGAATATGCCTATGAAGAAATTTATGGTGCATTTTCCGAGTATTTAGAAACAATTTTGTCGCTTTGTTTAATTACTAAATCTTTATGGATGAAAGAAATCCAATATAAATAGGTATAGCAGTATCATGGAGGACTTGCATCCAGCAGTGAGTACACCACTTGTTGGTGAATGGTTTCATAATGTGTCTGGTTGAGACACTTCACCTGTTTTGTTGTTCATATCATCATGGAATATAGTCCATTACATATTTCTTTTCATCCCCACTTTCCTATTTGTTTTAAATTTACAAAATTTTTCTATTGCTACACTTCTAACGTATGAATAACTAGTTGTGCCTTGTGTATCAGTACCACCATACCTGAAATTCTTTGGAAAAAATTGATTAATACAATGAAACCATTGTAATAATCAATTTTATCATATAATTTAATTACATCTGTAATAGCTAAACTAGAGTAATTAGTTTTAGGTGCTTTGTGATTTTTCTAAACATGCTGAATATTTTCCCTAACTGCTGTGTCCCTGGTGATAACATTGTAGAGTTTTGTTGCCTTCGATCATCCCTAGAAATATTGAACTCCATCAGTGAAAGTATAAACAATTAAATTAAATTATTCTCAAATATATGATGAAGTGAATTCACATATCAGAAATTAATTTGCATATCATATTTGCTTCGAATTATGAGAATTGAAAATTGTATTGTAAACATAGAAAGTAAAGCATAAATGCTTGAATAAATGTTTATCAGTAAGCAGCAGAAGACTTGAAAAACGTCTTTCAAAATGTAACTTTTGCCCATAAAGTGATGAATTTACCTTTGACTGAATATAACTTAGATATATAAAATAGTATAAATCTTTTTGTTGCAAATTCATTGATAAAGAAAATATTTCAGAGTGGAGATGTGTCACTTTTCATTATTTCCATATCATGGCCGTTCCACTATGTTACGTTGTTGATAGTTATGTGTCTCGTGTGTGAGAAAATGTACTTGCAGATAAAAAGAACAAAGTCTTGCTTGATACCAATGATAATCGATGACGAATTACGTAAGTGAACAATTTTTATTTACGCATTTACAAATGGCTTTCTTTAATGCCAGTGCTATGCTTATGTAAAATAAATATTTACAGGGTGACTGGTATAATAAATTATACATTAGTTTATAAATATTTCCTCTAATTTAAAATGGAGAATTCACTTATTTTGAGATGGAGATATGCTGCAGATGGAAGCAAACTCATCTTTTCAGAGTTAAATAATTATTCTATCTGATAAGATGCCTTTGAAATTCGCATTGTAACGAGTCACGTATAAAGTGTTACAGGAGTAAAGTTTTGTGTCGAAATAGAAACACACAGTATAATAACCAAGTAAAAACAGACAGATTATAGATAAATCTATCGTCATATATAAACAGATAGATAATCATCAATAATTTATGAATAACTTTTACTCACAGCTATGCAGCGAACGTTAAGTATATAATTTTTTATAATTCTGCAGAATAATTAGGGGCAGAGTCGCACAAAAATGTTTGAAGCTTTTGCTTGAGTATTCATTAAATTCTTTGCACTGTTGAAAGAATAAAACAAGATAATGTTTGTTGCAAAAAATGTGTTTCGAATTTAAAAATATCAATGTTGATTTCACTCTTTTTTACGGAAACTGCATTATATTTATATTAAACAACATTTTAGTAAATGCGTGAGGTTAGATCAATAGTTCATTATTCATAATAGTAGCATTCCAATTTAGTAGTGTTGCCATCTGACGACAGCCTCTGACATTGGAAGGTTTCAACCTCCCAGCACTCCTAGCAATAGAACTAAGAATTCGTGCCTCGTGGGTTGGGTAGTTAATTCATTCCAATGTGAATTCTAATTAGTATACAATTTGATACGGTCATAGGCAAGTTTATAGCATCATTGAATTAAATGAATTGTTCTCTTGTTTTATAGAAGAAAATGGGTTTCCATTTTCTTTCCTCCTCATGTGCTACCTGTAAATCTGTCGTTTAGTTTTATTTACTTTGTTCTTTCTGGTTTGATGCTTTTTTTGACTAAATTCTCCTTCCTCTATCAGATATTGTGACAGATGTCTCAATAATAATGTAAACTCTGCAGACTTTGACTTTCTTGTCTGAAAACGGCTTTCATTGATGTTATTTTTGAAATAGGTTTTGTTGTTAAAAGAATAGCATTTTATAAAATGGCTGACTATGAGTCATTCATAGTGACTACTTTACCACAAATTATTTTCAAATGATGTACATTTTAAATCATTTTATAAGATACTTGATATATGCTTCATGATAGACATACAGACAGCTATTTTACTCACTGCCATAACAATTTAAACAAATAAAGAAAATTAAATTACAAAATTCACTTTCATAAAATACAAATTCCAATTGATTTTTGTGCTATGAAATGTTTTTATTAACTATATAAAATACAGGTTCAGTGAAACGAAAGTGTAAAAATCTGAATATGGAGCTCTCGAAAAAAAATTTTTGTGCAAAAAAATTAACAATTTAGGTTTTATTTACCTCCTATTTGTACAATTTTTGTTTTATACTCCTAATTTATGTATTATTTCAGTATATAAAATGACTACCCATTATCACTCTTTAGTTGTTATCTCTCTTATGTTCAATTAAGTTTACTAACATATTTTTTCAAATTTCGTTTAAACAGTCAACTACCAGGGTACGAAGTGGCCGACAAAGGTGTTTGAAATGTGTGTGATTTTGAATTGATGAAAATTTAGCTTTAAACTGTGTCTTCTTTATTGCTTAAACCTTGTCCTCTACAAAGATAAAATATACGTACAGCTGACTAAATCATTTACTTTACATTCATCTATATTTACGAAATAAAATGATATGTTAAGGATTAGATGTTTATTAATTTTTATCTGTCGAACTGTGCTTCACTCCTCACAGCAGCTATCAGTCACCAGAGTTTAGGGAATCAGGCAATACGTAACGGAAACATAATACTGGTGTACAAAAATATAATTTATTATAACATTTATTTTTGTTTTGAATGCAGGCCATGTATACATACCTATATATTCATAAAGCAGTATTTGAGGATATAAATTTGTTTCTAAATAGGCTGTAACTTCATAAATTTATTTAACCAATTTTAGTACGACTTTTGTGAAAGTGACATAAGGTTGATATTGTCACAACTACTGTTATTGATTCTGGAGAAAATTGACTACCATTGCTAGTTTGTAATGAATGTATACCAGTTTCCCTATTATTCAACAAATGTACTGCAATAGTCAAGTGACTCTGTCATCAGTTTCTGAGATTCATTAAAAATATCTTACTACAAGCTTATATTATTTACTTTTTCCAGCTTCCATTGTGCGACATCACGTGAAACTTATTAAAAACTTGATAGATAAATGTGAACTTGGTCAGTTCAAAATTTTCCAGTCGTTCAACCTGCGAGCTTCTTTCCTGCTTCACTTTCTAGGATTGATCACGAGTTACTCTGTTGTTCTAATTCAGTTTATTAATGTTGGTGATCTGTTTTAACTTAAAAATTGTCATGTAGTTCCTTGTCAATTTTACACATTTTTATGTTTGACCAATTATTATATAATGCTATCTACTGGTTTCTTAATAGTATATACTTACTTTATATGTTATATGCATATTTTTGTTTTTTCTCATTCACACATTTAACTTATATAAATTATATATATTAATATTAAAAAATTATACTAAATCACCTGCTATGCATGAGTTATGTGAAATTATATAATATAAATACAGCTTTTTCTTTGCAGAATGTATTATTGAACAGAAGTTGATTGATATGAAATTAAAGGCATGTTAAAACTTAATGCCTGTTTAAACAGTTTCATTTGTATATTTACAAGCCAACATTTTTTGAATCTTATCAAATAATATTTGTTTCATTTTGTTGCATAAAATCTATTTCCCTACGCTTTTACTTGAACTTATAGAAAAAAATCCAATTGACATTTTCTGCAACGGCATATACTCATATATATATATATAAAACTAAAAAACTAAGCGTAACTAATTAAATGCTTTTTTATGTGTAAATTAACTAAGTGTGTGTAAACTGATATGGATTTGTAACAAATGGATCTGTGTGTGTGTAAACTGATATGGATTTGTAACAAGCGTAACTACCTATTTTAGTTATTAAGATTAGTTGAATTGTATTAATTGAAGTTGTATAATAAATCCTCAAAGTTATAAAAAGTAATATCACATGCATTTAACTTACTGACACTCATCAAACATATCGGTTTATATAAATTATTCACAGCATTATTTCATAAGTGACATTTGCTATGTGCATTAACATTGATGGTTTGCATTACTTTCTAAATATGTGTATCAAGTAGTAAATTGTATAAACATTTAAACGTAGGTTTATTTCATTATTCGGAACATAACTGATCAAATAATATTTAAATTTCACCTGCAACAAATGCACGGTGGATTAATTACATACATTATTACTCAAGACCCCTCATTAAAAGACAAATATAAAAATAGGTTTGCTTTGAATTCAGAAACAGACAAGGTAAGTCATTATAATAAGGTTTCAAGAATATCCCAAAGCACAAAAATACACTGTGTGTTGAGAATCTATCTAAATGCAGATACCTTATCTTCAAAACTTCTTAAAAGAAATTGTTGGTAACAGTAACAAACCCCCTAACATCATAATGAATTAAACGTATGACATAGCAAAAAATCGCTTACTGTGATACTAAGCCATCCATGCTAGTAATTAAAACCCTTTTTTTCACAGCACGGAAAGCTAAAGTGGATATTTGTTGCCTAATTGTTACTTAATTTTGCATTCCTAGTACATTAGCCCAATTCTGTAAATAAATGGTAGAACTTTTAATAAATTTTATGTAAATTATACAACTTTAATCAGGTCTGTACTTAAATAAACTATAAAAAGTGTTAATTTTCTGCAGAATTATAAATGAAAAATTACCATTTAAACAAAGGAAATTTCAAAGTATTTATTATCGCTGGTCCGTAATAACATTTTACAACATACGTCTTAATATATACACACATGTGACACTTTGCATTTCATTTCCCGTCCAACTGCAAAACTTTGTAGCCTGGAAAATAAATTTTGATTTCTTAAACACAAATAGAAAGCAAAAAAATAAAACCAATAATATAAATAAGCTATTCAGAAAATAGACACGGCTTCTCCTCCAATACCTGCCTTTGTGGGATCCACTCATTTCCGAACAGTACATTCTGTTAATCACTTAAAGTTTTGAACTCAAAGTTAAAGTATTTTTACAAGATCAAATGCATATGACGAAGATGAGCCGCACTATAGCGACAATGAATCACATAACTGAACCTAACATTGCACATTCATAGACGCATCATCATGTTAGAATATTCATTGTTTCCATAATTTGCATATATTATGAAAGATGAAAAGACAAAAAACATATACAACGACAGATAAACAATAAAAATGCTACTAATAGTGTAATAAATAGATAGGAAGTGCAACAATAATGTGACATCTAAACCTAATCTGATAATTACTAAAGAATTATAAATTATACCTGAAATAATATAGATGCAAAAGAAACAGAAGGAATGTAATCTGTGTGTACGTCAATATGTGACAATAATTTACGATTATTATACATATAAGACCAATTTGAAGGTAATAGTTCAATGGTAATTTTATGGAATACCTCCTGCTTCCTTTCTGGGATTTTTCTGATGTTACTCTTTCTGGGTATTATGATGTTTGCGCTGGTGCAAGTTTGTTCGTATGAGAATATTGAATGGCATCAGGATAATGATAAGAAGACAATAAAATTGGTCATTAAATTCAACTATGGTTTCCACTACGGTTTGCACCTGTTAAAACTAAATGTTAGATTATCAGTATTGCTTATCTCGGAAACCACATCCTCACCATTGGAAACGACATCCTATATATCTGACTTATGCTCTTATTATATATGAGAGGTATGGACTTAGACTCAACAATGCTATATTTGGCATTGGTTTCTCGTATAGCCAAACTTTCTTCCTGTTGGCTAAAGTGTAGGTGCTTGAGGATGTCCGTCTATTTAATTTCGATCCCAATGATATTAAGACACAAAAATATATGCAACTTATTATAACAGTTGGCGCCAGGTGCCAGCGTACTTTACGCAAATTGATTTGAAAGCGAATGGTGTTGTGCAAAAAGTGTAATCTACCTTAAAGGCCTTTTTATAAACTACAAGTCGCTGATTCAAACAATTAATTAATGCTGTTTTTATAAAACATGGTCGTTTTTACTGCAATTTTTTTATTTTTGTGTTTGTCTTTGTTCTAGATATATTTTTACTAATAAATGGAAATAATTAAAAACACTTATTGCATGTGAGTTCAGAGAAGTTGCATCAGATAAGAAGTAACCAATTATAATTGTGTGTCACATCTATTTATGAAACGTGTAATTGTATATTTTCCACTTAATCACACTCGAGCCTCTGGTGCAAAACTATTATTAATTATTATGCATTTCTAATCCACCTTTTATCATTTTAATTGACATTGTGCAATTAAGCGACTTGAGTTACCTTGCTTTCTTTTTGCTAAATGTTTTAACATGCAAACTTTGCTGGTACAAAAATTACAATTACTCAAAAACTATATTTTTGTTGCAAAAAATATATTTGTTATGCAGACAAAAGCAGTTAATAAAACTGAGTTATTTATTTTTTTTCTGAATTACAATTTGGTTTTCCTTCGGGCATTAATAATAGATTTTTCTCAATACGATTAACATCAATAAAAACCTCAAAATGTGAGGAAATGTAATTTTTCCTCCATCATATTTTTCTTGAATTTATTAGCAGAATATTAATATTTAACATAAATTACAACATTTTAACAGCATGCAAGAGCTCTCTATTTTTATCTTAATAATATATGACTAATGACAGAGAAAAGAAACCCAGAAAATAAGTTTATTAAATTAAGAAATAAAAAGCAAATAAGAACCAAAAAAATAAAAAATTTATATTTAGCTGCATCTTGAGAGACATCAAAATTTGCATAATTTTATACAGATTACGAAAAAGATACTTTGAAGTTTTGTCAATTTTACATTTTTACAGACCTAAACCACATGCCTAAAATAATACAAAAATCTAGTTTAAAAGTATTTTATTATTAAAATTAATGAAATAAAGCACAAGAAAAGAAAATAGAGCTTACAATCAATGAAAAAAACTTAATTTAAACTTCTTTTTGTGTCAAAATTGAAACCCAGTTTTAATAAAGCCATCTTTAGAAGTAGATTCAATTACACTTTGTGAGGCCTCTGTTACCAGTTTAAAATATCTTCCTACAGATTGTGTGTGACAAGGCAAGTAAACAATTTACAAGCTCTTATCTTGAGTCATGATTTGAACGGCCTCACTAGAAACATGTCGAAGAACTGGCAGTGCTGCAACCTGACACTTATGCCACACTATTATTTCGATGTAACCTCTAGCAGAGAAATTAATTTTGGTGGTTTAAATATCCTGCGTTTAGTGATACTTTCAGCTTTTTTAGCTTTTATTATTTCATTGTGAAAACATGAAAGGACATACCTCCCATAATTCAAAACTTCAAATAACCACAAAATTCCATTGTTACTTACGTCAATGTAGCCAATATGCAGAATGTATAGGTTTGCTAAAATGAGATCAGATCGTGTCTGCTCAGTATATGCGTATGCATTGGGAAAAATATTTCCTTAGTGTTACTTCGCAAAAGATATGAGAGCTGGCCAAGGTAGTTATAAAGTTACTAAACCCTTCTAAGAGTAAACTAAAACCTTCTACATGGGATTTATCAGATTGTTTCAAGCCTCAATATTATCACTTTAATTTTATAGTAAACAAAAAGTATGAAGATAACACAGATTGCTACGGTACTCCAACATACGCTATGAACTAGCACAAGCTTAAAACAATGCTGCAATGTTGCAATTATGACAATATTAAAATCTGGCGGGAGTGTACAAACAAATATAATGGAAGCCGATTTCAAAACACTTATTGAAATCATTGAGTCAAAATAGAAATACGATGTTTCAAGTTAAGCATTCAGTGACTTATGAACTTATTTACAAAATTCCTCTGTTTGAGCGAACGGACGGATATTTATAAGCTGTGGAATCACTAACACATATATAATGCTTATTGTGTGCAAATAATTTATAGTATGTTCACATTATCTTGATTATGGTTAAAGTGAAAATATGTATTCATTATTTGTTTGGTTACCAGTTTTATTTATGTTGTATTATTAAAATAAAGTCGATAAAACAATAACAAATATTAATATTATTACTGTATAAATTATCATTTAAGCCATTGACCAGGCCAGCTAACTGTAATGGCTGTGATAAAACATGATAAATATGAGTATCAATGATAAATCGGACATTTTGTTGCAATCCTCACAAAGTCCATTTATTTTAGACTCCTATGTCCATTTAACGAATTGTGGCAAACTATCTTATAAACAGACATTGTAGGGGCAACAAATAAGACTTTTGTTGCTTTCATTTAAGGTTATTGCCTTAAAGTCACTTCTTAACTATATTTAAAGTAATATTGCATCACATATAGAGTATTAGAAAATATCTTTGTACTTCAGTAATTAGCGTTGAATAATAAAACTTACAATAATATATAATTATATGCCTTTGGATATGTCCTAATCTTTTTTATATCTGCAATTGAAAAGATAACAAATTTTTGAACTTAATAATCTCAAAATAAAACGGTGTAACTAATGATTTCTTTTCTAACTTCCTTCATCCCGTTTACAAAATATTATTAACTTAATTGTAAGTTTAATGCACATAAAGCCACCTATTATAAAAATAATGACAGGAAAGTTTTTTATTTTCAAAAAGCATACTAGCGAATTACCGTTCTTGGATGATAGTAAATCTTATTAACTCCTTGAGTGTACCAGTGGCTTTCAGGAACTTCAGCGTTCACACCATATCGATAAATAATGAATAACTCCAACATCTTCATTACAACAACAAAGAAGAAATGAAGTTACAACATACTCAAATAATTTATGCCATATTTATGTAGTTATGAGTATAAAAAATAATTGCAAAAAGAAGAAATTCCCTGTTTCTGTAAAAACAAATATTAATTGAGGAAAAGTTGGTATAAATTGTAATTTTTGTAACTACTGTAGTATATACTATAATTAAACAAGAAGGTGAAAAAAGTAATTATCCTAATAAAAATTTATCTTCTAAGGAAAGTTTCAAACCAAGATAAAATCACACAATTTTCAAAAAATCATAGCAGCAAAAATTACTCTATACTACTGACAGCGGTATTGCTGAGAAAACCTTTTTTTATTACATTAGAATATATAAATATAGATCTGCTTTTCCTCTATAGCCGCTCTTAAATTTTTGAAGACTTCAACACTTCTACATAAAAAAACAATTTGAGAAGTAGCCATACATCCTTCCAATTTAATTGTAAATATTCCAATTTTTTCCGTGAAATTACTTCAACAGGATAAAATGATCTAATTGGTGTATTATTCAAATTCTTCACGCATTTAATTTCAATCAAATAAGCTGATCATCTTTTTTTGATGGTACAATCTGTATTTATTGGATTAATGATCTTTTATCTAAATTACTTTGATGAAATGATTAAAAGGCTATGCACCATTGAAGCAAATAAAAATAAGGGGAAAAGTTGCTCTCTGGTTTTACGGTTCATTAAATTCTTTACGGGGAAACAAAATCAAATTCATATTTCATTTATTCATCAAACTGAGAATCGTGCGGAATAATTAGAAGCAAGAAGCAAAGTGACAAAAATGAGCAGCAATGCTGGAAATTATTTTATGTATTTAAAATAATTATCAACAACGTATTGTCTAACTTCTGGAAGATTCCAGGTAGCCTAAGGATTAGTAAATAAAGTTATATAGATACCAATAATTCAATTACAATACTATCATTAATCATAATATTGAAACGAGGTCAGTAACATTCAACTCAATGCTTCATTGTTAAAATGGTAGGGCTTTTACCATTTATGATATCTGTATATCCAAAGCAAGTAACATCATTTTCAAGAGTAAGTATAAATTTACGTACAGTAACAGTTTATTTAAAGAAATCATAGTAACCCTACCAAATTGACATATTCCATACTTATAGTACAACATTCACTCTTCAAATGGAAAATGGCATATACCATTTCATTATCAGAAACGAGCTCCCTCGGTCAGATCAAAGACTTTCAACCTCTACATATACTCCCTTTCTTCCTTTTTGCCTTCAAATGAATAGTATCTGTTTGGTCTCTGGCAATGTGGATTTAAATTATGACTCTACGGCTGGAGAGGCAATAGTTAATAGAAATTTTACAAAATTATTTAAAATTAATAGCTGTGCAATCCCCAAATAAAAATCTTTCCAATTAGTTTGAGAACAATTTCATTCAAATATACCTGTTGCAGAAATACAGACTTTGAATTGCGAGGTGATTTCACAACATCTTCATTGATTATGGTCCCCAGAAACAAAACCCAAGGTTACCCTTTAAATTTACACATATTTTTATTTTTACTTATTTATTTCACATGAAAAAAACTGATATAAATCATAATGAATTAACCATAGCAAGTTTTATTCTAGGCAGATACGCATCCTAACATTGCCAACAGAATCGGACATTTTGTTGCAATCATCACAAAGTCTGCATTAGTACCAGTTGTGGGGAGGTAAAGGAGTGCAGAGCACTAAGTTAATCTCCCAGGCACGTAGAATATAGTAGGTCTACAAATGTATTGGTCATGACAAACATTTCATAGCAATGCAACTCCCAGTTTAATATGCGTTGTGACAAACACATATATAGCAAATTTACTTTAGCATAGGAATTTCAGGCATTTTGACTGAGTATTGCAATAAACCAAAAAAAATAATTCCATTATTATAATATTTCTCTGAGAAATGGTCTATGATATATTATATTGTTAATTAATATATATTTTCCTCATGCTGTGTATTTACATAATAAACTTAATTTTATGTTTTTTCACAATTAAATGAAACTACGTGATGTAGTATTATTTCTACTTTCTTTAATTTCTTTACCACAACCTAGGTTTCGTTGGGATCATGTCATCTTCAGGTGGGATATTATCAAAGATTCACGTAGTTTCATTTAATTGCGAATAATAAATTTCTACAAAATGAACGCCAAATATATTCAATATTTAGGTTTTTTCAAAAATTCATTCTTCTAAAACTTTTTCTCATCATATTGGGTACTGGCACGAGCATATCGTCTCAGTCTCTAAGTTTGTCTTTGTACACTGAAAAAAATATAATGGAATGGCTTTATGACATATTTAACGTTGTTAATTTTATAGTTGCTCTAACAATTGATATATTTTGGCAAAAAAAATTATTTGCTATTTGTTTACAGCGATTTGATGATGTTTTTGTTCATTGCAGTATTTTGTTTAGGACAAAATGCTTTAAAAAATTTAAAATTATGACTCTATTGGGCACATTAATTATATTTGCAAGCCATTTAACATTTTTAATTTTTAATAATCTAGGAAATCACAGTTTCTTCACGATAATCTTATGTTTTGCTGAATTTACTAACAGACTGGATCTGTTTCTAATGTGTCTACTTACAACTGCAATTATTAAAATTTTAAAAATGATGAACAATTACTTGGGACAAATGGACCAACAGATATTTCATAATAAAACCAACCATTCAGTGTTACCAAGAGTGGCAGTCCACGGTGGAAATGAGAATAACTATATTGATGTTTCAAGGGACCCTATGTACATATCGATTTTGCCAAGCATATTAAATATAGTAAATGAAATATGCAGTACACTCAATAAAATGTTTAAATTACAGGTGAGCTCTAAAACAATAAAATGAATTAAGTATATAGAAATTGTTTCCTATATAGTTAATTAATTTCTACTCCAGGTACTTCAATTTGTAGTTTCTACATTTCTTGCATCAGTTGGCTGCATTCAATTGGTGCTGAACTTGTATCTGCATGATGTAAGTAATAGAGGTATTACAGAAATTGTTTTAATTTTGATTCTGTTTATAACAGTAATTAATTTTGTCCATCTTTGACATACTTTCTCCGTACAATTGTATATTTAATTAAGTATTGATATTTATTAAAAACACAACAAAGCAAAATGTTGTATATGTACAAAATATTGCTACTAATAAAACATTTCAGCAAACATGGTCTCTAGAAATGATTTGCTTCACTCTATGGGTAGTAAGTTCCGTTGCTGTCTTATCAGTTGTCTGCACCGTCAGTGAGATGTTGGTTGTAGCATTTCATGAATTGAAAATAATCATCACAAAACTAAGACTTTCACCCCAAATGTGTAAGTATTTACTTCCGTACCTTCAAGATCTTAAATACATACAAATAGCATCATTTGTATGCATGTGGTGTTATTTAGGTTGGAATCGGCAAATTATTCATATCAAAACTAATTTTCTCACGAATTTAGTAATTTTATCTAACATGTGAAATGTGAAAATGTGCAACGATTTATTGTCTGGTATTCAATTCAAAACAACTGAATTATTTGAGCTGATGTTTTGCCAAATATTTATCTTTCACATTTCGATATCAGCCAATCTTATGAAGCCTGCAACTTGTGATTGTGAATTTACCTAAGAATATAAAAAAAATTATTTTTTTTTATATTTATTCCAATAATGGTACGATATGACTATATAAGACGTTGTTCACATGCTAAGTGCCTAATATGATTTTATGTGATTTAGAATAATCAGCTTCCTCCAATCTATGACTAGATATTTAGACAATCTAACTGCATAAATCTATTTACAATCAACCAGGTTTGGTGCAGGTACAGCTAAACTTATTCCAATCAGCACTGAAATAATATTTATAAATTTTTATCACCCAATCATTAAACGATTAAATCCTTGTGATATTACCATCTGTTCAAACATAAATGAAAAACTGGATATCTACTTTCTGTGAACCAAATATTGATTTCAATGGAAACAAAAGAAGAAAAATATGTATTGCAATAAACACATTGTATTATACGTTAGACTTTCTCCCTGTGGCTTTGGTCACATTTATTTTTTTATTTCAGTGGTGGAGTTTTTCTCTCGTATTAACGTCTTCATCTCAAAACTTCCCTTCATCAGAATGAAAATAACCTTATATCAGCTTGAATAAAGTTTCAACTCAAAAGTATCTTTGACCAGAATAAAACTATTCTACACCTTAGCCGGAACTTTAGTATGGATTGCTGTAATAACTATTTGTGTTTATCAGTACTAAAACTTGCGTACTTGCATCCCAGTAATTAAATTTCAAATTCCACAAGGGATTCAAAGTTCTTTAAGAAAATTTTAATCCATATTTAATCATTGTCTCAGTAAAAATTTATTTCAAACTGGTTTGGAAGTTTTAGAAGACAGACAAATTGATTCTAGGTTTGATTCTTTGAGGAAGCCAATGTATGTTTCATACAACCTAATGTTAATGCTGGTATTTTACGTGTACCGCCAAGCAAAACATTAAGGTTGTTTTCTTCTGAGCACTGATGCAAGTATTTAACATTTATTTCTTTTAATGTTTGTGTACTTTATGGCAATTAATTTATTACATATTTAATCCTCAATTAATTTTTCCATAAATTATGACACTAAAATAGAAATATCCACATAATCTAAATAATAATCATAAATGCATCAGCACAGTGCTGGCGGCGCACAGTATCAATGTATACATATATATTTTTTCAAAAATTCCATTTTAATTTTAAATAAGTGTTTTTGACATATACATATATGTAACCATTTGTTATCAGTATCCAGGCATTAATACTTATTTAACTGATATATGAGACTTGTATTACTTGTTTCTTCTTAGATTTGAGTTCTTTACAAACTTTCTACCTGACACTCAATGATTTTTTATTTGTTAGTTAATAAAATAAAATTAAAATAATGAAATTACACATATATTTTTGAATAAAATATAATTTTCATATGATAGAGGAAGAAATAATTTAAATACGTCTATTTATTTATATACAATTTAGTAAATATCATTTGTCATTGCATTAGAAAGATCACTCTTTAATATTATTCTAGGAAATTCATTAAACTAGTTGTACTGGATACTAAAGTTAATTAGTGAAAATATCGTTGCGATTTTAATTAGTGAAAATATTATTGCGATTTTGGATACTAAAGTTAATTAGTTTTTTGCGATTTTAGGAATTGTTAAAAGAGGAATTGTGAAAAATAACATTATAAACAACAATTAACATTTTATATTTTTTAAAAAATTAATCAACAATCACACATCCGTAATCTGCTCAGATGTTCAAACAAAATGTAAGCGTATATTTTCCATATATTTATTTCCTTTGCCAAATGTGGAAACAACTGCATGAAAAAAACATTGGCTTTAGAGAATCTAAATGCTAATTTCAAAAGAAACAATTAATACTACATATCTTTTAAGTATATCTGCACTAGTTTAGCAACTTTTGAAAGATACATGGCTAAATTAGAAGAAAATAGTTTGATTTCAATTGCAGTCTTATGCATGTAGCTCCGCTGCTCAAATTGAAAGAGTAACAGTGAAGTTTTGAGTGACATTGGTCAAATGATAACTCTAATTTTTCATACTTATGTATATCCAGGTGTATCAAAGAACATGTCTATTATTCATACAGACGATAGTTTAGTAAGTTTGACTGCATCAAACTTAATCTGAGTAAATAATTTGAGGAGCCACATGAAAATTTTTTTCCTTATCAAAAATTTCAATGTATAATTAAAGTGTTTCGTTTACAATATGCATTTGAAAGGATTCAGTATGCTTTTTTGTTTGCAACAAAAAAGCATTTTGAATTTGCACATTATATATATATATATATACACATATATATATATGTATATATATATATATATATATATATATATATATATATATATATATATGTATATATATATATATATATATATATATATATATACCTATATATATATATATATATATATATATATATATATATATACAGGTCTAGTGAAAACCTGTATGCATAAATATCCAACTCAATGTTTTAAATTTGTTTAATGATTATTTAAGGTCCTTCACTTGATTCTGAATTGGCAAAGCTTGAAGATATCATACATCAAGGCAACAGTGGGACTTTTGCAGTGTATCAGCTGTTTGATCTTAGAAGATCGTTGCTACCTAATTTTGTTAACCTTGCTGTTACATATATTATTGTAATTGTTCAGTTAATGGGTTTGCATTCAAGGGAATAATTTGAATTTTCATAATTATTTATGGCTTTATATTAATATAACTTTATTTCACTTCATCATATTCTTTTGTCAAAACTGAGTTTCATGTATTCATTGAATTTATTAATAATAGATGTGTATTAAATTATTTATAATTTTTATTATATATTTATTGATATTTAAAAATATTTTGATACAATATTATATTCTTCAATATTGTATTACGTGACTAGAGTTTGAGCTCAAGTTTATAGAGGTGTGTCAGTATATTAAGCGTCAGTGCTGCATTCCATTATTTATATTTAAGGTTATTTTCTAAATTATTCCTTATCACAATATTTATTTTGCATACTGTAAACATAAAATAATTTTTAAATCGTAATTCTTTTTTGGCTTAGCTATGGGAGATAACAAAAAGCAAAAATTTATTAAAATTTTTTTAAGTATTATTATTATGTTTATATACACATTTAGCAAATATTAAGAAATGAGTTTTGGCTCTCACTTTGTATTTATATTATTATTCAGTAAAATAAAAGAAGAGTGTTTATGACATCCGCAAATTTGTTATATTTTTACAATTTTCTGAAATTTATATTCATGTAATTGTTCTCAACAAATTTCTAAACCAATTGCATTTTAAGGGTGTCAAAGATGAAATAGAAAAATACATCAGCAACAAAATTTGTAAATAAGGAATGTTTCCACTTTCGTCGGACACAGAAATTTAAAAGCACACAAGGAAAAAACTGTATGAAATAGCATAAAAAATTACATTCAATATGAATGAAATTTTTATAAAAATTGTATCTAACACATGCATCTAACAACATGTTTTATAAGCAAATCTGACTCTTTAATCATGTGAGCTGCTTCAGTAAATGAATCGCATCTTTAATGTCAATAGTGCGTATTTAATGAATTTTATACAGAGATTGTGAATTGAATACTGCGTTTGTGTGAGTAAAAAATATAGAAATGACAATGTACGTAAACTAATTTTATCCATTAGTCTTATTATATTGAAGTTTTCATTGTTTAATTATTAAATACATTTACAATCAAAATTGTCCTTTAAAGAACTAACAAATATGTCAGCTTGTATTATTTTACTTGTTAATTAGTATCATTATGTACATATATTATTGAAAAATTATACAGATTGTGTAAAGTATAAATTGAAATAGCGAATTAGAAAGATTTCCTAAACAATTTTATTTTTAATTTGATATAAGATATTTAAAGACATTTTACTATGATATCCCCAAAAATATGCACCTTTCTATGTTCTAACGTGTTGAATTAAATATTTTAAAAACACTGCATTACCAGAAGTTTATCCAAAGTTTATTGGAAAGCCACAGCAACCATTTCAAATCTCATTGTTCTTTTAAAAACTAACATCATTTCATATCTGTTTGATGTATGATAATATATACATATTTATATGATGTCATTGGTATATGGTTAAAAAGAAATAAGATTCTTGCAAAAAAGGTTACGTAGTCCTCGTATTGCAAGTGTTACTCATGCTTAATTATTTTACTTACCATTGTGTAGTCAAATAACAAAGTAAATGTGTAACCTCATTATAAATTTAGGAGTATATACAATAAAAATTTAGAATAATAACATTACAAATAAAAAATCAATATTAATTATTAATAAATTTTTCCAAAAATCAACAATTGCTCATCAAACTAAACGTAGTTTGTTTATGTGTACCGTGATTTAAAGGAATAAATGTATTTGACATAAATTATTTTTAATTATCAGCTTTTGGAACAGGGAAACAAATAAAACATTGACTTTAGAGACTCTAACGCTAGTTTAAACAGCGACTTGTTAACTACAAATTTTTTAAGCATGTCTGCAGTGGCATGCTGGCTAAGCAGCATTGTATGTTAAACAACAAAATTCAAAGAAAATAGTCTGACTTGATTTGCAATCTTATGCATGTAACTCCACTGTACAAATTTCAATAGAATGTTGTGTACCAGTAAAGGTACACTGACAAATGGCACTTAAAATTTATCATGCTTATATAAATAAATATTTATATATAAACATAATTTAAAAATGTATATATTAAAGTTCAAAATTTATGATGTTTTGTCTGTACACATTCAAATGTATTATTGGACTCAATATACTGCTCCACTTTCTTAATGAATGACATATTCTTATTATTGAATGTTCAGTCGACAGTAAATTGGCAAAATTTGAATGAATTACACATTGAAGCAACAGTGGAACTTTCAAACAAATTATTTCTCGTGAGAACCGATGTATTTTCAGTATTTATTAAAAAAATAAATGCAAAAAGCAAAGCCAGTACCAAAACTTTTTTTTTTGACTTTCCCTATGAAGGTTATTTCATTCTTTCTTTATAATAAATTTACATTTATTTCTTCGTTTTTTTATACAGGTGGACAATAATTACATCAATGATTTTTAGGTTACATCTTATTTCGCTTCCAAATTTTGATTAGGTATTTTTACTCTTTAAAAATACAATAGTAAACATTATCAGTTATAAAAATTACTGAATCTGCATAAATTAGATATTCCAATGCGGTGTAATAGCTGACTGATGTAATATCAAAAGTGGTGTAATAGTTGGCTGGCACGTGAAATGGGTTATCTAATGAGTTAATGAATTAATACCGTAATGCAGATAACATTGATGTTAATAATATTTAATACTATATATGTTGTGATTCTTGGGAGATGGACAGGGCTAGAGGATTACTTGTAGGCAAGTATTTCATGAAACAATTAATATGAAGTATCCATGAAACAAATAAGAATGTTACAGCGAATAGGATTTGTTTATTTATGGCTATTGATTTTCAGAAATTACAATTATTTCTTAAATTACAAATACCAGTTTAAAGAAAGAATTCTCAATGGATAAATTTAATGTACAATCTAGATAATCAAACACAATAAACGTAAATAAAACTGTACTATTTTGTAATATATGTGAAGCAATAAACCTAACGCTATCTGTCCCCTCCCACCCACCTAATTACATGTTGTCCATAAACAAGTTAAATATTATCAAATAACCTTGCCACTTAATGGATATTAGCACCTGACAACAGACTTCAGACGTAGATATAAATTGATTACTATTACAAAGTGAACACGGTAAATAAAGCCCTTTTAGCTATTATGTGTAAGGTCATTTCGATTAATTTTCCACATATGTTGAGGAAACTGATAAATTATCTTTATGACAAGTAGTTTGTAATGCTATGAAAATTAGAATTGGCTCTTACACATTACGAGGTTGATCTTTTTTTTCTAAAGTGGTTACTAAGTCCTCAAGAGATATTTTTATCAAGACAACCTTTTTAATAATTATAATAAAACTAGTGAAAATTTATTACCACTCCATATGTTACGATAAAATATGTTCATTCATGAAACACTCAAGGCAAATTTGTTTTTACTTAAGCGACATCCAAAAGTGTATTTTGATAGAGCACTTCCTATTTCAATATAGAAATTATTCCGTAAATTATCAATATGTACTTTATATTAGTATTTTTAGAAACATATATTACGTATGAGCAATATTAGGCCATTTGAATGTAAGATTGATTGTAAGATCGAAGCAGTAAAAATATGTTATTGAAATTACTTGTTAGTCATTTTCTTAATTGTTTTTGGGACCTACCTAAGAAATGGAAAAATAATATAGGCTTATCAAGAACAAATGGATTTTAAAAAGAGACATTTTCAAAACCAAAGCTTGTAGGTCATTTCCTACTATGCAACCTGATTTACAACAATTTTGTTACAAAAGTTATATAATTACAATAAAAACTAATTTTACAACAACATACAGTAATGTTGTTATTTACGGGAGTCACTAATGTAATTTTGCTCTCACCTGCATTAAATATAACAAAATAATGTAACGCTTATACAAATACTTCTTGGGATACTTAAATATTTGTTCATTGGAATTGTTGTGTCTATCTTACATATTCATAATTGTGAATAACTACTGTTCAACTAATTGACAACTATTGGATGAACTGATAATCTTTTTGTTAGGACCTCATACATGAATAAAACATAACTTGATTTTAACTCTTAGAAAATGCACCACAGATAGACCTGTAGTTTATAACTATTTTTAAAATATCTTATACTGTATATGTTTGTGAAGTTATGTATGTGTAAATGGAAAAATACAATTTGTGTAACACAGAGAGTACTATGATAATATATAAAGAAATAGACATTTTTCTTGTCATTTTGTTTCCATACAATCAATTTTCTATGGCCTTGTTCATATTTTTCAATGTCATTAAGATATAAAATTCTTAAACGTTTCTTTTGTAAATTTCTATGAGTTTTATTTTTTAAATGAATTTATTATAATTAGTTTTATACCTATCATCATTAAGGAAATATTGTTAAAAAATATTTTTAAGATTTTATACAAAGCAACTGGTTGCAAAGTTTAATGATATTGGTCTAAAACTGCAGAAATGTACGGCTGGACAAATGGACATGATGAAATTATGAGGATTCCAAATCCCATTCTGTGAAACCTTACAAATCAACATCGAGGTCACATACTGATTTGTAGCAAAGCTTTTTGCCAAAGTTCAGTCATCTAGCTGTATTTGACTTTGTCTAAAAAGATTAACTTAAATACAGGAATATGTGTGTATTTCCTATATAAACTGAGTATATTTAAAGTGTGTTCCTGTAAAATTATTAAATGTTTTTTTGTTGGAATCACAAATTTGACAGCCATTTTTTTAGAAACAGCTGAGAATAGTCATACAGTTGCCTAACATTATCTATTCAGTTTGATGCACGGAATCTCCTTTATACAAACACTTTCATTATAACATGCACATTGTAATGTTTATTTAAGTGACTGTTAACATTGACAAATTAGGAAAATATGAAATGGAGGGATTAGTATCCCTTATTTATTTAACTAATGGTTCAATCTCTAGTTATCACATATTTTATTTGCCAAATTACATTTTAAGGTCATTTGAGGAATAAAATAAGTGAGAAGGGGAAACAAACTTTGGTTATTCATTGGCACAAATTAAACTTAACAAAATGATAAAGGGAGTTTGACTTAAAGTAATTATCACAATCCTGTCATGTCACAACAAAATTACAATTTTTAATTTTGCTGTTTAATTTTCAAACACGCCTATGCTTTTACCTTACGCTTATACCTTATGCTTATACCTTAATAGTCACAAATATACAACTGAGTAGGTTATCACAACTGAAAGGGTTAAGCATTTTTTAAATTTCATAATTATTTTCTTTCTATTGATATATTGGCTTAAAAATACATTCTCTGAGTGGCTTGGTTTGGGCTCGATACTTAAAAAATTAGTGCATTAACATTGTAAAATTATTAACAAAGATTGGAAACTTTTCTGTAACATTCATTTTAACTTTAGTAATTATAGAACACCACATAACATTGTTGGAAATAAAAATTGATTTTAAAATTTTTATTTCAAATTTAGGTGTACAGGCAAATAACCTTGAAATGGTGTTGATGTATAAACTGAGAAAAACTCTCACTCAGGTTTTAAAGTATATTAATGCCCATTTAAAATTATTAAACAACAGTTATAATTAAATAACACATTAATTTTTGATTTGCCAATTGAAAATTTATTTTAAAAAATACTTGTTTCATTCTCGCACATGATTCGAATTATATATCCATTCTACCAAATACTTCTAATATAACTTGTTTCAAATCTGTGTAGCAAACTGAATAAAATATTTAACTTTCAGGTAATTAATGGTACTTTAAAAATTTCTCGTGGAAATTTTAAATATATTCTTAAAATTAAAAAATAAACAAAACATAGTCACATCTGTCGTTGAGATATATGGGAGCCCCCAACATAATTTCTATTCAAATAATCATTTAACATTTGCATTACCACTGAACGTAAATTCCATTCATCATTTATCTCAATTCTATATTTATTTGTTGGACCTCTGTTAACATTTAAACAAGACGTTTGAAATTCAGGTTTGCACTGACCATTTAAAGAAGAGGAGTGAATAAAATTTTAACAAATTAATAATATTTACAGAAACGTCAATACAAATTTTATTGTAAACTAAATTTCAATTTAATTAAAATTTAATTTATTTTTAGCTCCTCACATCACTCGCTGTGATGTTTTCCGGCACACTCATTAATATTTATGCTTTTCTTGAAGATTTTAAATATAATGTAAGTACTATTAAAAAATAAATTAACTAAATTAACTCACAGCTTTAAGCTAAACAAAATGATAACCGGAAAGCATACATGCTTAAGGGAAAACAATTTATATTTAAAGATTACAAATTTCCCTTAAAATTACCAATATACTTACAGGGAGAACTCATCACATAGTCGATGATGCATATGGCAACAACTTTGTTGGTTTCTTGAGTTATAATTTAAATACATTTAGAATTTCCTTTATGGATGAGAGAAGTCAGTGACTGATAAGCGTGACGCTGTCAACATGATGCTTGAAGCCAGCAGTTAATGAATTTGTGTTTAGAAAGAATAGTAATGACTATTTAATACATTCTTGATGAATGGGCTGATGACGAATCTGATTAACGTATAATATTTCAACTTATAAATTTCACTATGGACCACCCATAGTGCATCATACACCAATCGTTGACACATTTCTCTTCATTTCTTTTTTTAATTTCATTATATGGTTTTATTTCCGCAATCCTAACATGACAGAGTGTTTTTTGCGTATCATTGCCATTATAAACTATTAGACTTACTGATCATAATGTAAAGATTTCTGCAAAACAAAAGTAAATTACTACAATACTTGCACCCATTATTTAAATACTTCTAAAGCAACTTAATTGGGATCAACAGTTTTATGTGGGATTTTATTTTTATTTAATTTGGCAGTATTTTCACTTATGGCTGTGTCCATGTTGATTACTTTGAGTAATTATATAAGCCCAGAAACATTCGATTTCATTAGTTAAAATTACTATGTACAAGTTTAGTAATTTTCCAATATATGGCAAACCGGCAAACTCTGTACTACAAAACATATTAGCTTGGAGTTAGATAATTAAAAATTTTATTTTGAAGATACAGAAGGCAGAATAAGTATAGAGTGAATGATTGTACGTAAGTTGGAAAGATGATAGATTTGAAATGTTTGCAACACAAACTTTGCCACTAAATGAGAAATGTCAATTCAGGTTTTTTTAAATTTAACCTGACTCTCACGGAATCTCATTATTTTCTTTTTGTCACACATTTATTAACAAAAATAATATTTCAGAAATTGGATCCATCACTTTGCATCACCCATACGTTATCGCCATTTTCTTATGCTATTTTGTTGGTGGCCATTTGTCTTGTATGCGAGAAAATGTACTTGCAGATAGAGACATCAAAACATCTTCTGACATTAGTGCAAGTCAATGAAGAATTACGTAAGTGAACCATTTTACTTCTACACTACAGGATACACTACATTTCGTCCCTCCCTGCAAAATTTCATTCAAGGTATTACAAAAAGGAACAAACAAAAATAACATCTACTGCAGAAAATTTCTTCTGCAATGTAAAAAGCATGAAAGTGTGATTACTTTTGATTACTTTTAAAAGCACTTACAAAAAACTTCATTGTAATAAATGTTTGAGGTTAAACCGGTAATTGGCATTCTTACTTAATCAGCTTTGGCATCTGAGGGTAGGTGCTGCCATTGAAGTATTTTAACCTAACAACATCACTAGTTATTGAACTAATTACGCAATGCCTTTAATCCAATGTAAAATTTAGGCTGATCATATGTATCTTATAATCCTCTTCGTTTATAAGATAATGGTCAATATATTAAATAATACAAGTATAGCTTTGTTAAGGTAAAAAATAGTTCATCTGTTGACTTTGTCAATGCACAGCTAGTCAAATTAGTTATGGAACCAGTTTTCACCACTGGGAAACAAACTGCTGACTATCTTTTTATATGCAAACTTAGAAATAAATCAAACTGGCATAATAAACTTTCGACATCTTTAGAAATACAGCTAGCAATGTCTTAAAGGATTTGTATGCTAGCGTTATTTCGTGCTTACCTAAACAGATGCAAAATAACCTAACCTATCACAATACAATTTAAATGAATAATATAAATATATAAGTATTAAAAGCCCTAGACAAGAGAAAATAGAGTTTAATATCTGATAGGGCGACATTGCCTAATTGCCACAAAAACAGTATTTAGTAAAACTTCAATTAATCATGAGTCAAATCAATTTACTTAATTCATGGTAAACTTGTGTCAAAACATTATTATGTGGCTGATATGGAGGAAAAATATTAAAAATATTAGAAATAAAACTAAACATGTCTAATGTATATTTTAATCATATTTTACTTTAAGTATATTCTATAATAATGTATATGATACAGTATACTCAATACTAGATTACATTTTTTAGGTTCGTTTTTGATAACATTCTCGATTCTATACTTTAGACTCTATGCTGTTAAGTATGTCTTATCAGGTTAGTGTAATAACAACTAGTTATTTTACTACTAATGTAAAAGAACTTTCTGAACCAAACTAAAACATAATTCCAAAGCTGCAAAAAAATTACAAGTTTTAATAATTACTGTTTACAGGGCAAACTAATGAAACATAGTATTTTCATTGAAGAAATACATTACAGATGTTTCATGTTGAAAGCATAATCTTATTATCCATGTGGAAAAATTTTTTGACAAATGCTAAAAATAAGTCAAAACTTTAGTAGCTACTTTAATTATGAGACGTATCTACATAATACAAATTTTACTACATATAGACAGAAATTTTCTATATACTATGAAGCCAAATAGATATATTTCTATATTAATAAAACAATATTGGAAAATATAAATTTATTTGTAAGTAGGACATAATGCCATGAATTTATTTAATAACATTTCAGTAATTCATTTTCAAATGTACAGTTTAACTTCTGAAAGTATTACCGCTATGTAATAAATATATACACTTTTCCTCTTGTAAACCCTTAAACAGTAAACACACTGTCTTAATTGAGAAATTCTATAGCCTGTTTCGTAGACTCTTTAACAATTGCGTGTTATAAACTTACTCTGTTTTCTTCTTTCAGCATCTAATGTCCGACATCACATGCAGCTTATTAAAAATATGAAAGAAGCAGGCGAAGTAGGTCAGTTTACAATTTACCACATGTTCAAATTACGAGCTCCAATGCGGCTCCATTTTTAGGATTGCTCATGAGTTACTCTGTTGTTTTAATTCAATTCATGAATGTCAATGATCTATTTTAACTTGGAAATAATAATTCGGCTCCTTTGTCAAAGTTTTCACCTTGTAGAGTATAAAAACCATAGTCATTTGTTTTGGTTAAGTTGTGGGAAATGATATACTTTATCAAAATTTTTCTAAAAACTGACTTATAAATATTTCAATTTATTAAAAAAAAAATTAATGAATATAACTCATTTTCCATATTTCTTTTATTTATATAAACCTTAATTTTTGCTAAACTTTTGTAGAATGAAATGTCCTGTATCTTATGATGATTGTTTTTACTAAAAGAAACATTATTGATAGTGTAAGGTTCAACGACATATGTTGGTCCTGAGCAACCTGTAAAATTGACAGAAAGTGTCAGCTGATAGATACATAATGTAACATAGTATAATGTATGGTGTCATTACTCTGAAGTTTTTGTCTGCCAAAGTTAAATGATGCTTCACTCTTTTGCCAGTGAATACTGGCCTCCTTATAACAAGTCATGCCATTCATCTGTTTAAACTTCAATTTCAATGGCTAGACTGGAATTTTATATAATATTTACAACAGTTAATTAAAAGAAAATTCAGATAATAAAGAGTTTTGCATTGACAAAAATAGGAGGTGATGAAAATAAATCATTTAATTGGTCTGAATAAATGGGGGGACAATTTTTTCTGAAAAATAGTCAGACAAAATTGGCCCCTAATTAACATTTTTATTTTAAACAAAATTATAAAGTTACGAATATTATATATGATACAAATATTATATTTAATTTTCGATATTCAGTGTTTTTTTTCTCACGTTTAATAAAAGAATCATATATTTTTCATGTATGAGAAGCATGACTATAAAAAACAAAATGTGTATAAAAACGTGCAACTTTGTGGCAACTATGTGCCATTTGTAAAAAAATATTGTTAGCAAAATACAATTAAGAGTCTCAGACTGAATTATTTAACTTGGGTATTTTAATAATTACACTTGCTTGTAAATTTTTCATTATCTGTATATTTTTGAATCGCATATAAAATATCCTTCAAACTCCTATAAAAAAGTTAATGTTAATGTCTAACGGCTAATGCAGAAAACACCTAATGGTGTACCCACAATTGTTGTCAGTGCCGAAAGTTTATTTCCCATTTAGAAAATATACTTAATGGCAAAATTCTTGATTATTAAATAACAATACACAAGATGCCAGAAAGGTATGTAATAGATTTTTTTTTAACTTATTGATTTTTCATACCTATCATATCATAGATGTGATAAAACTAGTGAAAAATTATAAAAGTAGATTTTCATAGAGAAACCTCACCCCTAATTTTGGATAAAAATTTAAATATCAAAATGAGATAATAATATTATATTGGATATAGAGCAAGTGTGTGAGTTGAATCACAACATCATTGTGACTTATTATGTCTAAAAGAGCATATTTTTTAAAGCAAAATGAAAATTTCTTTTAATTTTTGATATAACAAATTCAGAAAAACAAAACAAAATTTAATTTGTTAGATGTCAAACTTTGTGTTTTTTTTTCAAAATTTTAATAAAACACGTTTTCAGTATCTCATGGGTTTAATACGTTAGATTTTCAGTTCTACTCATGTGAAATACAATTGAATAATGTTACTTCTCTTTGAGTTCTAATACTTATATTATTAGAATGAAAATAATTTTAAACATACAGTTTGTTAATAAATATAATCAGTAAAGTTATCCATATTCAGAAATTGTTATCAAAAAGTGGTGCATATTTAGAAACTATTTATCACACAAATATTGTGTGAAGGATGCAGTCGGCTAAAACGCAAAAACTAAAAAAAAATTATTTTCTTTGACAACCACAAACCCCAGTTCATATTAAACATTAATCATTAATTAAAACATGAAACAACCACCCATTACTTAAACACTGTATTCGTCACAGACACACTTACTTCTATGCTTTGAGATATTTATGTCTGAGTCTAATCTTTAAACAGTCTATAAACCATGTAGTCTTCAATCTGCTAATCATTCATTCATTTAATAAATTAAACTAACCAAAAATATACCTTTTTTCCACTTTTGTCCAGAACTGCTGTCATTGAGAAATGTGATATTATCCCAATCTCTTATATTTATTAAATACCCACAAATAAAGTGAATCAAACTGAATTCATTCAGTAATTTAAGTTAAACTCTTTTCCATAATTACATCTCAATTAAATTAATTATTTGGAAAATCGTGAAAGTTTAGTTTTATATATTAAAATATGTCAGTATTAATATATTGAATTTAGCCTTAAAAAAATTATGAAATGGAATTCTGAGGCTGACCCTAATTAACTAGAGCAAGATCATATGTAATATCTGAATTTGATAGAAAACCATCCAATAAGAACTACAACATAGTGCAGATGTTCAAACTTGATTTCGTAATTGGCTCCAAATTGCTGTCTATATTAAGTTAAAGGTAAATTAGCTTTACGGCAGTATAATGGGAAAATTTTCATTAAATGCTAGATAAAAGTTGTTTAACTTTCTGAGTTTTCAACTGGTTATGCTGCTCGATAGAACTTGAAGAAGAAAACGTTGGCCACTCAAGGATGAGGCATACTCAATCATTGATCATGTGATATAGTCCTCATTTATTTTGAACTGTCATATTGAGTAAATAATAACTACTCGATTTGTAGTACAATCATGAATAAATTGTGTTACTACAAATATTGATTAAATTCCTTTATTGCAAATATTTTCTAGCTGTTTGCCTAGATCATAATCACAATTATACAAGTTATTCATTTCAATATTAATTGTTTATACAAGTTCAATACTTACTTAAGAAACATTTAAGAATTTGTTTAAAAATCAATGATGTGATTTACATTTGATTAAAATGTCTAACATCGTCAATTATAATTTTTCAATTAGAGCAATTATTTTTTTAATAGCATTTTAAACTTTTTGTAGTTTGTCATTATTATTATTCAGAGATATTTTACTGACTAAGACAGGAGCTCGAGTTATTCTCGGCACATCCAGAAAAATATCAAGGCTTTCGTTATAATTTAAAATATAATTTATCTTCATTTATTTAGTGCTGAACTGTTTTATTAAAATTTTATTCATAATATAGATTAAATATCAACTTACTTCTGTATTCTACTTATACATTCAGAACTTTGTGGTGTGATGGTCAAATGATGTATTTTACATAGAATAATGTAAAATACATTATTTGACCAATGCTTTAATAATTCAAAACCGTATTCTGTTTTTTCTTTTAAATGAAACTCTACTTCACTTTGATCGCACATTAATTATTAGACTTAGTTATACCACTCTCGATAATTACTTCATGCAATGACACCATTGTGCACAGCCCACTGCCAGTTGAAGTTTATTAAATAAGAAATTAAATAGTAGATTAACTTATACTAGAAACAGTCCAATTAATATAACTCAAAGTTTGCACTGAAATTTGCTCAAATTCTTTATTCTTAAGTATATTTTTATATTCTACCTAAGATTATTATTGTCTAAAATATAACATTTGTTATATACTGAAAAAATTCTCGATCAATAATAACAAGGTATTTATTATAGAAATCAACCTCATGTAATTGCTAATTCTTGAAATTTTCTTATCCTACCTGACATCCTACTGCTAACTCAATTGCTTTAGCGGGAAATGTCACTTTTTCCACTTTCATTTCAACACTTTTCCTCACTTTAAAATTTTACACATCCAAAACTTGTAAATGTTTAATTACCATTTGCTTAAACCCCTGTGAATATTCGTAAAGTAAATTTTTTCCTATTAATCTGAAATGGTCAATCTAGAGGAGACTGATCATGTAGCAGTAAGTCACCACATTTAAACCTTATTAGATTAACTGAGAACACTATGGAAGTGAAAATCTTTAATGAATTACTTTCAAAATATATTTGTTTTTATTCCATTAAACGGGAAGTAAATGTTTCGAAAAGGTATATTAATTTAACCTCCTGAACTATATGTTCTCAAATAATAGAAAAAAAAATCTTTGTTGGAAAATTTAGATTTTCTCAATGTATTACATCAGTTCTATACACCTAATGTGTAAATTGTAGTATATTTACAATATAAAAAATATTTTATCAAATAAAGGTATTATTTCTTTACATTTACTGAATAAACGGTCAATAATATATTGTATAGTAAAACACCACTTTAATATCAAGAAACAGGGAATTTATTTATTAATTACAGTCTTAGTAGTCTTTTATAAATCACAGTCAGCAGATTGGCTTAATTTTCTCACATACAGTTTTGTGGTTTAAATCACAGTCAGCAGATTTGCTTTATGAACTTAAAAATGAGAAAATATTAATCTAAGTCAGTTGTGACATAATCTCCACATAAAATAAACACAGATTTAACAAAGTAGAAATTTTAAAAAAATAACAATATCCTATGAAAATTTTGGTATGTGAAACTAAACTAAACTATTTCGTTTTCTTGTGCTGTACAAAAATACTTTGCATTTGACACAATATGTGGTTTTATGTTTTTTCCAATTAGAATTTCTACATCTCTTTTGTATATCAGAATAAGCAACTAAATGTTCTGCTTTGTGGTAGCGAGAATCTTTAGGTGGTATTGGATGAATTATAACCTTGCGTTTCTTATGTTTTGGCTGCAGTTCTTCGATGTCATCGCAAAATTCAGAATATGAGGACAGTATGTTTTAACAATCATAGATTTTCCGAGCGTTAACCTGAATACCCTTAGCTGAGGAATCTTTTTTGCAGATGTATTACAATGGGTTTCACGATCTTTGAATTGGAACCATGACTAACACACTACTAAAACCACCATATGTGTTATAAAATGCAAGGTTCAATTCTTGGTTCAAGTGCACAACATATTGACAACATTTTGTTGATCAGTGATGTTGGCGTCACAGACAACTTTCAAAGACGCTAGAGACGAGATACAAAAAAATTTCCTTCGACTCATTGCAGATTTGATGATCTGTATCCCGTATTTGCCTGACCAATACGTACTTATAGTTGGCAAATTAATAGACCCCATGACTAACAGGATGCCTATAAATGTTTTTAATTCTTTAAACCCCATCTTCAACTCTTCTCCTTTTTTCAGAAGATATGTTCTGTTTGTGGCGTCAAGCATCTGTTCAAGAATATTATGAGTTATATATTGTTTAAAAAGTTCTTCATCTGTCCATGAATCTGTATTTGTAACATGTATCTTGGCTGATAAATAGGTTTCTCCAAACGAGAGAAATTACCGGTCCAAGCATTGTTAGCAGATGTTAAAAATGTTGTACTTTGTCCTCGGATACCTTTGGTTCTTACACGGCCTCTAGATCGACCACCATGTGTTCGGCGCCCACTTCTGGTTCTAGCACGACTACTGGGGGAGCAGCAATAGAAGAAAGAGCACAAAGATTTTCAGATTCCAGATGGTTTCTTTCTTCCGTGTCCGTAGAATTCAGAGAACCAGGGTCGGAGTAACTGCTGTCATAATTTTGCACTGGACGTTTGTCATGATTTGAGCAATAAAAAAATCTAAGCCACTTCCTCAGCCAATTACGGCTCAGTAGGCGGATAGATATTTTGACTGTCTAATTAAAGTAAAAATTTCAGAAAATTTCATTAGATGGCGGTGCAGGATTTTTTTTTCTATGTTGTAAATGTACTACAGTTTCACTCGGGAGGTTAAAATGAAATTCTAGGTTTATCTATAATTAAACAAGCTAAATATGCACAAATGTTAAATGGAACAGAAGTCGCTAGCAATATTACTAAAATATTTCTGCTAATAATCTATATTATCTCAGTTCATAGAGCAGATAAATATATTGATTTTTCTGCTTACAGGTCACAATGAAAGTTAAAATCAATCACTTGTTTAAATCTTTTTACTTCATGTAAATATGCATTCACAGACACAGTTAACCTAATATAAAAGGCAAGCAGGTTATGCTACAAAAAAAAATTTTTTTAGAAACAGGTATGAAATAAAAAAATACATGAATCCTGCTTTAATATACAAACAGCAGAAGATGGGTCTGCGTATATATTATAATGTTGATGTGACATTATGAAACATTTAAATTTTATATCTTATCATTTTCAAATATAAAGAAATTGTAATTAATTTATTAAGAAATTTAATATCAAAACCAGATATTCGCCAATATCAAAGAAAGCTGTTAGTTAAAAATATATTTAATGTAATTTATAAATAGACAAATTGATTACATAAATTCATTATTCTAAATATAAAGTGCTGTCAATTGAAATACTAAGAACTGAAAATTTTTAGAAGCAATTGTTCAAATTAGATAAGTATAAATTTACAACATTCTTCAATAACCTGTGCTATAATAATGATTCTTTGTTAGATAGCACAACATCATTTGTTAAAATATTCAATAATTTAGTCATTAGCACATAATCTGGTCGTAAAGCTTTTTAATATCAGATATGTTTTTTCTCATAATAACTAAAAATAATATGTAATCTATGAGCCAATACATAATACTGAAAATTATTTTCCCTTCATAATTCTGCAATAATGTAGAAGATATAATTTCTCATAACTCATCCAAAACAAAAGATTATATTTTTATACTTCATAAACTGAAAAATTTTAGATGGACAGTTGCATTAATGACAGACTCTTTTGCCACAACAAACAAGATCCTATAATTGGAGAAACACTAAAAAATATTGATAAAGGAACCAGATTATAATTTTTAAGTTAAAACAGTTTGTCGACATTAAGAAATTGAATTAAAACAACAGAGTAACTCGTGAGCAGTTCTAGAAAGTGGAGCAGCAGTGAAGCTCGCAAGTTGAACAATTTGAAAATAGTGAACTGGCCCAGTTCACCTGCTTCTATCATATTTTTAATGAGCTGCATATGATGTCGGACTTTAGGTGCTGAAAGTAGAAAATAAGCTAAGGTTATAATAAGGTATTATTAAATAATAAGCAATATTTACAACCCTGTAATGGTAACCATCTTTTCCCGGAATCAATAAAAGTAGTAGTGACAATAACAAGCTTAGGGTTTTTGCCGAAATTACACAAAAGTTTCCAAATTGTTTCAACAAAATTTGTTACATAATCTATTATATTACAAAAAAAATCCTATCCCATATTTACAAAAAAAATTTCATTTGCAAATATTGTTGATAAATATAGCAATTTATATTACATGCAGATAAATGGATCTTAATAAATATAACAACAAATTATAAGTTTATATACTAATATTATATTTGCCATTATATACTGTCTGTTTCCTAATCTCGAGTGATCGATAATTGCTGTGAGGGACCAACTGCAATTGATAAATATAAAGTATTTTTATAATAGATTTAGGGTCACATATAATACCTATAAAACCTACAGAATATAATTATTACAATAAATTTAGCACGATAGATGAATTTTATTAATAGATTTGATTCAGCCTTTTAAAATTTATAAAGAGTATCTGTTCTTCATCGTTTGAGCTATATATGGTGTTTAATGCTCCTTATTTTTACAAGGAATAGATAAATACATCAGAGAGTTTGAATAGATTAGCTACACAAACACAGATACAGCAAAAGATTAAGAGAGAGGGAGCTATGAGGATGGTCTACCCTGGGCCGCATCGCCAATGAGGTCTTCATTCAGATCAACAAAGGTTCATTTGATTGAATTTGATTTAAACTTTTTTTGAAATAAAAATCTGAAAAATATGTACTCAAATGGTGGATGGCCTGAGGGCCTGATTTCAGGCCAGAGTACAAATTTACAAAGAACCCCTTAATACTAAAAGCATTTTTTAAAATAAAAACTATTTCCTTTATAAAAAATTATATTTTCTTAAGGAAGGAAATCAGTCCATTTTTTCTAAAAAAGGGAAGTTATGGCCGGCGAGGCTGAATTTCTATTTGGATTTTGTAAAGATACCTAGCTGAAGGAGAAAAAATCTAGACAAAACCGAGAAAAGAGCAGAACCAAATGAAAGCAATAAGAAATATAAGATCAAAACACCTGTGTAAAAATGGACTATGAAGAAATTGCTAAAATCACTAAGGGAGATACTACCATAAATGTGGCAATAAAGAGTAACGAATAGATTGTATATTATGTTTTGAAGAGCTTAGGGCTACAATAATGCCGCATCAAGACTTAAACAGAAAATTTGCGAGATCAATCCTAAAGTTTTATTTCTCCGCATGTAAATTGAAACTATCTAAATTTACTTTGGAAAAAATTAAAACGGAAAGGATTCCCTTATATGGAAAAGGTATAACATAATTTATATGACTTTCCGTCCCCGTCTATAATTTAAAAAAGTTTACATTGAGATATGTAGGAGCTAGGGATCAGTGGTAGCGATCTTTGAAAAAGTGCTTCTGTTTTTAAATATACTTGTAATTTTTTTTTAATTTCAATTGAATTCTTATTTAGCATAACTATTTATTTGTTATATGTAAAATATTATATAATTAAAATTTATATGATTTTAGCACAAAATACATTTTTTCAAAGCTAGTCGGCTCTTACTATTTTTTTCATATAATGGGAGCAATTTATAGAAGGTGAAGCAATAAACAACAATAAAAAAGGATTATTTAAAAATATTTCTTTCATTTCAATTCTTTTGTTACTTAAAAGCAACATAATATATTTATTCTGTATTACTAATGAAGCAATAGTTCGGTATGTCTTTAAATAACCGACATTTAAGGTGCATATAATGATAATAAACATTGAGGTTAGACCCACCATAATAACTTTAAGATTAAACTCAACATTTATAACTTCATTAACGCTTTTATAAAATTTCAGTACAGATTTTAGCAAACTGGAGTTTCTCAACAACTTAACTCTTTCTGGCCTTGCTCTATGACAATTGATAATTTGTGTTCAGTTTTTATCTGTACATCAACTTTCCCGGTTCCGTTTATATAAACTTTTCAGGGTTAGGATGATGGGTGACATAGAATAAAATCTTGAATAAAGTCAAGTTGAAAGTTAAATATGCTTGCTTTGAATACACTCAGGAAGTTGACAAGTTTCGTGGCAAAAGTCAATCATTTCCATTATCAATGTAATGCAAAAAATTGTGTTTTTTTAGAAACCCTCAATGTTTTTTAAGGAAACCTTTCACGTTTATCTTGTTGAACATCTCATTGAACATACAGATATTAATTCTGATTCTATTAGAGGTAGAATTGAATTTGTTTCGCCATACTCAAAAATATCTATAAATGTTAAAAATTACAATAGAAATGTGTTTAACAAAATTAAAATTTCTACTATGGTTTTAATGGACGAAAGAACTATCGTTGTCAATAAGGCTGCATATATTGACACAAACAGTGGACATGATATTGAGTGATGTGATACACTACCAGGTAACTATATGATGTGACATGAGTTTTTTTTACCATTAAAAGTTTTAATATGTAACCCAATTTATCCAAGTTGTCCCAAATTGTAAACAAGTTTAACATTATTCTAATTTATAATAGAAGCACCAGTTACTGATTTAGATCAGCTGTGGGAAAATCGGACAAGTTTCATGATAAAATGATAGGTAGATATGCATGTGGCTTTAAAAAATGTGGCAATAATTAAGGACATTTATATGAATGTACGCACCATAAATATAAGTGTAGAAACAGCCGTCACGGACAGATTTGGAGCATTTTTTCAATTTATTATCAAGTTGCACTCTAGAAAATCTCTTTAAAACATATCCCTTGGCGTGTAGTGCTATATGATTTTGTCTTTTTTGACTTCATGTGAAAGAAGCTATTTGACATATAAATAAACTAATATTATGTAACTGAAATGATGGTTGAAGACATCTAATAAAATTAAGAAACTTGATCGATATGAAGAAAATTAGGGAAATAATATTTTTATGAAATTATAGATAAGTTCAAAAAACAAGGATTCAAATAAAACAGAGTATGCTGTATCATCCACACGGTAGCAAAGAAATCTGCCGTTGATGCATAAAATAAAGCTTTATTTATAATGCAATGTGACTTATTTTGAAACTTACAATGCACTACACTGCAGAAATGAGAATCAAGTGCAACAACAATGTGATTGGTGGTATTTTTAGCAACAATTACTGTTTGAGTATAAAAATACACAACTGTGGAGTTTATCTGAGACACTGAGTAAGTTAATGACACCAGAAACCAATAACCACCAGAAAAAAGTAAGGTTGTATTTTTATAACATATTAATGTTTGTTGTTCTTGGCTATACCAACTTAACTTTACTTTGATATATTAGTACATGCTAAAATATAATATTAATTCAAAAAATAGGTCCAGTATAAGAGATCGTTCCGAGCTTTAGAAATAGATTTAAAAAATATTTTAAACAAATCACATGGGTACACACACCGCACAGTGATTGCTTAGATGTCAGCAATGTCAGCAATCTTTGTTTTCAATACAAGCTGAAGCTGCTAATTCAAGTCACATCTAGTGCCTTGTATCTCATTTATATTTTCTTTTCATATGTAAAATTTTCAAATACTCTTACAACTGAATTAATGTATTACGTGTGGCCTGAAATTATTTGGGTAGTACATAGAGTAATAGAAAAAGCTTGTTAGTAGAAGGAAAATAATAAACTATGTAAGTAAGTTGCTGGGGAGGCAGATAGATGGTTTTGGGTGACATTATAAGGTGTGGAGTTACTATTTAATCATTAATTACTTGAAAAGATTGTGACGTTTATTACTACTTGTCCAGAATTGATTTTTATATATTTATAAAACAAACTTCCAAAAAGTCAAATGAATTTAAACATTAGTCTCTGGAAAGTTTGTATATTTTATAGTAATAATTAATGCTTTAAATATTCTACTATTGCATCACTGCTGTTGATAATGATAGGTTGCTGAAAATATGTAGCAAGTAAGATTTTATATATATATATATATATATATATATATATATATATAAATATATATATATGTATGTATGTATGTATGTATATATGTATATATATATATATATATATATATATATATATATATATATATATGCATACATTATACATATATGAATGTATATGTGTATGTGTGTTTGTGTGTGTGCTTAAGCTGAGTTTAAACCCAATTCTCTGTTTTCTTGGTCACTCCATATTCTATACTTTAATCATGAATTTAATATTTATTGTTGTATCTTACACAATTTATTTATTGTTTGGGAAATTACTAAATTAATGTTACTAAGTTAACAGTGTAACATGGCTGTTGATAATCCATCTGTTCAAATGTAATGTATTTATAGATATCTGTCTGTACATTCATACTGCCTTATGTAAAAAAATATGGAATGCTGCGTTGCTCTATTTCGACATGAGACTAGCTACTCTCTACGTGCTTCTTCCCACACGACCCTATTCATTGTCATGTCTAGGGCATTGTTTGATCTTACATCTTTATGTATCAGTAGAAATGCAGATTAAGTGAGCATTACATAGAATATATAAAATATTTGTTTCCTCAATAATTTCACACCAATTGTCTTAAAATGAAATCATTAAATGAAGGTCATATGTGAAAATTTGGTACTGGCGTAAGATTAAATTTTTCATTTTTGATATATATATACATATATAAATTCTGATTTCTGATCTGATTTGATTGCATATGTTTTAGAAATTGTAAAAGTCAAATGTTCTATAATTAGCTTAACGTTTAAACGTTTAAAAACTGAGGCGTAATTGAAGACATAATACAGTCTGTATATATTGCATATAAATATAACATGGACATTAAAGAAAGTAATTTATAACATGTAAAGAAAATTTGTTCACTTACGTAATTCTTCATTGACTTGCATTGATGTCAAATGAGATTTTGTAGTTTCTATCTGCAAGCACATCTTCTCACATAGAAGACACACGGCCACCAATGACATAATATGATGTAATGGCCATACTATGAGACTAATAGAAAGTGGTGTCTCTAATCTCTGAAATATTATCTTTATTAATGAATATGTGACAAAGACAATAGGGATTCTTTAAGAGAAAGACTATTTTTAGATATAGATAAATTATTTCATTATTTTTATTTACGTTTATGCTTGGGCGGACATCTTTTAAGTCTAGTGCAGCTTACTGATAAACATTCTGTCAAATTTCTATACCGACCTAACTATTTTTGCAAGGCAATTTTTTAAATACAAAATTCCTAGCAAATACGTTACATAAGTTAAATGCTGTTCAATGTTCCGGAATGACCTGTTTATATATAATTTTTACTGATGGGATCTAATATTTCTAGGGATGGTTACGGGCTACATAACTCCATAATGTTATCAACTGGGATCCAACAGTCAAAATTTATTTAAATGAATTACTACATACCATAATTGAGAAAATATAATAAATAATATTTGAATGTTTTATTGACTGTGTCATAGAGTTTACTCCATAGGTATTGTTCTTTATTGTGTGAAGAGTTTAATAGTTTACAAAACAAGACTTTAACACTTAATCCTGTATTCCATAAGATTGTATTATAGTTTCATGTTTGCGCCTTTGTGGTTTATTATACATGTGGTTATAATTACATTAGTTAATATACAAGTTAATAACACTTACCTCATATTTTAAATATTCAAGGAAAGTATATGTGTTAAGGAGTATACCAGAAAATATAAGAGTGAATGATGTGAGTAGCTGAAAAATAAAGTTATAGGTTAATTCATAAGAATACTATTGTTTTCAAAGAGTTTATTAAGAGTTAAAATGTTATTACAAAACTTGAGTTAAAATATTCTGTACAAACCTGAAATTCAAACACCTTGTTTAAATGACGGCACAGATCTAATAAACAAATATAGAACTGAGATAAATGATAAATAGAATTTTTCCTCAGAGGCAATGTAAATGGAAAATGATTACTGGAATTTGGATTAGGTTGACGACTCCCAAATACATCTTCAACACATGCGACCGAGTTTCGTCTATTGTCACATTCAAAGGAAACATTCAATATTTGCACACGTTTTGTTATACTAAATAATATCAAACAGAACAATATTATTTCTAAATCAAACATAATGGAAGCAATGATATTGAATGTAGCAACAATATATACATGGAAACCAAGTACTATTCTTCCAGCAATAAAATCAAACGCAGCATAAAGAATATGATAGGGTATAAGAAGGCCAACAACTGCAAGGGTTCGAAATTTATCATATCGCAACAAATTGTTTCTATGCTCCGATTTGAAAAGATAATCTATTTCTTCAATTTTAAGAATCAATTCTTCGAATACGTTTCTGACACAAGTTAAATCAATCACCAATAAATAAAGAGCATGTATTATCTGAAGTGTTCTAAACACTGTCCTCTTGTGGTCATAGCTTAAGGTCGAAATGATTGAAGCAATATATAGAACAATAAGTATACCCATCATTAACAAACTGTATAACCTTTGGCCCCATAATGTACACCTGTTGGGAACTCGGTTGGCAGTTTTTTTGCAAATGCCAAATACACGCTGATACATTAAAATTGACCAAAGTGTGTTTTTAATTGATTCGTTGGCCATATTCAGTCACGTAAAATATCTGTTGTCTAATTGAATTCTTGTACGAGTGTCTCCTTAGGTGTTCAGGAAATGAGTAAAACTAATTTTACTATTTAAATTTCTTAATTTATCACTGTGGGATACCAACTGAATACTAAAATAAGTGTCACAATATAATATTGATTTTGTTTACATGGGTACTTTATTAACCCTACGATGAATGGTATTTTATAATATATCACAAATGTATTTGTAATTTCTTCAAGTAAATTTGTGAATTCTACTTTCCCAAATATTTCAAAATCGGACATAAACACTCGATCATTGCAAAGTATATAAAACTTGTAGCGTAGAATGTTTAAAAAGCCTCATTGGCTCACATTTGTTCATCAATCAATAAGTATGCCTTTATGTATATCTATTTTTTAAGGTGAGTGTGTCCTTGTATTCTTCAGAGCCAAACTGTTATCAATATCTCACTCTTGCGAGCTTACAGCGTGACCTGAAATTAAGTTAGATATTAATGCATGCAATGACACATCTAGATCAATCAAAGAAAGTGTCTTCTTTTACCTAAACACAAAAACAAATATAAAACACACTTGCTGCATGTTAGTATACATGTTCTAATATAAAGTAAATTATACATATTGCACTGGGATGAGAACAATTTAGACAAGTATGTCACACCGCTTTTCTTTTGTATCAATACATTGACCTGTGAGTTTCACTTTCTCTTATGATTAAAGCTATACAAATCTGCCTGTGTGCATTTTAGCATGGCAGGCTATATTACAGACTATATTATGATACACATCACACTGAATGCAGTGTAAGGTTATATTCTGTACACACCTTGACCTTAAAATACTTACTAAGGTATGGTGTACTCTGTACTACGTCGAGAGCTTTGTGCATAGCATTGGCGCTCATTTCGTCAGATTTTTTCACTAAATGTGTTCAAATGGAGGTGAAAGTCTGTATGTGGATTCGGAATTAATTAAGTAAAAATTTGTATTCGGACTCTTAGGTGGAATTAAAAAAACACTTCAGTATTTTTGGATAATCCCATAATGTTAATAATTATTGCATAAAAAAATCAATAAAACATAGTGTAATATGCTCTTATTCTGTACAATTAAAGCTGGATATAGCTATATATATATATATATATATATATATATATATATGTATATATATATATATATATATATATATATATATATATATATATGTACATGTATATATATATATATATATATATATATAAATATATGTATGGTACATCCAATATGATTTATTGCAGGATGCTTTATAATTGGAATTAATTGGAATGCATGGTATAATAGTTTTTGTTTTGTTGAGAAATAGACAGATATAGTACTTACTTTGTGGACAGAAGTTGTGCTATACGTGCAGTGTATGAAGGGTATATGTTGGTAGCTATCTTCAAAGAATGTGTACAATGTATGAATTCTTAAAATTATATGACTGTCAGTCTAGACAGATATGTGTAAATTTAATTTTTAAATAACTATTTTTTAAAACGATTGTGTTTTCACGTAATGAATAAAAAATATTTTTAAGGTACATCAAAAAGAAAAAGAGAATCCTTATAAGATCACTCTCACATCTGTCTGTCTTCTATCACAGTTGTTTTCCTTAAAAACTCTTTGATATGGAAACTTCTAATTTGGCATGTATCTTAACAATTAACACTGAAAAATTTATATGGAAATTTTAAAGTGGAACAATAAATTTTTGAAATGGTTTTTCCACTTTTTGTATCGCATAGAATACTAATTGATAGAATAATCTATGGGGATTATATTAGCATTTTCCAAAATTATCTATTTTAGAATTTCATTTAATGCATATATGGTTCTAGTGACATGGCTAAAAATGTACATAAAAATTTTCTGAAGGACAATTTCACACACAAACATGAAATTCAGTGCTAATGCATATTGATAAAGCATATTAATTCACATATATGTCAACACTTAACACTCAAAAACATTCATATGGAAATTTTTTGCGCGATCAGTAGTTAAGAAAGGATTTTTTTTCAGACCACCATTGAATGTATGAAACGACAACACTTATTATCTGAGGACTTATTCCACAGGTGGTTTATATTACCATCACATACTCTTTTAAAGGTGAAATTTTAATTTCAACTGACCTGAAATCATACTTGCTTCAGGTATATACTGATATTAAGAACCAGATGTTCAATGAGTACAGAATCAAGAAAGTTGGCAATAATAGGTCATCAAACAAAATGGAAAATATATAATTGATAATACCTCATTCATTCCATAAAATAATTAATTGCATTATCTGTATTTGTATCTGCAATAAGCTGATTTTGAACTTTGTGTGTCACCTGTAAAGAAGTCTATTGTTCTAAACACATGTGACATGAATTCGGTAATATAATATTTGGAAATGAAAATAAATTTTGAAGAAAATATTATTATTTTTTAAATAGTTCACAGACACACAGAAATACGAGTGAAATATGGGAATGTGTTTTGGTATCGGTAGGAATTCGGGAAAAAACAAAGCCATGGAATGCCAAAATCTTATTTTGCCTATTTTTATTTTATCAAATGCCTTATTCATTTGAAATGATAAAATGGATCTTTTACGTAACCAGTTGACACTTTTTTGCAATAAGTTTGTAACACGGTATTGCATCTTGGATAAAAACAGAAATATTCTGAGAGCTAATTCAATAATTGAAAACCTAATGTTTTAAGAGTGACTCTTAAAAAATCACTACTTCTGCAATATTTTGAATGATATTATTGGTTTAGAGTAGAGTGATACAAGAAATGTGAGAACTTCTATTAATAGTTATGTCTCACAGACGTCATTATGTCAATGTCCACATGTTTGGAAGCAACGATTTTGAACTTGGCGTTACAGTAATGGCTAGGAAGGTCAAGTTTATATGCATACGACTCAAGAATATATATTGTTTTAATGTATGCGTTTATGTCAAGCAGACATACGTCAGCAGTCAAGGGTTAAAGCTTTATGAAGTTTGCAAATTCCACATTTTTAACTAATCCTGATGACAATTTATTAAGTATTCTAATTTCTAAACGTGGCAAGTAGTTTCACTACGTAATTCCAGAGCAATTTTTGTGAACAATTTTTACTATGTATTCCTAAGAAATTGGTAATCATTAAGGAAAACTGCAATCAATAATGTGAGCTCTATTTATGACTTGTGACCAATGGTAGAACCGGTGTGAATGCCAAAAAGTCAGGCTTGCCTACTATTTGGCATTCACTGGTTCGACCATTAAGCCATAACAAATTTATAACGGTATCCAAAGGGTAAAAAATCATCAGTGCCAATTTTACACAAACAAAATGTATGAATCTATATTAATATTGTTATTACACATAACGAACAAGTATAAATTCACTGGGTTTCTCTCTTTTCTCTCTTTCACAATTTATCATGAAAGAACATTACCACAATATTTTAAGAGCATGTTTCTTATCTCAACTAGCTTAACTTTAAATCTGGCTATTTCTTTTGCGCTTATGCTCATGGTCCTAAAATGTAGATGTATGGCGATGTAGATGTACAAATATACCCAGAATATTCATAAAACACAGAGAAATTTAGATGCCAGACTCCTAGGTGAGACTGACTAGGAGACCATGAAGTTTGTAAGCATCTAAATTATAATTTTAACGCTTACAAATTTCACTTATGTTCATGTGTGTCAATATAATTTTTGCATTGTTAATTTTTATTGACAAAAATGAGTGGATTCAAAAAATTAAGGGTTTATTTAGTAATGTTATCCTTAATATTTATTGTATGATTATAATACAAATATATTATTAATTAATTCAATTTATATGAATACAAAAATATTTATACTCTTCACGTACATGTCACATATATTTTGTTTTTAACTGATGGTACGGTTTTGTAAAGTAACTGGATAAACTCTCCTCATGTGCCTATGTTCCAAGAATTGTTTAATTTTATGATGTAAGTCAATTGGTGAAATGAGACATTGGTTTTATAGAATATGGAGTTTCTATATTAGATTAAACTTTAATAAAAAAATTTTAAAAATTTACTCATAAATAATAGTTGATAGGAACTTTTTGTTTAATATGTGGTTATAAATGGCAAGGAAAAATATTATTATTTATATAGAATATAAGTGAAATTAAAAAGAATATTTATATAACACAGCACAAAATATTGCTGTAATAATGAGTTCCTTTCCTTATAAGTAAGATCTATTTCAAATACCTTTGGCATAAATCATAATTTGGCAGAATGCTATTAATTTAAAGTTATTTCCAATTCTTAATATCGTATTAATATGAAGGTGTATTACTTTTCATTCCAAACTAATATTTCACCTGTCAATATTCTTAGTGGCGGATAGAAATGAAAATTTTCTGCTTCAATTTATTTGTGCAGACGATCAACACATGGTGTAGTGAGAAATAAATCACTGCAGAAAACCATCAATGTAATCAATCATATTCAAATCATCCAGATTATTATAAATATTCCCTAACATCACATTGATGATTATATATGATAAGCCGAAAATTTTCTGAAATTGCTTTGATTTAATGGATTTGTTTCATCAAATAAATGAATGTGAAATTAATTTGCTTTAATAATACAAAGATTTGCCATATCATAAATATTATTTGTAGCGGATCATCCTAAATTTAAAACATTTACATTGAAAACACAAAACTTTTAGTAATGCTACCATTTCTGTTTGTTAATTTTTTTTAATTCTGTTAATTGAGCAGATTTTTCAAAGCAATGAATATGCATCGCATTACAAAAAAATTTAGAAAATGCATATTTTTATTAAATATGGTAATACACTAATTAACATGTTCAAAAAATTTTATAGTTTAATATTATAATCATTTGGATGGAGTGTCCTTGGTAAAGCCTTATTAATAACTTACTTTTGGCCATCCAACTAAGGTTATACCATACCATAATTTTTGCCACTTGAATTATCGCTTATTTTTTGTTTTAATTCCATATTATTTTTTAATTTATTTATCACGGCAAATCGTAAAACTAAATCAACTACTTACTTCATTCAAATATTTGTTCTTTTGTGCACAATATTCTTGTGCGTACAATCTTAACCCTGAGAGTAAACATTAATAAGGGTGTCAGATATTCACTTCATTCCAATGATTCTAGTTTTTAATTTTCACACAATACAAATTCAGGATCGTAATTTGAATGATGTTCATTTCCAATATAAAAGTCAGCCGTCTACCTTATTATTACTGGGAATTATTGATTTACTCAGTTATGCTTAGGTTGATTTCCTTCAATCACATATTAATGTACCCAGCTTTTATGTGTATAAGTTATTAAGGCTCAAATGCTATTAAGCAGAAATGTCATTTATCATTAAGTTGCCTCATTTTAAGATACATTTACTGATAACAAACCATAAATTTAAACACATAGACATTTGTGTGCTAATGTGTTTGAAAAGCGACTTAACATTATTTAAACATGACCATTTAAGAAGAAAATTACAGGAAATGGTGAGAAAAACCAGAATTGTAAGTAATTATATCTATCATTGTGTAAATTTACAGTAATAATTATAAGGTTGAAAACTTTTAAATCGTCTCATGAGACTTAAGCCCATGACCTGATTATAGCGATTCGTTCGTGTTCATACTTCTTGGCTGTTTGTGGGGGATGTAAAGAAACAGTAAATAAAGCGCAGTGTTGCGTGTGTATATGGTATTACGGGTTTACGAAGTTACATTATTTAATTCCTCTAAGGATCAATACTTACATTTGTGATCATTGTTCGTCAGACTAGTCCAATCGGTAACATTTAGTTGAAAAAAAAAGAGAGTAACAATATTAAGCAACAATTATTATTAAAATCCTTGTATCTGCAGTTAATTTAAAGTAGTTTTTATAAAATAGAAGACTTCAATCACTTGCTGTTGATAATCAAATTTCAAAATAAAATTTATCAACCTTTGTGTTTTCACGCAAAATGCATCACTGCTATTTGACTTTTTGAATGTTTCTAGCAAACTTTAATAGTTGGGTGTCAATTTTATATCCTTAACGCTAATATTTAAATTAAATAGGAAAAGTTGCCTAAATTAAATGATTGTAAATAAAAAAAATCAATGAATTTATATTTATTATTGTTAGTAAAAATATGATTAATATAACTTGTCTATTACCACTAAAGATAAAAGTATTACAAATATCTGTTACAAGTATTTTTATATGTCCTTTAGATGCTAATTACTAGCCATTGAAATATTCATATTTCTACCGTAATTAATTAGTGTATTATGTACTCAAGAAGAAAAAAGAAAAAAGACGGCATCCTTTTCTTTATCTTAAATCTTTAAAGTCATTGCGCTGATATGTAATGAAATTATATTGAAATTTGTAAAAATGATCTTTCTTTGGGAAAGACCATTATTGCAAAAGACTGGAATTATGGGAAAGGCCATTAAACGAAGCCAACATTAAAAATAGGATACAGTAACATTCTCATATTTGCATCCACAAGAGATATTGCAATGTTATCATTACTAAATCATAAATGTGACGTAACAAATTCTGTGACATAATAAAGGTGATCTCCTCAATCAGGTTTAGTGATTTCATTTCTTTACCTATTTATGAGCATATTAATGACCATAACAAATGGTTATTATGTTTCTCCATAGCTGATGAAATGAAAACATAGCATTGAATAATAAAAGTCACATCAGCGACAACCCAGTATATAATCATTATAATTATCATTAAATTATAACTCCAGTACAACAAATAAAAGAAAAAAAATTTTAAAAATAGTAAGTTGTAATAAGATAAAAACTATTATAATTATATAGAAATGCTATCAGTTTAGCCCACCAACATGCTTTTTATATATTATTTTACAAAATAATTGAATAAGACCCGAGCACTTAAATCTGATTGTGTCAGGACAAAAAACAAACTGACCTTAATTGAAATTAGGGAAAAAGTCTCAAAATATATTTATATTTATGGAATGACTGGGAATCGCTCAAGTAAGTTAACACTACAAATAATATCCCTAGTTACCACAAACAATTTAGATCTCAGTGAGCTTTAATTTTGAGCTTTTTCATCTATTTTGGAAAAAATGTATTTCGGCAGATAAACTAAAAAAATTTTTAACAATTCTTTTGAATAGAGAATTTCTATGTGTTTTGGATAAAAACTATTATCTTTAACCAGTATCTGTTATGCAGAATGTCAGGATGTTTACTGCAAAGTTCCTCATATTCATTTTCGGTGATACCTTATATTTTTTTTGTTTTCTTAAAAATTGCAGATTCATTTTTTTTGCTTTGACATCTTAAGAACTAGATTTTTTTCTTGCCATAATTTCAGCAACTTTGGTACCATCCTCAAGATGAGCTATTTGGATTATTAACAGTATCAGTAATATGAATTCTCCTGGGCTGCTTAGTGGGCATAACAACATGGTACTTTACTAGGTGGTCATTAAAATTTCATCAAAAACAAATCTTGCTATAAACATGTCTTAATTTTATCTAAAAATTGCTTTTAAGATCATCAGCATTAACACCTTCCATAAGCCAACTGATAAACGTCGTCGTGTAATCTGTAATTCTGTCTGTGTATAGACTGTGTTTGCCCAGTAAAGTTCACCAGTTGTTCAATATCCGAATATTTCAAATTTATCTTTTGAATAAGTGTAGCTAATTGTTTCTTGAGTTTTGTCTTGGTTATGGCTTTGGGATTTCTGAGTCCACATGAAAGAATTTTTCTCCAATAATTGCAAGTATACACACAGTAGATTTTCACATCCAATACTTGCAAGTATACATACAGTAGATTTTCACATCAAAATCAAAGCAAATTGTAAACATAAATCAAATATTTACTTAATGTAAATATTTCTTATCTACGGTACCTATCTTAAGAAAGATGTCAGTCCCACTCTTATCGAATTTAAAATGTTGATGTAGGAATGAGATAAAAAATTTGTGTGCGATTTGTTAAAACAGTCATGATTTTTCATAAATAATTGTATTTTGTTTTGTCCATCAACAATTGTTTTGCTTGCCAAAAACTTTTGAAAAATTTTACATACGTGTTCTATTTCATTTAGTGATGTAACTTGCTAGGCGAATATTTTTATTGACTTTCTTCAATCAATAAGCCCACATTTCCATTTTTGCAAAAGTATGAGAAGTAAGCGTGTAAGTACAGAATTTCATTGGGGAAATGTCCAATCACCCAGCCTAACTATTGACACAGTGAACCAATTTAAATATTGTAGTTAGCCGGTTTAAATATTACATTAGACTAATAGTGCACTTTGTGTCAATTTACACTATTTAATGTCTTAAAGAAGGTCTGAAGCGTATGGCAATATAATTTTTTAAAAAGAGATATTTTAGAGGTGTTAAATTAAATAGATTAAAAAATGTCTCAGCACCAGATGGAAAGAATTTATTTAAAGACCATTGTGATAAAAAGAAATAATATTATTATAACTGTCGTTGATTCAAACATCTTCCATCCACCAACTAATCTATAAACTTCGCTATCTGTTAAACCAATGAATAAAATGTATTTGAAAATAGACTAATTTTGACAAATTTTTATTGTGCCTTTTCTCAGAGCATCCATACTCGCAATATTATTATTCAAACATTCTTTTTTTGCTACTAAACTCTCTGAACAGTTTATTTTGAGAAATGTATTTTTCAGATGCTTCGAAAGATATCATTTTGGAGGTTATTACATTGGGTTGGGTCTTTATTTTAATAAAATTTCCTTCTACTCTTTTTCAAATGGTCATAAATTTAAATGAAATACACAATATTTTCAAAGGCATTTGCAGAGTTCTAATGTTTAGGTATAAACCTTCCCCATATTAAGAGGGTAAGGTAAAAAATTCTCGGTCTGACAATGAAAGACTATGATTTTAAGTTAAAAAATTATTTCATTTTTCTACATAATCCCCCTTGACTTCAACACACTTGGTCGCGTCAATCAGCATACGTTCCTGAAAGTGAGAATCTGGAAAAATGTGAATACCCATCAACGGCCCTCTCAACTTCTTCATTGCATGCGAAGTACTCCCCCGAAACAAATTTCTTCAAGTTTGGGAACACATGGAAGTCTGAGGGTGCCAAATCAGGAGAACAGGTTGTCAGTAATCGAAAAAATTGTAGCCCAAATACCACAGCCGTCAATGCATCTTTGTGAGCAGATACGCTGCCCTGGTGAAAGATAATTTTTATCTTCAACTTTTCATTAACTTCAAATGGATTAATTAAGGGGTTATTCCACCTAAAACTAAGAATTTTATGACCGCATGATATTCAAGTTTATCCATTTTGATGAAAAATATGTAAGACGTCTAATCCAAAAATTTGTGTAAACAAACTACTTGAGAGAACAAGTTGAAACTTGTCATACGAACTAATGACACATGCACCTAGGCAGGAAACATAAATTTTTCTGATTGAAATGTCAGCTCTGCCTCGGGCCAAAAACTTGTTACCTTACCCTCGTATATAGACATAATAACTCTCTAGAAATGAATAAGTCATACAGATGCTATTAAATATAAGCCTTATAACAATAATACAAAGAAAAACCATAAGAAAATTTAATGCTGTAAAGAATCTTGAAAAATGTGGAAATATCTACATAATCAATAAATCATTAGAAAAATTATTTAATGCCTCTGGAGTAGAGAATTATTAAATTTACAATATTATGTTGGGAACAGACATCATATCCCCTTTTAAAAAATTTAATTTGCCTCCTTTTTAGCATTCTGAATACAAAAATGAAACCCTTGTAGTTTTATCATGTCTGTCTGTCTCTTCATCCCTGTCTGCTATACCTGGAATTATGGAGTACACGAATAATTCATATAGAGATCACGATTAATCTTTCGAGCACGCAAGTCACACAAGGTCAAACCATGTCTGCTAGCTCTTATTGTTGAGATATGACGAAGAATTTAACCAATTCTTGTCTTTAAAATACACTTTATGAAATAATAGAACGTCCGTAAAACATGACAGCCAAATAATTTTTTTTTTTCTAAAAAACTCCATACTTTTTCATGTTGCCAGTTACAAAAAAGTAAACTATATAAATCAATTATTGTTAACAACTGGTTTGGTTTAGTTTTAAATATAAAAACTCAATTACATTAGGCTAAACGTAACATCCTCCCGCCTTTTGATGAACTCATTTCATCAAAACCCAGGAGCATAAGCAATTAATATTATAACAAATTTCTTTCCTAAACATAGAATTTAACTAAATACTCAGAAATCAACATTTAGAGTCGTTATCAGTCCCTTCAGGACAGTTCAAAATCCCTTAGCTTAGACGGTAAATGAATGACTCTTCGAGATCTGGTTGTTTGTTCTGGCATCTCTTTTGGTACAGAAAGGCTCAGAACCCTGTTCTTTTCCCGTAGTTGACCTACAGTCTTTTGCACTTCCTCATATGAATTACTGAAAGCTTCAACTTCCAAGGGATAAACACGTTGTACCGGACGAAGTAATTCTCCAGAATCAGTCTTTATCTTTACCACTCTACTAATCCCATCTTTCCCAGGGAATATAGCTATAACAGGTCCTAGAGGCCAAAAAGCTCTCTTCTTGCTTGTATCTTCTACTAAGACAATGTCGTTTAATTTTACCTCTTCACACTTGTTATTAGACTTTGCCAAAACTAACTGTCCTAGATATTCAGAACGGAAGCGTTTTCTCAATTCTTCTCTTAAGTTTTGCTGATAACGGTATCTTCGGGTGATATCAATTTCATCAAGATGGTCTAAATCTAGAACTCCCACCGTGTGTATATCCTGCAAGAACATGGCAGGGGTCAAGGGATTCGAATATTGGTCATTTTCCGAAATGTAGGTTATGGGCCGAGAATTGATGATTGATTCACAGTCGTACAGTAAAGTAACCATCTCTTCGTAAGTGACGCATGCTCTGCCCAAAACCCTTCGTAGCATTTTCTTTAGCACTTGAATGAGTCTTTCCCAAAAGCCACCCCACCAGGCAGCCTTGGGAGGGTTGAACTTCTAGATTATTCTTTTCATGTGCGCCTCTTTTTGTACGGCTTCCCAATCGATAGATGTCAATAAGTTGTTCGCACCAACAAAATTCGTGCCATTATCGCTATACACAATATGGGGCTAGCAATAAATCTTCTAAAACATAAAAGGAAAGATTTCGTAGATAGTGACTGGACCAGTTCTAAATGAATAGCTCGAAACACCGCGCAGGTAAATATGACAATCCAGCTTTTAGTGCTCCCTTTAAGTGATAGGGGTCCTGCCAAATCCACTCCAACCACCTCGAATACAGAGGCCTCTTTGATCCTATCTTCTGGCAATGGTACTGGCATGGTTTCTATGTTCTTTGCACTATGTCTCTTGCATCGAATACACCTGGATATTATTCTAAAGCTGGAAAAATATTGCACATACCACTCTCTATCTAGTGGACTATTGACTACTAGTGCAACCTTCAGCTTTTCTTGATTTGCTTCACCAGTACTTTGAACACTGGATTTAGGCCACTCCCGTTCTTCTTTAGACAGCCATTCCGGTCCCTCCCACCAACGGGAGTTTATCAATTTTTCAACGCTACAACCTCTGGAAGGCAAATCTGCGGGATTCTGGGTTCCTTGAATATGTCGCCAATCTTCTGTGTTTGAAAGTTTTCGTATTTCCTTTACTCGATTTTGAACGAAAACTCCCCATGGCTCTTCATGACAGATCCAATATAATGCTGTGGCCGAGTCCGTCCAAAAATATTCTGGAACATCTTTCAGTTTCAAAGTTTTCTTCACAAAATCCAAAAGTCTCGCTCCTATAGTACAAGCCATCAGTTCTAATCGTGGAATAGTCATCTTCTTTAACGGTGCAACTCTTGATTTAGCTAATGCCATTTGCACACAAATTTCATCATGTCGAATATTTCTCACAAAGACTACTGCTGCATAAGAAAGTCCAGACGCATCACAAAATACATGTAAACTAACTGATGCCGCATCTTCAAGTATTATGCGTCTAGGAATTTTCAGATGTTTCAAGAGATTCAGTTCTTGAAACCACTTCAAGAATTTGTCACAAACTTCTTTTGGCAAACTTGTGTCCCAACTAAGTTTCTCCTTCCAGCTTTCTTGCAGCAGAACTTTCGGATATAATGTAACTGGACTTGTGAATCCTATAGGGTCGAAAACCTTTTGGGTTACAGAAAGTAAGGTTCGTCTAGTAAGAATTCCTGTTGGCTCCGAGATATTATTTACGTTGCAAAATAATGTGTCTTCTTCTTTATCCCAGAGTAGTCCTAGAACTGGTGTCGGTTCACATTCTTTATCCGGTTTTTCTAAGCTGCTTGATTCCCAGCCTCTTAATTCCATTCTGGCTTCAGTCATTAACTTCGTAGATGTTTCAACAAACTCTTCATATTCTTCTTTTGAGTTTACAGATGTAACACAGTTATCAACATAAAAGGATTTCTTCAGCTTCTGTGCTATATGTTGTATTTCAGGCGCAGATTTGTCCAAATGATGCTGTATAACAGCTCCTGGTATGAAAGGTGAGCATGTGAGGCCGAAAACCACTCTTTTGTGTCTGTAAACTTGAATATCCTTCTTAAAGTGTTCTACCACATCATCACTGTTCCTCCACCAGAGAAATCGTAAAAAGTTGCTTTCTTCAGGACAGACTGAAATTTGTAGAAAAGCTTTCTTGATGTCAGAGACCACTCCTATTTTATCTTCCCTGAATTTCATCAAAATACTAGGTATAAGTTCCAGAGTGTTTGGGCCCTTTTCTAAAGATTCGTTTAGAGAACGATGACCTTTCAACTTACTTGACGCATCAAAAACTGGTCTAACTTTGGTCGTTACATTTCCTTCTTTGAAGACCCCTCAATGTGGCAAGTAGCAAGATGGCTGAGATAATTCTTCAGGAGGTACTACCTCTATAAAGTCTTCTTGTAGCCATTCCTCCAAAACTGCATTGTAAGCTTCATATTTATTTTGTGCAATTAGCTTGTCAGTAGTCTTTTCTAATCTTTTCTCAGCCAGAATTCTGTTGTCATGCAGATAGTCTTTACATTTCCATGGTAATTTCACTTCATATCTGCCATCTTCAACAGTCATTGTCTTTATGAGATTTTCCCTCACAGCATTTTCTAGTTCAATTTTATCTTTTGACTCGTAAGGATCTTGAATACCTAGGGCTTCTAAATTCCATAAATTTTCAATATTAAAACTTTGGGACAACAGGGAGCTTGACACTGCATCTATAGATTTTCTTGAATGATCACTTGTCTGCATTCCCATAACGACCCATCCTAAATAGGTTTCCATAGCTGTTAAACCTGATTTCAGTTGTATTACTTTTCCAGTGTAAATTTTGCCAGCCATATCAGCTCCGATCAGCATTTCTATTGGACGAATCTCTTGACTAAAATCGGTGATTTTGATACCCTTTTGTTTCAGCTCTTATAAATCAAGTTGATCCTTTATGTTAGGTATCGGTCCACAAATTTGAGGCTGGTCTAGTACTGTAATTTTACAAAAATATGATGTATTTAAATTATTAACTTCCACGACATAACAGTTATGCTGTTTGTAAGATGTTGCTCCACCAAACACCACATGAGTTAAGCCTTGAGAGTGAGTTGGCCTGAGTCCGAGTTTTTTTACAGAAGATTCCAAAATATACGAGCTTTGAGAGCCTGTGTTAATTAAAGCTCGAACTACTTGCCTTTTCCCATCGTTTTCTATAGCTACTAATAATGTCTGTAACAATACTTCTTTGGTTTGACATACATTAGATAAAGAACTGCTCTCAGCCTCTCCAGCTCTATCTTGTTTGTTTTTGGTGGGCATGAAGTCTGGACACATAATGATATAATGCTTCCTACCACAACAAATGCAATGAGGCTTATTGCGGCATTTCTTCGATGTATGTCCAATCTTTAAACAAGAATAGCAACATCTTTTAGACTTTAAAATATTCATTTTCTCTTCAGAATTCATCTTTTGTCCATGGAAACAGTCCTTACTTAGATGGGACGACTTTTCACAAAACACGCACAATATTTTATGACCATTTTTATTACTGACAAATAAATCACTAGCAGTTGGCTGAGTCGACTCTTGTTCTATAGGTCTTTGCCTTTTCAGAATATATTCATTTTATTTAATTCTAGTCTTGGCCAAATAAATCCTTTCTTCCCCTTCTACCTCTGCTCTCAAAAAGGACAAAAGATTATTCAATCTCTTGCTATATGACTTATCTTCTTCATTGAGGGAAGGATTTCTTAGCCAAATTCTCAAAATGTCTTCAGGAATACAGGATTCCACTAGGGGGAACAGCATGGCTGCGTACTTATCTGATGTCATTCCTATCGATTCTAATGCTCTTAAATGAGATTCTATTTTGTCACACAACTGAATAATGCTTAACTTAGATTTTATATTTGTAGTATTTTTTATCACAAGTCCCAAAAGTTCTCTGACATAATATTCTATAAGCAACTCTTCTCTTCCAAATCTTTTTTGTAAACTCTCAATGGCTTTATGATAATTTTCCGCGGTAGGTGGGTAACTATCTATTATTTCCTTTGCCCTAGTACCGGGAATCATACATTGCATTAAATATTGGAATTTGTCTTCCAACTCCATATGTTTATCATCATTTATCCTTTTGGATTGGCTCCAGAACGTAAGCCAATCTTTTATTTCGCCACCAAATCTCATTAATTCAATTTTCGGTAATTTAAATTTTGTCTTTTCGGAATATTCTACATTTGGGGCATTTTTAAGTAATTTATCATTTAGTAATTGTAAACGACGTCTTATTTCTTCAAACTTTTGGCGATATTCTTCGACGTTCTCGTATTCGTCATCATATTTTAACTGCTCAGTTTCTTTTTCTAACAACATTTCTAAAATGGCTTCATCCATTACCAGTAAATTATTATATGTTCTTTCTAATGGATCATATTTAATTAAAATATCATCTACCTTTGAATTTTCATCCTCGAAAAGCGCCTTTATACTTTTATACAACTTTGTAAAAGAAGCCCGAATCGGCGCTCGCTTCTTTATGTTAGCTTGCATCTTGTAATTTGTTGCGCTCTTCCGATCTGAATGTCAAAAGGTCCGATGCAGAATCTTCAATTTTTTATCATGTCGGGGTCACCACATGTTGAGATATGACGAAGAATTTAACCAATTCTTGTCTTTAAAATACACTTTATAAAATAATAGAATGTCCGTAAATCATGACAGCCAAATTATTTATTTCTCTAAAAACTCCATACTTTTTCATGTTGCTAGTTACAAAAAAAGTAAACTATGTAAATCAATTATTGTTAACAACTGGTTTGGTTTAGTTTTAAATATAAAAACTCAATTACATTAGGCTAAACGTAACAACCGCATAATATATAAATTTCTAGACTCTTGCAAAAAATTTCTTTGATAATTTATAAAGACACATTCACATACAGAAACAATTAATTGTTTTGTGTAAACTATTGTTGATTTGTGACAAGTGTGACTATTTATTATAGTCAATATGATTATTTGGCGTGTATTAATTATAAGTTATACAATAAATCATTAAAATTTTAACATGTAAGGCCATACGTTTTTCATTTATAGATGCCCATCGAAAATATTGATGTTTAAAAATTATTCTCAGCTTTACTTAAAAGTGATTCTCAAAGCATGCACCATTAATGGTAATCTACATTAGTTTCTAAATGTGTGATCAAGTGGAAGAGTACAGAATTATTTTACAGTATTTTACGGAATAATCAAATGCAAAACATATTATTATATCCTTCAAAGAATTTATTTTTGCAAATGTACTGCTTTGTTGGGACTGGTTGAGAACCATTGCGGAGAAGCCATTTGCGACTTATCCAGAAAAAAATGAGTAATGTAATCTTACATTTTTAAAATGACCAGTAATGAAATTTTCTCTGTATTGTTTCCATTGACCTTTACCAGGTCAACTTTTCATCTAGTGATGAGCTGCACCACCCTGCATTGTCTGGTACATGGTCACCGTTTGAGAACCTTTCTTCGCCAATCGTTATTGTTTGTGCTCCCTATATGAGCTGTCCATTGCTGCTTCAACCTGCTAATTCCACGAACTGTCGATGACCTTAGTTTGCCTATCAATCTCCTCATTATGGATCATATTTCGTGGAGAAACCTTGAGCATCACTCTGTATGTTGTTATTACAAAACATCATATAGCACAGAACACACATGTACACAATGCATGGATGGAACTATGAGTCTAAATGCTGACACCCGATCATCAAAACTTTTTGAAAGAAATTCTTGACAGGCAAACAGGAGCCAATCCAAAAACAGGGCAATGGAATTAATACATGATAAAACAAGAAGTACCTAACTTTTGATAATTAGCTACTTGTGCCAAGAACAAAAACCCTTTTATTCTTGACTTGGAAAACTAAAGTGTAACACTTGTTATATAATGTAGCAGTTTTGTATTTCAAGGTGCTTAGCCTATTTCTGGAAACAAATTTTATATAAGTTCTATTAAGTCTCAAGGTAACAGTCAAAATATAAAAGAAGTATTATCATTTTGCAGTTTTTTGTACAAAAAATTGTAGGAATGTGCCATCTGAAGAAGGAACATTTTCAAGAGTTATTTTTATTTATACAAATAATTATACTTATAGTACAAATAATAATAGTTTTACTTATAAAAAATAAAAATAATAATTGTACTTACAGTAAAATAAATTTATAAGGTTCTACACCAAAAAATAACGAATCAAAAGCAATGAGTCCAATGTTCCCCTAGGTCTTTCAAGAATTGGAAATTTAACTGTAGAAGTAGCATCTATTGAATTATTGTTTTTGAAATCTAATCAGTCCAATAATTGAAAAACAAAATATATTTTTACTTCAAACATCTCAATAATCATAAATTAAATAAAAACTGGTACAATGTACAGCCTATTTCTCAAACTTTGGTGCGTATATCACTGACAGTATACAGTTGTTTTAAAGGTAGTACACAAACAGACATAATAATAAACAAATACAACAATATACATGTTTTAATATAAATGTTTTTACCATACATTTCCTTCCCCTCAATTTGGGAAACTTATCGGTGTAGTCAATGATATGCGACTGATCTTTATTTCGAATGAGTAGTGTAATGTTTGAGAACCCCTGGTCTAAATATTTAGCATGTAGTGCACATTTAGAAAGTAATTTGCAGATATATAAATATGCATTTTTATCAAAGTGAGCTTTGTAAGACTGGACAAAGTTAATTTTAAAACAATGACAGTGATACTTCAAATACTAAATAAATAAATGCGACGTACAAAATTTGAGTTGGTATAAGAAAAAATATGATTCTACAAGGTTTAATTTTTTTATCATATATACAAATTACATATCTATATTATGGCTTGAGAAGTTCACAGATATATTAAATTGTCATTACCAATTTTTTAAAGGTGTTTCTGCCTCAAGTCAATTCAATTAAAAACAGATTCCCTGTCAGTCCGTATGGTTGTCATGTCAATATATTTCAGAAGGCTAATGACATGAACACTGATGATGTGACCTTCCTAAAAAACAGACACACAGTGACACTTACAGACCCAAGGAAGTATTATATCGCTATGAATATTCAGCAAAACATCACTTAGCACTTTCTGTTTGATTTCATTTCTCCTCTCTGCAAAAGAAAAGGGTCTTCCAAGTGGGAGATATAAAAATTCTATGATCATAAATATAATGTAATTAGTTATTAATAAACAACCAATGATGATTGGCAATCATTTTATTACATTATTGAACACAAATATGTATACTGAATACTCCGATGTGGTATTATGACAAAATGATATTCAAATGTTCAAATTATATGTAGTTATTGAAACTCATTGGTGATTTATTAATGTGAAGATATTGTATAAATTTGATAAATTTATTCTAAAAATATCATTTATGAATTCTTTACTGTTTAATAACTGAATGGAAGTAAACCAAATCAAACTTTACTAATAATAGTTTAAAGTGAGAATTTGTTTATTGTGTTTTATTGTATTGTATTTCTCATAGTATTCAAAAATACAAATCAACCTCAAGTTTTGCATACAGAAATACCTAGGAATGAAATACTGTGAATAGTTTTATATTTCAACTATCACTACAACTGTAAGCTATAATATTAATGATAGAAAACAAAAAATTTAATAAGTATCACTTCATAATTACTTTCAGCTATTTTACTTCAATATATACGTACATCTCGTTTCAATTTTAATTTGCAAGGTAGAAAATTAATGGCTTTTTGAAAATCAATATGACTGACTGATTTATTTTTGGCAAATACCTAACCTGCCTGACAAAATAATTTGTTTAATAATATATTTAAAATTTTCATGAGTTTACAAATTGTAATTTTTTGTACCGGTGAAATTTGCATGTTAAAATACTTTGCAAAAAGAAGGCAAAGTGAGTCTAGCCGCTTAATTGCGCAACGTCAATTACTTCTCTTAACTCATACGCAACAAGTGTTTTTAATTATTTATATTTATTAGTAAAAATAAATCTACCAACATTTTGTTTTATGACAATTCTCGAACAAAGGGAAACACAAAAATAAAAAATTGCAGTAAAAACGTTCTTGTTTTATAAAAAAAGCATTAATTAATTAATTAATTGTTTGTACCAGCGACTTGTAGTTTCTCAAAATGGCGTTCAGGTAGATGACACTTTTTGCACAACACCATCTACTTATAAACCAATTTGCATAAAGTACGCTGGCGCCTAGTACCAACTGTTATAATAAGTCACATATATTTTTGTGTCTTAATATCATTGGGATCGAAATTAAATAGATGGACATTCTTAAGCGCCTCTACTTTAGCCAAAACGAAGAAAGCTTGGCAATATAAGAAACCAATGCCAATTATGGCATTGTTGGGACTAAGTTCGTACCTCTCGTACATAGTAACATCATATGTCAGATATATAGCATGTCGTTTCCAATGGAGGTAAACTATACTAATAATCTAACATTTAGTTTTAACAGGTGAAATCCATAGTGGAAACCAATTTTATCGCCTTCTTATCATTATCCTGATGGTATTAATTAATCTCATACAAACAAACTTGCACTGGCGCAACATAATATCCAGAAAGAGTAACAATCAGAAAACTGCCAGAAACAGTTTTGAAACAAAGCAGGCACCTCATAAAATTACCATTGAATTATTATCTTCAAATTGGCCTTATATGTTTAATACTCGTATATTATAGTGCGCATGGTAATGTGCATCGGCTTATTATAACTTAGCTCTTCCCAACATATTGTTACATATTGACGTACACACAGATTACATTCCTTTAGTTTCTTTTGTGTCTATGTTATTTAAGGTATAATTTATTATTCTTTAGTAATTATCAAATTAGGTTTAGGAGTAATTTTTGTCTATTTTCTGGGTGATTAATATTAATTATATCAAATATTTTCTTAGTTTTCTTTTTATAAAACAGAAGATATCATCAAACGATGTAAAAAAAGAAGAGAGACTAAGTGATAGTGAAATGTGAACAAATGAAAATGTACATATGTAACTGCAAGTTATCTGTATGTTTACTTGTATACAGTATGCAGTAAATTGAAAAAAAATGTGAAATTATTATATTATTGGTTTTATTTTGTTTTCTCTATTTGTGTTGATGAAATCAAAATTTATTTTCCAGGTTGCTACAAAGTTTTACAGTTTAATAGAAAATAAAATTCAAAGTGTCGCAGTATTATTACCGACCAGCGATAAAATTAAATACTTTTCATTTAAAATACTGCAGAAAATTAACACTTTATTGTTTATTTAAGTAAAGGCCTGGTTAAAGTTGTATAATATACATGAAAACTAGTAAAAGTTGTATCATTTATATACAGAATTAGTCTAATACACTAGGAATGCAAAATTAGGTAACAATTAGACAACAAATGTCACTTTAACTTCCCGTGCCGTGAACAAAAGGGTTTTAATTTTATGATGTTAGGCAGTTTGTTACTGTTTCCAAGAATTTCTTTTAAGAAGTTTTGAAGTCAAGGTGTCTGACTTTAGATGGCTTCTGAACTCACAGTGTCCCTCTTGTTGTGTACTTGGATCTTTTGTGCTTTGTGATGTTCTTTAAAACCTTATCATAATGACTTGGCTAAATCTCAGGACACCACCTTGTCTGTTTTTGAATTCAACCCAAACTTATTTATTTGTCTTTTAATGAGGGTTCTTGAGTAATGATGTATGTAATTAATCCACCGTGCATTCGTTGCAGATGAAATTTTTGTTTTTCATTTCATCAGTTGTGTTCTGAATTGAAATGATGATGAATCTGAATTGAATGAAATAAACCTATGCTTCATTGTTTATACAATTTACTACTTGATAAAAACATTTGGAAACTAATGCAAACCATCAATGCAAATGCACATAGGGTATGTCACTTATGAAATAACTCTGTGAATAATTTACATAAACCGATATGTTTGATGGGTGTCAGTAAATTAAATGCAGGTAGTGTTACTTTTTATAACTTTAATTATTTATTACACAATTTATAATTAATACAATTCATTGAATCGTAGTAGTTACAAATCCATATTGGTTTACACATACACTTAGTTAATGTACACATTAAAAAGCACTTAATTAGTTACATATATTTTTTTGGTAAGTTAAGTATTTAAATTTTTATATGTGTACACTCTTGTGCAAAAAATGAGCACTTGTGATTTTTTCCATAAGTTCAAGTAAAAGCGTAGGGAAATAGATTTTATGTAACAAAATAAAATGAATATTATTTGCTAAGATTCAAAAACTTTTGGCTTGTAATTAGGCAACTGAAAATGTTTAAACAGATTTTTAAGTTTTAACATGCCTTTAATTTCACATTTATCAATTATTCAACAATACATTCTGCGAATAAAAAGCTGTATTAATATTATATAATTTTACATAACTTAAGTAAGTGAGTGTAACTTTTATGTATTAATACATAATATATATACAAGCTAAATGTGTGAATGAGAAAAAATAAAAATATGTATATAACATCAAAAGAAAGTACATACTATTATGAAATCAATAGATAGAATTAAATAACGACTAGTAAACATTAAATTGTATAAAATTGACAAGGAACTGAATTATAATTTTCAAGTTAAAATAGATCATCCACATTAATGAATTGAATCAGAACAACGGAGTAACTCATGATCAATCCTAGGAAATGGAGCAGGAATGAAGCTCTCAGGTTGAATGACTGGAAAATTTTGAATTGACCAAATTCACATTCTTCTATCAAGTTTTCAATAAGTTTCACGTGATGTCGTACAATGGAGGCTGAAAAAAGTAAATAATGTAAGCTTACAGTAAGGTATAGTTAATGAATCTCAGAAACTGATAACAGAGAACACTTTCACAAAAGTCTTACTAAAATTGGTTAAATCAATTTATGAAATTACAGTCTATTTACAAACAAATTTATATTCTCAAATATTGTTTTATGAATATATATGTATATATACAGAGCCTACATAAACAAAAATAAATATTATAATAAATTATATTTTTGTACACTAGTATTATTTTCCTGTTATGTGCTGTGTGATTCCCTAAACTCTAGTGACTGATAGCTGCTGTAAGGAGTGAAGCATAGTTTGACAGATAAAAATTAATAAACATCTCATTCTTAGCATATAATTTGAATTCATAAATAATGATGAATATAAAGTAAATGATTTAGTAAGCTGTACATATGTATTACCTTTGCAGAAGATAAGGTTTAAGCAAAAAATAAGATAGAGTTTCAAGCTATATTTTCAACAATTCAAAGCCGTAACCACACACATTTCAAACACCTTTGTCGACCACCTCATGCCCTGGTAGTTGACTGTGTCAACAAAATCTGATAAAATGTTAGTAACTTATGTGAAAATAAAAAAGATAACAATCGATGAGTGATAATGGGTAAAGTCATTTTATATATATTCGGGTGGTACATAAAATATAAATTGCTAATTTTTTGCACAAAAAATATTTTTTTGAGAGCCCCACCTTCAGATTTTTACACTTTTATTTCATTTAACCTGTATTTTATATAATTAATAAAAACATTTCATAGCACATAAAAATCAATTGGAATTTGTATTTTATGAAAGTGAATTTTGGAATTTAATTTTCTTTATTTGTTTCAATTGTATCAAGTTGTATACTGCTTAGAATTCACATTGGAATGAATACTATCCAACCCACAAGACTCAAATTCTTAGTTCTGTTGCTAGGGGTGCTGGGAGGTTGAAACCCTCCAATGTCAGAGGGTGTTGTCAGATGGCAACACTAATAAATTGGAATGCCAACTATTGATCTAAACTCAGACATTTACTAAAATGATGTTTAATATAAATGTAATGCAGTTTCCATAAAAAGCGTAAAATCAACGTTGACATTTTTAAATTCGAAACACATTTTTTTGCAATAAACATTATCTTGTTTTGTTCTTTTAACAGTGCAAAAAATTTAATGAAAATTCAAACAAAAGATTCAAACATTTTTGTATGACTCTGCCCCTAATTATTCTGTAGAATTATGAAAAATTACGTAGTTTACATACGCTGCATAGCTGTGAGTAAAAGTTAATTATAAATTATTGATGGTTATCTATCTATATATATATGACGATAGTTTTATTTATATATCTATTGGTTATAATGCAGTGTTGTTCTATTTCCATACAATACTTTACTCCTGGAACTCTTTATACGTGACTCATTACAATGCGAATTTCAAAGGCATCTTATCAGATAGAATAATTATTTAACTCTGAAAAGATGAGTTGGCTTCCATCTGCAGTATATCTCCATCCCAAAATAAGTGAATGATCATTTTAAATTAGAGGTAATATTTATAAACTAGAGAGAGATGGCGCTACTGTGCCAACGTAAACATCGGCTCCGTATATAAAGTTAATTTAAAATTATAAAAAGTTATCAAAGTGGTGGAAAAACAGTGTGAAAGTGTAAATAACTTATAAACGCAGTGATATAAACATATTTATTGAACTCAGTTATCTGCATGAACAAAAAATAGTGATACAAGTGGTAACAACAAAACAGTGACATTATTCTTCTTGTGAACAATTAAAACAGTACTTACTCGAACTATTCTTACTCAGTGATTAGTACGGAACATTAAAAAACAATAACCCAAACAAATCAAGTTAAAGAGTGGAAGTTAGAAATTCTATAACCTACAAAATATTTACTGCGTTGTCATTTCTTTAGAAAAAACTCAGAGTAATTTAGATAAGCGACATCTAGCGGTCCTGCAAAGTACTACGTAGTATTGACAATATCGATAAAGTAAGCAACCACGGTTTCTTCAGGCACCGAGCTCGTAGTACTTCATAAAACCAATAGAGGGCGTAAAACTAAAAAAATGGATGAAATTAAAGAAATGCTACAAAATATGCAGGTTGAAATGAGACAAAACAAGATGGAAGTGTTGGCCATGAAGGAAGAACTTAAAAATACCATCATTATAAATATCAACGAGAAATTTACCAATTTAGAAACCAAATATGAGCAAATCGAGCAAAATTTAGAGACACAAAAATTGGCAATTGATGGTTTTGAGCGTTTCATGAGAAGGAAAAATATATTACTTTTTGGAGTGGAAGAACAAGAGAATAGCTACCAAGAATTAGAGGTAAAAGTTCTAGATATTATTAACAAAACATTAAAAATCAAATGTGAAAATCACTACATTGAATCAGTGAGAAGACTTGGCATAAAAAGTGATAAAGCCAGACCTATTGTAATAACTTTGCTTACTATGGGAATAAAAATCAAAATATTAAGGAATAAAAAGAACTTGGAAACCTCACCCTACTATATTAAGGAAGACTATCCACTAGATATCCTGAAGAAAAGAAAAGAACTCCAAATTGAAGTAGGCAAATTAAGAGAACAAGGTAAAAAAGCGATAATTAAATACGATAAAATAGTAATACTTCAAAATAAAAATCAACAAATACAGTCTACTTATATATATAATAAAAAGAGAAATTTATCAGATTCCCCCGAGCAGGCAACCAATCCTGTCAGCGCAGAGAACCAGTTTAAAAAACAGCCTGCCAAGATAAGTAAGAACAACAGTATAAACAATTATATGATAAAAAAACCTACGCTCACAGTACCTGATAAGACGCCTCCTGAAACGCTCTCATCAAAACAAACTACAAAATAGCAACCCACACCGGCCCCTCTCAATCTCCCAACACGGCTGGTCACCGCGGGAGACCTAGACTGCAACCCTCCAACAAGCCAAGAACTATACATCTGCACATACAACGTAAAATCACTACTATCGCCGCAAAGAATGGAACTGCTAAAGTATTCTCTGGAAAATATTAAATATGACATAATAGGCCTCGCAGAAGTCCGGAGAGATGGTAATAATATTGTAGAAGATGATAACCATATTTTCTGTCACACCGGAGAGTCGAGAGGGCTATATGGAGTCGGATTCCTGATTAAGAAAAAATATAAATATAATATAGAAAACTACATAGGTCTATCTGAAAGAGTATGTTTACTAAATTTAATCTTTGGTTCTATGAAGATTTCAGTAATTCAAGTTTATGCCCCCACCTCTGAAGCGACTGAGGAAGAGGTTGATGACTTTTACCAATTAGTAGAAAACGCCCAGAGCCTAACAACAGGTAGAGTTATACTACTAGGAGATCTGAATGCAAAAATAGGCCAAAGGAAACCCGAGGAAAACGCTATAATAGGCCCTTTCTGCTACGGGAAAAGAAACCAAAGAGGTGAAAAGCTTGTACAACATGCTCTTAAAAATAAGCTCACAATAATCAACACAATATTCAAGAAAAACAAAAATAACTTATGGACATGGATTTCACCAGACCAACAGAATAGAAATCAAATAGATTACATTCTGTGTGGCAACCCAAGACTCTTCACCAACATAGAAATTATAAACAAAATGACTTTTCCCAGCGACCACAGACTCCTGAGAGGCACAATAACATTACTCAAACAAAAAAAAAACAGAAATACATTTGATTCACTCCCAGTAGCCAATTTATTAAGTCTGAAATCACAAGAAACATACACATCTACCTTAAGTATGAAATTAAAATATGTGTGGTGGGAAGAAGATGATGAAATAGAGTCCTATTATTTTAAGATAGAGTCTGCCATACAAGAAAGCTTAAATAGTCTGACATCCATTAAGACAAAGAAAGAAATAATAAGCGAAGAAACCAAAAACCTAATTATTAAGCGTGCTGCTCTACAACACAAACCTTTAAAGAATAAAAATGACAAGAAAGAACTCTCAGAACTCTACAAAATCACAAACAAACATCTAAAAAGAGACTATGAAAACTACAGAATGGAAATAATTGAAAAGCACTTAATAGCCACGGGAAGTCAAAAAAGAGCATTTAAACAATTAACAACAGAGAAAAAATGGATTCCTTCTTTGAAATCACAAAAAACGGAACAGAAGCAGCTGACAAGAAAAGGATTGGTGAAAATTGCCTCGGAATTCTACGAGAGATTGTATGACGATAAATCTATTAACAGTAATTGCTACGAAAAACTTTCTGAATCATCAGATACATGTGTACCAATCCAACTCTTCAATAGTGACGAAATTTTAAAGAATATTAAAAAACTAAAAAAGGAAAAGAGCCCAGGCGAAGACAATATACCTAACGAAGCTTTTATATTTGGGAGTCACATATTGTTAAAACCTATTACAATTTTATTTAATAAAATACTTGAGAAACAAGTAGTACCCATTAAGTGGACAAAGTCCCAGGTAATCCTTATTTATAAAAAAGGAGATCCAGCAGACATCAATAATTACCGACCAATCAGCTTACTACCAACTATGTATAAATTATTCGCAATGTGTTTGGAAAAAAGGATAGAAATAACTCTAGAAATATGTCAACCAGTGGAACAGGCAGGTTTCCGGCGAGGGTACTCAACAGTAGACCAAATACACACCTTGGAACAAGTGATAGACAAACATGAAGAGTTTAAGAAGGATCTCTACCTCGCATATGTTGACTACGCGAAAGCATTTGACTCTATCTCACATAAGAGCATATGGGAAGCACTGGAACATCAGAATCTACCATACACATACATCAATATAATTAAAGATATTTATCACAAAAGCACGAGTCGCGTGAAACTAGACAGAATGGGCACGGAATTCAATATCAGTAGAGGTGTGAAACAAGGAGATCCGCTGTCACCTAGAATTTTCATAGCTGTATTACAGCATGTAATGGGAAATTTAAACTGGGATAGAAAGGGAATATTCATTGATGGTCAGTACCTCAGTAACCTTAGATTCGCCGATGATATAGTTATCTTTGCTAACACATCAAAACAACTGGAAGTTATGCTATCAGAACTAAGCGACGCGAGTGAAAACATTGGCTTACTGTTAAACACCTCAAAAACAAAGGTATCCACCAATGGCAAAAAAACTCCCATAAAAATAAACCAGACGCCTGTGGAATATGTGGAGAGCTATATATATCTAGGGAAACAAATATCATTTAAAAGTTCGAGACACACGGAGGAACTGGATAGACGAATTAGTATGACCTGGAAAAAATACTGGAGTTGTAAAGAAATTATGAAGTCGAAGCTTTCACTTCCACTGAAGAAAAAAGTTATGGATTCCTGCCTACTACCATGTCTGTCGTATGGAGCTCAAACCTGCATCTTCAATAATAAAAACATGACTAAAATTCGTTCGTGCCAGAGGGCTATGGAGAGAAGCATCCTCGGTATAAAGATCTCTGATAAAAAAAATAGCAATAAGATTCGCCAAAAAACCCAAGTTCTAGATGCATTGCAACACACACGTCGTCTGAAGTGGAGATGGGCCGGTCATATGGCTCGCTACTCTGAGGACAGATGGCCAAATCGCGTCACCAAATGGCACGGACCAGAAGGAAAACGTCAGAAGGGTAGACCAAGAGCTCGCTGGAACGACGAAATAATTAAATTTGCAGGAAGAAACTGGATGGAAGTCGCGAAGGATAAAGCAAGATGGAGGCAGTTGGAGGAGGCCTATACCCGAAAGGGGCCATGACAGGTTATAGTCAACTTGTTAAAATATAGTATATTTCTCTAATACACATTATAGTTGTTTTTTCATAGTCTAAGTTATATAATTTAATTGCAAAAGTATGTCATGAAAAATAAAGAGGCTTATTATTATTATTATTATTATTATTATTTATAAACTAATGTATAATTTATTATACCAGTCACCCTGTAAATATTTATTTTACATAAGCATAGCACTGGCATAAAAGAAAGCCATTTGTAAATGCATAAATGAAAATTGTTCACTTACGTAATTCGTCATCGATTATCATTGGTGTCAAACAAGACTTTGTTCTTTCTATCTGCAAGTACATTTTCTCACACACGAGACACATAACTATCAACGACGTAACATAGTGGAACGGCCATGATATGGAAATAATGAAAAATGACACATCTCCTCTCTGAAATATTTTCTTTATCGATGAATTTGCAACAAAAAGATTTATAGTATTTTATATATCTAAGTTATATTCAGTCAAAGGTGAATTCATTTCTTTATGGGCAAAAGTCATGTTTTGAAAGACGTTTTTCAAGTCTACTGCTGCTTACTAATAAACATTTGTTCAAGCGTTTATGCTTTACTTTCTATTTTTACAATACAATTTTCAATTCTCATAATTCGAAGCAAATATGATATGCAAATTAATTTCTGATATGTGAATTCACTTAATCATATATTTGAGAATAATTTAATTTAATTGTTTATACTTTCACTGATGGAGTTCAATATTTCTAGGGATGATCGAAGGCAACAAAACTCTACAATGTTATCACCAGGGAAACAGCAGTTAGGGAAAATATTGTATAATATATTCACAAAGCACCTAAAATTAATTACTCTAGTTTAGCTATTACAGGTGTAATTAAATTATATGACAAAATTGATTATTACAATGGTTTCATTGTATTAATCAAATCAAAAAATTTCAAGTATGGTGGTACTGATACACAAGGCACAACTAGTTATTCATACGTTAGAAGTGTAGCAATAGAAACATTTTGTAAATTTAAAACAAAGAGAAAGTGGGGGTGAAAAGAAATATGTAATGGACTATATTCCATGATGATATGAACAACAAAACAGGTGAAGTGTCTCAACCAGACATTATAAAACCATTCACCAACAAGTGGTTTACTCACTGCTGGATGCAAGTCCTCCATGATACTGCTATACCTATTTATCCTGGATTTCTTTCATCCATAAAGATTTAGTAATTAAACAAAGCGACAAAATTGTTTCTAAATACTCGGAAAATGCACCATAAATTTCTTCATAGGCATATTCTTTATTATTTGAAGAATTAATAGTTTATGAAACAAGTTTTTAATTGTAAACCCTGTATTTTTATGACAGTATTACTTTATTAATTTTATGGATTTGCAATTTTTTAATCTCGGAATTCGCAAGTTAGTATAGGTGTTAATAATACTTACATTATACTTTAAATGCTCCAAAAACAAATATGTATTAAGGAGAATACCAGAAAATATGATAGTGAGTGACATGAATAGCTGAAAAATGAAGTTAAAAGTTTGTTTATGTTAATCATTTGTATTGACATATTTGAAAGCATTTAACGAAAGTAAAAAACATTCAATACAAACCTGAAATTCAAACACTTTCTTTAAATGGTGGCACAGGTCTAATAAACGAATGTAGAATTGGGATAAATGGTAAACGGAATTTTGGTTGAGCGGCAATGTAAACGTAAAATGATTGTTTGAATTGGGATTATGTTGCGGACTCCCAAATATGGCATCAACAGATGTGAATGTGTTTCCTCTATTTTTAGAATCAAAGAAGAAATTCAACATTTCCACACGTTTTGTTACACTAATTAATATCGAAGAGAAGAGTATTATTTCTAGATCAAAAATAATAACAACAATAATATTGTACACAGAATAAATGCAAGCACTTTGGCCAAATTTTATACCTCCAGCCACAAAATCAATACAGGCGTAAAGAATATGATAGGTTATAAGAAGGCCAATAATTGTGAGGTTTCGACATTTATCTTGTCTCAAAAAATTCCTTCTGTGTTCTACCTGGAAAAGATAATCTATTTCTTGAATTTTCAGGATCAACCCTTCAAACACAATTCTGTCAAAAGTTATTTCAATCAACAATAAATACAGAGAGTGAATCATGTGAAGTACTCCGTATGCAAATAAGATACAGGCATGGGTTGAAATCAAAGTGCTATTGGTAAAAGTCAAAGTGCCAGCAGCAACTTGTAGTAAAATCAAGATTCCCATTATTAAAAAACTGTATAACTTTCGATATCGTGATGTAAACCTGGTTGGAACTCGGTTAACACATCTTCTACAAATGCCAAATACTTGGTGATACACTAAAATCGGCCAAAGTACATCTTCTATTGATTCGTTGGTCATAATGATTCTCGTAAAATATTTGTGGTCCAACTGAATTCCAACACACGTGTTTTATTGAGTCTCCAAGGAACAAGTGACACTTTGCTGTTTAAATGTCTTTTGAGTTAACATCCATTACTAATTTATCACCTCCTGGTATCTGTTGATTACTTTATAGGTAACAAAACACAATATCGATCTTGTTTAATTATTAAGAATTAATTTAACAATTCCGTATATGCTAATTACAGTTATTCTCTATCTGGGGATAATCCACCTTTATTAATAATCTCTTTTGTTTCTTGCAGTGTCTTTTTACCCTAAATAACTCACTAGAATATCTTAAATTTAAATGATCCTTCTATTCCAAATATGTCTCAAGACCCGACATAAATACACAAACGTCCCAAAGTGTAAGCAGCTTGTAGCCCCACTTATGGAATTTGTTTGGTACTCCAGTAGAATGTCACAGGCCTTGGTAATATACTTTTGTTCGTCTATTTCGTTCGTCGCTTTTAGGCATACCTTGGAATTTTTTTTTCTTAGGATTTTATATAAACGATTGTGTCCTTGGATTAAGAACTATTCAATATCTCATTCGAGCAATACTTTCTTCAATGTGACCTAAAATAAAATTAAATATCAATGCATAAGGTTACACATTTGGAACATTCAAAGAAAAGAACTGTTCAGTACCTAAACACAAAAAAAAACAAGACATATTTACTGGCTGTTAGTGTGCACTTTCTAAAATGAAGTCTTTTCTGTTTCAAACCAGAAACTCTTTATGAACAGTTTTTAGAGAATTTAAATTTCTTGTATACACATAACACCACACAATAAAACAAATCTTGAACCAGTTTCTCACACGAAGCATCAAAGTTACTATTTAATGTGTTGTATGAATATATCAGCCTATTAGTTCCACTCTCCTATGATTAAAACTAGATATGGCTACCTGTTCATATTTTAGCACAGTTGGCCACCATATAGGTTGTGACACATAATAAGTAAGCACCATGTTACTTCACCTCAAAATCTCAATGACAGACTTAAGGAATTAGTGGGTTGTTGTTCAAAATTGGCCAAAGATGGACACCTCCTGGGCATTTGCTATATACATCGACAATACATCCTGTGTTCTGTGTTGAACAAACTAGTGTGACGGACTTCTTCAGTATTTTGCATAAAGTGTGATGTGGTACTTGAATCTATACGAAACTGAGTAGTTTTAGATTTGTTACATTGTTTTTTTTTGTACTATACAATTGTTCATTCAGCTTAAACTGTTGGAAAGGCCATTTCATCTAGTTTATAATACTATATAAGTTTTTTTAGGGTACAATATTTGTATATAAACGAAATGTATAATTGTGAAACTTTCATTTTTTCCACTATTTCTTAGTTATTACATTTGGTGATGTTCATAGTTATAATAGCATTGTATTTAGTTACAGTGGCCTTTTTCAACTATAGAATTCAATTGTTATATTTTGTGGACGGATTTGACATGACTCACCAACAAAGCGTAGATAAGTTAGAGTTTTTTATTTATTTTTTATATGTTTTTATTGTAATATAAAAAATTAGATTTTACACTTTTTCGTTTACAAGCATTTTTTTTATAAAAACAGCAAATTTTTTTTTCATGTATGTCAATATTTTTTGACCCCATAAATATGTAAGTACGGTAAAAATGTTTTGACTATTTTGTAACTAAATTTCTTCTACTGTCTAAATAAAAACTTCATTACAATCAAATAACAAATTTCAATGTTAAGCATTACTTAACGGAAGTGACATAAAACCTGGCAGGTGCAGTTTGATCTTGCGCAACCTCGCATGCTCATAGGATTATTTGAGATCTCAATATGAATTATTTACTTCCTTGAAAATTTATTTTACTTAGGTCAAAATTGTAGAAAGTGTAAAGGTGTGGCAGACAGAGATGAGGAGAGAGACAAATAGACGTCATGACACTATAAGGTTCCCGTTTTTGTCATTTGTATGTAGAATTCTAAAAAGGAGACCGAGGGAATTTATTAAAATGGAATATGATGCATATCCCATGTCATAATATTTAGTAGCAACAAAAAAACATTGTTTTACTCCGCTTTGACAATGCCAGCTGACACCTCAATAAAAACAATATCTCGTAGATTGTACTGTTCAAATAATGTGCTTGTACTTAGAAGACAATATAAATAGTGCAACTGATGAGAAGTTAGTTCTTTATTTAAAACCAGATAAACTGGGAACAGAGACAAATTACATTAATAGTTGTTTTATTTAGTCTAATGCACATTCAATTGTATTTGAAACTGGAATATAAAATACCTGTTAAACCTACAGTGATTACTATATGAGGCATGTACATATGAATCCCATAAATACTCATTAGTTCTCACTAACACAATACAAAAACTGAAGAGAATTTTTTTCAAAATTACTTACGTAGTTGCTCGAGAGGAGGACATTAGTTCTCCACTAAGAGATACAGACAATTCCTGATTACACCACATGGCTCAAAAACATGGCTACTATCGAAGTGACACAATATACTTTTGAGTTTATTAATTTAGGTGGTCCCACTTTACCAAAATAAATAATATTAAAAATGGAGGAGTGGATGACTATCGACATCCACACAACTGCTGCAGGTTTAAGAACGGGTATGTTGATGAAAATCGTAAAAATTTCTCTAGAACTATACGATTCATTAAATTCTACATCTGCGGTAATATCAATATAATCCATTGAGTACTACCTAAGTTCCCAACGTGGATACGTAGACAGACAGACAAACAAAAACCTATCTTTTGATTTATAAAAAATCTATAGTTATCCTAGTACAAGAATATCCCAGTACAAAAAAATTAGGGGATTATGATAACGACACGAATATGTAATGCGTACCAATAAATAATATAAAATAATATCTTTTACCAGTTGTTTTTTTTACTTCTCACATGTTTTACCAAATGTCATTTGATGAGTACAATATGTGAGAACCAGGTTGATCCCTCCCTTCGTTATCTTCATAATCTGTCAATATTGACAGTCACTTAAATAACCATTATGGTGTGGATGTTATATTCAATTAGAGTACACAACCTTCTGCTAAATTAATATAATGTGAAGTCAAATACATGTACATTATGGTCAAACCTGTTTGCCGTGAGGTTGTCCGCAGATAAAAAGACTTATTGTCAAATCTAATGTACAACTGTCGATTACGGATTATATATAATTAAATCCATTATTCATTTGCCAGACTGATCACTATCGATATTATTCTGGGTTTCTTTATAAAAATATTGATAAATACTTTTATTTATAGCTGAAAAACTAGTTATTGATTTCTATCAAATTTGAACTGTACCAGATACGAAATGCCAATGGTATATTTCATTGTTGCAGGTTAAACGAGATTACTTAATAATTTTATATTATAATTTCTATAAATATTAGTCTAAATACCTATTGTAAATCTTATTAGATAATGACTTGCGTTTGAAAGTTATTGCAAGTATTTTTGGGTATACTTACATTTATTTATAGTTTATTCATTTTTTTGGAACACTAAAATTTACAAATATTTTTTATTTATGAGCAAGTTTTCTAAAAAAGATGAGAAATTTTTATTTCAATATTATTAAATTTTCAATATTGTAATTGCAATATTATAAATTTATCAATACTTAATTATGCTACAAATAATTCAGCTATTTTATAACTACATATTTTTCTGTCCAATTTAAAAATTTTATTAATATCAAACTGCAAATTTTTAAGCTATTCATTATTTTATCACAAGTGATATAAGAGCTAGCAGACATGGTTTGACCTTGTGTGACTTGCGTGCGCGAAAGATTAATTGTGATCTCCATATGAATTATTTGTGTACTCCATAATTCCAGGTATAGCAGACAGGGATGAAGAGACAGACAGACATAACAAAACTATAAGGGTTTCATTTTTGTCACTGGTATTCAGAAGGCTAAAAAGGAGGCAAATGAAATTTTTTAAAAGGGGATATGATGCCTGTTCCTAACATAATATTTAGTAGCTTAAAAAAATGTAGCTTAACTCCCCTTTGACCAGAATAGCTCACACTCCAATAGAATTAATATCTCATATAAATAATACTGTACTATACAAGGAATATGTTTGTATTTAGAAGATGATGAGAAGTTACCTCTTTGCAAAAATTTCTCTGGCACTATATGATTCGCTCGATTCTATATCTATGATAATATCAACATAATCGAGTGAGTTTTTCCTAAGTTTTACATGTATATACATAGACAGAGAAACAAATACCTATGTTTTAATTTATTAAATTTATAGTTAAAAAGAAAATCTGAGTATAAAATAATTAGAAAATTATGATATAACACAAATATGTAATACATACCAATAAATAATATAAATTAATATCTGCTACTAGTTCATTGTCTACTTCTCACGCGTTTCAGCGAATATCATTTGATGAGTAAAATATGTGAGAACTAGGTCAATTCCTCCCTTCCTCGTCTTCATAATCTGTTGATATTAATAATCATTTAAATAGCCGTTATGGTGCAGACGTCATATTGAATTAGAGTCTACAACCTTCCATTAAAATGAGATAATGTGAAATCAAATACACATTATGTTCAAAGCGGCTTACCGTGATGTTGTCCGCAGATAAAAAGAACTGTCGTCAAACATAATTTACATCCATTATTCATTTAACGAGCTGATCACTATCAATAGTATTTTTGATTTTGTTTTAAAAATATTAATAATTATTTTTACATACAACTGAAAATATGAAATGTTAATGATATATTTCGTTGTTGCAGATTTAGCTAAGTTAACAAATTTTATATTATAATTCCTATAAATAATGGTTCAAATAGCTATTGTAAACATTGTTAAAAATACTTGGAATAGCTATATAATAGAAAATTGAGCAAATCAAATTTCATGGTTCAGTCCAAAGCAACGAGACTGGCCACAGATCGGGTTTTGTGAAAAGTGTATTTTGATGAAAAATGCAGGCTAAAAGCAGCAAATATTAAAATAATTATATTGAATATACTTGGTGCTAATTTTGTAGAAATTCGTTATTCACAATTAAATTAGCTAATATTAGCTAATACTCATAGCCCACCTGAAATTTTTGTAATACAATCAAAACTAGATTGTGGTAAACAATTTAAAGAAAGTATAAACAATACTACATCACATAATTTAATCGAATTGTCAATTCAAATTATATATCCAAAAATTATTTTTATATCAAATGTGTGATGAAAATTAATATCACCGGAGAGACTTCCATGATCTTAGTCTGTCTTTGGTGGGAAAAGTCATGGAGATTCAGATTTATTGTGAATTAAAATGTAGCATATAAGTATGTACATAAATAGAATAACAAAATATTCTAGTAGTTGTTTACTTAGTGACAGTTTTCAATCTCATTTAATAAAATGCAATGTCATTGTTCCTATCATATTTCTGTAGTGTGAGATGGTAATTATTGGATTTGAACAGTTTTTTGTTGCACATCAGAACAACTGAAACATACAATGGCAATAATGAGGAACCATATGTGGGTGTAACTATGGTGAGTGACAATGATTCTCTCTTGTATCTCCCCGTAAGTAAGCATTAAATAAATATATATATATATATATATATATATATATATATATATATATATTTATATAATATATATTTATATATATATAAATATATATATATATATGTATATATATATATATATATATATATATATATATATATATATATATATATATATATGTATATATGTATATATATATATATATATAGTAATATTATAGGTAAAGAAATGTTGCAATTCTTTATATTTTTTAAAAAAGGTAAAAAAAGTTTTTAATTAAAACTTTTTTTACCTTTCAGAGGAAGCTTGTAATTTTTGTATGTATTTTTATATATGAATTTTCAGTTCTAAGTTAATAAATTAATTTATTGGATGGAGGATTTTTACAGAGGTACAATTTTTAATATCATGTAACATTTTATTCTAATTTCCACTTATTTGACAATGCATTTTGTTTAACAAATTAAATAATTTATTAAATACACTGTTATGTTATTGCATTCACCATGACAATATTTAAATTTAAGCCTGTTGTGAGTGAATAAAGAAATAGTCTGTGATACAAAAACTGGGATATTTATCTGTTGGATTTAAGTGCCATGAATTAATTTTGAAATTAAAATTCTCCTTACCTAAATTTTTCACAACATTATGTTGAGACAAAAAATTTAACACACTATATTCTATTTCATGTTATATGCTGAAAAACTTTCAAAAAATACAATCTGTACTTTTAGATAAAATTGTGGTATCGAATATTTTTAGAAAATTGTTTTTCTGTGCTTTATTTTGGTTAAACATAAGCCAAAAAAACTTTCGTTGAAATGTTTTTGTACTTCTTTCTTTGGCTGTGTGGTAGAACCACACAAAAGAGAACAACTCAAACTATTTAGATGAAATTTTCAGTTAGAGTGATGACTAAAGTTTCAATAACATCTATTTTTCTGTTCGAATATTCCACAAGTAACCTTTTTACTTGTCCGGTTGTTAGAGAATTACCTAGAAACCCCACAGATCTACGTCACAATGTAACCTTCTGTTGAAGTGCATTAAATAACTTTCAATTAATTTAAAATTCAATCCTCTGTACTTCTCCATACTCTGCTAGAGGTTATTACTATGTGACCTGGAAATGAACAGGGAATGGTTAACAGAACTTCCACCTAGAAGTCGCAGCATACCTGCTCATTTCAACGTAATACCAATGAAAAATGTGTACATCCCAGCAGATAGAGAAATTATAAATTAATTCAATTCGTTTCTTCCTCAAAATATAAAAGACAAAGTTGTACGCAACACAAATGAGTGAACACAAATGTAAGAGTGTAAATAAACCATACCCCAGAAACTAGATCAGGAAGAATTAGTATCTTTTTAGGCTTAACAATGTACAGTGTAATTTTCAAATAGAACAACCAAGACGTGAATACCTACTTTGCAACCATCAGGTATGTGGGGGAACAGAAGAGAAAGATTTCAGGTGATTGCAATTGCTCTTTGATTTCATAACATTTAGATGATTGCAATTGCTCTTTGATTTCATGACATTTAGATGATTGCAATTACTCTTTGATTTCATGACATTTAGATGATTGCAATTGCTCTTTGATTTCATAATATTGAAAATATTTAAAGAATTTGTTTCCAACTGTCAAAAACATTACTGGCTGGCCGATAATACAACATTAGATGAAGTGTGTATGTCTTTTAGAAGTGGATATCAGTGGAAAAAGTATATTTCACACAAGTCATTTTGGTGCAGTATAGATATATGGCAAATGAAATAACAGATGAAACAACATTTTTATAACGCTCACTTATATACCAAAAACAACACTGAGAGAGTGGGTCTCTCTGAAACAGAGAAGAAATTGCAATTAACAACATAGTGTGTTTTAGGTTTATCAAAGCCAATGGAGATGACCAATTATAACATTACAGTGGACATTACATTACAATTGACAACTATTTTTCATACATAGACCTGAAAAAAGCATACAAACTGAAAAAAGTTGGTTTTAGCTATTTAAGAAACTAAGAAAAAATAGGCTAAGATTCCTGCAGAGTTCTTTCGAAACAACTATTCTGTCAATACTTAGTTGAAGTATACATTCACAAAATATATAATAATATTTATGTATTACAGAATAGGTATATATACTGTTAATGCCTTGTACTGTAAAACTACGAACAAGACTGACCAATTATCATGAAAAATATAGTTAAAAGGTTAGTTAGGCCGCAACTTGAAGAGCACAATTATTTTCCATATTTTTGTACTAAACTAAAAGGTCTCGCTACTCTTATTCTTGGCCAAGCAGCAATACTAAGTGCAAAAGTAGAAACTGAAAATGATCAATTCCAAATCAATAAAAACAGCTTTACTAATGTTTCAAATGCACCATGCTCATATGTACACCATGGGTGTAAAACCCTAATGTTTGTGGTGTATAAAAGTGGCCTATAATAGATGCCATTAAAAAGATTTTTATATATGCGCAAATGCCCTCATTTGCTTTTAAATTTTAGGATGTTACATAGACTTTAAATAGTGGTCATGGCTGTTATCATATAGACTGATAAATTAAGTTTTCGAACCAAATGAAGAGAGGATTTTTTATTTCAACTAAATATTTTTAAGTTTTCGAGGTAAAAATAAATACTTAAACCATGAATGTAATTTTTAAAAAATGTTATTCATACCCAAAAATTCTACACTAACAACCTAGAAACAAAAATATTTTAATTCACTATTAACTAAAGTATGTTCAAAATAACCGCCTGTCTAGGAGATATACGTTTGAGTTTACGCTACAGATATCCAATACATAAGTTACATTAAGGGACATAAGAAATTTGACCATTCCCAATAGCAAAATAATACTTTAATCCTTTTATCAAAATTGGTTCCAAAATAACTTATCATTTGGTTCAGATATTTAAATGCTTATGTGTACATTATTGGTCTTGCTTGTTATGAATGTCAGTTATAAATAATACTGCTTCAAAATATTAGTGTATGAAAAAAGTCTTATGCACCAATGTGCTCAAGGGGGCAATAGATCATTAAATTTATATAACACATAATATCAAAATTGTACATGTTATAATATTATTTAAATTCAATGATTTATTATGCATCATATATTTAATACAAGCCATCTAATCATAATAACCAGTTTATGCAAAACAACTATTAAAAACACAGAATGAAACATTAAGTAGCTGCAGTACAAATTTAATAGCTGCAGTACTTGCTGCAGTACCTGCTGCAGTACTTTTTAAGTGGCTGCAGTACAAATTTAATGCAAATGCGTAGCCTGAGATTAAAACACTTTAACCGTGCCTCATTTTAAGAGAGCTTCTTAGACCCTTTTTACCCTTATGCTACATTCATATGCTTGTGCGAGCATCTCGGCGTAATATGTGGCATCATATGCAAATTGATTTTATACGCAAATACGACTACAAACATCTATTAACATGCTCAGCGGGTATTAGAGACGAAACCTGAGACGAGTCTGGAATTTACTCACATACTCATGCTCAGGTAAATTTGGACAGTGCATTCACAAATTCGATTAATTCCATAGAAAATACTGTTTAGGATATTGAATCCCGACTGGACGGCCATTGAAAATTGGACAGCTTGTGTTCTCCTGATGGCTAGCAACTGTACATGACTCAGACACATGCTTGGATGAGAGTCTATGCAAAATATTCACCAATAGATGTGTACGAATGTGGAATCATAAGTCTGGCCAGCATCTGAAATAAATCTGGTTGAACCTATTGTTCATATGCTACTGTTTGGTGTACTTTCATAATTTACCAAAGAAATTATTTGCAATAGTCTACAAATTTATGTTTGTGACTGTACCTTTTATGGTTTTATTACTGTAGCGTAATTAATTATTGTTTAGAGACGTGTTGTAGTACATGCTAATAATTGATTAACATACTTTTTTTAAGTACAAATTATTATACATTTGTTCAGTACAAAAAACAAATTAATCCAAAACTGTTTAACAAATTTAGTTATCAAATACAATTATTACCTGTATCCTCTTATGAACAGTTAAACGTGCCTACTTTAACTTTTCTTACAATCATCAATGCTTATAGGATTGTAAACATATACACCACAACTGACTGGAAACAGACCTGTGAACATACTTTATTTTTAACCCAGGAAAGCTATTTGTCTGAAATTTTATTTGTCAGATCTCTTTTCAGGAATCAATTTTATTTCACTAATGTTTTCATATGTACATATAAAAACATAACTGGTAAAAAGGCAAAAAGTTATAACAAACTTATTTATTTACTCTACTGAGCGTTTTTTCATTACCAATAAGGTAATGTAAAAACTCTCAATGGTATATATGGCTTTATTCTTTATTTAATTTATATAAGTTTTACATACAACATTCATTTCCATTTAGATGCCAGTAAAAAATAAAGTTGAGGTTAAAATATTTCAGTTATGAATCTTTCAAGAAGCCAGCCTGAATTCATTAGTTAAAGTTTAAGGCATTTAGTCTACAACAGAAACAGTTACGGGGTATAGGAGAAACCAGAAATATAGAAACTCGATTACATCAACTTAATCTATCTCTTTAAACATGTACTTAAATCTAAATGGTAAAGAAGTAGTTCTCAGAAAAATTAATTCACACATTTTCACAATTAATTCACACATTGTCATATTTTTGTAATCAATTTTTACTATTTATTAAGATATATATTATCAAACTATTTATTTAAGTTATAATATAAGGTTTATTTTATTTTAGCTGACTAAGATTATAGAGAAAAAACAATATTTAACTCTTTATTCAACATGACTCATACAAAGGTAATAATTTTACATAACTTAAGCGAAACAATATATTAGAGCTTTTGTTTATGACTCTCCGAAAAGAGTAAATGAGAATAAATAAAAAATTTATTCATGGTAATCAGTAACCATCAAATAATGTTATATAATATTTAGCCGAATATTAAACTATATAAAATTGTTGAAAATCCCAGTTTTAATTTTTAAGGTAAGACAGATCTCCCACGTTAATGAATTGAATCTGAACAATAGAGTAATTCACGATCGATCCCAGAAAATGGAGCAGCAATGAGGCTCGCAGGTTGAACAGGTGGAAAATTTTAAATTGACCCAGCTCACCGGCTTCTATCATGTTTTTAATAAGCTTCATGTGACATCGGACAGTAGATGCTGAAAAAAAGAAACTAATATAAGCTTATAGTAAGGTATTATTAATGAATACAAGAAACAGGTTCAAAATATTAGTACAAGATTAGGGTAGTATGGTAAGTATGTCCGTTGATTGTAATTTAGCAAGGGTAACCAACTTTGTCCGGTATACCTAACAGTAATTATAGTAACATCAAGCTAACCATGCCTTTACAAAGGTTTTATTAAAATTGGTTAAATAGTTTATAATATTACACCTTAATCAAAAAAAATTTTAGTTTCAAGTATTCCTTTATATTTACAGAGACACATTGCATGCATATAAGTTGATATAAACATAATAATAAATTATATTCTTAATGCTAATATTATATTTCCTGTGAAATATTGCCTGACTCTAATGTCTAGTGATTGATGGCTGCTGTGTGTTTTGAAACAGTTTGATAAATATAACATATTAAATCATGAATATGTAAGTTATGGAGTTTGAATATGATTTAACATTGCAGGAAAAGTTTACTTAAGGAAAAATAGTGTGATGAAGGAACAATAATCGGTTGTTGGGTGCCTTGGTCTTGTGAGCGTAGGAATAAATTTCAAGTGCCTATCTGAGCTACGTTAGAGTGTAGCTCAGATAGGCACTAATAATATAATTGAGTTACAGATTATTTTTATTTCATAAATCTTTCATAAATCTCGACAAGTATAAACTAAATAATTTAGATGGCTGTAACTTTATAATGAGCAAAAAGAGGATAATTTAAATGTAAACTTTAACGAAATACCAAGTTAATTTGAAGCCATAACCAAATGCATTTTAAATAGGTTTGTTGGCCAGCGTGTAATCTGAGAGTTTTGTCATTCAAAGATGTGTAAGTCATTCAGCACAATTTAATGTTTTCAACATATTTTAATTTATATTTCTATTTGCAGCAGAGAAAAATGTTTCTGTTTTTATTTATTGTTTTAGATAATTATGCTCTTAATTAATATTTAATAATGTGATTACCGAGTAATTTTTGAATTTGCATTGAAATGAAATAAATTCAGTGTTTTTTTGGAAATACACAAAAAAAGAAGAAAGTATTCTTACCAAATGCTATTGTTGCTTTTAGAATCGAGTAAAGACTGGTTTTAAATATATTCATGAAGAAGGCAATAAATTACTTACTTTCATCAGTATACAAAATTCGCTCAGAATGAAACGTGTTAAGAAACCTGAGCATAAATCTGAATATTTTAATAATATAATTAGGAAATGTGCGCATGTACTGTGAATAAAAATGTAGAATATGAATTGGGGTATGTAATTTCACAGATTCATTGGAAAATTAGGGCCCAGGTCTGTACAAAACTCTATCTTTATTACAAGCATCTATTGAATTTAACCACAAAACTTCCTTTAAAGGGACAGGAAAAGTTTTAAATGACGCGAAGAATATAAAAATAACTAATTACCGCAGATTACATATATGGTGGCACAGAAATGAAGTCGGAATAAAAATGCAGAAGCAAAATGTACAAAACCAAAAGCACTGGCATAAATACTGTCAGGTGTGCTGTTTAATATAAGCTACAGACGACACTCAATGCATGGATCATGCTTCAAGGGAATTAATGGTTTTTATTATATAAATATATCACCATTCCGCAAATATTTTCATAATTCTCATTAATCTGATTAAATGAACTAGAGTTGCTTCATATTGTTATGGATAAGTAGACTTCTCATCGTCATCATATTTGCATGACATTAATATGTTTCATTGGTAAATAATACGCATTTTTCAGTGTTTTGAAATATTATGGAAACTTCTTGAATATCTCTGGTTAGTTAAGTAAAGAGCGCGGGGTTTGATATTTACTTAGCAAATCAGTTTAGGTGAGAATAGAACAGACTTACGAAAACTCAAGAAAAATTTCACGAAGAGTATTTGAAGACTCTTGCTTCGTGAATCTTATTTGATGTGAAAAGTTAGTAAAGCAAGACACCATATGCATATATGATGGTGAATGGAGAACTCCTTATTACACAGCCAAATATTGGTTCCAAAGGTTCAAAGATGAAAATTTCGATCTCTTTGATTATCCTCATTTTGGCGAATTTGTACATTGAATTAGGAGGAATTCAAAAACCTTATTGAAACAGATCCCAGGTTCAGTTTCTGGCAGAGCTACTCTTGTGCCCCATATTGCAAAAGAAAAACAACTTCATGCCTTGGAGAAGAAATGAAAATATTCTATTAAGCAACCACATGAGGCAACTACATAATATCTCTTCAATCCCAAAAGAGGGTCTACGTGTGCGTAGAGCCACTGCATGTTTCACTAAACTGTCTCATTATAAGAGATGAAAAAGGATGATATATGTTAACTTTACGCAAAACGCTAATAGCTAGGAGCTGGAGAAAAGGGTGTAAAACATAAAAATATGACAGTAATGGTTAACATAAAAGTATACAGTAGCCGAAAAGCGGTTTTAAGTTTGTGATGGAGAATAAATGGAATTAAATCCCACTAATAGTACATTAAGTGCTAATATTTATTTAGAACAGTTAAGTTGCCACTAAGCTTGCTACAAATTAAAGTAAGGTTTTTTTACATGAAATAGTTCAGTACAGTAAAAATAAAATATGAAAAAACTCTTTCAATTGGAATTGAATTGTATGGGATTCCTGGTTGAAGGTGGAAAACCTATTCGAGAACAAAAGAACTATTACTGCAGAAAGGACAAAACGGATAAAATTAGATATGGAGATAGAATATCAGGAAATTGCTCTAATAACTCATGAAGGTGACTACTGTAACAACTTTCTTGTATTATATTAACAATGTAACAAAGTGTTGAAATGAAAAAAAAGGGAAACCCATGTTCTTCAGTAAAACGAGAAGAGTTGGTTCTTAATAAGGTTCCAAGCATGCTTCTATAATCCAATGGTGCTGTAAACTTGCCTATACCAGCAAATCCAACTTAAAATCATTAAGTATTGAAGTGATATCACCATAAAGAGACCAACATGAATTTTCTGCATTAATATTCATAGTTTAGTGGTTATTCCTATTCAATGAAACTTTACATTTTTATTTTAATTAGAAGTTTGTAATGCTATTTTAGAAGTTATTGTGCTCAGTAATAAGCACAAATGTGGAAAATTACAAAAGATATTAACTAAAAATTCTGCAAGCATTGTTTAATAAAAAAAAATCGTCAATAAGACAGTAAATATTACTACAAATGGTGATAGGTTGAAATTAAATGAGACACCAGATGAATATCAGACTATGCCGCCTGTATTTTATAAGTTGCAATTGATTAGTCAAAATTTATAATGGAACTGCTAGTTAATAATCTACAATTGGCTGTATAAAAACTGGATAACATTTAAGTGAGATTATTGACGAACTCAAATATGTTGAACAATTGTTGGGAGAAGTAAAAACATTTATACAACTCGTACTCAACATCAAAACGAGTATGTCAGCAACTGTCGCATAAACAGACAGTTTCTTCATCTTAATATCAAAAGGGACCTTGGTTAATTGCTTTAAAACTTATCCTTAAGTGACAATATTATTTAATTTGTGTTCTTTGGTTTTATTTTAAAGAAATTCATTGAAATATGAATTAATTAAAAATTTTGTAAAATCAACTACTAGTGAAGAAAAGCTAATAAAATTAGCAATTCTTTCAATAGAAAATAAATTAGAGTAAACATTACATTTTTCTTACATTGTGGATAGTTAAGAAAAATGAAAGCTCAGAAACATGTCTGATAAACGAGATTTAATTTTTTGTTCAAATATGTTGCACAACTTCACTAGATCACCTTTTCTCTCCTTTGATAAATTGGTAAATAGGTATACATGAATGTTATTTTAAAAACAAGTCATAAGTATGGACATATCCTACAATAATTGTTTAATTGATTTATCAGCATTCTTTGTCTTTAATAATAAACTGTATTATATAACTGATAAACCATTAGATGATAGTGAAGAGTTTCAATGTAATTTGCAATAAATTCTGCCGACTTCCTCATTTCTAGACATGAATTTAAATGACTTGGGTATTCTACAAAGTACCAAATACATAAAGTTATTTACACAATAAAAAAAAATAGTAAAATTACTATATAAGTTGCTGAAGTAGGGAGACAGTCTCGGGAAACCTTACAAGGTAGGGATTGGGTGTTTGATCTTCACTTTAAAGAGGTTATGATATTTAGTACTGTGCCTCTAGAATGGATCTTCATACAATTATAAAGGAGATTTCTAAAAGTTGATTAAATTTAAACATTAGTTCATGCAAAATAATATGTAAAATTGTTCACAATTAAATGAAACTACGTGATGTAGTAATATCAATATGTAAACTTGTATCAAACATTAAATCGAAATGTTTTTTATGCTCATCAAATATTTATAAGTTTAAATTACTTCATTCACATTTATCATTATAGTTAAGATAATTATTTGATAGTTTAGGCAAGTACTATTTAATGTACTTGTACAAATTCTTTAAGATATCACTTGATGTATTTTTGAGGATATCAAAATTTTATTGGTTCTTAGTTTTTTTTTCCAAGTTTGAATATACAATACGAGGGTCAAAAGGAAATTTCCTAACAATGGAAAAAGTTTAGATTCATGACATGAATACATCATGTATAAAAAGATTAATCATTTTTAATGGTTATATTATAATAAATTATTATTTAATATATTTCTTCTCTAATTAACAAAGAGGTTTAATGCACCCTAAAATCGAGACAAAATTTATATTGGATTAAGATAAGTCAGGAGTAGCTGAGTTCTTAGTTCAATTGCTAGGGGGTGAGGTAGAGGCCTTTCAATATCAGGAGTTGTTGGCAGGTGTCAAAGCTAATAGAATAGGAATGCCATTTATTGATCTGACCTCATACATTTATTAAAATGCTATTCAATGCAAGCGTAATGCAATTTTTATAGATAAGAAATTTAAAAAAAATTTGGTGCTTTTTTTGCTACGAAACACATTTCTTCTAGTAAACATCTAACCATTTAATTTTTTTATAGTGGAAGAAAATTCAAGCGAAAAACTCGAGCATTTTTATGTGAACCTAACGACTGATCCTGCATTCTGTAAAATTATTACAAATTATGTAAATTTCAATTAAACATTTATAATATCCCATTAGTTTGTTGTGAGCAAATGTTAGGAAACAACTTAATCTATTTGTGATATTTAGCAATATGTATATCAATAAACTGTCTGCCAGTACATATTTTTAATGCAGCATTGCTCTATTTTGACGCAAGACTAGCTTTACTCCTACATGCTTCTTCACATGAACCCTTATGTTGTAATTTTTTGAGGCATCCTTAAATTTTACATCATTTTGTAACAATACAAATGAGGCTAAATTTTGAGCATCAACCATCATGGATGTAATATTTTGTTTTCTCAGTGATTTCACAGTAGCCAAGGGGAAATAAAATTGCTTTTAGGGGAAAATTATTTTATAATAGCTTTTAAATGAAGGTCACATGTAAACAATTCTCATGTAATAGTGGTAATGCCGACATACATTTTATTTCATTGTCTTTGGTATATGTCAAAAAATTTGTAGAAGGAAGGGGCAGGTGGCGCAGGCCATTTTTGCATATTTGTTGTGCAAATGACAATATTCAGAAAAATTACGATAACCTTAGTTTTACATATTTTTTTTAATGAATTTGTGATTTACTATAAAATGTACACTGAATTATTTTCCTTAAATTTTTAGACTCAAAAATTTCTTCATTTCTGTGGTTTGAATATCACGCCATTTGATAATTTTGCAGGATGTTTGGAATCGTTTAATATTTTGATAGCAATATGTTTGATTCATCAACTAAATATTAAAAAAAATCATCTTGTATCATCACCATTGTACCATCACTGTATCAATCAGCGATAAGCTTACCAACAACTAATTGAGGATGTAGCAGTCCACCCTCCACTTGGTTGACGACAGTTGAAGAAGAACTAAAAGACACCCAACTTGGCACTAACATAGCACAAAACCGTGCTTGGTGGAAGAGAAGGACAAGGAAGGAAGACTGCAAGTAAATGGGACAAACGTTCCTGGACAGTAGTAGCCTTTGGAATATATTAAAATGCCCAGGAATGGAAGTCCCAGTGCCATCTGATAATCTTGACCTTGTTTTGAAAATATTGATGAGTAAAAAATAGAATAATTAGTTTAACTTGAAACTAAGAAGCTTACCTTCATCAGCAATATTTAACCATCCTAAAAGAGATTATCTATAATTTTATATTAGAGAAAATATTTACATACTAATGTGTAGGAATACAGTTAAGTTCACATATATTTATTCTAAATAAAGGCGAGGCTAGCTTTGCTCCTGCATGCTTCTTAACACTGGCATTAAAGAAGTATGAAAAGAACTTAGAGTCAGTTGTCAAGGCATAAAAAAATAATTCACTTACGTAATTTTTCATTGACCTGTATTGATGTCAAATGAGATTTCGTAGTTTCTATCTGCGAGTACATTTTCTCACAAATGAGACACACGGCTACCAATGAGACATAGTGGTGGAAGGGCCATATAATGTAAATGGCGCAAAGCGACATGTTACATCTCTGAAATAGTGTCTTGATTAATGCATGCGGGACGGAAAGGAATACAATTTTATATATCTAAGTTTATGTTCAGAAAAATGTACTTCAATGATGCATGGAAATAACTTATTTTATTTATAAACCTTTAATTCAAAATTATATAAGTGTAGTAAGGCACAACCAATTATGTAAGGGTGTGATAACAAAACGGTTATTTAATGAAATACAACTAAAAAAATTAAGAATAAAAAGAAATAAATCAAAGGCTGTAAATATCAAGATTAAATGAACAATAAAAACAAATAAAATAAGTCAACCAGGTGCAACATCAGCCTATTCAATAAGAGCAACTCTAATAATAACTTTGCTAGATAAAATAATAATATTTGAATTCAAACATTGCCAGTTACTAAAAAACCGAAGCACTCTCTTTGTGACATCGCTTTACCCATTTACCCTGGGTTTCTTACATTTATAAAAAATTCTAAATATATTGAAATAAAAAATTATATATTTTAATTATTGAAACCACATTATTTTTTAAAGCTTCATTGACTGTCTCATCAAAATTCCTCATAATCGTATTTTTAATATATGAAGAATTCGTAAGTTTATAAAACAAGTTTTTACCTTATATCTTCATGATTGTGTTATATATATATATATATATATATATATATATATATATATATATATATATATATGTAATATATGTATATATATATATATATATATATATATATATATATATGTAATATATGTATATATATATATATATATATATATATATATATATATATGTAATATATGTATATATATATATATCTATATATATATATATATATATATATATATACATATTATAGCTTTGTAGTTTGTTAAACTTGTAGTCAGAAGTAATGTGTGAATTATAAACTAATATATGAGTTATAAATACTTACATTATATTTTATATTTTGAAGGAAACTATATGAGTTAAGAAGTATGCTAGAAAATATTAGAATTAATGACATGAATAGCTGAAAAAAAAGTAAAATATTAATTTGTAACAATGCTTATTTGAAGAAGTTTATTTGAAGTTATTCCATTTTTATATTTTAAAAATTTTATTATGATTTTTTTTTTAAATTCTGTTGAAAAAACTTTAATTAACATGTTCAATACAAACCTGAAATTCAAACATTTTATTTAGATAGTGGCACAGATCTAAGAGAAGAATGTAGAATTGAGATAAATTATATAAGGCCGATGGCTATGAAATTTCGGTATTTATCGAGTCTCAAAAAATGATTTCTGTGCTCTGATTTGAAAAGGCAATCTATTTCTTCAATTTTCAGAATCAATCTTTTAAATACATTTCTGGCACAAATTGTTTCAAGTAACAATAAAGGCAGAGCATGAATTATCTGAAGTGTCTTGAATGCTATAAAAGTGTATTCATCAGTTAAAATAAAAATGCTATTTGTTAAGATCAAAACGATAGAAGCAACATACAACACAAGCATCACTTTTATTATTATGAAACTATATAACTTTCGACACCATAATGTAAACTTGGTGGGAACTCTGTTAGCAGTTTTCCTACAAACACCAAACACATGTTGATATATTAAAATTGGCCAAAGAGTATTTTCAATTGATTCATTGTTCATCTTGGAAAATATTTCAACAATATTTCAACACAAGTGTCTTATTGGGTATTTAAAAAACAAGTGACATTTACCGTGCTGATTAAATGTCTTTTGTGTAAACATCCATTAGTTTATCACTTTGTAGAATCTATTGAGTGCTTAACACAAGTAACCAAATATAATATTGATTTTTTTGATGTGGGAACTTATTGACCTTAAATCCTATATTGATGTGGATAAGGAAATGCAATAAACATAACTTCTGATTGCTATAATATTTTGGTAATGTATGGAAGGCCATTTCTTGAACCCTGTTGCATCCTCCCCATCCTACATTATCCATAAATAGGTTAAATATTTTCAGACAACCTTGCTACTAAACGGCCATTACCACCTGACAACAGCCTTTTAGACAACAGAGTACTGTGTTCGCTTTGTAACAGTAAACAATTTGTTCACTGTTATAATAAGTATTACAGTAACTTGAAGACCGTCTTGAGTTGACATTCTTTAGCTGCTGATAGAATTTATAATTTTGAAAAATCAAAAGTGTCCACAGTTCTAGTTACTCCCAAAGTTTTGGCTCCAAGAAGTCAAACACAAGTTGGACAGATTGTATGAGCTGAAAGAGGTAAAATTATCACTTTTGGTGGTATCATATCAGCCAATAGAAATACAGTCCCTCCACTCTACGTGTTAGAGCGAATCCGCACCAAAGTTATGATTGATCTCTTATAGTATAATAGAAAGACTATTACTACTCTATTTTATTACAAAGAAGTTTCAATTTTTGTTAACTATATGAAAGTACATTTAATTTTTAATTATTATAAGAGAGGTCATTTAGTTTTTGTTTTTGTCGACTAGAAGTCATTTATTTTTGTTGACTGAAGAGAAGGGAAGTAACTTTTGTAAATCTTATATATATATATATATATATATATACATATATATAATTTTATTGCCTAATAAAAGAATTTGGATAATATTTGGAGTTTTATTCGCTTGTACGAAACTACCCCATTATGTCTAAAGGTACCCCCGATACTGTATGAAAGTACCTCAGATGTGGGGTAGATTCGTATGAATTTCATAATATGGTTAAGTCATAATTATGCATCAAATATGAGATATAACCACCTGTCAGTTTTTTATATTAATCTCAGATAAATATTCTAATAATATATGTAATCAACTAATTTTTTACTGAAGTAGTTGAAATAAAATGTAAAAACCGTACGAAGGGTCCCTATCTTCCTCATTACAGTCCTATAACTTTTTTGTACTTGTATTAAGATAACAAACATTTTTTTTACATAATAGCACAGACTTTTGTTTATCGTCTATCTACATATCAAGTTAGAAACTTAAGAACCACACAATCGATTATGCTTATATTATCATAGGTGTAGAATTTTATGAATCACATAGTGCTAGAGAATTTTTTGCAATCTATATCAATGTACCCGTTCCTAACCCTGCTGCAGTCACATGGATGTTGATAGTCATCTATTTCTTGAATTTCATATCGTTCATTATGGAGAAGTGGGATCGCCTAAATTATTAAACTCAAAAATATATTGTGTCCCTTTGATAGTGACTGTGTACATGAGCCATTTGGAGGGAATTGTCCTTATCTGATAGTGGAGAATAAACGTCCCCCACTTGACCAAGCACGTAAGTAATTTTAAGAAAAATTACTCTTCAATTTTCAGTTGTATTATTGAATAATATGTGTACTTATTATTATCTTCTACACAGAACTAATGATAATTTACAGACTTTAAATTTTTTTTTAATTTACAGGCTTGAAAATCGTCACTTCAGAATTAAAGAGTTGACTTGAGAGTTGAACATTGATAAAATGATCATTCACAACAATTTTAGGCAATTTTTGCATATCAGAAGTGTCCCCGCAATATTAGTTATGAATGTGTTTTATTTCTTGTAAAAGAACATCAAAAGCAGATCTATATATATATATATATATATATATATATATATATATATATATATATATATACATACATATATATATATATATATATATATATATATATATATACATATATTAGGTAGGGAATATTGTGATTTGTCATTTAAAACCAATATTAGTTCTGTGAAAATCAATAGATTTGTTCAAAAACTATTCTACTAAATCACTTCAAATTTAGTATGGAAGTAGAGTAGTCATGCAACAAGCATACACTGAGCAATTTTTGTGTTTATTCTTAATTTCTGTTATTGTTTAAAACTTTATGTTGATTTTTTCTTTTCTCAAAAACAGAAAATACATAAGAAAAAAGTGACTGTCGTAAACTCTTTACAACTAGATTTGCTTGTGATCTTAAAAAAAACCTAGGATATGGTGATAGACTAGACAAAAAATAGTAGTGATGTAACTATTGCAACATCTTCAGAAATTGACATATGCATAAAGTCGAGGAATGTGAAATTTGAGCCATAATCGCAATTTTAGCAACACTAAATATGTTTCTTTTAAAAAAACATTACTTCAACTCAGATTTACCTAAATTATACACAAATTAATATTTATTAGCCTTAAAGTACGAAATGTGTGTTCAACTAAAATGACTATTTTTGATAGCATGCTTTTATATTGTGCACATATTAGAAAGAAAATGACAAATACTATTGCTATTGTTCAGAATCCACGTGACTAGTCGTCAGCCAGCAGTTATTTCTTGTTTGTCGCATGTACTCACTTCCTTTATTCAAAAGTATTAGCAAATTTATTTAAAAATTTTGGCTTGTTCATGGACTGATTATTGCTCACCTGGCTACTCCGCTCATATGACTAGGAATTTCAGTTGTGCTTAGTGATGGGGAACCGTTTAGCCACACCTTGGCTGAAAATCGTCGGGGGCTTTGTGCACCTTACATACCATATAAATGCACCATGATGCATTAGTTTTAAGGCACTTTGTAACAAGTATTTCATAGCAAAAATCATTTCGTGAGCAGCTGCCAGGCTCTATCATGAGCTAGGCCTAGCAAATAGGTATTTTCTTAACCACCAGTTTTTACAAGACTACGATAATTTGTTTTTGGAAAGAGTGGTTCCTGGCTTCCATGGTTCAGAACCTAGACAAGTTGACCGTGGCCACCATCTTGCAAGAAAAATGTTGTGTTCTGACCACTAGTCAAAGACGCATGGCAAGGTGTACTGACATTCTGAAATCGTCAATTCAAAGGATTTTTTGTGCTAATAATCTACACCCATATCATTATCAAAAAGTTCAAACGCGTAAATTAAAGATTACCTAAGATGTGTGGCTTCTTGTTGAGCAACGTTGCCAAATAGTGGGGAAGATCCAAACTTTTTCGATAATATTTAGTGGTCTGATGAGATCCGGTTTAAGTGATTTGGATTCTTTAACGCTTGGTGAGAGAATCAAGCTTTCGAGAGTGTAGTATATCTGATGAAAAGTTACTTCTTTATTTAAAACCAGGTATACCGCGAACTGAGAAAATTTAGATTATTGTTTGATTTCCTTCAATTTAGTGCTAATTCTAAAGTGAAATATGAAAAATCTCTGTTATGCCTGTAAGGGTCACACTCTATAACAGAAAGTCATTTGTCATTTAGTAGTCATTTTTCAACCAGTTTAGGTTACGGTTTTATAAGAAAACACATTGAAAATTGCATTTAATATTTGTTGGTAAATCAAAAGTAATATATAGTAAGAAAATAACACAACATAAATGATTTTGGAACATATTTTTGGACAATTAAAAATTCAAAATTAAATTCATGAAACTGAAAGAAATATAGTTAATGGTCAACAGCATGAATTTCTGCACACGAAATCACGAATACACGTATATATATACATATATATATATATGTATATATATATATATATATATATATATCTATATATATATATATATATATATATATATATATATCTATATATATATATATATATATATATAAATATACACACACTTTATCTAGGTAATTAGTTTTCCAGCTGCAAATCAAGCCAATTATTAAAATTTTTGTGACAAAATCCAGAATACAATCGATAATGATCTGTCCAGCAAATAAATATTGGATTAAATCTGAAGACAGTTGAAATTATATTTAATAATGGTTCATTTAATTCACCGACAACATCATGATGAACCGGTTTGAACGTAATGATTATTTGACTTCACATTATATATTAAAATAATAGAAGCTTGTAGAACCTACTACATTGTAACATTCCCACCGTAATGGTTATTTAAGTGACTGTTAATATTGACAGTTAATGAAGATAAGGAAGGGAGGGCTTGACCTAGTTCTAGCATATTTTACTCATCATATGACCTTTGGTAAAGCATGTGACAAGTAAAAGTTATTACTCTATATTATTTATCGGTACGTATTAAACTTCTTGTTTTGGAATAAAAGTGAGTTGGATTTAAATTCATTTTCATAATATTTTAACTTTTTTTACCGGGACTTTCTTGTACTAGACTAAAAATTATTTATATTAACCTAAACGTAGGCTTTTGTTTGCTTGTCTTTCTGCACATCTGCATGAAAAATTTAGGTAATACTCAGTCCATTGTGCTGACATTACCGTAGAAGTGAAATTTAATGAATTATAATTATATAGAGCTAGAAACATTTCTACAATCTACATCAATGTAGCCATTTTCAAGCCTGCATCAGTAACATGAATGTCAATAGTCATCCACTCTTTGAATTTCAATATTGCTCATTTTGGTAAAGTGAGGGGAGACCATATATTGTGTATGTTGTGTCACCTCGATAATGCCGATATATTTGAGCAATGCAGTCGAATCGGGAATTGTCCGTATCTCTTGGTGGAGAACTGATATCTTATACTCAACTGATTATGCCAGTAATTTTGAAAACTACTCTTCTCTTGTCAATTTCTGTTGATGAAAAACCATTTTATTCTTTCCTATTACCTTCTAGAAAGAAGTAAAGATGTTACATGGACTTCATATATATGTTTATATATATATATATATATATATATATATATATATATAAAATATGTATATTTATATATATATATATAAATAAATACATATATATATATATATATATATATATAAAATATGTATATTTATATATATATATATAAATAAATACACATATATATATATATATATATGTATAAAGCATTAATTTTTCTATATGTAGGTTTATGATTTCTTATGCAGAAATTCATTTTGTTGGCGATAGGGATTTTATTTTTTGATTTCATGAATCGAATTATCTCTGTAGCCAACATCCATCCCTATTGGTTGAAAAATAAGTTTCAAATTCATTTATGTTTTATTACTTTCTAACAAGACATTACTGCTGATTTACCAACAAACATACAATGTAATTTCCACAGTTTTTTTTTGTAAAATCATAACCTTACTTGGGTAACTAATGACTTCTGAATAACCAATTACATTTTATTATGGAGTATGATAATTGTAAAAGGGATTTTTAGATTTTACTTTGAAATACAATCACATCGCAATTGCATTTGCATAAATTTGAAACAAATTAATAAAAAAATGCTCTGTTCTCAGTTTAACTGGTTTGAAATAAAGAATGAACTCCTAATCTGTTACGCTTTGTACAGCATCGTTTAAACACGAACACATTATTTGAACAGCACAATCTACAATATGTTATTTCTATTGAAGTGTCAACTGTTGTTGTGAGAATGGAGTAAAACTCCATTTTGTTGTAGCTACTAAATATTATGTCATGTTTTTATCAGAACCTTTATATTCTGATGCATCACTCTCTATGTTTTAAGCTTTTTAGTTCTTTGTTTTTGAACTGAAATCCTTTAAAATATGTTTCATTTTCTTGACCCTAGCTCTTCTTTCCTGTTCTAGTTTCTTCAATTGTTTTTCTTTGCGTTTGTCTTCAATTTGTTTTTTTTTTCAGGCATATCAGTATAAATACGTGATTTGCCTGGCTGTCTTCCCTTGTTTGATTTTTATTTCTTAGAGCAGTTGGATACGGTCTGATTGCTTCTGGAGTGAAAAGAGTTTTTTTCGGTGTTACTATTTGATGGATTGGTGGATTATCTAAAACGTCTTGTTCACAGGTATTTCTGTCTGACCTTTGCAATTCACAAGCAGCAGTTAGTTGATTGTTTGGGATTCTTGCAAAATCTTGTATTGCAGAGGATGAAGGCTGGCAAAGTTCATCGGAAATAAGCTACGGTGTAGTTATTGCCAAATCATCAGTGACATCAGTGACAAATTGCCTAATGTATACACCTCAGTTGGAGCAAAATTTTCACCACTAAAATCTAATTCATGAAGGGGCCCTATTCCAGGTGTACTGATTTTCACAAGTTTAGGAATATTGTAAATGCTCAGTTCTTTGCCAGGATTCATAATATGCCAGCTATGGAAGGCAGTTTTGAGTTTTGATTTAAAGTATGTGAAGACTCCAATGTTGAGTGGTTATAGATGATGAGATGTGTGTGGTGGGAAAGATAGTTAAATTATGCCATTTCAGAGTAATATGACTCATAATTTTCATACAACAGTATAACATAGGGTTATCTTTTGTGCAAAGTGTGCGCTTCTGTATATGTTTTAAAACAGAGCCAAATATATCACTATTTATCCAGCCGCTTTTATTCACAGTCCCAAGGCTGCTTCGGATGCACCTTCGAGAAAAACGATTTCGAGGAGACACGTAGAGTGGAGGGACTGTATTTCTATTGGCTGATATGATACCACCAAAAGTGATAATTTTACCTCTTTCAGCTCATACAATCTGTCCGACTTGTGTTTGACTTCTTGGAGCCAAAACTTTGGGAGTAACTAGAACTGTGGACACTTTTGATTTTTCAAAATTATAAATTCTATCAGCAGCTAAAGAATGTCAACTCAAGACGGTCTTCAAGTTAGTGTAATACTTATTATAACAGTGAACAAAATTGTTTACTGTTAAAAAGCGAACACAGTACTCTGTTGTCTAGAAGGCTGTTGTCAAGTGGTAATGGCTGTTGAGTAGCAAGGTTGTCTGAAAATATTTAACCTATTTATGGATAATGTAGGATGAGGAGGATGCAACAGGGTTCAAGAAATGACCTTCCATACATTACCAAAATATTATAGCAATCAGAAGTTATGTTTATTACATTTCCTTATCCACATCAATATAAGATTTAAGGTCAATAAGTTCCCACATCAAAAAAATCAATATTATATTTGGTTACTTGTGTTAAGCACTCAATAGATTCTACAAAGTGATAAACTAATGGATGTTTACACAAAAGACATTTAATCAGCACAGTAAATGCCACTTGTTTTTTAAATACCCAATAAGACACTTGTGTTGAAATATTGTCGAAATATTTTCCAAGATGAACAATGAATCAATTGAAAATACTCTTTGGCCAATTTTAATATATCAACATGTGTTTGGTGTTTGTAGGAAAACTGCTAACAGAGTTCCCACCAAGTTTACATTATGGTGTCGAAAGTTATATAGTTTCATAATAATAAAAGTGATGCTTGTGTTGTATGTTGCTTCTATCGTTTTGATCTTAACAAATAGCATTTTTATTTTAACTGATGAATACACTTTTATAGCATTCAAGACACTTCAGATAATTCATGCTCTGCCTTTATTGTTACTTGAAACAATTTGTGCCAGAAATGTATTTAAAAGATTGATTCTGAAAATTGAAGAAATAGATTGCCTTTTCAAATCAGAGCACAGAAATCATTTTTTGAGACTCGATAAATACCGAAATTTCATAGCCATCGGCCTTCTAATACCATATCATATTCTTTATGCCACTTTTGATTTTGTAATTGGAGGAATAAAACATGGTCTCTACGTTTGTATTTATGCTACGTTCAATAACATTGCTTCCATTATTTTTGATTTAGAAATAATATTGTTCTGTTTGATATTATTTAGTATAGTTAAACGTGTCGAAGTGTTGAATACTTTCTTTAAATTTAAAAATAGAGAAAACATGATCGCGTCTATCAATGACATTTTAGGGAGTCCACAACACAATCCCAATTCCAATAATCATTTTACAATTGCATTGCCTCTAAATGAAAATTCCATTTATAATTTATCTCAATTCTACATTCTTCTCTTAGATCTGTGCCACTATCTAAATAAAATGTTTGAATTTCAGGTTTGTATTGAACATGTTAATTAAAGTTTTTTCAACAGAATTTAAAAAAAAAATCATAATAAAATTTTTAAAATATAAAAATGGAATAACTTCAAATAAACTTCTTCAAATAAGCATTGTTACAAATTAATATTTTACTTTTTTTTCAGCTATTCATGTCATTAATTCTAATATTTTCTAGCATACTTCTTAACTCATATAGTTTCCTTCAAAATATAAAATATAATGTAAGTATTTATAACTCATATATTAGTTTATAATTCACACATTACTTCTGACTACAAGTTTAACAAACTACAAAGCTATATATATATATATATATATATATATATATATATATATATATATATATATATATATATAATGACACAATCATGAAGATATAAGGTAAAAACTTGTTTTATAAACTAAACTTTATTTTGATGAGGCAGTCAATGAAGCTTTAAAAAAGAATGTGGTTTCTATAATTAAAATATATAATTTTTTATTTCAATATATTTAGAATTTTTTATAAATGTAAGAAACCCAGGGTAAATGAGTAAAGCAATGTCACAAAGAGAGTGCTTCGGTTTTTTGGTAACTGGCAATGTTTGAATTCAAATGTTATTATTTTATCTAGCAAAGTTATTATTAGAGTTGCTCTTATTGAATAGGCTGATGTTGCACCTTGGTTGACTTATTTTATTTGTTTTTATTGTTCATTTAATCTTGATATTTACAGCCTTTGATTTATTTCTTTTTATTCCTAATTTTTTTAGTTGTATTTCATTAAATAACCGTTTTGTTATCATACCCTTACATAATTGGTTGTGCCTCACTACCCTTATGTAATTTTGAATTAAAGGTTTATAAATAAAATAAGTTATTTCCATGCATCATTGAAGTACATTTTTCTGAACATAAACTTAGATATATAAAATTGTATTCCTTTCCGTCCCGCATGCATTAATCAAGACACTATTTCAGAGATGGAACATGTCGCTTTGCACCATTTACATTATATGGCCCTTCCACCACTATGTCTCATTGGTAGCCGTGTGTCTCATTTGTGAGAAAATGTACTCGCAGATAGAAACTACGAAATCTCATTTGACATCAATGCAAGTCAATGATGAATTACGTAAGTGAATTATTTTTTTATGCCTTAACAACTGACTCTAAGTTCTTTTCATACTTCTTTAATGCCAGTGTTAAGAAGCATGCAGGAGCAAAGCTAGCCTCGCCTTTATTTAGAATAAATATATGTGAACTTAACTGTGTTCCTACACATTAGTATGTAAATATTTTCTCTAATATAAAATTATAGATAATCTCTTTTAGGATGGTTAAATATTGCAGATGAAGGTAAGCTTCTTAGTTTCAAGTTAAACTAATTATTCTAATTTTTACTCATCAATATTTTCAAAACAAGGTCAAGATTATCAGATGGCACTGGGACTTCCATTCCTGGGCATTTTAATATATTCCAATGGCTACTACTGTCCAGGAACATTTGTCCCATTTACTTGCAGTCTTCCTTCCATGTCCTTCTCTTCCACCAAGCACGGTTTTGTGCTATGTTAGTGTCAAGTTGGGTGTCTTTTAGTTCTTCTTCAACTGTCGTCAACCAAGTGGAGGATGGACTGCTACATCCTCAATTATTTGTTGGTAAGCTTATCGCTGATTGATACAGTGATGGTACAATGGTGATGATACAAGATGATTTTTTTCAATATTTAGTTGATGAATCAAACATATTGCTATTAAAATATTAAACGATTCCAAACATCCTGCAAAACTATCAAATGGCGTGATATTCAAACCACAGAAATGAAGAAATTTTTGAGTCTAAAAATTTAAGGAAAATAATTCAGTGTACATTTTATAGTAAATCACAAATTCATTGAAAAAAATATGTAAAACTAAGGTTATCGTAATTTTACTGAATATTGTCATTTGCACAACAAATTTGCAAAAATGGCCTGCGCCACCTGCCCCTTCCTTCTACAAATTTTTTGACATATACCAAAGACAATGAATTAAAATGTATGTCGGCATTACCACTATTACATGAAAATTGTTTACATGTGACCTTCATTTAAAAGCTATTATAAAATAATTTTCCCCTAAAAGCAATTTTATTTCCCCTTGGCTACTGTGAAATCACTGAGAAAACAAAATATTACATCCATGATGGTTGATGCTCAAAATTTAGCCTCATTTGTATTGTTACAATATGATGTAAAATTTAAGGATGCCTCAAAAAATTACAACATAAGGGTTCATGTGAAGAAGCATGTAGGAGTAAAGCTAGTCTTGCGTCAAAATAGAGCAATGCTGCATTAAAAATATGTACTGGCAGACAGTTTATTGATATACATATTGCTAAATATCACAAATAGATTAAGTTGTTTCCTAACATTTGCTCACAACAAACTAATGGGATATTATAAATTTTTAATTGAAATTTACATAATTTGTAATAATTTTACAGAATGCAGGATCATTTGTTAGGTTCACATTAAAATGCTCGAGTTTTTCGCTTTAATTTTCTTCCACTATAAAAAAATTAAATGGTTTGATGTTTACTAGAAGAAATGTGTTTCGTAGCAAAAAAAGCACCAATTTTTTTTTTAATTTCTTGTCTGTAAAAATTGCATTACGCTTGCATTGAATAGCTTTTTAATAAATGTATGAGGTCAGATCAATAAATGGCATTCCTATTCTATTAGCTTTGACACCTGCCAACAACTCCTGATATTGAAAGGCCTCTACCTCACCCCCTAGGAATTGAACTAAGAACTCTGCTACTCCTGACTTATCTTAATCCAATATAAATTTTGTCTCGATTTTAGGGTGCATTAAACCTCTTTGTTAATTAGAGAAGAAACATATTAAATAATAATTTATTATAATATAACCATTAAAAATGATTAATCTTTTTATACATGATGTATTCATGTCATGAATCTAAACTTTTTCCATTGTTAGGAAATTTCCTTTTGACCCTCGTATTGTATATTCAAACTTGGAAAAAAAAACTAAGAACCAATAAAATTTTGATATCCTCAAAAATACATCAAGTGATATCTTAAAGAATTTGTACAAGTACATTAAATAGTACTTGCCTAAACTATCAAATAATTATCTTAACTATAATGATAAATGTGAACGAAGTAATTTAAATTTATAGATATTTGATGAGCATAAAAAACATTTCGATTTAATGTTTGATACAAGTTTACATATTGATATTACTACATCACGTAGTTTCATTTAATTGTGAACAATTTTACATATTATTTTGCATGAACTAATGTTTAAATTTAATCAACTTTTAGAAATCTCCTTTATAATTGTATGAAGATCCATTCTAGAGGCACAGTACTAAATATCATAACCTCTTTAAAGTGAAGATCAAACACCCAATCCCTACCTTGTAAGGTTTCCCGAGACTGTCTCCCTACTTCAGCAACTTATATAGTAATTTTACTATTTTTTTTTCCTGTGTATATAACTCTATGTATTTGGTACTTTGTAGAATACCCAAGTCATTTAAATTCATGTCTAGAAATGAGGAAGTCGGCAGAATTTATTGCAAATTACATTGAAACTCTTCACTATCATCTAATGGTTTATCAGTTATATAATACAGTTTATTATTAAAGACAAAGAATGCTGATAAATCAATTAAACAATTATTGTAGGATATGTCCATACTTATGACTTGTTTTTAAAATAACATTCATGTTTACCTATTTACCAATTGATCAAAGGAGAGAAAAGGTGATCTAGTGAAGTTGTGCAACATATTTGAACAAAAAATTAAATCTTGTTTATCAGACATGTTTCTGAGCTTTCATTTTTCTTAACTATCCACAATGTAAGAAAAATGTAATGTTTACTCTAATTTATTTTCTATTGAAAGAATTGCTAATTTTATTAGCTTTTCTTCCCTCGTAGTTGATTTTACAAAATTATTAATTAATTCATATTTCAATGAATTTCTTTAAAATAAAACCAAAGAACACAAATTAAATAATATTGTCACTTAAGGATAAGTTTTAAAGCAATTAACCAAGGTCCCTTTTGATATTAAGATGAAGAAACTGTCTGTTTATGCGACAGTTGCTGACATACTCGTTTTGATGTTGAGTACGAGTTGTATAAATGTTTTTACTTCTCCCAACATTTGTTCAACATATTTGAGTTCGTCAATAATCTCACTTAAATGTTATCCAGTTTTTCTACAGCCAATTCTAGATTATTAACTAGCACTTCCATTATAAATTTTGACTAATCAATTGCAACTTATAAAATACAGGCGGCATAGTCTGATATTCATCTGGTGTCTCATTTAATTTCAACCTATCACCGTTTGTAGTATTATTGTTATTGTGTTTATTTACTTGCTTTATGGCCTTTTTTTTTGATTTAACAATGCTTGCAGAATTTTTAGTTAATATCTTTTGTAATTTTTCACATTTGTGCTTATTACTGAGCACAATAACTTCTAAAATAGCATTACAAACTTCTAATTAAAATAAAAATGTAAAGTTTCATTGAATAGGAATAACCACTAAACTATGAATGTTAATGCAGAAAATTCATGTTGGTCTCTTTATGGTGATATATCTCACTTCAATACTTAATGATTTTAAGTTGGATTTGCTGGTATAGGCAAGTTTACAGCACCATTGGATTATAGAATCATGCTTGGAACCTTATTAAGAACCAACTCTTCTCGTTTCACTAAAGAACATGGGTTTCCCTTTTTTTTCATTTCAACACTTTGTTACATTGTTAATATAATACAAGAAAGTTGTTACAGTAGTTACCTTCATGAGTTATTAGAGCAATTTCCTGATATTCTATCTCCATATCTAATTTTATCCGTTTTGTCTTTTCTGCTGTAATAGTTCTTTTGTTCTCGAATAGGTTTTCCACCTTCAACCAGATATTTTGATAGAGACCCAATTATTAATTTAGACTCTTTAGGCTTTGAGTTTCTTTTCTGAAAACCACTTTGACAATTTACAATTAACAATTTACATTCGATTTTATTTCTGAATGTAAATAAAATAACTCATTATATCTACATGCACATCAGGCTGAGACGTTGCAGTTCACACGTTTAATTTGAATTGAGTGGCCATTTGCAAAGTGGTAAAATAAAATTCATTGTGTGCATATAACTAGATTGTAGAGTTGAATTTCCTCACTTGTAAAATGTACAATTTTATTGATCAATTGGATAAGTTCAATCTTAAAATCAATCAATATTAAGATGTATCCTTAATTTTTTTATGAAACAGATGATAATAGAAATTACAAAAATTACATGATAATAGAAGATATCGGGAAAGTAAAGTATATATGAAAGCCCATTCAATCCAATTGAAAGAGTTTTTTCATATCTTATTTTTACTGTACTGGTTGAACCATTTCACGTAAAAAAACACTACTTTAATTTGCAGCAAGCTTAGTGGCAACTTAACTGTTCAAAATAAATATTAGCACTTAATGTACTATTAGTGGGATTTAATTCTATTTATTCTCCATCACAAACTTAAAACCGCTTTTCGGCTACTGTCATACTTTTATGTTAACCATTACTGTCATATTTTTATGTTTTACACCCTTTTCTCTAGCTCCAAGCTATTAGCGTTTTGCGTAAAGTTGCAGTGGCTCTACGCATACGTAGACCCTCTTTTGGGATTGAAGAGATATTATGTAGCTGCCTCATGTGGTTGCTTAATAGAATATTTTCATTTCTTTTCCAAAGCATGAAGTTGTTTTTCTTTTGCAATATGGGGCACAAGAGTAGCTCTGCCAGAAACTTAACCTGGGATCTGTTTCAATAAGGTTTTTGAATTCCTCCTAATTCAATGTACAAATTCGCCAAAATGAGGATAATCAAAGAGATCGAAATTTTCATCTTTGAACCTTTGGAACCAATATTTGGCTGTGTAATAAGGAGTTCTCCATTCATCATCATATATGCATACGGTGTCTTGCTTTACTAACTTTTCACACCAAATGAGATTCACGAAGCAAGAGTCTTCAAATACTCTTCGTGAAATTTTTCTTGAGTTTTCGTTAGTCTGTTCTATTCTCATCTAAACTGATTTGCTAAGTAAAAATCAAACCCCACGCTCTTTACTTAACTAACCAGAGATATTCAAGAAGTTTCCATAATATTTCAAAACACTTTGAAAAATGCGTATTATTTACCAATGAAACATATTAATGTCATGCAAATATGATGACGATGAGAAGTCTACTTATCCTTAACAATATGAAGCGACTCTAGTTCATTTAATCAGATTAATGAGAATTATGAAAATATTTGCGGAATGGTAATATATTTATATAATAAAAACCATTAATTCCCTTGAAGCATGATCCATGTATTGAGTGTGGTCTGTAGCTTATATTAAACAGCACACCTGACAGTATTTATGCCATTGCTTTTGGTTTTGTACATTTTGCTTGTGCATTTTTATTCCGACTTCATTTCTGTGCCACCATATATGTAATCTGCGGTAATTAGTTATAAGAAACTCATTTTATATTCTTCGCGTCATTTAAAACTTTTCCTTTCCCTTTAAAGGAAGTTTTGTGGTTAAACTCAATAGATGCTGGTAATAAAGATAGGGTTTTGTACAGACCTGGGCCCTAATTTTCCAATGAATCTGTGAAATTATATACCCCAATTCATATTCTACATTTTTATTCACAGTACATGCGCACATTTCCTAATTATATTATTAAAATATTCAGATTTATGCTCAGGTTTCTTAACACGTTTCATTCTGAGCGAATTTTGTATACTGATGAAAGTAAGTAATTTATTGCCTTTTTCATGAATATATTTAAAACCAGTCTTTACTCGATTCAAAAAGCAACAATAGCATTTAAATAGAATACTTTCTTCTTTTTTTGTGTATTCCCAAAAAAACACTGAATTTATTTAATTTCAATGTAAATTCAAAAATTACTCGGTAATCACATTATTAAATATTAATTAAGAGCATAATTATCTAAAACAATAAATAAAAACAGAAACACTTTTCTCTGCTGCAAATAGAAATATAAATTAAAATATGTTGAAAACATGAACTTGTGCTGAATGACTTACACATCTTTGAATGACAAAACTCTCAGATTACACGCTGGCCAACAAACCTATTTAAAATTCATTTGGTTATGGCTTCAAATTAACTTGGAATTTCGTTAAGTCTTTTTTTGCTCATTATAAAGTTACAGCCATCTAAATTATTTAGTTTATACTTGTCGAGATTTATGAAAGATTTATGAAATAAAAATAAGCTGTAACTCAATTATATTATTAGTACCTATCTGAGCTACACTCTAACGTAGCTCAGATAGGCACTTGAAATTTATTCCTACGCCCACCTGACCAAGGCACCCAACAACCGATTATTGTTCCTTCATCACACTATTTTTCCTTCAATAAACTTTTCCTACAATGTTAAATCATATTGAAACTCCATAACTTACATATTCATGATTTAATATGTTATATTTATCAAACTGTTTCAAAACACACAGCAGCCATCAATCACTAGACATTAAAGACAGGCAATATTTCACATGAAATATAATATTAGCATTAAGAATATAATTTATTATTATGTTTATATCAACTTATGTGCATGCAGTGTGTCTCTGTAATCATAAAGGAATACTTGAAACTAAAATGTTTTTTGAGTAAGGTGTAATATTATAAACTATTTAAAAAATTTTAATAAAACCTTTGTAAAGGCATGGTTAGCTTGATGTTACTATAATTACTGTTAGGTATACCGGACAAAGTTGGTTACCCTTGCTAAATTACAATCAACGGACATACTTACCATACTACCCTAATCTTGTACTAATATTTTGAACCTGTTTCTTGTATTCTTAATAATACCTTACTATAAGCTTATATTAGTTCTTTTTTTCAGCATCTACTGTCCGATGTCACATGAGGCTTATTAAAAACATGATAGAAGCAGGCGAGCTGGGTCAGTTTACAATTTTCCACCTGTTCAACCTGCGAGCCTCATTGCTGCTCCATTTTCTGGGATTGATCGTGAATTACTCTGTTGTTCAGATTCAATTCATTAATGTGGGAGATCTGTCTTACCTTAAAAATTAAAACTGGGGTTTTCAACAATTTTATATAGTTTAATATTTGATTAAATATTGTATAACATTATTTGATGATTCCTGATTACCATAAAACAATTTTTTATTTATTCTCATTTACTCTTTTCGGAGAGTCATAAACAAAAGCTCTAATCTATTGTTTCGCTTAAGTTATGTAAAATTATTACCTTTGTATGAGTTATGTTAATTAAACAGTTTAATATTGTTTTTTCTCTATAATCTTAGTCAGCTAAAATAAAATAAACCTTATATTATAACTTAAATAAATAGTTAAAAATTGATTATAAAAATGTGACAATGTGTGAATTAATTGTGAAAATATGTGAATTATTTTCTCTGAGAACTACTTCTTTACCATTTAGATTTAAGTACATGTTTAAAGAGATAGATTAAGTTAATGTAATCGAGTTTCTATATTTCTGGTTTCTCCTATACCCCGTAACTGTTTCTGTTGTAGACTAAATGCCATAAACTTTAACTAATGAATACAGGCTGGCTTCTTAAAAGATTCATAACTGAAATATTTTAACCTTAACTTTATTTTTTACTGGCATCTAGATGGAAATGGACGTTGTATGTAAAATTTATATAAATTTAATAAAGAATAAAGTCATATATACTATTGAGAGTTTTTACATTGCCAATAATCCCAGGAGAGTAAATAAATAAGTTTGTCATAACTTTTTGCCTTTTTACCAGTTATGTTTTTATATGTACATATGAAAACATTAGTGATATAAAATTGATTTCTGAAAAGAGATCTGACAAATAAAATTTCAGACAAATAGCTTTCCTTGGTAAAAAATAAAGTATGTTCACAGGTCTGTTTCCAGCCAGATATTAAAAATGTTTACAATCCTACAAGCATTGATGATTGTAAGAAAAGTTAAAGTAGGCACGTTTAACTGTTCATAAGAGGATACAGGTAATAATTTTATTTGATAACTAAATTTGTTAAACAGATTTAGATTAATTTGTTTTTTGTACTGAACAAATGTATAATAATTTATACTTAAAAAAAGTATGTTAATCAATTATTAGCATGTACTACAACAAGTCTCTAAACAATAATTAATTACGCTACAGTAATAAAACCATAAAAGGTACAGTCACAAACATAAATTTCTAGACTATTGCAAATAATTTCTTTGGTAAATTATGAAAGTACACCAAACAGTAGCATATGAACAATAGGTTCCACCAGATTTGTTTCAGATGCTGGCCAGGCTTATGATTCCACATTCGTACACAACTATTGGTGAATATTTTGCATAGACTCTCATCCAAGCATGTGTCTTAGACATGTACACTTGCTAGCCATCAGGGGGACACGAGCTGTCCAATTTTCAAAGACCGTCTAATCGGGATTCAATATCCTAAACATTATTTTCTATGGAATTAATCGAATTTGTGAATGCACTGTCCAAAGTTACCTGAGCCTGAGTATGTGAGTAAATTCCAGACTCGTATCAGGTTTCGTCTCTAACACCCGCTGAACATGTTAATAGATGTTTGTAGTCATATTTGCGTATTAAATCAATTTGCGTATGATGCCACATATTACGCCGAGATGCTCGCACAAGCATATGAATGGAGCATAAGGGTAAAAAGGGTTTAAGAAGCTCTCTTAAAATGAGGCACGGTTAAAGTGTTTTAATCTCAGGCCACGCATTTGCATTATATTTGTACTGCAGCTACTTAAAAAGGTAATGTTTCATTCTGTGTTTTTAATAGTTGTTTTGCATAAACTGGTTATTATGATTAGATGGCTTGTATTAAATATATGGTGCATAATAAATCATTGAATTTAAATAATATTATAACATGTACAATTTTGATATTCTGTGTTATATTATATAAATTTAATCATATATTGCCCCCTTGAGCACATTGGTGCATAAGACTTTTTTCATACACTAATATTTTGAAGCAGTATTATTTATAACTGACATTCATAACATGCAAGACCAATGATGTACACATAAGCATTTAAATATCTGAACCAAATGATAAGTTATTTTGGAACCAATTTTGATAAAAGGATTAAAGTATTATTTTGCTATTGGGAATGGTCAAATTTCTTATGTCCCTTAATGTAACTTATGTATTGGATATCTGTAGCGTAAACTCAAACGTATATCTCCTAGACAGGCGGTTATTTTGAACATACTTTAGTTAATAGTGAATTAAAATATTTTTGTTTCTAGGTTGTTAGTGTAGAATTTTTGGGTATGAATACAATTTTTTGAAAATTACATTCATGGTTTAATTATTTATTTTTACCTCGAAAACCTAAAAATATTTAGTCAAAATAAAAAATCCTCTCTTCATTCGGTTCAAAAACTTTATTTATCAGTCTATATGATAACAGCCATGACCATTATTTAAAGTCTATGTGACATCCTAAAATTTAAAAGCAAATGAGGGCATTTGCACATATATAAAAATCTTTTTAATGGCATCTATTATAAGCCACTTTTATACACCACAAACATTAGGGTTTTTACACACATGGTGTACATATGAGCATGGTGCATTTGAAATATTAGTAAAACTGTTTTTATTGTTTTGGAATTTATCATTTTCAGTTACTACTTTTGCACTTAGTATTGCTGCTTGGCCAAGAATAAGAGTAGCGAGACCTTTTAGTTTAGCACAAAAGTATGGGAAATAATTGTGCTCCTTTCAAGTTGCGGCCTGACTAACCTTTTAACTATATTTTTCATGATAATTGATCAGTCTTGTTCGTAGTTTTACAGTACAAGGCATTAACAGTATATATACTTATTCTGTAATACATAAATATTATTATATATTTTGTGAATGTATACTTAGTTGACTTGACAGAATAATTGTTTCCAAAGAACTCTGCAGGAATCTTAGCCTATTTTTTCTTAGTTTCTTAAATAGCTAACCAACTTTTTTCAGTTTGTATGCTTTTTTCAGCTCTATGAATGAAAAATAGTTGTCCACTGTAATGTAATGTCCACTGTAATGTTATAATTGGTTATCTCCATTGGCTTTGATAAACCTAAAACACACCATGCTGTTAATTGCAATTTCTTCTCTGTTTCAGAGAGACCCACTCTCTCAGTGTTGTTTTTGGTATATAAGTGAGCGTTATAAAAATGTTGTTTCATCTGTTATTTAATTTGCCATATATCTACACTGCATCTAAATGAATGATATCAACTTCTAAAAGACATCCACACTTCATCTAATGTTGTATTATCGGCCAGCCAGTAATGTTTTTGACAGTTGGAAACAAATTCTTTAAATATTTTCAATGTTATGAAATCGAAGAGCAATTGCAATCACCTGAAATCTTTCTCTTCTGTTCCCCACATACCTGATGGTTGCAAAGTAGGTATTCACATCTTTGTTGTTCTATTTGAAAATGACAGTGTACATTGTTAAGCCTAAAAAGATACTAATTCTTCCTGATCTAGTTTCTGGGGTATGGTTTATTTACACTCTTACATGTGTGTTCACTCATTTGTGTTGCGTACAACTTTGTATTTTATATTTTGAGTAAGAAACGAATTGAATTAATTTATAATTTCTTTATCTGCTGGGATGTACACATTTTTCATTGGTATTACAATGAAATGAGCAGGTGTGCTGCGACTTCTAGGTGGAAGCTCTGTTAACCATTCCCTGTTCATTTTCAGGTCACATAGTAATATCCTCTAGCAGAGTACAGAGAAGTACAGAGGATTCAATTTTAAATCCATTGAAAGTTATTTAATGCACTTTATCAGAAGGTTACATTGTGACGTAGATCTGTGGGGTTTCTAGGTAATTCTTTAACAACCAGACAAGTAAAAATGTCACTTGTGGAATATTCAAACAGAAAAATAGATGATATTGAAACTTTAGTCAACTCTCCAACTGAAAATTTCATCTAAATAGTTTCAGTTGTTCTTTTTTGTGTGGTTCTACCAAAGAGCCAAAGAAAGAAGCACAAAAACATTTCAACGAAAGTTTTTTTGGCTTATGTTTAACCAAAATAAAGCACCGAAAAACAATTTTCTAAAAATATTCGATACCACAATTTTATCTAAAAGTACAGATTGTATTTTTTGTAACTTTTTCAGCATATAACATGAAATAGAATATAGTGTGTTAAATTTTTTGTCTCAACATAATGTTGTGAAAAATTTAGGTAAAGAGAATTTTAATTTCAAAATTAATTCATGGCACTTAAATCCAACAGATAAATATCACAGTTTTTGTATCACAGACTATTTCTTTATTCACTCACAACAGGCTTAAATTTAAATATCGTCATGGTGAATGCAATAACATAAGAATGTATTTAATAAATTATTTAATTTGTTAAACAAAATGCATTGTCAAATAAGTGAAAATTAGAATAAAATGTTACATGATATTAAAAATTATACCTCTGTAAAAATCTTCCATCCAATAAATTAATTTATTAACTTAGAACTGAAAATTCATATATAAAAATACATACAAAAATTACAAGCTTCCTCTGAAAGGTAAAAAAAGTTTTAATAAAAACTTTTTTTACCTTTTTTAAAAAATATAAAGAATTGCAACATTTTTTTACCTATAATATTACTATATATATATGAATATATATATTTATATATATATATATATATATATATATATATATATATATATATATTTATTTAATTTATTTTATGCTTACTTACAGGGAGATACAAGACAGAATCATTGTCACTCACCATAGTTACACCCACATATGGTTCCTCATTATTGCCATTGTATGTTTCAGTTGTTCTGATGTGCAACAAAAAACTGTTCAAATCCAATAATTGCCATCTCACACTACAGAAATATGATACGAACAATGACATTGCGTTTTATTAAATGAGATTGAAAACTGCCACTAAGTAAACAACTACTAGAATATTTTGTTATTCTATTTACGTACATTCTTATATGCTACATTTTAATTCACAATAAATCTGAATCTCCATGACTTTTCCCACCAAAGACAGACTAAGATCATGGAAGTCTCTCCGCTGATATTAATTTTCATCACACATTTGATATAAAAATAATTTTCGGATATATAATTTGAATTGACAATTCGACTAAACTATGTGATGTAGTATTGTTTATACTTTCTTTAAATTGTTTACCACGACCTAGTTTTCATTGTATTACAACAATTTCAGGTGGGCTATGGGTATTAGCTAATATTAGCTAATTTAATTGTGAATAATGAATTTCTACAAAATTACCGCCAAATTTTTTCACAAAACCACCCATCCCTGGCCAGTCTCGTTGCTTTGGACTGAGCCACGGAATTTTTTTTGCTTAATAGAATTAACGCCTGTGACTGCAATTACCATGTAAAACATAATTTTATGTATTACAATAAAAATGTACAAGTAAAAATTAAATGGAAGTACACCCAAAAATACTTGGAATAGCTTACTCGGAAAAATTTTCTAACAATATTTACAATAGAATTTTCTAACAATATTAACTATTTGAACCATTATTTATAGGAATTATAATATAAAATTTGTTAACTTAGCTAAATCTGCAACGACGAAATATACCATTGGCATTTCAGATTTTCAGTTGTATGTAAAAATAATTATCAATATTTTTAAAACAAAATCGAAAATACTATTGATAATGATCAGCCCCTTAAATGAATAAAGGATTTAATTCTGATAATAATGACAGTCGTAAATTATGTTTGATGACAGTTCTTTTTATCTGCGGACAACATCATGGTAAGCCGCTTTGAACATAATGTGTGAACACATTATATAATTTTAATGGAAGGTTGTAGACTCTAATTCAATATGACGTCTGCACCATAACGGCTATTTAAGTGACTATTAATATTAACAGATTATGAAGACGAGGAAGGGAGGAATTGACCTATTTCTCACATATTTTACTCATCAAATGATATTCGCTGAAACACGTGAGAAGTAGACAATGAACTAGTAGCAGATATTAATTTATATTATTTATTGGTATGTATTACATATTTGTGTTATTATCATAATCCCCTAATTATTTAATACTCGGATTTTGTTGTACTAGAATAACTATAATTTTAATAAATCAAAACATAGGCATTTGTTTCTCTGTCTATGTATATACATGTAAAACTTAGGAAATACTCACTCGATTATGTTGATATTATCATAGATGTAGAATCGAGCGAATCATATAGTGCCAGAGAAATTTTTGCAAAGAGATAACTTTTCATCATCTTTTAAATACAAACATATTCTTTGTACAGTACAGTATTATTTATATGACATATTAATTCTATTGAAGTGTGATCTGTTCTGGTCAAAGGGGAGTTAAGCTACATTTTTTTAAGCTACCAAATATTATGTTGGGAACAGGTATCACATCCCCTTTTAAAAAATTTAATTTGCCTCCTTTTTAGCATTCTAAATACAAGTGACAAAAATGAAACCCTTATAGTTTTGTCATATCTGTCTGTCTCTTCATCCCTGTCTGCTATACCTGGAGTTATGGAGTACACGAATAAATCTTAATCTTTCGAGCACGCAAGTCATACAAGGTCAAACCATGTCTGCTAGCTCTTATATCAGTTGTGATAAAATAATGAATAGCTTCAAAATTTGCAATTTGAATTTAATAAAATTTTTAAATTGGACAAAAAAGATATGTTGTTATAAAATAGCATTATTTGTACCATAATTAAGTATTGACAAATTCATAATATTGAAATAAAAATTTCCCATTTTTTTAGAAAACTTGCTCATAAATAAAAAACATTTGTAAATTTTAGTGTTAAAAAAAAATTAATAAACTATAAATAAATGTAAGTACCCCCAAAAATACTTGCAATAACTTACAAACGCAAGTCATTTTCTAATAAAATTTACAATAGGCATTAATAATTTAGACTAATATTTATAGAAATTATAATATAAAATTATTAAGTAATCTAGCTAAACCTGCAACAATGAAATATACCATTGGCATTTCGTATCTGGTATAGTTCAAATTTAATAGAAATCAATAACTAGTTTTTCAGTTATAAATAAAAGTATTTATCGATATTTTTATAAAGAAACCCAGAATACTATCGATAGTGATCAGTCTGGCAAATGACATTAGATTTGACAATAAGTCTTTTTATCTGCGGACAACCTCACGGCAAGCAGGTTTGACCATAATGCACATGTATTTGACTTCACATATTAATTTAACGGAAGGTTGTGGACTCTAATTGAATATAACATCCACACCATAATGGTTATTTCAGTGACTGTCAATATTGACAGATTATTAAGATAATGAAGGGAGGGATCAATCTAGTTCTCACATATTGTACTCATCAAATGACATTTGGTAAAACATGTGAGAAGTAAAAAAAAACAACTGGTAAAAGATATTATTTTATATTATTTATTGGTACGTTACGTATTGGTGTCATTATCGTAATCTCCTAATTTTTTTGTGTTGGGATATTCTTGTACTAGGATAACTATAAATTTTTTATAAATCTAAAGATAGGTTTTTGTTTGTCAATCTGTTTATGTATCCACGTTGGAAATTTAGGGAGTACTCAATAAATTTTATTTATATTATCGCAGATATAGAATTAAATGAACCATAAAGTTCTAGAGAAATTTCAATTCTTAACCCTGCAGCAGTAGTGTGGATGCTGATAGCCATCCGCTCCTCGAATTTCAATATTACTTATTTTGGTAATGTGGGACCACCCAAATTATTATACTAGAAAGTATATTGTGTCACTTCGATAGTGGTCGTGTTGTTGAGTCATTTGGTGGAATCAGTAATTGCCTGCGTATATATATATATATGTCTATATATATATATATATATATATATATATATATATATATATATATATATATATATATGTATATATATATATATATATATATATATATATATGCATATATCAAATAGTGATCACAGTAGGTTTAACATTTATTTTTATATTCCGATTTCAAATACAATTGAATTTGATAAATAAAGAACTAACTTTCCATGAGTGACACTATTTATATCGTCTTTTAAGTACAAGCACATTATTTGAACAGTACAATCTATGAGATATTATTTTTATTGAGATGTCAGCTGGCATCGTCAAAGTGGAGTATAACTATATTTTTTTATTGCTACTAAATATATGACAAGGGATATACATCATATTCCATTTTAATAAATTCCATCTGTCTCCTTTTTAGAATTCTACATACAAAGACAAAAATGGGACCCTTATAGTGTCATCACATCCATTTGTCTCTCTCCTTGTCCCTTTCTGCCACACCTTTACAGTTTCCACAATTTGGACCTAAGTAAATGAAATTTTCAAGGAAGTAAATAATTGCTATTGAGATCTCAATTAATCCTATGAGCACACGAGGTTGCATAAGGTCAAGCTGCACCTGTCAGGTTTTATGTCATTTCCGTTAAGCAATGCTTAACTCTGAAATTTATTATTTGATTGTAATGAAGTTTTTACTTAGATAGAAGAAGAAATTTAGTATAAAATAGTCCAAACATTTTTACCGCACTTACATATTTATGCGGTCAAAAAATATTGACATGCATGAAAAAAGTTTCCCGTTTTTATAAAAAAAATGCTTAGATATGAAAAAGTATAAAATAAAGTTTTTTGTATTATGATAAAAACCTAAAAAATAAACAAATATAAATATAAAAAAACAAAAACTCTAACTTATCTACCCCTGTTGGCGAGTCATCTTAAATTCGTCCACAGAATATGAAAGTTGAATTCTATAATCAAAAGAGGCAAATACTAATTAATAAATTTTTTAGTGTACAATGTGTATAATAAAATTTTGTATATTTACAAAAATTGTATACCAAAAAAACTTACATAGCACTATAAACTAAATAAAATGGTCCTTGCAACCGTTTAAGCTGAACAAACAGTTGTATAGTACAAATAAACAATGTAACGCACCTCAAACTACTCAGTTTCGTATAGTTCACGTATTTCACAGCAAGAAAATGGTGCATTATTCACAATTGGCAGATGCGTTCAGCCTAACATTAGTCTACTAGGGTTGGTTTTTACCAATAACACAATTTTTACTTCAGATTTTTTACAATTTTGATTTGTGTGAAAGTGAAGAAAAAATTTAATTTGTTTGATATAATATCGCAATTCAGTCATTTTTGCTATTTTCATTATACAGCCACCCCGTGTGTCTTACAGTATAATTAATTTATTTCTAAATATCATTTTTCGATTTTCTACACATTCTAGATAAATTCATTGAATTCATTATGCCGTTAGTTCTTCTACTGGAATCTTTACAAAATAGTTTTGTTGTGTGTGATTTATATGAGATTCAAGTCCCACATCATACTTTAATTTGCATTGCAAAATACTGAAGAAACTCTTCGCACCAGTTTGTTCAATACAGAACACAGCATGTATTGTAGACGTCTATTGGAAATGTTCAGGAGTTGTCCAATTTTGAACAACTACCGTTTATAGTGCTTTATAAGTTTTTTTGGTGTATAATATTTGTAAATAAATGAAATTTTATTATAAATAATGTACACCAAAAAATTTTTTAATGATTTTATTAAATTTATTAATAGTATGTATTTGCCTTTTTCGATTATAGAATTCAACTTTCATATTCTGTGGACGAATTTGAGAAAACTCACCAACAGGGGTAGATAAGTTAGAGTTTTTATTAGGTTGTTTGTTCGTTTCGTCTAATTTTGAACAATAACCCGCTGATTCTTTAAGTCTTTCATTAAGAATTTGAGGTGAAGTAACATGGTGTTTACTTATCAAGTTTACTATCAATTGATAATGGAATGGAATGGAATGGCACCAAATAAGTATTGCTTACACAACCTGGCAAATTAAAACGCCTCTATACTTCTCACAAAGTTACTTTGACAAGGTTCTAATCGAAGTTGATCGCAGTTTGAAGTATGTCTTAAGTACAGTGTGAAGTACGCACAAAGTGAATGGAAGTAAGAATGGAAGAATAGTGTAGAGAACACTATTCTCTTCACCTAACGTCGATCAATTTCGCGAGTAGTGTAGTGCAGGTTTAAGATTTAGTACCCGCATATGGCTGCCGATGTAGTGTGGTGTATACCTTACTTAAGTAAGAATTTTAATGAAGTAGGTGTAAACAGAACTTACTCCTATATTGCATTCAGTGCATTATGTCACAACCTATATGGTGTCCAACTGTGCTAAAATATAGACATATCTAGTTTGAATCGTAGGAGGGTGGAACTAATAAGCTGATATATTCATACAACACATTAAATAGTAACTTTGATGCTTTGTGTGAGAAACTGGGTGAAGATTTGTTTTATTGTGTAGTCTCATGTGTATATGAGAAATTAAAATTTTATAAAAGCTGTTCATAAAGAAGTCCTAGCTTGAAAAAGAAAAGATATTACTTTAGAAAGTGTACACTGGCAGCCAGCAAATATGTCTTGTTTTTTTTGTTTTTAGGTACTGAACAGTTCTTTTTTTAAATGTTTCAAATGTGTAACCCCAAGCATTGATATTTCACTTTATTTTAGGTCACACTGAAGGAAGTTTTGTTGCAATGAGATATTGAATAGGTCTTATCTTCATAATTAGGAATCCAAGGACACAATCTCTTACATAAAATCAGGAAATCCTAAGGAAAAAAATGCCAAGGTATGCCTAGAAGCGAAGCGCTGTTGATAGAGGAACAAAAGTATATTACCAAGGCCTGTGACATTCTACTGCAGTACCAAACAAATTCCATAAGTTAGACTACAAGCTGCGGGGCGATTAAATATTTATGTCGGGTATTGAACTATATTTGGAATAAGATAATTTAGACTTAAGATATTCTAGTGAGTTATTCAGGGTGAGAAGACACTGGTAGAAACAAAAGAGATTGATTAACAAAGGAGGATTATCCCCACATAGAGAATACCAACAGTCAGCATATGGCAGGTTCAAAATTGTTAAATTAATTCCTGGGAAATATAAAACTAAAAGGAAAACAAACAAATGGCACTGGAAAAGCTTTGACCTTGTATTGTAAAATCACAATAAAGTTGAATATTGATGAAAGATGAGATATTCAAGCATTTGCTCTCCGGATATTAATATATTAATGCTACAAGATGCCTGAATGCAAATGGAATAGCTACACATGCTGCAACAAATGCTGAGTTGAAATCTATTTGAGTAAATTGAATTTTATTTAGATGATACAATTTTGTTTTTTTTTAATTTGTGATATAAAAATCAAAAAAATTTAGAGTGCAATTTGTTCCTATATAAGACAAAACAATAGTGGTAATTTATAACGTGATGTATATGCCACATGATAAAAAAACATTTAATATTAAAATATTTATCCTAGATTGAAGGATTAATTAAGTTCCCATACAAACAAGGTCGATTTTATGTTTTGTCACTTACTGAGCACTCAATAGATTCTACGAGGTGATAATCTAATAATAGATGTTAACTCAAAAGACATTTAAATAGCCAAGTGTCACTTGTTTTTGAACACTCAATAAAACACTCGTGTCGGAATTCAGTTGGAACATACACATTTTACGAGAATCATTATGACCATCGAATCAATAGAAGATGCACTTTGGCCGATTTTAGTGTATCAGCAAGTATTTGGCATTTGTAGAAGAAATGTTAACCGAGTTCCAACCAGGTTTACATCACGATATCGAAAGTTATACAGTTTTTTAATAATGGGAATCTTGATTTTACTGCAAGTTGCTGCTGGCACTTTGACTTTTACCAATAGCAGTTTGATTTCAACCCATGCCTGTATCTTATTTGCATACGGAGCACTTCACATGATTCACTCTCTGTATTTATTGTTGATTGAAATAACTTTTGACAGAATTGTGTTTGAAGGGTTGATCTTGAAAATTCAAGAAATAGATTATCTTTTCCAGTTAGAACACAGAAGGAATTTTTTGAGACAAGATAAATGTCGAAACCTCACAATTATTGGCCTTCTTATAACCTATCATATTCTTTACGCCTGGATTGAGTTTGTGGCTGGAGGTATAAAATTTGGCCTGTGGGCTTGTATTTATTCAGTGTACAATGTTATTGCTGTTATTATTTTTGATCTAGAAATAATACTCTTCTCTTCGATATTAATTAGTGTAACAAAACGTGTGGAAATGTTGAATTTCTTCTTTGAATCTAAAAAGAGAGGAAACACATTCACATCTGTTGATGCCATATTTGGGACTCCACAACATAATCCCGATTCAAACAATCATTTTACATTTATATTGCCGCTCAACCAAAATTCCGTTTACCATTTATCCCAATTCTACATTCGTTTATTAGACCTGTGCCACCATGTAAAGAAAGTGTTTGAATTTCAGGTTTGTATTGAATGCTTTAAAATTTTTAAATAATATTTTAATTTTAGTTAAAATGTCAATACGAATTATTAACATGAACAAACTTTTAACTCCATTTTTCAGCTATTCATGTCACTCACTATCATATTTTCTGGTATTCTGCTTAACACATATTTGTTTCTTGAAGATCTAAAGTATAATGTAAGTATTATTAACACCTATACTAACTTGCGAATTCCAAGATTAAAAAATTACAAAGCCATATAACACTACTATTACAATAATAATACAGTCATAAAGAATACATGGTTTACAATTAAAAACTTGTTTCATAAACTACTAAATTCTTCAAATAATAAAGAATATGCTTAAGAAGAAATTTACGGGGCGTTATCGGAGTATTTAGAAACAATTTTGTAGCTTTCTTAAATTACAATATGTAATTTTTTATGGATGACAGAAATCCAAGACAAACGGGTATAGCAGTGTCATAGAGGACTTACATCCAACCGTAAGTGAACTACTTGTTGGTGAATAGATTCATAATGTGTCTGGTTAAGACACTTCACCTGTTTTGTTGTTTATATCATCATGGTATTTAGTCCTTTATAAGTTTTTTTTCATCCTTAATTTCTCTTGTTCTAAATTTACAAAATTTTTCTAATGCTATAGCTCTAACGTAGGAGTAACTAGTTATGCCTTGTGTATCAGTACCATCATAAAATATGACTGTGGTTAATCTTGATCTAAAATTTTTTGAAAAAATTTATTACTAAAGTTTCACGTATAATTTAAATACATCTGTAATAGCTAAATTAGAGCAATTAGCTTTAGGTAGTTTGTGATTTTTCTACACTTGGTCAATATTTTCCCTAACTGCTGTGTCCTTGGTGATATCACTCTAGAGTTTTGTTGCTTACGACCATCCCTAGTAATATTGGACTCCATCAAAACAGTGAAAGTACAAACAAATAAATTAAGTGATTCTCAAATATATGACGAAGTGACAGAATTTAATTTACATACCATATTTGTTTGGAATTTTGTGATTAAATATTATATTGTAAAGATAGAAATCGAAGCATAAATGCTTGAATGAATATATATATCAGTAAGCAGCAATAGACTTGAAAAGTGTCCCCCAAAACATAACTTTTGCCCATAAAGTAATTAATTTATCTTTGACTGAATATAACTTAGAAATATAAAATAGTATAATTCTTTTTTGTTGCAAATTCATAGATAAAGAAAATATTTCAGAGAGATGTGTCATTTTTCATTATTTACATATTACGACCACTCCACCATTTTACGTCGTTGATAGTTATGTGTCTCGTATGTGAGAAAATGTACTTGCAGATAGAAAGAACAAAATCTTGTTTGACGCCAATGCTAATCGATGACGAATTATGTAAGTGAACAATTTTTATTTATGCATTTACAAATGGCTTTCTTTAATGCCAGTGCTGTTTATGTAAAATAAATATGTACAGACTGAACGGTATTATAAATTATAGACTAGTTTATAAATATATCCTCTAATTTAAAATTATTATTCACCTATTTTGGGATGGAGATATGCTGCAGATGGAAGCCAACTCCTCTTTTCCAAATTAAATAATTATTCTATCTGATAAGATGCCTTTGAAATTTGCATTGTAATGAGTCACGTATAAAGAGTTACAGGAGTAAAGTTTTGTGTCGAAATAGAACAACGCAGCATTATAACTAAGTACAAACAGACAGATTATAGATAAATATATTGTCATATATAAACAGATAATCATAAATAATTTATAATTAACTTTTACTCACAGTTATGCAGCGAACGTAAGCTATATAATTTTTTATAATTCTGCAGAATGATTAGGGGCAGATTCATACAAAAATGTTTGAATCTTTGCTTAAATTTTCATTAAATTCTTTGCACTGTTATAAAGAACAAAACAAGGTAATGTTTGTTGCAAGAAATGTATTTCGAATTTAAAAATATCAACGTTGATTGTACCTTTTTATATGGACACTGCATTAGAATTATTTTAAACAGCATTTTAGTAAATGTGTGAGGTTAGAATAGTCAGCATTCCAATTTATTAGCGTTGCCATCTGACAACATCCTCTGACATTGGAGGGTTTCAGCCTCCCACCACCCCTAGCAATAGAACTAAGAATTCGACCCTAGTGGGTTGGGTAGTTAATTAATTCCGATGTGGAGTTTTTGATGATTGCATTTTACAATAACCCTCTTTGTTGATTACAGAATAGTTAGTATATTAAATAATATAATTATTATTGAATAAGCGTTAATAATTATTGATATTTATATATACATTACGTATTCATTTATGCCATATAGGTACACTGTTTCCATCATTGGGATATATATAAATATATATATATATATATATATAAAATCTAGTCATAAACTTAAAACAATTTACCAGAAGCCTATGTGCCATTTAATTCATTTATCTATTATCATTAACATAAATGCAACAACAGAATACTTAAAGAAGAAATCATTATTTCAAATTTCTGTATGTTACTTTGTACAGATTAATGTTAAAATTCATTCAAATTTTTAAAATTTCATTTAATGAAATTATGATGGTATATTTTAAACGCGTTTCACTAAATGTCATAACCTCTTTAAAGTAATAATTAAATATAAAACCATACCTTTTATGGATGTCCAAGGCTATCTTTGAAATTTTGTTATTTTCCTTGTTGCGCAAGCACGCTTTGCCGTCAGGTACAGTACAGACTACTCAAATAATTTCAGTAAAAATGAGGAGGTTGGCAAAATTACAAATTATATTGAAATTCTTAATTGATTCGTCATCACCTCCTGATCAGAGTGCTGACAAATTAATTAAGCAATCATTTTATAGTGCGTCTAACCATATAAATTGTTTTTATGTGAAAATTTGAGTTTATATTACTTACCAGTTTATTAAAGTAAAGTGAAATTAATATGTACAGAAAAATATTTTAAAAATATTTTTGAAAAAAATATTTAAAAATATTTTTGAAAAAAATATTAAATCATGATTTACACACTTGTCTACAGCGTCATAAAAATTTAGCAATTTCTTTAATTTTCTGTCTTTTGAGTCGCTAATTTAATTAGATCCTTTTCAGTCAGTTGATTTCATCTAATTTTTAGTTCTTTGATATTTCAAAGAGGTTATGTCAAACCAAGCTAAGGATCAACAAAAAAATAAATAATATTGTCACTAAAGAATATGTTCTAAAGGAATGAACTGAGGTCCCATCAAATAATAAATTGAAGAAACTCACGCCCCGGGTATGACAGCTGCTTATGTGCTCATATTAATGGTTTCTATTAAATCTTTTAATTCTTACACTACTCGTTCATCATATGTAAATGTATCAATAATTTTATCATAAACACTGTTGAGCTTTTCTATACCTGAAGCTTCTCTTATTGACTTTGATTGAACAAACTTTAATATTTACAATAGTATCTATGACAATGATTCTTTCTTCTATTAAAAGTGCTTGTGAACCTTTTAATTTTATTAATATCTAATGTAATTTTTTATATCTCTAGGTATAACAATCTCTAGGTATGAATCCCATTCATTTCTAAAATAGAGTTACAAAGTTCTAAATGAAGTAAAAATATGAAATCGAATAAAAAGAGAATAAGTATACTCAATACTATTCAAACATCCAAATTTTTATTTTAGGAATCATGTTTCTACATATATGCTCACTATATCTCCTACATTTTCATTCATGGACATGGGTAAATCATAATGAGTACAGTGATGTTTATTGCCCCATCTTTTTAAACTTCTTTCGGCCTTTTATTAGAGTGGAAAAGGTCCTACTTGACGTCGATATATCTCACTTCAACAGTATGATGATTCTAAGCAGTATACAATTTGATATGGGCATAGGCAAATTTACAGCATCATTGAATTAAACGCAAGCACGCTCGGAATGAAATCTCATTTTAGATTTTCCAAAATTGACTTCTCTTGTTTTATAGAAGAAAATGAGTTTCCATTTTCTTTCCTCTTCAGAAGTATCTAAATTTTTGGCACTTTTTTAATTTTAATTTACTTTGTTCTTTCTGGTTTGATACTTTTTTTTCCACTAAGTTCTCCTTCCCCAACCAGATATTTAGATAGAGATTTTACTAATAATCTAAACTCTACAGACTTTGCCTTTTTTTTCTGAAAACCGTTTTCACTAACTCTCTGAAATGAAATTAAATTAATTAAATTGAAATTATTTTATTTTTCAAATAGGTTTTGTTGTGAAAAATATAGCACTTTATAAAAAGGCTGACTGTGAATCATTCATAGTGACTACTTCACCATAAATTATTTTGAAACGAAGTACATTTTAAATCATTTGATTGCATACTTGATTTATCCTTAATGATAGACATAATGGCAGTTACTTTATTCACTGTCACAACAACTAATACAATTTAAACAAATAAAGAAAATTAAAATCCAAAATTCGCTTTCATAAAATACAAATTCCAATTGATTTTTATGTGCTATAAAATTTTTTTATTAATTATATAAAATACAGGTTCAGTGATACGAAAGTATAAAAATCTGAATGTGGAGCTCTCAAAAAGAATATTTTTTGTGCAGAAAAATTTACAATTTATATTTTATATACCTCCTGAATGTATATAAAATGACTTTACCCATTATCACTCTTCAGTTGTTATCTCTTTTCACATAAGTTTACTAATATTTTAGGAGATTTCGTATCACAGTTAACTACCAGGGTTAGAGGTGGCTGATAAAGGTATGTGAAATGTGTGTTGTTATGGCTTTAAATTGATGAAAATTTAGCTTGAAACTCTATCTTCTTTTTTGTTCAAACTTTGACCTCTGCAAAGATAATGTATTTGTATAGGTGACTAAACTACTATGCTTTATATTCATCGACATTTACAAAATAAAATTATGTATTAAGGATTAGATGTTTTTTAATTTTCACTTCTCACGCAGCTGTCTTTCAATCGAGTTTAGGGAATCAGGCAATACGTAACGGAAACATAATACTGGTATAAAAAATATAATGTATTACAATAATTATTTTTGTTTATTTAAGTGTAGGCAGTGTATATACACCTATATATCTATAAAGCAATATTTAAGATTATAAATTTGTTTTAAATAGGCTGTAACTTCATAAATTTATTTAAAAAATTTTAATAAGATTTTTGTGGAAGTGTCATCCTTACCTTAGGTCAACCTTACCTTGTCACAACCACTGTTATTGATTCTGGACAAAACTGGCTACCATTTCCAGTTTGTAATGAGCGTATAACAGTTTCCCTCTTATTCAACAAATGTACTGTCATAGTTGAGAGACTCTGTCATCAGTTTCTGAGATTCATTAAAAATACCTTACTATAAGCTCACATTATTTACCTTTTTCAGCATCCATTGTACGACATCACGTGAAACTTATTAAAAACTTGATAGAAGAATATGAATTTGGTCAGTTCAAAATTTTCCAGTCGTTCAACTTGCGAGCTTCACTCCTGCTCCGGTTCCTAGGATTAATTACGAGTTACTCTGTTGTTCTGATTCAATTCATTAATGTTGATGATCTGTTTTAACTTAAAAATTGTAATTTACTTCCTTGTCAATTTTACACATTTTAATGTTTGACTAATCATTATATAATGCTATCTACTGTTTACTTGATGGTATGTACCTACTTTAGCTGTTATATGCATATTTTAATTTTTTTTCATTCACATATTTAGTATGTTTATATTATATGTATTAATACAAAAAATTATACTACATCACTTGCTTTGGATGAGTTATGTAAAATTATATAATATAAATACAGCTTTTTCTTTGCAGAATAAATTGTTGAGTAGAAGTTGATGAAGTGAAATTAAAAGCATGTTCAAACTTAAATGCCTGTTACAAGCCAAAAGTTTTTTAATCTTAGTAAACAATATTCATTTCATTTTGTTGCGTAAAATCTATTTACCTGCTCTTTTACTTGGACTTATGGAAAAAATCATAAGTACCCATTTTTTGCAAAGAAGTAAACTTAACTACATAACTAAACTAGAAAACTAAGCGTAACTAATTAAGTGCTTTTTTATGTGTACATTAACTAAATGTATGTGTGAACTGATATGGATTTGTAACAAGCGTTACAATTTATTTTAGTAATTATGATTAGTTGAATTATATTAATTATGAGTTGTGTAATAAATCAATGAAGTTATAAAAAGTAAGGTCACATGTATTTGATTTCATAAGTGACATTCCCTATTTCCATTAACAATGATGGTCTGCATTAGTTTGTATAAACAGTGAGGCATAGGTTTATTTCATAATTCGGAACACAACTGATCAAATATTTAAACTTCATCTGCAGCAAATGCACAGTGGATTAATTTTATATACTTTTACTCAAAAACCCTTATTAAAAGACAAATAAATATGTTGGGCTAGAATTCAGAAACAGACAAGGTGGTGTCCAGAGATTTAGCTAAGTCATTATAACAAGGTTTCACAGAATATCACAAAACACAAAAGATACACATACACAACATGAGGGGTGCCATGAGTTAAGAATCTATCTAAATGCAGACACTTTATCATCAAAAATTCTTAAAAGAAATTCTTGGAAACGGTAACAAACCCCCTAACATCATAACGGATTAAAAGTATGACAGAACAAAAAATTGCTTACTGTGATACTAAGCCTGTAAGCGATTTTTTGTTCCATCTGTGCTAAGAATTAAAACCATTTTGTTCACAGCACGGGAAGCTAAAGTAGACAGTATTTTAAATGAAAAATTACTGTTTAAACAAGGGAAACTTTTAAGTATTTGTTATACACCTGGAAAATAAATTTTATTTCATGAACACAAATAGAGAAAGCAAAAAAAATAAAACCAATAATATAAATAAGCTAGAGAAATTTCACATTCTTTTAAAATTTTACTGCACTAAAATTTAACTCGCAATTACATATGTACATTTGCATATGTTCACATTTTGCTGCCCCTTAGTCTCTCTTCTTTTTATATTTTGTGAGACAAGATAGGTGATAAAATTAATATTAATCATTCAGAAAATAAACACGGCTTCTCCTCCAATACTTGTCTTTTGTGGAATCCACTCATTTCCAAACAGTACATTCTGTTAATCACTAAGAGTTTGGAGCTCCAAGTTAATGTGTTTTTACAAGATCGAATGCATAAGACAAAGACAAGCCGCACTATAACGACAATGACTCACATAACTGAACCTAACATTGCACATTCATAGACACATTATCATGTTGTAATATTCATTGTTTCCATAATTTGCATAAATTTTAAAAGATAAAAATACAAAAAAACATATACAGCGACAGATAAACTACTAAAATGCTAACAATACTGTAAAAGACAGGAAGAGCAACGATAACCTGATACCTAAACCTAATCTGATAATTACTACAGAATAATAAATTATACCAGAAATAATGTAGACACAAAAAGAATGTAATCTGTGTGTACATCAATATATAATAATATGTTAGAAAGGAATAAGTTATAATAAGTCAATGCGTATTACCAAGTGCACTAAAATATATGAGTATTAAACATATAAGGCCAATTTGAAGATAATAATTCAATGGTAATTTTATGTGGCACATGTTTTCTTTCTGGGATTTTTCTGATGTTACTCTTTCCGGGTATCATAATGTTTGCGCCAGTGCAAGTCTGTTCATGTGAGAATATCTAATGGCATCAGGATAATGATAAGAAGACAATAAAATTGGTCATTAAATTCAACTATGGTTTCCACTATAGGTTGCACCTGTTAAAACTAAATGTTAGATTATCAGTATAGCTTACGTCGGAAACCACATCCACCACATTGGAAACAACATCCTATATATCTGACATATGTTCTTACTATATACGAGAGGTATGAACTTCGTCTCAACAATGCCATAATTGGTCTATTTAATTTCGATCCCAATGATATGTCTATCTATTTAATTTCGATCCCAATGATATTGAGACACAAAAATATATGCAACTTATTATAACAGTTGACACCAGGTACTTTAATTTGATAGTGGATGGTGTTGTGCAAAAAGTGTAATGTACCTGAACATCATTTAGAGAAAGTACAAGCTGCTGATTCAAACAATTATTTTTTTATAAAACATGATCGTTTTTGCTGCAATTTTTTATTTTTGTGTTTCTCTTTGTTCTGGATATATTTTTACTAATAGAAATAATTAAAAAACATTATTTATTTCATCAGTTAAGAAGTAACCAATTATAATTGTGTGTCATATCTGTTTATGGAATGTGTAATTGTATGTTTTCCACTTAATCACACTCGAGTCTCTGGTGCAAAACTATTAGGAATTATTTTGCATTTCTAATCCACTTTTTAATAATTTTAATTGACATTGCGCAATTAAGCGACTTATGTTAACTTGCTTTCTTTTTGCAAAATGTTTTAACATGCAAACTTCACTGGTACAAAAAATTTCAATTGCTAACATCTGGTTAAACAAACTCTTGTATGATATAAGAAAATATATTTTTGTTAGGCAGACAAAAGCAGTTAATAAAACTTAGTTATTTATTTTTGTCTGAATTAAATTTGGTTTTCCTTCTGGCATTAATAATAGATTTTTTGCAATATGTTTAACATCATTAAAAAACGTCAAAATGTGGAAAAATGTAACACTTCCACCATCATATTTTTCTTCAATTTATTAGCTGAATGTTAATATTTAATGTAAATGACACCATTTTAACCACATGCAAGAGCTCTCTCTAATTTTATCTTAATAATATATCACTAATTACAGAGAAAACAAGCCTTTAAATGTGTTAAAATAAGTTTATTAAATTAAGAAATAGAAAGAAAATAAGAACCAAAAATAAAACATTTATATTTTGCTGCATCTACATTAGAGTGCCCGTCAATGTCAAATAATCAATGACAAAAACTTAGAATTTAAACTTCATTTTGTGTCCAAAATTTGTCATTTTTGCTCGAGACTGAAACCTAGTTCTAATAAAACCATCTTTAGAAGTAGCCTCAATTACACTTTGTGAGGCCTCTGTTACTAGTTGAACACATCTTTCTACAGATTGTGTGTGACAAGGCAAGTCAACAATTTACAAGCTCTTATCTTGTGTCATGATTTGAAGGGCCTCATTAGAAACATAACAGAAAACTGGCAGTGCTGTAACCTGACACTCGTGCCACACAATAATTTCGGTGTAACCTCTAGCAGAGAAGTTAATTTTTGGTGGTTTAAATATCCTGCGTTTAGTTCTACTTTCAGTTTCTGTAGCTTTTATTATTCTTCGCAATGCCAGCTCCTGAATGTGGTCTCTATCATCAAATAACATATTGACAAGTAAGTTTTCTAGGTGCGCAAAAAACGCATTTCTTTTGATAACAGAATCCACAACATATCTCAGATTTTCGGGTAAAAATCGAAAATATATAGTCAGTTCAAAAATACATTTGGCTCTGTCCTTAATAGACATATTTTGCTTGATTAGGAACCAAATCAGAGTATATATGGATTAATCAAATCGGAGTGTTATGGATTAAGAGTACTTACACAAAGTCGGGGTATACGAATAGCAAAATCAGCAATTTTGAATGTTTCATTTTTCCTGTTGAAGGTTTGCCAATTCAGGAGTACAGGAACCTGTTGATACAGCTTGACATATCTCATAAAAATATTTTTGATCCAGAATTAGTTCATCGACCATATTTTTTGGCAAGTCGGGAAATTACCAGCCTCTGTACATAAAGACACCATGGTTTTATTTTTGCAACTAGTTAATTGTTTTCTAATAAACCCGGAATATTTTCTAGGGCCCAAAATTTAATCATCTAAGTTCAAGAATAAACGAAAAAGTAGATAGAATGATATCCACTCATGAAAGTGCTGAGCTATGTTCGGTACTTTACAAACATGACTGGACAGACAACCACCATGTGTTACTAAAAGGCAGTAAGAATAGATGCGATACATTTATATAAAAATTTATAAATTTCATCCTATTGTCTATATTAAACAATGACATTTGTGTTTAAACAAATTTATGATCACTGGTCACTAAAAAAAAATTTATTTATTGTGTAAATATACCTTTTTTTATTTTATTTACTTTTACTTTATCGAATATGCAAAATTTGTTTCAAGGCTTTTTACACCCAAGAAGCCTTATCATCAAAATATATACTGGATAACTATCGAATGATACAGAAACAACGCTAATTCCACAATTAATTCTAATTACGCCAATTCCACATATTAGTTTTAAACAAAAGAAAGCACTGATAACAATATCAAACAACATATTCGCCAGTCAGGTGCCGCATCTTATATTTGAGAAACTAAGCAATAAGCTGCAAACAATGTAGTTAATATAAATTCTGAAGACTAAAATTAATTTTGCCTCTATTATTTCATAAGTATAGTATGTTAGTTACTGTAGAAGCATTCTAGTGTATGGCAGGAGAACCTCAGTATCCTGTTTATGTCATATCTACAGAGGAAGTATAAAAATTATATGTTTAGATGTTTAATAAGCTGAACATTTTATTGAATGCATAAAAATTTTTAAAACTTTTGCAATCCTAATGAAATATTGAGATGCAAATGATGATAGTATAAGATTTTGGCGAAATATTTTTATTGATTTTTAAAGATTTTAATATTATTTCTTCGTAGTATAGCTGTACCAGAAAAATAAATAAGCTACTAGAAAAAAATAGAAATGCTGAATTAATTTCATAAATTAATAGTAAAGAAGCATGATACCAAATAAGTGATGCTGTTTTTGCTCATCATTGACTTTTGTCGTTTAGTATAAGCCATGAATACTCAACCATAAACATATCTCCCTTTGCATTTCCTTCTAATTTGCCTAAGAGGTGCACCAAAGGAATTAGTGGAAAACGGAAATGGAAATCTGTTCAGGTTCCACTAAAAAGCAAGTTGGACATTCTTCAGGTTCTTTTTCAAGAAAATGTTCACAATGTTATGTAATGACGATAGCTAATTTTTAAAATTAACAGTATTCTTTAATTCGAAATATCGGACAATCAAACATAAAAAAAAATAATTTTTCATAGTACTGATTAAATAAAGTGTTATGAAAACAATGCTCAAAAAAAATATGATAGTAAAAAGTAGATAAATATTCATTACTCCATTTTGAATAAATATTGCAATAAGAGTTAAAAAATTTGATGTTTGGATAAGGTTAACCTTTAACTATTAAAGAAACAAACATATGAAGTTCCGTTTCAATCCATGTTGAGAAAATTGGGTCAAATTCAACTTTTAAAAAATGGATAAAAATAATATTTCTAATTCTATCATATTTCCATTAAACTATATTATACATAAAGCCTTCTCATACTGATTATAGCTTAATAAGTGGGCAGAAATAGATCTAATTTGCTTTTAAAATAAAAATAATTGGTGTTTTTTGTGAATAAAACAATTCTTTAAAATTTTTTCAAGTACATTGTTTCCTTTCACAATCATTCCCTATTAAATGAAATAAAACAAACATAAGTCATTTACAATGAAAAGACATTTTAATAATTTAACTATACAATAATATCATAAACAATATATGTTACGAATAATTTAAACATAAAGTCGTTGTAAGTATTTAAATATTATATTAAAACTACTAGCCAGGATCTAAGTTACTTAATAAAAATTTATGCAACTCTAGTTGTTTTCTAGTTTCAGCAGCTGTGAAAATTATGAAATACTTATAAATACATGCTTGTGGTTATTTAATTACAAATAAATTTTTGCATTAAGGATAATTAATTACTTTACTTTCGAAGATTGTTATCGATTAACTGTTTATTTAATTAGCAGACAATGCAAAATTTTGAGAAAAAAAATCAGATAATTGATGGTGGATTAATCTGACCAAATATGTGGTCAGGATGCATTAAATAATAGCACTTTATTATAAAACTAAACTAGTTATGTTCAAATATATTTGCTTAATTATTTAAATACATGATAATTGTTTTAACAACTTACGATATCTTTCATCAGCCATGATTTCCACAAAATGTGACTTAGTTTTTTCCACCTGCACTCACAGCTTCTCGCCTACAGCACATATACCAATCAACACCACCAAGAAGTGTAATGACGACAATATTTCATACATTTGTAAAGTCCCATAAACCTAGAATGACACCGTATTTCTTTAACATTGCAATCTTAAACTAGTACTGGAAATAAAGTTAAATGGCCTTCCTGAATTATTCATAGAATTTTCAAAATATTTTCACTTATTTTGTATTTTACGCACTCGAGGAATTTTTGTATACATATCATTGTTTTAATAAAAACTATGAACAAATGTATAAATATCTGAAAGGAAAATAAATGTTTAATCACATATCATAAATAAATATAAAGACAATAAAAATGCTTTCAAAAGTATCAAATGTCTTACTTGGAACTCAAACATTTTATTTAGATAATGGCATAAATCCATCAATTTTTCAAAGAAATCTGATAAATTGAAAATTGTTTTCTTTTTAAGAGGTGAAATAGAAAATTAATATAGAAAAAAAATGAATGCGGTTAAAAAAAGAATTAACAATCTCTATGCATTTTTTTACGTTACAAATGAGGGTACAAAATAAAAACATTTCGCAGTTAAAATGCATAATGTTAACAAGATTTTGAAAAAAATGCGCATTTAATATTATATCCTTGTGAAGACGAAAAGGGTCAAAATAGAGACTAAAACACAGTACATAATATGAAATAATGCCAGTTACATAAAATCGTAGTTCGAATTTTATCAAATTACGCAAATGGGATGTCTCGAATCGCTCATCTACTTCATTAATTCGAATTTCTATATTGCTGTACATCTTATTATTCCACAATATGCCTGAACCTATCTGGTATATTGCATAACCAGTTTTTAGAATATCAAATGCCAATTGTAACTTCCCATTCTTAAAATATATTATGTTAAAAATCAAAGCTATTGTTAAAGCAATAGAAATTCTGACATAACAATATATTTTGGCGCTTAATGGAATTGAAGTATTTTTTCCGGTACTGAAGAAAAAATTGCAAAATGACATTTGCCATAGAGTCTGTTTAAAATTAATTTTTGTAGTTATTAAATCGATTACTTTATTTGAGCGCATTGTTAGTTAGTTGCTTGAACTGAGTGTTATTAGATATGTGTTGGACTGAAAATGAAGAAGTCCAGACAATGATCAATTAATTTATATGAAATAAAGAGTCGTTAAATTAGTTTAATTGATATTACCGTAACAACCAATATAGAAACAAATGTAGGGCACTTATGCTAATATATTAAGATAAAGCATTTGTATAATCACTTCATTTAGTGTCTTCGATCCTCAAACATTTTTTAAATTTTCGATGCGCTTTATTTTTCTTCTAATCTTGATCACGATGGTACTGTGATGTTTTATTGCCTTGTTGTTAATTGCAGTCACATTAATAATTTATAAAGTTAATATTGATCACCTTATATCAGAAACATAAGTTTAAGACATATTATTTACTAAGCATATGATGGTTTTCTAATTATGCTCTATAGTTTAATTTCACCTTGGCTCATATTCATCCAATATATTTAAGACGATGTTCTTACTGAAAAAAAACCTTACAAATAAATGTAAGGGCGAATATATTATTCAGTAGTAACTAAAATCAGTCATGCAAGTTTAATAAGTGAATTTGAAATGTATGTAGTGTCGAATTCACTAAAAATCTTGAGAATAAAACTCAATAAATATAATTTCAAGAAAACTACATAAGGTTAAAATACAAGTGATGCAATAACTCTGTTCTTAACCGCTTTTCTATTAACCTCATTTCTTTGTTATCATTTTACTCGCATCTTCCTATGCAAAACGAGTTATTTTATTAGGAAATGACCTTGCACACTTAATTAATTTGAGCACCTGACAATAGACTTCCTGATGGAGAGATAAAATACATACAATAGAAAGGTGACTTTGATAAATAAACATCTTTCGGCTTAAGGGTACGTAAGGGCATTTCAATTTATTTTCCGCACACATCAAGGAAATTGATAAATTATCTTTATGACAAATAATATTAATTTTTTGAACATTTTGACTGTAGCCTTGAGATATATTTGGAAATATTAATTTACAATGTACTAGAATGATATTAATTTTTTTGACATTTTGATTGTAGGCCTTGAGATTATTTGGTTTAATAATATGGAATTCTGAGCATGGCAACACATTCAATATTAATAGTGTCTCTTTCTTGTAAATAGCAATCGTGTTATTTTATGTTGTATTCTCTGCTAATACAACAAGTGTAATTAGTTTTAATAAGGCCATAAGCGAAATAGTTCACGTAGTATGCGGAAACAGGTGTCCTTTTCTGAGAAGACCAGAATAAATTTTAATTCATGAGATAGCAATCAATATGTATGGTGTTCTCTAAAGACGGATATAAGACTAAAGTATATAAAAAGCAAAAAAAATTGAAGGCAGTCACATAAATTTTGAAATTGTTTTGGGAGACTTAGGTATGGTTTTGGTGGACTTAGAGTGCATACTGAAAACATTTTTAAGTATGATCATCATAAGCTACACCAAAGCCTGCAAAGCAATATTGCAGGAAAAGCATGGTACCTTTTGCTGAAGAAACTGTCAGTCATATGAACATTTCTACAGGATGATGGCTCAAAATACACACCACTGTGAACCAAATATTTCTTTGGAAAAAAGTCTGTACTAGATTGACCCACACATAGCCCAAATCTAAATCTTACAGAGCACCTGTGGTACAAAATAAAAAAAGCAATACTTGTCACAATGAACACTATAAATCAGATTTTTGACACTTTTAGAGGAACTTGGAATTCAATTTGTTTATTATTAATTTATTCAATATTTATCATTTTTATCTTTGTACCTTATAATGAATACCTACATTGTTTCATATTTTTAAATCCCCTAAATGAGCACTTGGCAATGTCACCACACTCAATAAGTTTTGTTATACGTATGTTTATTTCATATTAGAAATTTACATGTTACAGGCCCATTGACTTTGTTGTAATGTGATGTATTCTGTGCTACTTGGCATAATATACCAATTTTAATGGTAATTCATTAAAATGACTTCATCCGTTTCATCGCTACAAGGGAATAGAGAAACCACTAAATATATATAATGTTTACAAAAATGAATCCTGATTAATTAACAGTCCTGTTGGTGTAATTGTGAAAAGCTCATATGTACAATTATTACAATATAAATATTATATATGTGCAATATTTACATGCTTGTTGTTGTAAATATAAATATATTAATATGTATATATTTGTATATAGACCATTAATAAAAAATGTGTAAATAGGTCAAGCACTGCAAGTATCACACCATAGAGATATGACGCAACTAAGAACAGGGCAAAGTAAATAGAAAACTATTTAGGATCAAGTTGAAATTAGGCATTAAATGTATTACACTGTGTACATACTACAGGAACTATCTGAGATAATCAAACTATGATAATATTCTGTCAATACAAACCACATCACCAACATCTATGAGCGCTTTCCGATTTTGTGGATTGATACACACAGTTACTATACTGTAAGTCTCTTAACTTATTTACACCCACCATTAAATTTGCCGTAGAAAAATTAAATAAACGTAATTTTAGGTGGAAAGTAAGTAGTTTAAATATAAAGTGAAAAATAAAATTTTTTTTAATATGAAAAAATTACATAATTATTATGTATAAATTACATATAAAAAAAATTGCCATCCTCAAACAGGGACACTGGGCTCATTCGCTTTGAAAAAATTCAAAATATGGGTTTTCAATACATAGTGTTTTATGCACTTTTTACACTACCACCATGCCTTATTATGATAAACAGTGTATTGTGTTGTTTTTCTAGACTTTTCTGGAAAGTGACTCATGCCATCCTACTGTAAATTCGGCATCAGAGAGGCTAATGGTTGTGAACGTCGATCAACATCTTGTAAGTAATGGTGTACAATACTACGTCAAAACTGAAGTTGGTCCATCTTCATGTTATTATGAAGCATGTGCCGGCATTGCTAATTGCTAAATCAAGTATGTACGAAAACAGCATACACCACCATTTTTTGCAACAGATAGAAATACAACTAAATAGGCTGATCAGTTTAGTCGACCCCACCCTACCCTTTATTGTAAATTACAAATACTTGCGGTACTTCAACATACCTTTCATTTTTTCCACTGAGCTTCATCGTTTCACTTTACCTAATGGAAGGACAATATCATAGGTGATCCCGAGTGTACAAACAACCAGCACCAGCAAACCAGCAAACGAACAATATTAGATTAGCCTTATCAAACCAGTAGTTAAAGTCAGAACGATTCTTCTTTGTCACCTCCTTGACTGATATATCCTGGTTCTTCCTTCGCAAACAGTTCCAATGGCACGGCAGCTAGATTCTCATTAACTCTGCAACAGGGAAAAACTCGCAAAAAAATTGTCGAAGTATACAATGTGGTCTTTAGGACCTGTATCGATCTTTCGCAGCAGGCTTTTTATAATCCTTGCATTTAATGGCTGACAGTTGATATTCTCAGTAGTTTATGTTTTGCCATAATAAATTTTCATCACATTATTTTAATTACATTAAAATGCTACCTACGAAAAATCACACTTGGTCGTAAATATATTTTCATGAAGATGATATTGTGGATAAAGCTGGTATTCTAATTTTTGCTTTAGTTTGTAATGATGTACTTAAGAAAAGGAAATTTGCTAATGTTTCGTACGATACTATGCACTCTTGGACTGTTTTTTTTGCTTCAGCTGAGAAAGTTGCTTCGATTTTCATAAAAACGCAATGACTTGCTCATAAAATGGAAAGTGGAAAAGTAATTAGAGTCATTTTAATAAAAATAATTTTGCTCACCGATAATAAAGAATCATGCAATCAAAGTTGCATAGACTTTAAAATATATAGCGAGCTTCATATATAATTAAATTCTATTCAAAACTAATGGCAAACAAGATTAAATTTGTGGAGCATCTAGTTTACGTTAAGTTAAAACCATATAATTTTTCAGTATGGTAGTTATTGCAATAATCTATAGATTTTCAAGGAATTCAAAGTAAAAGAAAATTTATTGTCAACTGTGCAAATATGAATTTAAAAGTTACTTGGACACATCACCCGCAATAAAATCTCAATGGGATGTCAGATAGTGCAGGGAGAAATGAGGGCAAAAGATCACAAGGATGCTATTCCACGTGATGAATTTGCCTTATAAAACCATTCTTGCACTCCTCCCTTAATGTGTATTTGCACAATGCCAAAATTAGAGATAAATGAAGACACATTTCGAGAATGGCTATCGAAAAGCGGGCCGAAACATAATCACAACTACTCTATAGTTGTGGTCATGTTTTGGTCAAAAGCACACGAACATGAAGAATAAATTCACAGTTAAAAGAATCACAATATTTCTAGTCCGTATATAGCAATTATGAAAATAAAAGTAATTAATACACAAAACTGAAAACAAAAAGTTATGAAAATAGATTTTTATTACTTTTTGTTCAGATTCTTATTTTGGTATTTAATTTTATATTTAAATCCAAAACATATAGAATAATATGAAAAAACTTTTTCAAAGCTACCTTCTTTCTTTCTTGGACTGTTGTTTATACATTTTAGTATTGACTTCCCGATTAATGTATGAAAGAATATTGTCGCACAACTTGTGATTAAACTATAATTATAAAACTTACAACAACAGAATAAAAATAAAAAATCTGCAAATTAAAAAAAAATCATAGGACAAGTTTCAACGAGCCTTATTGAAACCTGTCCATGTCAGTTTTATACTTAAGTACGTGTGAAAACTCAGTACTGAAACAAGTTCATTAATAGTAGTGGGGCTTACGTGCATTAACCTCATTTGTTAATGGATTATCATCATAAAAATATTAATTATTAATATGAACCTGCATGTTAGTTCAGGAACGTACCTTTTTGATACATACATACAAACTGATAGATAAGCATTTTGTTACACACTTACTTGGTATTCGGTAAAAGTGAGACATGGTTAACAACATGGCCTTGACCAAAGAATCTTTGGTACATTCTCTACATTTTTTTCATTCAGTTCAGGGTTTGGAGTTTGCTTAATAATAGATGGAACAAGTGCCTACCTAGCTTATTACTTTGAAGAAATGGATCAATTATCTGATGTGATATTCAATTTTGTTCTTATGTTATTAACAGATTTGGAAATTGTTTACAATATTATAATTATCTACAGCATTCTAATGAGGTTAAAAATGATCAATAATTACTTAAATAAAATTACCCATCAGAGATGTATGTCATTAACCAATGTTGAATTAAGACAAACCTTATCTGTAATAATGGCAATAGCATTTAAAGATGAAATGTTTACAGTTGACTTTGAAAAATTGTCAAATTTCTATACAATAATGACGGACTTGTGTCGCTGTTTGAATCGTATGTTTGGTTTTCAGGTAATAATTTTGTCCTTGTGATACATTTCCCAATGCGAAAATTGAATATTCTATAATGAACTATAAATTTCAGATATTGCTGTACATTACGTGCACATTCATAGGAATATTAAATTCAATTAACCGTATACTGACGAACTTGAGACTTCATGTAAGTGTCTTTTATTACCATTGTTCTCATATGTAAAATATTCTAAAAATACATTAATTAATTAATCACATTAATGCAAAAATTTGCTTTGTAAGAGTTTATAATGTTCATTTACAGGCCGGTGATTTGACTGTATGATTATTTGAATTGATGTACCCCATTCCATGCTGCTTTCCTGTTATTCTGATATGCATTGTTTCTGAGAAAATAATTGTGGAAATGCAAAGAACAAAGCTTATTTTCGCCAAAATACAACTTTCTGATCCTGATGATACGTAAATTATTTGACATATTTTAAACTTCATGAAGAAATTAATTTGATGTTATGATAAGCTCAAAAATATCAGCGTAGTGTAAGTTTTGCTAATACAATTAATGTTTATTGAACTGAACTACTGGTAACTCAAACAGAATTTACTTTTTCTCCTCAGCAAATCACCAGAAGTCGGCAGATATCTGTAGTCTTCTTGAAGAAAGCCAAATAGACAAATTCACAGCTTTTGGTCTCTTTAGATTGAATGCCTCATTGATACTGAGTTTTGTTAGTGTTATTGTAACGTACACAATTGTATTATTGCAATTTGCAAATTTACTCTAATTTGACAGATAAAACCAATTTACCCAAATTGTTTATTCTTATATTCAATATCCAAAGCCTTGCAGACATTAGAAAAATTTTTATAGACCTTCAAAATCTCTATCTACATCTAATTTTGAGGTCATATTATAATAAGCCATCTGCAACATTTTAGTATAGGCTTCTACACAGTTCCATTCTTTTTTGGACTGTTTGGATCCAGTTTGTTTGCACCACATTCATTATGTCATCCTTCCATCTCATTTGCAGCTGCCCAACTTGTCATTTGCATTTAGGGTCTCCACTCCAAGAGAATTTAGCATTATGAATACAACTTTTGAGCAATGTGACCAGCCCATTGTCTCTTAAGTTTCGCCACTCTCTTTGAAATGTCAGCAACTTTGGTTTATCTCCAAAGCCACTTATTTGTTTTATGATCCTTTAAGGAGATTCTAAGCTAATTGCTTTCCATCGCCCTTTGAGCAACAATAACTTGCAAATTCTGAGGTACCAAAAACAATTTCAGCGTACAATGCTACTGTCAACTTTGTCAATACATCTGTTGTGATTATTTCATTTTATCTTTTAGCTAAACAATAAAATGTGACACCGATTGATGTATGAACAAAGATTTCTTTAATGAAGGCTTATGTGTTATTATGTATTTATATTTTTGTTAAAATATGAAATATATCTTTAGAATTAAATTATTTTTACGTATGGTCGTTTGCATGACACAATATTCACAGAGTGGTTTTGTATTTTTTATTTGAGTATTTGATTCACATATGAACTTTATATGCAAATGAAAATGTTTGTCACATATTTATGTGCTCGTTATTTTATATTTTTCTTTTTTTTATTTCCATATCTAAGTTAATTCTATGATAAGAGTTCAATTATTGTATTGCGAATAATGTGTGAAACTAATATGAACATTTAATTTCATAAAATTAAAGAAAATGTCACAGACTTATTCCTCATTTATTCCTAGATATTTTCTTTGAAAAAATAAAGTTAGCGTCATGAGAAATATGTGAATAATTGCTTACAAGTTTGAATACGTGTGTTTGAATACAGTGCATCCTTATATGGTTTTTTCCATACCATTTTCCATTTTTTTAATGTATAAATATAATGAACTTTGTAATTCTGATGTAGTAATACACTTTAAATTATACATCAAGCATTTAAAAATTTATGTTTAAATTTTTTATGAGGAAAAGATTTGTAAGAAATGGAGAGACCGTCATATGTGAACCTAAAAATGGCTGTGACAGATGAAAGGACAAATGGACGTAATTATGTTATAAAGGTGCCTTATTCATCTATGTAATCCTAAAAACAAATATCTAATTTTTTGTGATTAGTCTCAGTAAAGGCACAAATTTAATTTGAACTCTAGAATTAACTCAAAATTTATATCTAAACTTCCTACGAAATAATCATTTAGCCTGTTCGAACCTGATCATTTGTTTCACTGTCTTGTTATACCTATGATCCAATCTAAATACTTAGGTCAACTCATATGTAAAATATTTTCCAGAATATCGGCTAGCAATACCAAAAGGTTGAATACATTGTTGAAAATTTTTTATTTATATTTATTAGATTTAATTTAAATGAAATGCTTATTTTTATAGAAAAACATTTATTAATCGACTTTACACTGAAATGGATGTGCCATTTGATAGTAAAGTTTAATCCGAGAACCTCTTAAAGGATATTATAAAACTTTTTAAATTCATTGTACACAGTTTCCAAAACAGATAATTGAACAGGGTTTCTGATATAAGGGCTACAGAAAAAATGTTAATAACTTTGACTTGAAAATATTGAATTAATTGAACTATATTGGGACTGTCAAGATGACAATTTTTACATTGTTGTCATTAATATCTTTCTGAATAATTAATTAGTATCAACTACAAAAATTCTTGCACACCATATTCATTTTTCATTAAAATATTGGATATCATTAGAATATTTCATAAATTATTAGTATGGTCTTGTCACATATTTAATTAGTTTTATTGCTTGCTTTTGAGAATTTCCTTTTTTGGTTCATTCTTGATCTGTTTTTAATTGTATTTTTGATCTGTTTTAATTGTTATTCAGACTTCTATGTGTATTGTGTAGCGTGATGTGAATATCTAACAGTTTGAACTAATTTAACTTGAAATTTGCCTTATTTATGCAATAATTTAATATGCAAGTTACATGTGAGGCGGGTGGTTAATATGCAAGTTACATGTGGTATTTACACAATATTTGAACTGCTGCTCATTGACAATAAGTTTAGCTTTTTATGGGTTATTTTATGAAAAAGGTTACTCATTAAAATACTAGTAAGAGAACACTACAACCTTTAGTGATCAAACCGCCGGAGGAAATATGAATACTTTATTGACTGGTAATTTGTTACTACTGAATATTTCAAATTATTTCTGGTAAATATATTGAATGAAGTATCCAAAACATTATCATAATGAACTATGTACAAATGGGAATCCAATAATGACAACATTTTAATCATTAGTTATTCCATTTTCAATTGCAAAGAAACTGCTGAAAAAAATTCATTATTCAAGATATTCATAAGCCTACTTATTAATTAAAATTACTTGTATTAAATAAATACATCCAACAGTTTGTTTAAAAATGAAAAATGGAAAGTATTATTCATATTGTAAGGTGTAATTCCATAATTTTTTTATAATAAATGTAATAATTTTAAAACATCAACTATTAAGAAATTTTATATATATTATATTTCAGAAAAAATTCAAAAAAATTTTACAGCTCAGACTTTATAAATTAAACATAATTAGTGGCCGATTTTCTCTGAAAAAAGTCACCCAACATTTTTAAAATATGCGATTTTACACAACTTAGTCAAAACTAACGATTATGCTTTTTCTACTTTAGAAGCTGAAAATTGGTAAATGAGAAACTATTTAAAATCAATATAGTCATAATAAGAAATCTGCAAATAAAAAGACAAATCCTAAAAAGTGTAAAATTTTCATAAAGGAACCGAATTGTAATTTTCAATTTGAAACAGATCACCAACATTCAGGAATTGAATGCAAACAACAGAGTAACTCGTAAGCAATCCTAAAGAGTAAAGCAGCATTGAAACCCACAGATTAAACAAATGGAACATTGAGAATTGATCCTCTAAGGTCATGCTTTTGTAGTTTAGACAACAATATTTTATAACTGACAGTATCGAATGCTTTCGCTAGATCTAAAAATGTAAATGGTCTTAGCACGCTTCTATTTAAATGATTATATATAAAATTAGAGACAAAAACAAGCGCATCATTCAGATCTCGGTTTTTCATAAAACTGAATTCATTGGAAATAATATTCTTAAATGTGAAGAAATCATTAATCTGAATGATATATTTTTTTCAAAAATGTTAGCTACAAAAGAAATTGAAGACATAGGTTTTCATTATATTTAATTCATTGTAAGATTTTTATTGCGTGCTTTAAAAATAGATACCTGTTCAGCTTTTTTCAATTGAATTGACCAAACAGTATTGTCTTATAAATATGTTAAAGTATGGTCTAGAAGTATACCAATATTATAAGTCATACACTTTAGTACTTTTCTATTAGTACCAAAGTGAGTACAAAGGGAAGCACTGGTCAGGTGTAGAATGTGATCTGATATAATGGATATCCAGGTAGTGAATATTGAATGAATTCGTTGTTTGTATTATACCTTTTATAAACATAGAGCCAAAAGATATGCCGTGCTGGACGATGGCTCCACTACTCGAACCGGAGCATTGTGATGTGCGGGTTTCCAGTCATTGTTTATTGTATGCTGGTTTTGCACTTGAATTCTATTATTTAGGATTATCATATGTTTTTTTTATTTAAGATTGTCTTCAGCCCTTTACAATATGTGGCATCACCATTTGGTAGCTGAGGTAGGTGCAGCTACTTATCTATTAAGTAATGTGTTATTTTCTTGATTTCCAAATGATCAGGCTTTAAAAATGTACTACGGCAATTATGGTCTACCGAATTAATATTATTTCCAATGTTTTCATTAGTACGGGCATAAATTTCGTGGCAAAATATACTCTAACATTATTAAAAAAGGAGACCAAACTATCAGATATTGCTGGACTTCTTAATATGATTTCCTCATTACATGTAATATAAACTATATCCATAGAAGCATATCTCTAAGTCTTCCCTTATTTACCATTTACATGTTGCCATAATTTTATACTATCCTGAAAGTCATATTTAACCGTATTGTTTTCAAATGTCAATTTATATAATTTAATTAGTTTATTGTTTCACATTATATGTCATACTCATAAATACTTCTTTAGTTTTAAAAGAGATAAAAGGATATTTCGCAATCCATTTACTATGTGGTTTTACATTACCCTTACAATTTTTTGACTTAAGTATAACATTACTTATGAAAGATTTTAGATGGTTAATAAAATTATTGAAAAAAATGATTTAGATCGTGTATTTCTAAGAGAGATAGTCAATCCATTTGGTTACTTAAATTGAATAAGCAATTATAATTTATAAATTTTTTATTAGAAGTTACTATCTCTTTATGTAGTCTAAAAGAAACAAAAACAGAATCATAATCAGTAAGAACATTTATATATCTCTGAAGCTCTGCAGTCGTTTGGTCTTGTGATACTGATTAATTATTTGATATTTATTTTTTCTCATTTTTTACATCTAAGTATGCTATTGATTTATTAATTAGATTCCCAGATAATATAAAACACAATTAATCGCTAATCAAGTATTATTATTAAAGGCAGATGCTGCTGTGTTATTAATGTAATTGAATTAAATTTAAATTTTATTAAAAAAAATGCCAGCTAGATGACGCTGTACTACTTTGCAGAAATGAAGAAAGTAGTTTCACAAAATTTGTTTTTGTAAATTAAATAGCTAATTCAAAACTTAAATGTGATTTTGTTGTATTTGTCTGCTATGTATGTTTCCCCATTATTCCATTTCCATGCCATTAATAACACAAAAAATATTGATAATCAGAGACTCTACAAAGAACCTTGAACTTGTATCATTGCTATTATGACATCAGTGTTATTTTGTTCATTTATCATTCTTGTGGCAAACTTTTTCAAATTATTTCATCCATTAATAACAATAGATACCTTGAATGTAGACTTAAATTGATCGACCAGTAGACTAGTAGCATTTTGATTAATATAGTTTACTAGTGAGAACTACTGACCTGCAAGTATATAATTTTTTATTATTTGTAAATTGTAAATAGCTTAATCAACTGAGTTAGTCGTAAAACACATTACCTTTTTAATTGATCAATATCTCACTGGAACTGATTGGTGAAATATCACTCTGAAGCAGTCACATTATTTATCCTACGAATAACTCCCTCAATTAATTGTTTTAGTACTGTTTTGTAAATACTCCAACAATTCCTACTAATTCAAACCAAAACTTATATTTGACAAATTCAGTTTCAACCTACTTTATATAACTGGGCAGCTTCTCAAATCTGTAAGAATGTCTCCTCTGTCTAGGCACGTCAGCCTACATCTTCTTGATTTTTTACTTCATCCTCTAATTATATGGTGCTCTTAATATTTTCTCATTTCATCATAGATTTAATACCGTTTTAAATATTTATCCGCACGTAGCTTTAAACATTTTTCCATGTACCAAAATATTGTACCAATGTTTTAAGACAGATAATAATTCTGCTGAGAATTTTTCAGTATCTATACGATTAAAGTCTCGAATCCAGTTGATTAGTCATATCGTACTCACTATGCTCAACAATTAGTGTAATTACTTGTATCATTTCATCATTTCAACATTATCTTGGATATTACTAATATTAACAGATTTGTTAAATAATAATCCAACAATTGAATCTTTACCAGAATCAATTGCTAATTATAGCAATTGAGTATATTAGCACAGCTTTGTAATATGATATCTAAATTTAGTTATGATAAAAGCAAAAAAGGAACTTCACAATAGTCACAAGCTACAAGGTCATAGCTTTCATATATGAGAAATACTGCAAATGGGCAAATTCAACAATCAGTTATTACTTTAACATATGGAGACAAATTGCCTTGTTCTTCCAAAGTAGATGAAGTTATTCTAAAGTAGATGAAGTCATTACATTTACCTAATTAGTTTATATTAGTTAAGAGGGTTTCCATTTTCTGTTAGTATGGAATAGAATATACAACCAATTTAATTAAAAAAGACACATTACCGTTTATAGGAATTGATTCGCTTTCTAAGTACATTTCAGTCAATACTAGGTGTAAACCGATTTTCTCGTAAATTAGAAGAACAACCAGCGTTGAATAAAATCATTTTCAAGAAATTTTATAGTTTGACACTAATTTCTCTCAATATTTTAGGCACAAGTATGGGCCTATGACCCTCTCATATGTCTTTATATGCTGAAAAAAATATAGTAGAGTAGCTTTATCAAATATCTAACATTGAATATATTTAGTGTTAATTTTGTAGAAATTCATTATTGACAATTAAATGAAACTATGTGATGTAGTATTATTTCAACTTTCTTTAAGTTCTTTACCACGACCTAGGTTTCATTGTATTACATCTTCAGGAGGGCTATTAGCAAAGATATCGCAATATTAGCAAAAATATCTAACTAACATTGTCAATTTTGCATTGGTTTTATCAATTGATATGTTTTGTCCATTAACAGCATTTTTTGTATCAATTACAAAATAAAACTTACTGTAGTCAAAACAATTAAATGATTTCAACTCATATTGAGTACTTGTATACTTTAAAATAAACGGATTAAAATACCTTTTTCAAAAACTTGTCGTTTGCTATATGTAAAATAAATATACAATGTAATAAACTGCAAGAGAAACTTACCGTAACCTAACACATATATCTTTTCAAAGTTCCACTTCATTTCAATATTTGCTTTCAAGTGATGAAACATCTTCATTTCTATTAAACATTTCTGAATGTTGTCCTTATTCAAGTCTGTATTATATGATAGTATCATAGGTACTATAAACTAAGTTAAAAATAAATAAGAGTCAAAATACCTTATTTTTAATAAAATAAAGTGATTCTCTTATTTTGAAAGAACCACCAAAATGTTCTGTTACCAAGGATCTCCTAATAGAATGCATATGTCATTATTACCACATTTAACAGATTTCCATTTAAATAAAAGGAAATTAATAAAATTAGATGGACCATTTTAAAAAATAATATAGTTTTGAAATTAATGAGGAACAAATAAGTTAAACAAATCAATATTTTTATTTAATTAAGTTAGAAAAACAGCTTTTGTCATTGTATTAGAATGACCACTTGTTATTTTTGTTGCAAGCGAATTCATTAAGTTGGTTATACTTGTTCTTAAAGTAAAGTAGTTAATAAAAGCCACATCATGGATTTGAAAGAATTATTACAAGTAACATAACAAATAATTATTAATCTGCAATTGCATCTTAAATCTGCTTACGTAAACTATCATCAAGATTTTTCGAATGTTAGCTTTTTGAAAACAAGAACTGAAGTCTAATTGTTAGCATGTGACCTATTGACTCTGTATATTATTTGTAGAGTTAAAATGGGAAAGAGTCTGACTTGATTTGGAGCTTTCTGTATGTTGCTCTCCTGTTCAAGTCGAAAGAGTGAGCTGTGTAGCAATGGAAATTTATCATGCTTGCATATATATATTTATATATAAACCCAAATTGTTAATTTATATATAAATATGGACATTTTTTAATTGTTTATATTTCAACTGAACTTCTCGAGTCCATACAAATAAATTAACTATTAAAATAACTATTTTTTTTGTATGATGAATCTATCTCCATTATTTGAGGTCCTTCATTCGATAATGAATTGGAAAAGCTTGAAGAAACCGTACATGAAAGCAATGACAGAACTTTTGCAGTGTGTCAGCTCACAATTATTCACAATTAAGTGAAACTATTTGATGTAGTATTATTTCTACTTTCTTTAAATTCATTACCATGACCTAGGTTTTATTGTATTACAACACCTTCAGGTGGGCTATTAGCAAAGATTTGATATTAGCAATATTTTAATTTAGATCCATACTTATTATATAGATTCAAGCGTATTAAAACCAATATGTACGGCCTGTCATTTCAAAAAGCATAAATCATTATTTTAAATGTACAATAAATGTGAAACAAAATTATAATATACATATTTCCTAAAAATGCTTTTTATATACTAAATAAAACTTTAAATATCAGTCTCAAACACAATACCTCTATGAGAGAAAACATGCAAAGTATGAATGCTTTTTTTCTTGATGATGGCATTGATATAAGTAGTAAAGGAATATGATACTCCTGTAAATCGTCATTCAGTTCAGATACTCATGTAAAGCGTCATCAAGTTGTATTTGTATTATGTACAAATTTGTACTTTTGATCTACAGATAAATTTTCACATATTTAAAACATTTTCTTACTAATTGCTACAAAATGGTGAACCGGCCAGAGTATGATATGTTTGAGGAACTAAACTAAAAACTAAAAACTGAAGTAACATTGATTTATAATAGGCCATGATATTATATTAGGCCATGAACAGATTAAAGTGTTAATTTAAATCAACTTATTTAAAGGTCATCTTTCAATTTTATTCTCAGACGACTGATAGTTTATCCTTTATTTCTCATTTAAACTTGAGGCTGTATTTACTTCATTTATTTTTCTCAAAGCAGCATTGGATATTTCATTATAACTGTTTTGTAAAATCCTTCACAGCGGAGAAGTGTATTTAATTGATTTATCCATAACTCCTAGAGCACTTCAATAAAGAATTATACCAGTGTTTTATTTCAAATTATTACTTAGCAATAAGTGAGCTGATGTGAAGATGTGTGAAACAATGATTCTCCTATGACAGAGATGAAATCTATATCTTATGTAATTTGTGGCATGATGTCATTCTGATGATGGTAATAGTTAAATGGTTCACAGGTATTTCAAATTCCTGTTTATTAGCTTTGCCATCTGACAATGGTTCGTAACATTGAAGGGCTTTAGCCTCAAACACCCCAGCAATTGAAATACCCCAGCCCAGCAATTGAACTAAGTGTATAATCCCACTTGGATTGGGTAATTAATTTATTTCAAACTAAACTGTTTTCCATTGTTTGTAATCCTCTTTGTTGATTAGAGGATAATTAATATATTAAACAATACAATTCTAATTTTATAAGTTCTAACTATTAATGATGGATATGTACACAATGCATTTATTTAACATTCCACCTGTTTCCTACATTGGAAAATGTCCTTTGTACCGTTTTATATGTAACTTTAGATTTAAATAGGAAACCCCTAATAAACTTTTGACATCTTGTGATAGTTTGGATAATCATCTACTCTCTCTTTTTTAAGTTTAATCTACCATCTGTCTCAATATCAATGCAAACCCTTTTTGTACCAATATTTACAGTCACTTAGATGGCCATAATTCTTCTATTAACAATGCTTGCAACACTTAATGTTGTTGAACGTAAATCTAATGTAATACTTGACATTCGTAGGTGAGTGATATTTACTTACTTCAATGTGTCGAATTGATACATATGGTGGACATGCTACAGGAGCAATTTCTTATAGCTGACCAGAATGCCAGTCCAGCACTATTCAACGAATGGCTGGGAATCATATTTGGATCCCCACAGCGCACCGCGCAATCAAAGTCCGTACATCTTGTGATCAAGTGAACACATCACGGTGGCACGGATATCAACTTCTTAAATAATATTATGGAATACTCACTAAGTCAAAACTATAGGGTATATAAAACAGAAATAAGTATGCTCACCAATGTGCAAGCATCCAAATTTTTATTTGAGGCATCACAAATTTCCACTAATATGTTCACTATTTATGTGTTTCGTCATGGTTGTGACTAAATGATGAGCACTTCAAACTCTTTAGACTCTATAGAATTTTTTTCTAAAGTGGGGGAAAGAGTAGTTAGTTGTTACCAACAAGGGCAGATGCTTACTTAGTGGATTTGATAAATTGCAAAAAAAAAGGTTTATACTTATAATAAGCTTTATTAGATAAGCACAGTTGGTGAATCACCTGATAGTGAATTGAGTGGTCATGAACACGTGCACCATCTCATCCAATTTACAGAGAAAACAATGTTACGCAAAAGTAAACTTAGGTATGTAAATTGATCTTTTTAAAAAACTTTATTTACTCATTTAAATGCCGTTCTTACTTTGATTATGAATCACTACAATTTTTGAAAAACCAAAAAACAATTCTGAAATTAGAAGATAGAAAATTATTAGATAGTTGTAATTGTTTATATAAAAATGTATGTCTTTTTTGGCATGAAAATAAAATAGAACTAGCTTACTAAACTCACAAAAAAAGAATCCACCATTCTTTTCGACAACACCTAAACTAACGTATGTTAGACAACACACGGAATATTATTTAAAAAATATCGAGAACTTCTTTAAAAATATTATTTTAACGTGATATTGGCAAAGTGGCAAATATTGATTGCCATTTGCACTGAAATCTACCCCCATCATGGGTGGATTCAAAGCAACCGGTGTTTTACTTTGAAATGTAGACAATATTCAGACTTAATTTTTTATCACCGATTGCCCTAATCCAGATGTAAATAAGATAAAACATAAAAACTCAAAACTAATTGATTCTGAGCTGTTATTGGACATGGCCAGTCCTTGTGAAATTTCAACTTGCCACCATCTACACCGGTATTAGACATAAGTGTTAATAATTGCAGTTATTGTCTAAATTAAAAGTTACAAAATCAAATTTATCCTTAAAGCTTAATTTGAATATAAGTGCCTTAGATGTTGGTTATCTAAAAACATGTTAACGTGTGTTAACGTGTGGTAAATTTTAACAGCTGAATTGTTTGGAAAAATATCTCCTATACTTAAATCAGGTTAATTTTTGTATCTAATTATTTTGCGTATCACAAGTGTACAATTAGCTATCAAAAATTTTATTATAATGAATAAATTAAAAATTAATTTCAAATTATCACCATTTTCTAAAATTTACCACTACTCACTTGCTCCTATACCTCTCAATGTAAACTTTTATAAAAATAAAATGTGAATGGAAAGGGAAAGAAGTACCATAATCTCTCTAACAAACCACATGTTTTAAATAATCATATTCTGTATGAATTATAATTACATTTGATCATAAAACCTTTTATATTATATTTATTAAACTGCGGCTGGTTCTTTATAGCAGTTACCAATCATTCGAGGTGAGAAAGCAGGTGGTATAAAGATGTAATGAGTTGATTTCCTAAACTGACTCAACCATTTTACATCTATATCAAACTTAGTTAACCTGACTTATTTTATTGCTTGCTGCAGTGACCTTATTCCATATACTACTCACTCGTTCTCGCTGGCAGGGTACAAATCAAACCGAACATACTCAGTTCCTGCATACAAAACATTTTTTTATTAAAATGTTTCACGTTAATGTATATTATATCCACAGATATACATATGTTTGCATACAAAATAAATATTAACCAACAAGTGATAAGTAAATTGCATAAATTTGAATTTAAAATTTCTTAGTATTGATACAAAATTCAGGTAACCTATTTTAATATAATAAATCAAAGTACATTTTTTTTATGAAATAATCAATACAATGTATGTTCAACACAGATGCATTATTTTATCAAATTGTTGATAAAGCAAAAATTATAGATAAATATTTTAAAAACTCTATTCTTTTGTACTGACACCAAATAAATTATCAAAATTTAATTGATGATATACACTAGTCCAAAACACACTTGTTTTTACATGATAATTTTTTGATAAGATCTAAAGATATTGAATTCCCACCAAGCTTATAATAAGATGTCAAAAACTAAAGAGCTATGTGGAAATGAATGGAATGAATTTCCTGTTATGCGACGACTACAATTTGACCGTTTTCAAGATACTTTGATTTAGAAATAATATTTTTCTGCTTGGTAATATTTAGCATAACAAAACAACGGAAATGTTGAATGTTTTCTTTGAATTTAAAAATAGAGAAAACATGTTCACATCTGTTGATGCTATATTTGGGAGTCCTCGACATAATACTAATTCCAACAACAATTTTACATTTAAGTTTCATTTAAACAAAAATTTCAATTATCATTCATCTCAGTTTTATATTCATTTCTTAGGCCTGAAACACAAATTTTGTAAATTTCGGGTTTGGATTGACGGTTTTAATATTTGAAATAACATTTTAAATTTAAATGAACACTTTAAAATAATTTCATGCAAGTTTTGTTACGAATTGACCTTTAACTTAATTTTTCTGCTGCTCATGACACTCACTCTGTTATTTTCTGGCATACTCATTATAACACACGCAATCGAAATTTTAAAATATGATTATTATTAACAGATAAATTTGCCAAGTGGTAGCACCATAAGTTTAATAAACTACAGTCATGTGTAAAGTTATAATAAAGCTAAACCTAAACATTTTGAACAATATGCTTTGCCTACAGGGAATATCCATTATTGACATATTCAGAAATTTCCAAAATGTTTCAAGTTTATATTAAAAACTTGAGTTGAAATCAATTTTTACATTGATGTTATTTAAAATAACTTAATTACAGCTTTTGATAGGAAAGCGACCGTGACAGCTTGGATCAACCGTGATTTGTGCGTTAGATATCAGCTGCTCGAAGTGAGGTTTTATTAACTATGGAGAATTTTTGTACCCTTCAAGGAATTTTATACATTATACTTGAATAACTACGGCAAATTCAAATGTAATGCATAAATGAAAATTGAATCTCTTAACAAGAGCTTGAATACCGCTGATAAGGAAGACTAACAGAATAATCTGATCTGATGATGATATTAATAAAAATACCTTGAGTTATAAGTTCATGCATTATATTTATATCCAAGTGAATATGTACCGCTGTGGAAAATTGTATGTCATATTTTGTCTGTTATTACATACCTTTGATCAATATTTCAATATTCATGCAAATAATTATTTCACCTCGAGTGAACATCTCTATTACAGTGTCTCCATCCATGTTATCTTTTATTGAGTATGTAAGTATAAAATTAAATAAATTATGGAAAGTATTCTTAATGTGTGAATCTCTTGTTGTATTTCAATATGTGTGACTGATCTACTATCGATCTGGGTCTAAGTGCAAATGAACTAGTGAAAGGGTGTATATTCTTCATTTTCAGATTACTTCCTATTATGAATCCTTATGTACCGTCTTCGCCGCTTATTTATTGAATAACCTAAATCATGACATAAATTTCTCTTTAAGTTGTGTATTAGAAAGGGGACTCAAAAATTATTTGCCTTTTGGTCCCATTTACACATTGGATATTGTAAAAACATCCAAAAAGCTGATGACCCGATATAGTTAAAGTCTAATTATGAAGAAAACAAATTTATGAAGATCCACCATAAATTATATTAAGAAAAGTGTGACAAAGGAATATTCACAACATTGAAAATAGAAATATTGAAAGCAGGTGAACTCTGACGCACCTGTGCTATAACCATTGATAATTAACTTCCGTTCCCAGCATTTTGGTCCTGTAATAATCGTCGCATACGCACACAATATTAGTAATAATAAAGTAATCCAACTGTATTAAAAAATAAGATTGTGATTTGTATATTATTTTAATGAAACAAAATGTCTGTTAAATGTATTAACTATTTATTATTGTAACAAAAGTACGGAAAAAGATTATCGGCTTTTTATTCAATGACATATTTATTTGGTAACATGGCTGAGGAATCAATAAAGTGTTATATTTTTCTGTAGTTTTTTGTGCGTAGGGGAGAACATTAATCATTATTATAGTAATACAAGTATTGTAATGTTGAAACTTAAGTATAATAACTGCCAGAATTAGTGTTTTCATTATGCTGTCCCTTGGTAAGTGTTATTTATGCGCATGAGTGTGTAAATGATGATAACGATATGGACAATGACTGAATGAGATGAAATAAATGTGTACGAATTATTGCCCAGTGATATCTAAAGCGTAAATATAATAAAAATAAAATGATAAAACTTATCACTCGAAATTTAGAAATTGAATAAAATTGGTAAAGAAGATCAGTCACACTAAATGATATCAGGTGGTTCTAAATCTAATCCAAACTTTTCTCAATTATCTAAAAAACTGTACAAATTAGTAATGAATGTTTATTTTATATAATTACAACAATTTTAATCTCAACAAATGACAAATGTTTGAATCATGGAAAATGTTTCTCAGTGATCTGTCATGACGTAAAGCTAACAAATACAATTGTAAAATAGAGCGCTTCAATGTTGAGACATTATAAATTAAAACATCTCATCCCAATAAACTCCATAAAATGGAAAAAATAATATTTTTCCATTGAAAAAATTATCTACATTTTTTTATTATATAAAAATTCCCTAAAATGTTTTTAAGTTTTTTCGGTGAAATTGTATAGATAAACTTAAGTAATTTATAAATATACACATAAAACTTTCAAAGAAACAACAAAATGTTACTTACATATTTCAAAACAATTTCTTATTCACCATCAACATTTGAAATATAGATTAGATGCAAGTATCAAATATTATATTAAAATAATAACTAGGCACTAAATTACTTAATTTATGCAAAATTTATAAACTGAATCATAACAATAATATAGGTTGTTGTTAATCCTAAAAAACTGAGTAGCAAAGATATTCGTATATCATACATCTGGAACACGGTCAATTGACCCATCTTGTTCCACTGGAGGAGATCATGTGCTAATTCTAGCTCTTTTCTACTTTCAGCAGCTGTAAAATTGATAAAATATTTGTACACCTGTACACATCTATACATATAAATCCTCAACCAAAAACTCAAAATTCAGTATGTAAGTTTCTAGTGGTTTACAGGTATTGGTTAAGAAATATTTTTTAAAATTCAACCCCTAAAAGTGGGAAAGGGGGTAAAAGATCAAATAAGAATGTTGTATTAATTAATAAGAAATATGAAAATTTGTGTGGACTCTCAGATAAATTGTTAAAAAAGAGCATATAAACCAAAATGTCATCATTGTCCCTTTCTGTCCGTCCTGAGCTGAGACGGGCAGCTAGATTTTAAAAATAATGAGTATATTTTATATTAATTGTAATGATGATGCATTTCTCTGTTCAAACAATTGTTATCCAATGACTATCTATTGGTTTTACAAAGCTTAAACTTTGAGGAGAAAAATTATTTAATTTATGATGGGTAAATTTGATTAAAAATTCATTAAATGATAGCAAATTATTATAAAACTAAACTTGTAATGTTTAATTAATTCACAAATGCATGATAATTGTTTGATGAACTTACAAAATCCATCATCAGTTATGATTTCAACAAAATGTGACTTTGTTTTTTCCACTTGCTTGTACAGCTTCTCACCAACAAAGCAAATAGCAATAAAAGACAACAAAAAGTGAACTGACCACAATATTTCTTGGTACATTTGTAAATTTTCACAGACCTGGAACGAATAAATATTTGTTTAACATTGTATTTTGAATATCCATGAAGCCAAAATGACTTGTATATTTCTTCCAAAATTATTTATATATTTCGAAAATTATTTCACTTACTTTATATTTTATGCACTCTAAGATCCATTGAATACATGTCAATGTTTTAACAAAAACTATAAACAAATGTGTAAATATCTGAAAAAATATGTGACTGTTAAATTAATTATAATAAATAAATATAAACAATTCAATAAAAATACATTTGAAGGTGTTATGTGCCTTACTTGAAACTCAAATGTTTTGTTTAGAAACTTGCATAAATCCATTAATTTTACAAATAAGTCAGATAAATTGAAAACTGTTTTCACTTTAAGAGGCAAATTAGAAAAAATATAATTTGGGTTGTGTTGCGAATTAGAATCCATAAATTTAGGAGGGTTCAAATATGAATTAATAAACTGAATGCGTTTTTTTACGTTGTATATGAGGGTACAAAAGAAGAATATCTCAAAATCAAAATGCACATTGTTCACAAGGTTTGCGAAATACCATAAATTGTATATTGTTTCCTTATGACGGTCAGAATAATAAAAATGAAGAATATTACACAAGACATAATAAACAAAAATTGCAATTACTGCAATAGTATTTCTAAGTTTATTGTGTTTGAACAAATTATGCAGTGGAGGCGTTTCAAACTGCTTATCTACTTCATAAATTCGACTGCTTATATTACTGTACACATTCTTATTCCACAATACATCTAAACCTATCAAGTATATTGCGTAACCGGTCTTTAGAATATATAATGCTAATTGTAACTTCCTGTTATTGTAAAGTATTACACTAAAAATTAATCCAGTTGTAAAAGCAATGCAAATCCTAAAATAGCAGTATATTTTGGCGCTTAATGAAATTTCAGAACTTTTTCTGAAAAAATTGGAAAACGAAATATGCCAGAGAGTCTCTTTGAAATTAATATTTGTAATTTTTAAATTGATTACTTTGTTTGAACGCATTGTTAATTGTTGGAAATAGTAAAAGACGAGAGAGTTGGGCTAAAACTGCACACCTCTAGGCAGCAACCACTTAATTTATATGAAATGGATGGTCGTTAAATTAATTATAGTGATATAACCTTAGCAACCAGTATACAAACAAATGTAGAGCACTTGTACTAATATACGAAAGACAAAGTGTATACGTAAATTAATTGGCTATTATTAGAATGTATCAACTTCTATTTTTAGTACCATCAATTTTGAACATTTTATAAACTTTCGACGTAATGATTTTTTTTCTAATAACTCAACAATAGTGCTACAAGAGTTTGTGACTCTACCCTTATTAAATCAGTATTAATCATTTACAATTTAGACATTCATCACTTTATATAGTAAAATATATATTTAAGAAAGATTATGTAGCAAGTTCGAAATTGTTTTTCTGCACATTTTTATAAATTCTGTAGTTTGATTTCACCTTGGCTTGTATTCATTCAGATATGACTGTTGATTATTATGATAAATAAAGTAAGGAAACAGTAGATTATTTCGATAGATATTAAATGAAGAATTTTAAACAAATAAATGTCTCAAATTAATTAGAAACCAGCATAATAAAACTCAATAAATATAACTTTTGGAAAGGACATAACTTAAAGTACACGTGAGGCAATAATTCTGTCCCCACCTCTATGTTACCTACCTACCCTATCTCTACCTTATATTCTCCTAATCCCTTTTTGTCCTAGTTTTCTACACACATTGCTATATAGAATAAGTTATATTATTATTAAACAACGCCACCACCTAATTTGGGCATTTGAAAACTTATTTCTAGATGCAGAAATAAGGTGATTATAATTAAGACATGATTTCTATATATAACCCCTTCATTAGAGTATTTCAATATATTATCGACATATATCAAGAAAATTAACAAATTATCTTTATGATAAATAGTTCTAACTTTGGCTTTAACAAATTATTGTATGGAACAATTTTTCTAATTTGTGTGTTATAGTTTTGAAGTATATTTTAAAAATTAATTAAAATATGTTGGTGTGGTAACACAACCATTTTTGGGATGCTGCGTCTGTTTATCCATAAGAGTAATTTTTCTCAGAAGGTGTTTGATATAGAAACTTGAAATTTGTAAAGAATATGGACCTACATACGAGGGGTGCTGAAACTTCTGAGCCTAAGGGAATTAGACTCATGCTAACAACGCTCGCAACTTATGCAACACCATATAATCCTTCATCAAAATGCAAGATATCCATTTAGATGTAATATATACATGTGATACAGACGACTGAAAGTAATTGATCTGACAATAAACACAAAATGACAGAATACATTACATGTGCTATTTAGTATTTTATCGCACACATCCCAAAAATATAGTCATACAGAAAAATCAAAGCAACTTTGCACAACTCACCCCAATCTAAATGTTGCAAACAGAAACCAAAAGGAAGAAAAAAAAAGTGTGAGTTTAGTTGTATCTTCTTAACACAAGGTAGAATGGAACATACAACTAAATGCACATTAATGAGATGGCAGATATTTATTCAATGACGGACATGTCTTGACTAGTGCGGTAAATTGATGGGAAGTCAATCACCAATATCATCTTAAAAAAGTACGCTGTTTTTGGTCACCTACTAACCACATACAAAAGCCGTTTTGTATGTGTTATACAATAATAGTGGAAAACTGTGCATATCATTCAATATTAATCCATCGAAACATGAGGATAATGACTTTGAAAGTCATCTAGTATTACTTGTTAGCAGTGAAGTATGATCTTTGCTTCTTAAAACAATGTGCATCAGCATATATCACTGCTCTTGTATGGTATCACACACTGTAAAAATGTTAAATGAAGCCGATTTCAAACTAAAGTCCAACTCAAAGATTCTACGAAAAACACTAACTAGATGAACAGAATCCTGAAAAGTTTTATTATCAAATCAGGTTTCACAATAAGTAATTAATGGTTGTTTTTGGAAATTCAAACAAATCCAGACTTATAGATAGATAGAAAGAAATTACAAATTGATGGATGTCACATTTGCTATACAGTTGTTAGTTAGTATGTTATATAAATATAGCACATGTAATAACTAGAAAATTCAAGACGGTGTAATAATTTGATGCCAACTGACTATAAGAAATTACAGGAATAGAAATAATCTCTTACATTGTAGTTCTTTACAGTTTGTCGCTTCTCTCATTCGTAGAATTTTTAATTATCGCTTAATTTAAAAAAGTCAACAATTTTCTAGCTATAAAAACCAACCTCTAAATTAATTGAAATAAATCTTCTTTAAAAATGTTTTAATTAATATTGTTACCTTTTAACTAAATAATTAACAACACTTTGTAGATTAACAACTGGGTGATATAGCTCTTTAGCAGGTAGTCCTTTTAAGTAATCGACCAGTTCTATTTTTTCATTTACTTTCTATAATGTACATTTATAAGAAGGGATTATTTGAATTTCAAAGGAGATTGAAAGAAATTATAAATGCATAAAAATAGAATTTCTGTTTTATTTCAGTAAAGTACACGCATTACACTCAATGGTTTTAGTTTTTGTTTCAAATTTTCTACGTGTTGCTAAATTGTGCCCATTGTTATACTTATGATTATTGCCTTACGCGCAAAGATGAATAATAGATCACAGAAAAAAAAATTTTGTGGTGTAAATTACACAGGATAAGCCAAGGTATTAAAGTTAGCGTTATTAAGACAGTATTAAACAATCTATTGAAAACAGGTCTGCAGAAACTCATGAGAGAAAAATATAGAAAAAATTTATTACTGAAGACAATAAAAGGTAAAAAGAAATAAGTACTTTGCTGATATATGTTTTGTGATCAATTTACTACAAAATTATTGTGCTTACGTGAGGAGAATGAAACACGCCATATAGTGTATTTTTTATTACCGTAATTCAACTGATACAAGTCATCAAAGTAGAAATCTCACAACTCGTGATACAGTTATTAGAAATCAAAAATTATTAGGAATTCGGTGACGATGCAACTTTTCCTGTAGCACTCATGACTAAACTAAAATAGAAAGGTTTAACACATTATTCATTTATAAAACATTCCTAATACACCCAAAATAATTTGTTAAATTGAATTTAAATTGTTTTTACCCAAGAAAGTTCTTGAATCGGGCTTTTTTTAATGATGGATTACACCAAAGAATCAGAAAAAGATGGATAGGAATTAAGGATTGCAAGAACTATAAATTTCTTAATAATACTTTTAGCAAGCGTTCTTAAAAATATTTAGAAATACTTTTTACAACTGGGGAACTTTTACAACTGTAATATACATATATATATATATATATATATATATAGACATATATATATATATATATATATATATATATGTATATATATATATATATATATATATATATATATATATATATATATATATTTATATATCCACCTCAGAACTAATTGATTGGATTCTTTGGTAGTGATCAACTGGAATAGATTTCTCTCGTGGTAATAAATTCAACATGTGTACAAGTATTGCATTAAATATAAAAAGAAAAATATTGTATTGTGAAGTACATAGCATAGATGTTTTACACTTCTAGAAGCTTCGAAACTTGATCGTCGCTACTTAATGGATTCTGAGCCATACAAATGTTTGTCAATTAAATATATGATGTGCAGTTCAACATCTATCTTGTTTTCTTTAAAAATTATTGATTACATTTAAACAGTGCCTTATATTGTACCACCTGCATTTAAACAGTCCATTTGCAAGCCACGCCAATTGTCTAATTTCATCGTGAATGGATGAAGTGTGAGATATGCTGTAAGTATTCCTGTTTATTTATCTAATGTCATAGACCTCACGTTAGTGTAATATAGAGAAATAATATTATTACAATTAATAATATCAATGAAGGAATTTGTACAATTGCCTGAAGAGATTTTATAGGAAAATCTGTTTCTTATTGTAGAAATAAATTAATAGTTTAATAAAGTAAAAAGACATGCATTTATAAATATTGCACTAAAAAGCAAAAAAATAGTTATGGAACCTGTTTTCTCTGTTTACTCTGTAAGGGCTAATGTTTGAGTGTAAAGCGTGGGATACTTTTTCTCGAGATCTAACTGAAAAGTTAAGCATTTACATTCTCCTAATATTAATTTGAAAAGCAAAATTATTATTTTAGAGAATAATCACTCAAATGTTGTAATAACAAATATGGCTTACACAAAAGACTTTACAGAGTAGACAGAGAAAATAGGTGCGATATTTTTTTTTTCTTTTTAGTGCAGTACTTAGAATAGTATTTTTTTTAAGTTTTCTAAACTAATAATTTCTTGTTACCTTTTGTTAATCTTATATTAAAAGGATTCTTCCCTTCAATATAAGACAAATTTTAAATTTTTTTGGACGTGATTTGTATATATTTAGATCTACCTTTACAAATATTAAAACTTTATTAAAAAAAGTAGCAGAGCACCATGGTACCTGTGCGAGACTGAGCAAACATCTTCTTCATTCCATTCAATACAGCAATATTGCAAGGTGTGTTTCCGGTAAGCTTGGAACAATTCAATTTTTTAATCTAACTTCTGATTCTGTTCAACTGAATCAATCCGATGGTACAATTTTATTGTGTTATCAACAGAACTACATACAAGTGCTAAGTTTTATGATGATGCAACCATTAGAAGCATAAACACAATTAGGATATGTTGTTCCATTATTAGGTTCTGTGCCTAACTTCTGGTTCCTTTCCAAGGAATCAGTCTAATATTAACATTTTACTGTATTGTCATCAGAACTACATACACCTACCAAGTTTCACGATGATATAACAATTAGAAGCGTATGAATTTTAGTTTCGTAGATTCCATTACATAGTTAGCTACAGAAGTGTGTTAAAACCTAGCAGTCATACAATTTTATGAAACATTGTGAACAGACAATGATTGTTAAAAAGGTGACAAAAACAATGGTTTTGTAATAGTCATTCCTACTACCAAGTATATAGTGTTAAATGAAGGAATAAAAGTGTTAATGCAAGTGTAAATAAAAAGTTATACTAATAACTTTTTAATCTAGATGTCATTATACTATTTAATAACTCCAACAATCTCACATTTTACCTTTAAGAAATTTCTAATCCTAAAAATAGTTTGTGCAGTTGTCAGAGTTATTTTAATTTTTAGCACAATAATTACTAGCTTTACAATACTTAAAGGGAAGCAGAAAAAAAACAACGCTCATTTTAATTTGTATTTCATTGTGATTTATGATCTCAATGAATATACTTGAGATTATTATTATTTGACACATTTCTTTCCATTGGACAGTGTGACAATACTTTTATTGCTGATTGAAGGATAATTACTTCCTAGTAAGCTTTTTTGCGAAATACTTTCAGTAAAGTAATTGTAATAAGAATAAAAAATAATGGAAACAAATTTTATGCAGAACTTTCATCAAAATGGCATTTGAAAAACTATATATTTAAATACAAAGTTAATTGGATGTTTGACAAAAAATAAAGCATATGTTTTTTGCAACAACTGATTCAAACTCCTGGGTAACTGTTGTAATATAACAGTGATTTAGCAATATCATAAATTAATTTCATAAATAAAAGCATAAATTAATTTGTTTACCCTCACCTCTGGAAATATTTTCCGATCTTAGTTAAAGACAATGTATACCATCTATAGACCAAAACAAATAGCCTGCAGCTTTTCAGATTCCAATCTGATTAAATTTTTACTGTTATAGCTCAAAGGCAGAACGGATTTTCAATCTCCAAAACTTATTGTTTCGTTCGTTCCACTGAGCACTGCTATATAAATAAAAGTTCATAGTAAATTGGATGCTCCCTTCAAAATTGATAAGTTTCCGAAAGCACACAATGGTACATACACACATATATGCATACATACAGACTCCAGTGTGATTTGTACTTATCCACTAACATTTCCGTTGAGAACATCCTTCGTTCCTTTGAGGCTATTGCAATATTACGGTCATATTTATGAAAGTAGAACCACACTTTTATATTCTAGACTCGTCAGATTATACAGTTTATAATAAAAATCGCACTTAAAAAACGTTAATTTTGAACGAAACACAAATGACGCGAGAAGAATGGCGAATGCTCTTATTTATAGCTTGGTAATTTTGGATTGAAAGAAAAGTGTTTGTAATTTTTAGAGTAATTTAATGATAAAGCTTTAGGAATCTTCTCCTTTTCATTTTCATTTCATATGCCCATTCAGACATTCATGTCTAAGCCAAAATCCCAAGATTCTTTTTTTAATAAACGATATTCTGTTGTACTGTCTACATGCGTTTTTCAAATGACATATTTGAATCATCACAACGCTACTAGTTATTGAAAACATTAGTAATGTCCATTTATTGACGTTCCGTCTGCATATCGCAGAATGTTGTTTTCTCATCTAGTTATAATTTAATTTTATAGCAATCACATAGATCTCAAAAAATTTTAACTAGCTTCTAGGCCTAACCTAGGAGGGAAAGGAAAACCACAATGTGTAAAGTTGAAGTTTTTTTTCAAAACAATGGAAGTCAGTAAAAAAATTACATTTTACTTTTTGATATATTACAAATCGTTTTTCATGCATTCAACACAAAAGTATTTTGTGAATGTTGCAAATATATTTCTATATGAATTCAGTTAAATATTCACTTCTTAATATTCAATATTTGTAACACTTTCATAACACGAAATGTTACAATTATAATCTATCTGGTAATGCAGTTCTGATAATTTTCTACTGACACATCAGTTGTTTACTATCATATGAAATCAATGAACAAAGTTAGTCAAAATGAAAATACAAATTTATACAAAATAAAATAAAAGTTGGTTCACGCATTATTTATTTCATGCAGTATTCATAAATTATTATTTAAATACCGTAAAGCTACCTTGTGAGCAAATCAGTATGGAAACCAAAAGATTATATCAACTGCCTAATTGTAAAGGAGCTGACTTAAAAAAATGTTTTAAAGATTTTTTTTCACAACTTTATAGGCGCAATGAATATGCATAAGCATGCACTTTACAGCACAAATAGTCCGCAAATAAAAAAGGTTTTAAAATACAAACAGAGAGGGTGAAACTTTAAGAGTAATTTGATGATGGAAACTAAGAAAGGAATGATGAGCATGCATAAGGCATGCTAGATAGTCAAGATATCTTCAAGTTTTGAGAGTCTCAAATTAATTTCCATGTTGCAACTTAGTTGAACAGTCTGCAGTGTTTGTTTAAAATAAAACCTTGTTGACTACAAATGGAACTCGAACTATGAAGTTCTGTATACACTTAGGCATATAATATATTTTAAGAGTACATGGTTACAATATAATAAATGATTATAGCTTGTAAATTTATCAGTATTGAGGTAATTTCAAAAGTTAACAGATTTTGAAAATTTTACCTTTGATACGTTTTATGCAGTTTTAAATAATGGAGATGCTGCAAAAGTTGTTGAATTGATGATAGTTAGAGAGAAACACTCATATTTCACAAGAAGTTTCCAGGAAGTTTATTGTGTGGCACAATAGGTTGATATTTATAACCATTTTGGAGGTAATAATAAATTCCAATACAAATTTTACTCCCACAAAATAATAAAACTCTAAATATTTGCATATGGAGATACACAACCCAATTTAAAAAAAACATTAAAGGGAAAAAATACATCAAAAATATAAAATTTATCTTTAAAAAATACAAAACAAAGAATGAAAAATGGCAAAAACATTTAAAAAATAAACTCATTAATCCGTTTCTATTTATCTACGCAGACAAAATAACAGATAGAAGATACTATGTTATATGACTCCCAGATTATATTAAAAGGAAAGTGTTTGATTGAACAAATATATTTTATTATTTAGAGTAAACATTTCAACAATTACCTTACTACACAAACACACAATCCGTAACACATGTCAAAACAAATGGCCAAAGTAATTAATCTACTGTACATTAATATCAATATTGATAGTTAGATATTCTTTTGCATAATGTTAACTATTTGAAAGATTCCATATTAAGAAGTATGTGTCTTTAAGAAAGAAAATTAACTCACAAACAGGTGTGCAATAATTTAAAAATTAAATTTTTTATATACCATTTCAATCGTAACACAGCAATTTAAATCGTAACACGTGCATGTAATTTCTTACAAATTGGAAATTAGAAGTAAGTAATGTAATATCTAAATTGCAACTTTACGTTTCTAGTAGCTGATAAAAATAAATAGGTAATATAAAATATGAATCAATATACATTTAGAAATTGTATCATTACAATAACGTATGTTACAATGAGACTTAGCAGAGTAAACAGCAGAGAAACGCGTAATTGAAACATCCCAAAAGAGTTAAACTGACCCATTTTGCTGACTTCTATTACATTTTGAATTAGCTTTATCTGTTTGTGTACACGAATAGCTGAAAAATGAATGAATAAAGTTTATTAAATTATGCAGTTAGTATTAAAAAATGAAAGAACATAACATAATTGCTTTGCAATTAATATAAGCAGCCAACAATAAAATTAACTTAAAAAGTTTGTTTTCACAATATTTGCTTGAAAAGTTCATACACATGATAAAACTGAAGTTTTAGAGGCCAAATTCGCCAAAAATAATTTTTTCAAAAAAGTTTTAAATTTACTGTGTCGGCCAACAGATTTCTGTTTTTATAAACTATTGGATGTAGTAAAATGGACAATGGAACATTGTTTTGCCTTTCATTTTTAGTTTTTAAACTAATCAAGTGAATTATGTATTAAATTCCCATGGCAAAAGTTTATTTGACTATGAACAAGTTTCCATTTTGAATTTTACTATCTTTTGGCAGTTTTTTGAGAAATCGTTGTTCCCAGGTGATTTAATCAAGAGAGATTTCAGTTTCGTAAACAGAAAGCATTGAAACAATGGTATTATATATAAGATAAAACCGTTGCTTTTGGAGAAGCACTTACTGTTAGTGTACTTTGTATTTCTCTAAATATTGCCTCATTAAAGTATTCAGTAATATTTGTACACCTAAGCATTCAACTTGCGATGTCCAGTCATACAGTATGAACTGTAGACCAAGAAACCTTTAAGTGAATGAAATTTCATCCTCTAGAGATAATTAATGTCTTCCTAGATATTTATATTTTGTTTGGGTTAATTTAAGCAATTCTTACAGCTAGAATTAACAAAACTTATGAGCTGGTTTATTTACATATATTGTATATAAGTAAACTTACATATATTGTGTACCTATAATACTTTGTTAAAACTAGACGCAAAATAGTCAAACAAAAAGATGGAAAAGGACAGAAATAAAAGCAGAAATGAAAGGATCTCAATGTATAGTACAAGTCATATGTGAGTTAATGAGTGATTGACTAACAGAATGACTGATTAAAATATTGGAGCTTTTCTGCTAGTGATCTGAGATTTTTTTCAATTCTGTGAAATAATCAATTGGAATAATCTTAAAATAGATAGGATAAGACCTTAACATAGATAGGTAATTTAAATGAGAAACCGATTCTATAACTTCTAATTGCTGTCTACCATCCATATACTGTCCGACGCAAAGGTTATAAACCAATTAATTTTATGTGGAGAGGTTTCAAATTCAATAAATTTATGTAATTTATTAATACTATCCTTCATTTTATGTTTTTGTTTTATGTAAACCTTATATTCCCAATATTTGTTACTACGTAATCACAGTCATTAACACAAATTTTAAGGGAAACTCATTGGTCATATTACAATTTAGTTTCTTTCTTAATAATTTCTTATTATATTAAAATTTATTTGAAAGTGAAATTGACCAACAAAAGTTATTGGTACTCAGCAGTTTTTTGAATTGTAAAATGTGTAGAGTAGAAAAAGATTATTACAATAACTTCTCTTTCGAATAATTCAATTTTCCTCTGCATCATCCCCTAAAATAACAAATCTTAAATTTTTATGTTGCAACCATAACATAACGCTTCAAGAAACAATTCCACTGTCAGGAAATCATTAATCAAAATTCAATTATTACTTAACACTGGTTCACATTGAATTAAGATAAATAAAATTGTTAACATTCATCAAGTTTTTTAATTTTTTCATTACATAAGTTCATGCTTTCAAGAAATTTAGTATATTTTAATGTCACTTTTTCTTTAAATTTTACTATGACATCTTCAAAATATTTTTTTAAGAAAATGAAATTTTAGATTATGCCAATGAAATAATTCAGTTCAACTAAATTTTATTACGGTTACCATTAAAATATTTCCTCCTGCAAATGGATATTTTATGTTTGTGAATAATATTTTGGTACGTATAAGTGACGTCATTTAAATATTTCAAAATTATCAAATTTATGTCCATCAGCGTACATCGTCAGAATTTATTTTCTCTTTTAAATTTATCTGCAACATTGGATCTATCACATTAAGGGTTGTGCCTATGTTATTCTAATGCAGTTAAATAATATTTTTTTTAAATTTGTTCCATTTAATTATTAAATCTTCAAAATCACGTAATGAAAGTAAAATATTATGGTTTTTCATAGTGTCTATTAGAGTGTCTAAACAAAGAGGTAAAAATAAAACATTCTAAGGAGATTTGGACTAAACACTCACGAATTTGCTTATCGGCTTGAATGATTGCCAAACAAGTTTTAGTTTTTTCAATTTGCCGGTAGACGCATTCACATAGGATGCAAATGCTCACAACTTGTATTACTGATGAAGATGACCAAAATACCGCCTCCAAAAAAGAAACATGCAATTCCATCTGAAACATGCAACCTCAATTTTATTATTTATACACGATAATGTCATGGAAACATTTGCATCCATAGATAAAGCAATAGTAAAAGATTATTATGTCACTAAAATTTCAAACGTTATGGTGATTATAATCAACAAATCTTAGCATTAAAAGAAAAAACAAAATTACTTATTAAATATTTTAATGATGTGAATGTAACATCCACTAAGTCAAAAAAAATGTTAACATTTCTCAACATTTACAGGGGAATGAGAAAAAATATACTTACGTTATATTTCAAACTGCACAAATGGACATAAGCATTACCCATAATATGTGTGAAAACGCTATATAAAGTGAAGAGAAGCTGAAATTTCAATTACCAATTATATATTTTATATTGCAAAGAATCTAGTAACAAGTATATCTCTCATTCCGGTGCTCTATTAGCGCCATTCATAATACGATGAGATACATAATATTGTATTCAGAACCAACCTGAAACTGAAATATGCCATTAAAACATCTACAGAGTTCCAAGAATAAAACAAAAAATCTGACAAACTGGTAATATTTTCCCCTTTAAGTGGTATGTCGAAGATAAAATTAGTATTATTTCTAGACAAACTGTGCTGAGTCCTACCAAGTAATTCTTCATTAGAGGCAGAAGTTTGCTTTTTGTTCATATTTCCAAGAAATTTATTTAGTAGTTGAATTCTTTAAATAACGCTGCAAATCAGCAGCGAGATAAGTGTAAATTCTAAGTTATATATAATGTCACACACTATCATATACACAATATATTCATAAAATTGTAATCCCACAGCATTTTTCAAATACAAATATAAACTTAACGCAATTGTAAAACATAATACCACAAAACTGCTAACGATACAACAACGTTTAGAATCTTTTTTTAAAATAACATTTCTATGATCAAGCTCGAAGAGATCATCAATTGTGTCAAAATGATTCATTAGATTCATAAATCCTTTTTTGGTGCAATTATCGGTACAAACTAAATAAATAATAAATGCAATTTCAATAATATCAGGTGAAGTTGCAATATTAAAATCATTGGAAAATAAAATGATTTGACAGAGCAATGTAAGAAAAATTATAAGAATACAACTATAAATTTTTCGAAATCGGGATAAAAGGGTTATTCTCGATGGTAAATTTTCTGCAAATACCGATGACAGACTGAATAAACAGGATAATCCGAAGTGTTTTCACAAATCCTGTAATCTGATTCTTGTTATTGATTATTGTTATCCTGGTAGAAGGCATATTGAAATACCATGTGTTTCGTTCAATCGTATAGTAGTTTATGTGTGAAATGTTTCTTATAATGTACATAAAGAGAAATGACTTGTGTTTATAAAAGAAATAAATCAATATCTATAATTCAGAATCTAAAACAATTCATCACTTAAATATGTCAAGTAAATGATTAGTAGCAAATTATTATGGAAAGGCACTTTAGTTAAAATGAAAATACTTTCACAACATACAGTATTAATTTAGGTTCTTTATTCATGCAATACCAATATGTTTTATATTCTCTTTTGATGTAATTCAGTTGTACGTGTTTGGTGCAAGGAGTAACATTAATTGCAATAAAATGTGTGGGCACTTTCGCAGCTAATATTTACATTGTAAAATTGATTAAGAATACAGACAGTAAATTAATGATTATGCACTGTCTTTAAGAAATAAAATTCTACATAAATATATATTTCATGCAAATTGTTTTAAATTTAATTTACTGAATTACAATAAATATATAATTCGAAAGCTACACAATGCATATTTATAAAAAAACGATACCAAATGTTTTCACAAACGTTTTGCAATTATATTCTCAAAATTCAAGAGCCTTCAGTTTTCCTTTCAGATACCCTCCAAAATATTTTTGTAACAAAGTGTGCCTATATGGCTTGACTCGATGTAACGATGCATGCATTTTAGAAAAAAAACTTAATAGTTGCTTGGACAGACTTTTTGTTTTAATAAGTTGCAAAATTTAATCGATTCAGTAACTTTCGGCAGTGACTTGACCTGCAAGCATTTTGGCCAAGACAATGGGAATTATTTCTTACCAAATACCATTGTCACATCTTAGAAAGATAAACAATATGTTAAGTGTTTTGCCGATTTCATATACCTACTGAAATGTTACAGTAGTAAATTTTTCTTACAAATGAAAAAAACATCAAATTTTTCTGCGTAATTATGCCATCTCAGGTGTCAAGATGCAATTATGTAAGTTCAGACTTTGTGTGAAAAGAATGGTATATGGTAATGTGGCACTAGTGGTGAAAAGAGAAATCTTCATACATAAAGCAATTCTGTTATATTATTTAAATAAACAAGACATGAAATCAGAGTTTCTGGTATTGTTGTAAAGAAACGGCAGCATCCTAGTTCATTTGTACTCTTTATCTTTATGAGTGAATTGTGAGACTGATCTGTTTATATTTTGTTTATGTATGTAATAAAGCAAATTTTCAGTAGAAAGACATGTTAATTATATGGAGTAATTAAATTGCCAATTATTTAAGCAGAAATGAAGTAATTATATTACAAGAATATTGAAAATAATGAAAATAAATATAAGTAAAACATATAAAAGACACAGGCACTTGAGAACTAATAAGTAAATAAAATTATAAATGCATTGCTAACAGTAAACATAAAAGTAATTGTTTCCACAATACCACTTGTTGACAATTGAGAAATGTTTCTCATTAGCTAATAAATTTCAATGAACTTATAAAAAAACAAGGCATTTTTTAAAATTATTTGGTAATCAAACTTGTTAAACCCTAAAGGATTTGTTGCTTGTAAGAAACACTTGCACTCACATTGCTCAAATGTATATATTTCGTTAAAATGAGATAAACATATGGACAATTATTTATCATAAGAAAGAGAAGGAAATAACGAATTGAATGGTGATATATTCGCCTATGCTACGCATGAGATGACTATTGTTAAGTTTTTGATGAGCCAAAAATATAATGACATAAATATTTATTGAAATAAGTGTTTTTTTATTGACATTTAAGTACAATTATTGTTTATACTTATTACAGCAATAATAAAAATTGCACTTCATGAAAACTGTTCCTCTATATGCCTTTTTGTTTTGGAGATCTCTTTTTCATTTTGTTCATTATCTTTTACATTCACAACTAGGTATATAAGTTACAAATGCTTCACCTATATTTTAAATAATTTCTTCCCTACCTAAAAAATTTCATAAAAATAAACATTTTGAAGTTATACTCGTAAATTTTATCGACGTGACGCGAATACCAATATTACATAAAAGTGACCTCTGTAATTAACCACTAAAACAATTAAATTTTGTTTCCAAACTTCTGAAAAAAATCATCAAATTAAAAAATAAATCAAATCTAAGCAAAAATATAAATTACAGAGTAAATTCCAAAATTTATCGATTCCACATTCGTGTATAAGAATAGGATTTGAACCTATTAACTATTTTAAGCATAGTCACATATCAAAGAATAACATAAGAAATTAACAAACGTAATTAATGCACGTAAAACATTTATAAACATGGACAAAATTCATGAACATTTGTCTGAAATAAGACTAATTTGTTTTTGTGCAAATTGAGATACGAAAGGAAGAATTAGATTAAGGAAAAGAAAGTGTTAATATTGACAATATTGACTATCCTTCCATTCATCTTGTTCAAGTTATTCTCCTTTAAGCTAACAACTCGTGACCTATGCATTATTCCTTTGCCAAAATGTTTCAATGCTTCATTGCTCTAAACATTTTATAATATTATATGTATGCTGTGTAAAGACAATATTAAATTTGTCATGTCTGTGATTACACTTTTATCATAAAGAAAATTCTTATAAGAGTCTATTGTTATGAATGTGTTAGTTTAAGTCTGAAAAGTGTTACCATTATAATAACTACATCCACATTATGAATAGAATGAAATGAATAAGTGTATTATATCAAGAGGAGTATTTCTACATAGTTGAATATAAATTACTAGTGTTTTTTGGGGTTGTCTCTTTATTTTTGTCCATTGCTATAGACGTGAGGTGTTACACATATTTATTATCTTTGACTATATACCTTTCGTAAGCCTGAAAGTTTAATTAAAAGAAATAAATATATGAATACACAAAACCGGAGATATGTAGAATTAGTGTATTACCTTGTCCTTACTTTCAAATACCCTTGCTTTTGTATAAATATATTACCGATAATAACTTCCATTTTATTGTATTACATACACCGTAAAGTTTGAATTATATAACCTCACATAATAACAACAATTGAATTTATTACCCTCACTAAAATACTGGTATATTGTATACCTCTCAGTAATATAATAAAACCTACACTGCACCCCTGCAATAAACTAATTAACATAAACAATGGAAAAATCCGCACAAACCAGGCTTCCGCTATTGTGTTTGAAACATATAAATGCTGTTGGTTGTTCCTAAGAATTCATCTTTCCTAATATCCCACCTGAAGATGTTGTAATACCACGAAACCTAGGTCGTGGTAAAGAAATTAAAGAAAGTAGAAATAATACTACATCACGTAGTTTCATTTAATTGTGAATAATGAATTTCTACAAAATTAACGCCAAATATATTCAATAAATAATAAACAATTTAATTTTTAGTCTGCTTTCATAAACCACCATAAGAATTTTTCGAATGTCAATTTTTGGGACACAATAACTGCCATAGGAAAAAAACATTAACTTTAGACAATTTAAATTCTAATTGATGAATTGTAAAATAGTCTGTCTTGACTTCTAGAATTATGGATATCATTTCCCCCCAAAGAATAAGCTGTGTAACAAAGTTTTCACAGAAATTGGTTACATTTATCATGCTTATCTTGTAAATTTATATGTTAATATGAATATTTTTTGATTGAACATAATTTAACTACACTTTTAAAGTCTGTACAAATCAATATTCTCTTCCATTTTTTTGTATTCCTAAATTATCCTATTATTCCAGGTTCTTCTCTTGAAAAACACTAGAAAATCACGAAGAAATCATACATCGAGGTAACAACGGAACTTATAAACTATGTCAACGGAAACTTATAAACTATGTGGAACGTATTAACGTATGTCAGCTCTTCGACCTACGAATATCATTGCTACTTAGATTTTTCAATCTAGTTGTTACATATATTATTGTAAATGTTCAATTAATGGGTTTGTGTTTGAAGGAATAAGTGTAATTTGCATAATTATATTATCAAAGATATTCTTTTCATTTTGTTATGTATTAAATTTTGTTTCATAACATATATGAAATTTACAATTTTTTTTTTAATTACATAACACAATAATTTAGTTCATAAATTTTTAGATCATGTGTTATTTTGGTCATAAGTTTTAATTGTATATTGGTAGATGATATTTAAAGTATTTGATTTGAGAAAAATATTATATTCTTTAATTAACTTTTATGTAACCTCTAAACCTAGTTATTAGAGATGTTGGAAAGTGATGTGTCTGTGTTAAAGTCCATTTATTTTTTAATTAGTTTATTTTCTATCATTTTTTTATTTATAACTTTAACAATAATCATTTTCTATATTGTAAATATCAAATTAATTCTGAATTATAGTCGATTTTAGTTTCCGCAATGGAAGTTAATAAAAAAGACTAATTCATTGTTGAATCTTCTAAAAGACAATATTATACCAAATAATTTGAATCTTTAAAGAATTTCGGAACACGGATTTAGAATGAGATAGTTAGACCATAGTTGTTTTATTCTTGTCTAGAAAACATTGTGAACAGGCTGTATGCATAGCTCTTTAATACTGATAAAGAAATTATGATAACACATGAATGGAAATATTTGATTTATCAATTAGATAATTAAAAGCATTTTGCCTTATTAACAAGACACTCTTGTTTATTTCTGTAATCTCAGCATGTTTAAATACATTAAATAGTAGAATTGTGTCTCATTTCCTTATGTTATGTACATCTTGACACGAGGGTTACTTGTATGAAGGGTAGACACTTTGCAAACTGCCCCTTCAGGATGTTTATTCAGCTCCAATTTGATTGACAGTGTAAATGCTGATAATTCCATCAGTGTTTTACTTTATGTGTTTAGTTTATTGTACCCCTGTGTTATAACAATTTTATATGCAATCAAAATTAAATTGTGACAACTGCACAACAGTTTACCCTACTGCGCTGAAGGTGACTGTAACATATTTTGTAAGGTTTATGAAATTAATTTTTTAAATTTCTCTCAGTACCACACAGAAAGAATGCACATATTTTCCTTTATAGACATTCATATATGCATATAATAATATAAATTATGTTATTCAGAAAACGTGTAATTAATTTTCTAAGACATTTGTATTCTGATAACTTGACAATATTAATTCATTCAGCTGATCTTTAAACTAATTAATTTATCAAACATTATAAATAATTTTGTGGAAAATTATCAGAAAATTGCCACACAAGTACTCAGTTGCATAAACTTTACATATAATGCTTATGAAAAGTAATATTAATGTATGTTGAAGTGCATTTCGTATTTAGTGCGGGAGACACAGCCCTAGATTGAATCGTACGGTGTGTGATGTGGTGGCTTCAAAGTGTCACTTCAAATGCTATAAAATAATATTAAAATAAACAGAATTGTCCAAGCGCCCACTTAAATATTACTGAGGAAAAAACAGAAACATTTTTATCTTCTTTTGTACTTGATTATTTTAAATATTGAATATATTTGGCGTTACTTTTGGAGAAATTCATTATTCACAATTAAATGAAACTACGTGATGTAGTATTTAATTGTGTTGATTATTTCATTCGAGACATATATTTGAAAACAATTTTATTTTTATAATTATGCAGATGTAATAAACAATTTTTGAATATTGGAACACAATAGTATAAAAGTTGTGTGAAAACCAAAACTCGCTTATATTGCTATTACATATTCTAAGCATGTATAATATCCTTACAAAATTTCGAAAATAAGCCTTTTTCTTTATCTCCCATTGCTAAGGTTAAAAATAATTATCATTTATAATTAATTTTATTTTTAAATATACAAAATGATAATTCTTCAAGTTATAAATAATTAAATGTTTAGAAACAAAGCCAATATAAAAAATAAATAACAGAATACAGCATTGATATTTCACCTTCAAACATTTTTACGAACTAAGGTGGTCAGAGGACATAAAATTTGTGTCAAATTACTTTTAAAAATCCTTGGATATGTAATCAGAACTTATAAATAAAGCAACATAATTTAAAATTTATCAATTTAATTATTGTTACCACCTAGGTCAAAAAAGGGTGGAATAACTATCCAGAGATAAATTGGTATATTTTGTTCATTCCCTTAATATTTTTTTTAATTAATCCCTAAATAAATATGTGAAAATCAGTAACTTCGAGAAAACATTTATATTTTGATAAAAATGTAATATGTAATGAAATGAAATAAAGCCACATTAATGAAAATTTGAATTTATATTATGATTTACAATTACAATAATTCAATTTATTCACTTCCGCAAGCCTTTTAACTGAAAAACTACAATAATGTATGTAATAACAAGATTTAAAAAATTAGGCAGCAACGATATTCGCAGGTCGAAGAGATGACACACTGAGAAATTTCCACCGTTACTTCCATGTAAGATTTCCTCAAGGTTTGCCAATTTATTATCGAGTGAAGACCCTTAAATAACAAGAAAACGGTAATTAAACAAAAAAAGAAGTGGAAAAGTACCCAGAGATTATTAAAAAATATCCATTTTATTATATAAATCTACACATTGTGGGTTTATGTAAAATATATATTCACAAGCACAATAAATTTGATTCGTATATTCGACTGAATTCAGTGGAACCGTTATTGTTACATGGCTCACTTTTTCAATTTGGATAAAGAAGCAGTATGCATAAGACTGCAAATTAAGTCGAACTATTTTCATCTGTTTTTCTTTTGACGTATAAGCTGGCTAAAATACAAAAAGTGTATGAGTATGTTGTCTGTGGTTTATGGTGTGTAAAATAGATCACTTTCTATAAAATAGCCTATAATTCGTCCAAAGTTATTGTTTCATTCGTGTATAAGTGTTGTGTATCAAAATCTGACAATTGGAAAATATATATCAATAATGCACCCTTTCATCCAAACTGTGGTTCGTGTAAGCATATTAAAGATGAGTAATTATTGATTAATCATAAAATAATTATGCAATAGTTGTTACTTGTAACATAATTTGCACAATTTGAATTACTATAATAACCAATATATAATTCACCAAAACCGTAATCTAGTTTTCACAAATATATAATATCTACTATAATATCTAGTATATTAAGCAATGTAATTTGAACAAAATGAGAAAATTGTTTCATTTAACTTGTTTGTTCCTTAATTATGTTAATATAATTTTTTCATAGAATAGATTAATCTCATTATATTAATATTCAATGACAATTCAAAATCTGTTAAAAGTAGTAATGATTAACCCCTCAAAAGCACAGGCTACTTCATGTAATAGCTATTCACGCCATCTTAATAATATTATTTATAACTCTGAAAGTTTGCTTTCATTACAATGAATTTTTTTATACAGATAGACAAGAAATGCAGTTGCAAGGTATTTGAAGTATTTAAGTATTATATATGTAGTTATGAGTGTAAAAAATAATGAACCAGACGAAAACAATTCCCTGTTTCCATAAGAAAAAAGACCTGTTTAATAAAAAATGTTTATAGAATGCAATTTTTGTTATTACAATAAAAAAGTATAAGCAATATTCACACATAAACAAAAAAATAATCACCCTAGTAAACATTTAATTTTTTTTTACCTCACAAAAACCTTTTACTGAAATAGCTGTTACGATTCAAAATGAAATTTAGACTACCCTTACACTTTTAAAATGTTTCCTAAGAAATATTTCACCTATCTGCCTATTTGTTTGATCATTATTAAAACGACAATCAATTTGAATCAAACTATCACTGATTAAGAAATAATTTAAAATTTTAAATAGAGTTTTCTAAGGAAGAAATTCCTTTAGAAATTTGAAACTCAGTTATTGTCACGCATGCATGGTGTGTAAAACTGATAAAAAAAAGTCTTCGAGACTACTACAGACATTCAGCCTAAAGTACAGCTAAAGTATGCAATACTTTTATCACAATGAAGGGTGCTTTTGAGATGATGAAACATCACTGAAGCTAAGAAATAAATTGCTTTTATTTTGAAGGTAAGTTTAGGAATGAAAATATTATTATAGGAGAAAATGTCTACTGCGAAAAAAGGAAATATATGCGAACGAATCCATGGTGATAAGGTGGTATAGTATATCTATTGCAACACATATTGCTCTACTTGGATTTTCATTGTAGTCAGGCATAAAATCAATACTTGTAATACTTGGTCAATTCAAATGTCAACACTTGGTTTTTGATTTATTTTTAAATGGACAATAGAATTTCAAGAGTGTTCATTTAATGATATAATAGGTGTGATAATAAACAAGACTGGTGCTTCATAAGTGAATAGCTACGTTACACGCTTTGTTATGTTATGTGTTATGTTGTTATGTAATGCTTAAATTGCTACAATTAAAATGCATCACTAAATGCAGAATTAAATATATTTGTGTTCAATTGTTGAAAAATTGCAAGATTACTTTTGCAAAAATATCAGTTTGATTGGTTCACAATAATAAGTAATTTAATAATAAATATTATTTTAGTGCTAATCAAAATAAGCTTAGCTGCTGGGTTATACCTGGTTGACTAAAAATAAATTCATTCAATTAGATTCTCTAAATGTTTGGTTATAGATCGTCTCGTAGCTAATACATTCAAAATTACGTTAAATCTGTTAGATCATAGTCCAGTTAGACTCTTATCATGCGAACAAAGACTTACATGTTATAATTTTCGAAAAGAAATTTGAAAAAAGTATTTGTATTGTCTTGTTATGGAATAGCACAAGACCCAGGCTTCACAAGGCTGAACAATATTAAAAATGAAAGACAATTTCTTTGCAAAACCTGGGACAAAATAGTTCCATTGTTTGAAATGCAAATGATTATCCGAAGAAAAACATGCACATTTTCATATTGATGTTTTAGTAAAAATTTTTAAATTGGTAAAGAAATTAGATTCGGTATGCATTATTTTCTGATTCAAACCTAATATATACCATTGGTTTTAAAATAATACTAGTATAATTAATAACTTGATGCTATTAGTATAATATAAAATTAGTAAAATTTATAACATTAGTATAACATATAATAAAAATACTTACACATTTGAGGCGAAAGTCTCAGTTTTGCGATGATTATTCTCAATTTACAAAATTCCACAACTAACATCTCACTGAAGATGCAGACAACCGTCAAGTCAGTAACATTAATTGCCAGCCATTGAATAATCCTAATTATTTCTAGTGACCATAATTGCTAAAATGTTGTTTGATTAATAGCAATATTCTGTACATATTCTACATTTTCTTCGTATTGAAATTTTAATACTTAATTAAATATATATTTGTAAGAATTGTTTAAATATATTAATGTGTAGATCCTTGTAAAATTATAACAATACCTACAATATCATTATTATTTACGTCACGTATATACAAGTCCAACACCAAGCCAATAGCATTAACCGACCAAAGAAAAGTCCACACAACAAGCTGAAGTACCTGAAATAAAATGACAGAATTAACACAAAAAAATATTCTTAATTATTCTATTTATTTCAACTTGTTCCAGTGTACCTGAAATTTAAACATCTTATTGATTTTACTGCTTATTTCAGTTGCTGTAATCAACATGTTTGGCAAAATCGATATAGACATAGGATTACTTGAAACATCAAAATGAATATTCCCATATAATTCATTCCAGTCTGCCACTCTGGGTAACACAAGACGGGTTGTATTATTTTGAAATATTTCTTTATTCATACGACCCAGATAATCATTTGTCGCTTTTAATATTTATATAATAGTATTTGTAAGTAGACACATTAGAAACAGTTCCAGTTCAGTTATGGAGAAAAGACCTGCATTTTCAAAATTTCTAATGATGAAAGATGTTAGCTGGCTTGTAAATATAATAAATATGCCTAACGGCGTGATGATTTTTAACTTTTTAAAACAGGCTGTTCTAAACAAAATACTGTAATGATTGAAAATGTTATCAAATTGTTGCAAGCAATCGGTAAATAAGTTTTTTTGCCAAAATACATCAATTGATAGAACAAATATGAAATTGGCAACATCACATATTTGGTAAAACCATTCTATTATACTTTTTTCAGCATGAAAAGAGATACTGTGGGACCAGATGCTCGTAGCAGTAACCAAAATAACCAGAAAAATTATTGTGATACTATAAGTTTTCCGAAAAATTATTCTAATTAATTTTGCTTGTTCTAATTCGGTTAACGCCTAAAATTGACTGTAATAACACCAGTAATTTTGGAGTAATTATACCAAGAGCTTTATAAGTATTTACCCTAATAGCTGGGCTCAGCACGTATAATTAAATCATTTCAATTCTGAAATTTGCTTGTACAGACATTGAAAGATTCAACACAAATTTATTTTCTAGTTTTATATATTGGGTGGATATTTTAGTATTTGCAAAAGTATTCAGAATCATGTGTTGATTAATGTTTATTCAGTACCAAACCTACGATGGAGTGGGAGCACATTAAGAATGCAATATAATTATAAGCTGAAATAAAAAATTGAGAAAATGTGGACAGTGGGGCAGAAAAATATATGCAGAGATCCTTCATTCTTACATATTCTTTATGAGTCATGGCTACATGTTGCGAAGCTGTCCAGATATAAGAAGTAGGTTGAAGTAGAGTTTTGCAAATATAAGTTTTAATTCTAATTGGGAGACATTTTCGAGTATTGACAACAGTATTGAATGAATTAATTGATGGCATTACTCATATTATAATGGGTGCAACTATTTCAGGGTACAATTACATCAATCACTTTAAGTGAGATGTTGATTGATTAAAAGGTTAATGTATTTGACTACAGATGAAAATAGAATCTCCGAGCCGTTGTCAACTAGCTGGGGTGATTCACCTGTGTACAATTTGTGAATAGCTACATATTGTTTACAATTAAATGAAACTACGTGATGTGGTATTATTTCTACTTTCTTTAATTTCTTTACCACGACCTAGGTTTCATTGTATTACAACATCTTCAGGTGGGATATTAGCAAGGATTCCCACCTGAAGATGTTGTAATACAACGAAAGCTAGGTCGTGGTAAAGAAATTAAAGAAAGTAGAAATAATACTACATCACATAGTTTCATTTAATTATGAATAATGAATTTCCACAAAATTAATGCCAAATATATTCAACATATTGTTTATTCGTAGATTAGTAGTTTGTGATAATATTAGTGAACTGTATTAACCAAAGTGCTGCTTTTTGGTCGATCAATTTAATATCTGTATCTGTATCTATGAATATTAATAGATCAAGTATGATGAAATGCCACATGGTCGATAAATTAACAAAATGACACTGATGTTCAGCACCAGTTTCTGACAATTATTGATATTGCCTGCTTTATTTCTTGAAAAAAAAAAAAAAATATATATATATATATATATATATGTATATATATATATTTATATATATATATATGTGTGTGTGTGTGTCTGTGTGTGTATATATATATATAAATGTATATACATATATATAAATATATATGTACATACTACCGTACAAAAGTTTGGAAGCACATCTACAAAATAAATGACTACATACTATGTGCGTTAAAAATTCTAGTAAATATTATCTATATGGCCTTTTACGATTGTTTACACAAAAACAAAAGGATTTTCTGCTCATATTGAACAAGTTTTAACAAATTCCTAGATTTTGACGTAACACATGTTTTATTACTTAATTCTTCAGTCGCTTTCTTTTGTACTTTAACGTGTTGCTATTGGTAGTATTTATTGTTTTCAACTTTTATCGGTCCTATTTAGTTGCACTTGAGCATTGGCACGCAAAAGTTGTGACAATAACATCATCTGTATTCGAAAATTGTTGACTACTGCTATTACCATAATTCTTCTTTTAAAAATGGCAAAACGTGAGCAAATCACGCTTGAACAGGAAGTGCTATTTGTACTTTTTGTGAGGAAGGATACAGTGAACGTCAAATCACCTAAAGGCTCAGAATTTCTTGTGAAGGTGTTCACTACACTCTTGCTAGAAAACAAGAAACTGGAAAAAACATAGACTGGAAAAGATCAGGCAGGCCTAAGACCAAAACTAATCAAGAGATAACTTCATCAGTGTTACACTTAACAGCACCACAAATTACCGCTACCCTGAATAATACGCGAGAAACTTCCATCTGAGTAACAGCTGTTAAAAGCTGACTTTTGTCTGTGGATCTAAGAGGATGTGTCGCTGCCAAAAAACCAAAGCTAACAATTCGACACAAGAATAATAGACTAGAGTGGGTAGAGACGCATAAAAATTGGACTACAGGTCAATGGGAAAATGTTCTTTGGAGTGAAAAATCTAAATTTCAGATTTTTGGATCCAATAGACGTGTGTGTGTCCACCGTTTAAAAGAAGATAGGGCTTCCGAAATCTGTACAGTACCGACAATGAAACATGGTGGTGGTAATGTGATAGTTTGGGGCTGTTTTTGAAACAATAAACTCGGAAATCTTGTGAGGATAACCGAAAAAATAAGCAAAGAAGGTTATTTGAAAATCCTTCAGGACTCAGCCATACCCTGTGGACTGAATCTTATTGGTTCTGAATTCACTTTTTAGCGAGACAATGACCCCAAACATTCTTGTAAACTATGCCAGAACTTTTTAAAGAAAAAAATGATGAAAAGATTTTAAAAATCATGCAATGGCCATCACAGTTACCGGACCTTTCTCCAATCGAACTTCTTTGGGATGAACTCGATAGAAAGGTGAAAAATGTGTTCTCCTACGAGCTCAGAGCATTTATGGCAACTATTGGAAAGCAAATGGAACAAGTTAGATGAAGATTATTTTAAGAAATTAATTAACAGAATGCCTAAAATATGCTCAGAGATCATAAAAGCGAAAGGTGGACACTTCAATGAAAAAAAACCTAATTGATTTTTACATTTTATGTTAATTTTCTATTTTGTTTGTTCTTGTTTAATTTTTAATTTTATATCAATGAAAGTAATTGAAAATTGCTTAATTTTGTTTTATTTCATTTTACCTTGCTGCTTCCAAACTTTGGACGGTAGTGTATATATTAAAGATTATGTAATCTATTACACCATTTGCCACAGCATTATATTTCTTTGAGGTTACAAACAGTTGTGATGAGATTTAAAGAGGGTACTCTTGCACCATGTTAATATATAAATGTATATGAGTATATGTATATATATATATATATATATATATATATATATATATATATAAACTCCTAAAAGAAAAATAAAATTTTTCTTTTAGGAGTTTATACAACTAAAATTGTGAATAGTAACAATAATATTTTTGTTGCAAAATTTAATCAACAATAGCTCATCTCTTTAATTTGCTTTCATATACCATGATATAGAGAAAAAAATGCATTTTACATATATTATTTTCGATTGTCAATTTTTGTATGGTAAAGGCTTCTACACAAACAAAACATTGACTTTTGAGAATCGAATGCTAGTTTAGACAGTGAGTTGTACTACATATCACTTAAATATATCTACTTAGGTTTAGCCACATTGGTGCATTAAAAGACAAAATTTGAGGAAAATAGTCTGACTTGATTTGCAGCCTTATACATATAGTCCATTGTCCAAATTGCAAGAATAAGCCGTGAAGCTATGAAGTTTTCTCTGACTTGATGCTTACACATATGTACATTTACATATACACAAAAGTTATGTATTAATGTTAATAAATTTTGTTTGTGTATATTTAAATTAATTTTTTGACTCCATATACTACTCCATTTTTTTAATAACTAATTGATTTTCATCATTTAAGGTAATTTATTCGATATTGAATTGACAAAGCTTGATGAAGTCATACATTGAGACAACAGTGAAACTTTCACGGTGCGTCAGCTCTTCAGCCGCAAATATAATTGGAGCCTTGTTTTTTCAATCTTGTTACATATATTATTGTAATTGTTCAGTTAGCTTGTGATGAAGTGAATAAGTTGGACTTATGTACTTGTGTAATTTCTTGTTCATGTAACTTTATTTCATTTGTTTATATATTAAAATTGTATTATACACATACACACACACACACACACACACACATATATATATATATATATATATATATATATATATATATATATATATATTAATAAATTCTTGTGAGAACTAATGTATTTGATGTATTTTTTCCAGAGCAAAATGAAACAAAATGAAGGGAATAAATGAAAAAAACAAAGCCAATAGCAAAACATTTCTTATGACTTTTATATTGATAACTTTTAAGTTATGTCATATTTTGCTTTTACATTTTTTAATTGTTTATTATGTAACTGCAAACTTTAATTTTTAAATATATTCGAAAGTGAGATGTTATGCTGTGTTATATTATTTAATTTCTATATTAGTTAATTTTATAAACTTTGCGTTTCTTGTAATTGTGCCAATATTTATTAATTATAAAATAATTCTATATAATAAAGATGTTACTTGTTTCCATATTTGCCTGCTATTTCGTTGTTATTGTCTATATCCTTTTAATGGATCAAGTTATAAAAAAAATATTTATGACCAGAAAAATGTTAAAAGAGAGAAAGGTATTGGAATAACTTTTATTGTTGTTCAATTATATTATATTTAAGCTAATGAAAAACTATTAAAGATTAATTATGCATTTTTACATATGTATATATATATATATATATATATATATATATATATATATATATATATATATATATATATTTATATATATATATATATATATATGTATGTATATATATATATATATATATATATATATATGTATGTATATATATATATATATATATATATATATATATATGTATGTATATATATATATATATATATATATATGTATGTATACATGTATATATATTAGTATTTTCTTATTAATATGTATTAATTATTTTGTAATGTGCAAAGCTACCATGATTGTGGATAGATTAATTTTATAGATATTAATGGTATGTTGATAATTGAATTGGACTACATATGGGTTTCAAATTTAAGTTTCTTGTTTTGGAATGTGCCATAAAATAATCTCAAGATGATAATATTTTACTAGATATAAATAAAAATGGAAAAATTGTTGCTACATTAAAATAAGAAATAATAATAATACGCCAAAAGGTTACGTAGCGTCATCGCCGAGGTGTGTTGGGTTGATCACATGATAGATGGTCTTTGAAGTGGCGGCCAACCACGGCTATCTGGGTTCTATTCCCAGCCATACTAGGGCAGGGCTGGATCGATGTAAAAGTGACACAAAGTGAATTAATTATAAAAATTTGAAATAAAAATATTAATGTTGTAATTAAGATACGATAAAGGTAAATAATTTATTCTTTTTTCCTTTACCATGTGCATGATTCATTTGGCACCATTTAGTAAATGTATATTCATGTTGCTGGTGTTTTAATTTGTCTCGTATCCTAGAAGATTTTGGAAACGGGCCTGATTCTATTTTAACAAGAAAGTATCACGAGACTAAATTTGAATGTAATAGATAACAATACAAAACTTTTTATTTTAAACCAGTTACATGTTTTGCACATCTTTAGTTTGCCATCAGCAATTTTCAAATTTCATGGATGTTCTGGAAAATAATTTCTGAAATTTAAAAATTAAATTTATAATAAAAATATTAAAGGATTATTAAACAAATTATTGATTAACATCGACTGAACTAACAGACCAAAAATTTATTTTTTCATGTTGATTCCCCATCGAGTTAACTAATTTATTATTATAATAAATGTAGATGGTTGTTGCATGTGGTTAAAATCTAATATAAGCCTGTTTCACAAGTTAAATATTGAACCATTCATAAGATTCCTATTATTAATTCCAAAAAGAAAGATAAAATGTAATACAAAGCGAAAATAATTTAAAAACCAAATGTTATTAACTGTTTTAGTCTGCCTAATAAAATATATTTTTTAGTATCACATAAGGCTTTTATTTTTAAATTTTTGTAGGAGTTTACCAATTATAATTTTTTGTAATAGTGAAGTTTATGTGTTAAAATATTTTACAAAAAGAGACAAAGTAAAACTCTTTGCACTTGAGGAAAATATTTCTACAAGTGAAGGTGATTTTTTTAATATATTTTGTGCAATATATTTTCACTAAAGATTTATTACATTCTTAGGTAATATTTTACAATTTTCATACCCAAAATTATTTACGCATGCAACAGTAATTTAATTGGTTAAATGATTATAAAAAATATCATAAGTAATATTATAATCATATTCAATAAAATCCAATAAAATCCCATGAAAATAAAATTTTCAGTAACTAGATTACCCATGTATGTATCCTTTTGTTAGTTCTTAGCTAATTCTTAAAAATTCGACCTTAATCATTTAATCCATGATTAAATGTTGAAAGCTGATGAATATTGACTCGGTCACTACCTCCTTCGTGATATATACACTCAAGCATTAGACATAATGAATTAAAATATAACGCAATGAACCCTCATAAACCAGAGAGCATATTATTTGCATACAGCATATTATAATTGGATGTAAATATGCCACCCCACCAATACGAAGCCAGAAAAAACAATTGTGTTGTTTTCGTTGTAAAATGTTTAATTCCATTCAGCATTTACACCTGTTGAGATTTAGATAAATGACATCTCAAACAATTTCAAAACAGTATATAGGCACTACGCTTAATGCTATCAGTGCCATTTGGTAATAAATTAACCACCTTTACAAAGGTGATTAACTTTTGTAAACATTGCTGTCATTTATATATTAATATTATATGTTTAGTTTTGATGCATTCAAAACTAAACATACAAATATATTAACACACGTTGGTATGATGGAGCGTATGGGAATATCACACTGCCTATTTTTATATACACTTGGCTTCGAATAAAAAAAATTTAATAATTAGAAATTTGTACGTAAAAAGATAGTACGAATTGTTATTACAGTATTAAGTTGAAGTAATTTATCAATATATTTAAATTTTCAGTGCTTCGTGTATAAAGTTCATTTTTGGAAAAATTTTTTAAGCTAAATATATTTTGATTTTAATAAATTTTAACCTTTTAAACCTTTTTTAACTAAAAGAGTTTCAATTTTACTTCAAATACTAATTCTGTCAAAGATATTTAACTTCTGAATGATTTTACTTTAATACTTATGTTTACCTTAAGGTCATATTGACACATGCGTTAATACTCAACGATATGTAAACATGCTTAAAAGTGCATTATGCATCATTTGAAATTAACCAATATAATTATTTTAATATCATTATCAGTTCATAAGAAAACTTACTAACCTGAATTAGAAATTCACTCTGTGTATGATTACATAGTTCTATAAAATTCATAAAGAAATTCATCAAATGGAGCAAGCAAATTCTTCTTCTTTAATGGTAGATGAAATATTAAAAAGGACAATAATGGTAGGCGATGTATTTTGTCTATTATATTCAAATCACAGTGACGAATGGACTCATAAAATCCATCTATCGCATCAATGGTATTTAAAACTTCATGGAATATGTTTTCCGTCAAGAAAATGTCTACGAGCTATATATTCAAAAAGGATATGAAAGAAACAATTCATATACATAAAATCCAATATAACTTGAAAAATCACTAATAAAACTTTGTAACCAGAAATGTAACTCAATGAAAAGTTAAATAATCACTTTGCAATTTAAATTAAGTTTGATCTTAATATATAAATGAACACTGTTATTACCCAATAAATGTAATGAATGTGATTATTAAATTAGAATACCATAGTCGCCACTACTCTCCCTGGTCATCATCAGACTCTCGAGCTACTGAATTGTGATACCTTCAACAAAAATAATTACTTTATGTAATTTCAACATAAAGAAAACTATTATCATTTTTGAATTCTAATTGGAAACAAAAGAAAGTCAAACAGTTTGGTATAATCGATTATGCATCAATAAAATATTTAAAAATGCTTCTGTAAAATGTTTTTGAATGTAAAAAACTGTTTTTTTTAAATTTTGAAATAAATCCAAAATTGATCCAACAAAGAAAATATGCCAGGTTTCGATCCCGTTTAACACTTAGACACAACGTGTTCATTTGCATTGTCAACGTCTTCCTCGCACAAGGTCATGTGAGGTTTAAGTGTGCTGGCTAGCTATTATGCCACTTTCGAATAAATATTGAATAACTCCGAAAGTTATTATTTTATTTTAAAGAAACGTTTTACACAGAGAAGAAGCGTAGTTACAAAAAGTTGAAATATCCATACAATATTTATGTAGATATGAGTATAAAAAATCCTTAAAGAAAGGAAAAATAAATTCTCCAATTCGGTAAAAAACAAAGGCTTATGAAAGGAAAGACTTTATAATATTCTCACATTTATAATTAGCACAAAAATGTATAAATAATAAACAAATGTAAATAAAAAAATCACTTACCCTAATAAAAATTAAGTATTTTTATCTCAGTTCTTTTTGCAAAATGTAACAATTGAAAAGGGCTCTGTTGTCAAATGCAATGCTAAGAAGTAGTGCAATTACTTTTGTAACAATCCTCAGTCCTTTATACAATTCAGGATGAAAAAAATATTGCCGTAACTTGCTTAGAACCGAAAATAATGCCATAACACGACATAGTACAACTTTCAAATCATATATTTCCTAATCATGTATCACTGCTAATCGTAATCAGTAAAATCGTATATTTGAACATTTGGCATATAAATATAAAGGTTATAACAAATCTAAAACAGGGGTAACTCTGTGGGTTACGAAATTCCACGGTGGCGACATGTGGAAATATATAAATTTCATAAAGATTGCTACTGTAAATTATATAAGTGATGATTTTGTCAATATTAAAACAAAATTATGGCTATTGTTGTAAATAAAGAAACTTTGCAGTACATGTTTTATATAGAAAAGTAAATGAAATAGCAAATATAAAATGGATATAAATCCTTGGGAAATAAAACTTCCTTGTAAATGTAAAAATATATTGCAAGTCTCAAAATTAAAATTTAAAAATATAGAACATTACATACTCAAATAAGAAATGAATTATCCATCCATATTCACAATGAATATGGATGGGTAATAAAATTTGCACAATTGACTGTATGTTGTTACTAAATCTCATACATAAAGGTGACAATTTTCGAAAACATTGACGAAATTGTTTTGTTGATTTTAGAAAGAAACACTGTTTATCACAAAAATAAATCAAATAAATACAATAAAAACATTAATTACTAGATATACATTAAAATTTCAAATAATGTCTTCGACCTAACACTACAAGATACTCATAAAAATGGTGATAATGCTTTGTTTCATTCCACCCAGCTTTAGTAATAATTGAAAGGCAAACAAGCAAACAGCACTGTTTGTATTTAAATGGCATGACGGTTAGCCCATATGACAGGTTAATAAACAAGATATATAATTTGTGTTTTAAGTGTCCACGTACTTCAATTTTAGTACGAATCAAACATGTACTACGAGGGTTTCGTACCAATTTAGACAAATAAAAAACCATTTAAGAGCCCGGAAAACATTATTAGTATATCACTATAGATAATTCAAAATATTTATAGCTAATTCAGATTCCAACTTTCATTTTAGAAATAAAGTTATGGCTCGATCTCGACAATTGTTTTTAGATTCGATTGTCAATTCTTTCTTGTATCACTTAGAGAACCATCAACATTCCGATATTTAAGGATGCTCTTAGTAAACCTAGTACAAAGATAATTTGGCATTTTCATACTTATTTTAATTATGAAATTCAAATACAAATAATGAACAAATGATGGTAAAATACAATACATACTTATTGAAAATTTCCAAGTTATGAAATGCTACTTGATGAATTATTTTAGAAATATTTGTTTTTTGTTAGGTTAAATAAATTTCTGTTCGAGCTTATCGTGATCGTGCTGTATAAATTGATTGTGGGAAAAACACCTAGTTCCAAGGTTCACATTAGCTTCGGTCCAAGTTTTACCTTGTTATTTATTTTCATCACAAAGCACGGACTAGCGGGTGCAAAATAAGAGTTTGGAGAAAAATTACAATAAAATAGGATTAAAAGAATTTTGGAGGATCATAACACCTGTTTATGAATAAGTAAGCATATAAAATTGATGGGAGATGAATATGATATTAAAAACCCAGTTTTTAAACAAGCAACCATCATAAACCAATACAATAGAATATAAGTCTATTATATAACTAGGCTTCTTTCATTTTTCAGAGTTCAATTAAATCCTGAAAGTTTAATGAGTCAATTGCCTTCTGTGTGCCAATGTACCCGCATGGGGCCTTGAATAATATCCATTATACTATTTGAATAATATCCATTATAAAGTATATAAATACTACTTACTTCTTGGAGTTAATTACTGCAATAATTTGATTTACCAAAAAGTTAATCATGAAAATATGCATATTTCCTTTTAAATTACATAAATTTCCACAATGAAGCTGTTAACCCCTCTCGTGTGCAGGTTACCTTCATATAGCATTGGTGCTCACACCATGTGAAATAATGTGTAACTCTGAAAGTATTGATTTTACAGTATTTAAATTTTTTACATGTGTTGTTTAAAATTTGTATCATATTAATGTAGTTATAGTAGTATTGAGTATAAAAAATAATGAAAACAAGGAAAATAAGTTTCAGAACAAAACACAATCATACAATTTTCATGCATGCTAGATGACTCTATTACCATTCAATATGTTATTTCTTTTTATTATCTATGATATATAACAGACTTATCTTTAGATTTATCTCACTTTAACCTGAATATTTATGTATGAGTGGCGTTAGTCGCCAAGGCCAATCACCTCACTTAATATGTGACATGCACGCTCGAGAGGTTAATTCAAAATTTCTATGCACTCCTTGAAAATAACAAGGTTGAATTGAGTTAAACCTACAAAAATACTCAAATGAACAATCAACCAAGAAAAAAAATGTACAAGAATGGTGGAATGTCGTCTTAGTGAGTCAACAACAGCATCATACATTGAGAATGATGTGTTCACCGGTAACTTGCATTCAATTTAAAATATTTTGGCTTTATATTGATTTGCACCTCAGCTTTTGGAAATCTGATGTTGATGAAGTCAAATGCAGGTTTACTTTTTCTTTTTTATATTTCTTCGAAAATGCATAACCATTTGAAGATGAACTTTTCCCAAACATTCTGTTAAAGTTACAAACATTTTTAAAATTGTGTATTTTAATTTAGAATTCCAAAACTTATCAATCCCCTCAAAATCTAGGTATAAAATGATTGAAAATGCAGACATTAAAATTTTATTCTAGAAGATTGCTAGAAGAGCCGCAGATAATGCACATGACACACATGACAAAAAAACCACTCAGACAGATATATTGGCATATATTTTGAAACTTACGAATTGTATTCCAATATCGGAACAAAACAAATATGTATAAACACAGACTAAAATTTTATTATATTATTTAGGTTAGATCATGTCTGGCCATAGGTTAGACCGTCCTATTAATTTTTCTCTAATTATTTTCATTGAGTAAGATTTTCTTTGAAGTAAGCAAAAGACACCACATTTTTTAAAAAGTCATGGAACTGCCTGTGTATATTGTGATTAAAAAAAAACAAATAGTTTTGGGATTTAATCCCTAAGTTATGAGAAACAATAAAGTTCCATGAAAAATCTCTTAATTGTAGAAGCAAATTGATCATTAAAAATTGATTGAAATCGTAGAAACATTAAAAATTGGTTGACTTCAAATAGATAATTTAATATCAATTTGATTTGAGAGATATGTTTTCTTTGAAATTCTCAATAATACTTGTCAAAATAATATGTATATAAAAGTAACTTTTCTTTCATTCACTCTGTGTTCGTTGACATCATTTGACATATATTTGTTGTTTATGGATGTTTTATTTACACAGATGGTTCACAGGTAACTGGAATATTTAATATCTTGTGAGGTTAACCAGTTGGCAGTCGCATAGCTTGTTATAGGGCCCAAGTACAAATTTACATGAAGAAGTGCTTGCAATAAAAAGGGTCAGGTCCCTCAACGTCTATTATTTTATTTTAGCCTGGACAGCCTGAGGCATTTTATCTTTTAATACAAAACATTATTTCAAATTGAAATTCGATGAATGGCTGTGTACTTGTTTTACTTGTCAAAAGATATATAAACATGCTTTAAAATTAGTATTCCTCACAAAACTACATGAGTAAAAATGGTCACATATTGTGTGCAAATAGGGAAATGGTATATTGTGCTTTTTAGTTTTATTAACTCTGCAAATTATTTGCATAACAGACAAAGAAAACACATAGATGTAAGATTTCATTGCATAAGGGAGGCAGTTGCCGATACGTTAGTTAGAATTTTATTTTTCGGCACTTTGGAAACGCCACCTAATATTTTAACTGAATGTTTGTGTAAAGCTTAATAATTTTCAGCAGTAATTGGGTACAGTAAAATTGTAGTAGTTAAATAACAATTTGATTTTTAAGTTTCCGACATTTGTTGGATTATTGGGATAAGTGGTGTGGTATTAAGTTAAGTTATCAAATTACCAAAGGACCATACTGTAATGCCATATATAAGTATTACTAAAATATAAATTTCTATAATTTTTCTATAATCTATGCTAGAAAATAAAATTACAATACTAAGCCAAGAAGTTTCTGTGTTTTATTAGTTTCAATATACATTTTACTAAAAGTCTGGATATTGTCTTAGTGGCTACATTTGTAAAGCTGAAAAACTGAGTTGATAACTTTCATTGAATGTATACCAAATGACAAACAATATGTCAAATGGTATGGCTCGTTTTGTGCTTTGCGCTATTAAATCTTGGGTATCAGTTTGTCTGTGTTTCAATTAATATCCAGGTATGTTCATTAAACTTTCAGTGCTCATTTTTAAGTAACAAAGTATACAATTAAACCATCATCAAATTGCTGCAGACGAAGTTTAAATCTAGTCACAATTTATAGATAGAGATCATATTTTTTTATTAGCATTTTGCTGAAGGAAATCCACTCCCCATAAGTTACATAGTGAAAATTTACTTATTCAAAACATAAGACCAAGTCATCAGAATTAGTTACAAAGAATACTCCCCAATGGTTCTCAACTAATTCCAAGACAATGAGGTGTGCAAATTCGATAAATTCTTTAAAGAAGATAAATCTTTATCATTTCTGGTAAAGTCTCTGTACTCTAATCTTTTTATCAAAATTGCTTTGAATATAATTTACCACTTTATGCAACCATTTAGAAGCTGATGTGGTTGTACATGTGTGAATGCTACTCATAAAATAAAGCTGTGAAAAATGTTTGTACCGAAATGTGTTTGACGGATATTGATAAATCAAAATCATCTTTTATATCTTCAATGATTTATTACACAACTTATAATTAATACAAGCCAACTGATCATAATATCTACATTCAATACTTACGCTTATTACAAATGGACAATAGTTTACGCAAAACAATAATTTAATGGATACATCAAAACACTCACTTTTTAAGTAGTCGAAGAACATATTAAATGCAAATATGTCATCTGAGATCGTAACACATAAACTATGACTCGTTCCAAGAGAGCTTCTTATAATTTTAATTCGTATGCTCAGATACGCATCATCGTCAAATATTTGACGAAAATTTCATGCACGAGTATAACCAATGGTATTCATTCACATGCCCATACTTGAGATGAAACGTAAGACAAGTTTTGGAGATTAGTCATATGCTCATCTCGGCTAATCTCAGTCAAAATAATAAGAAATGTCAACGATATTTACATTTGGGTAGCTCGTCTTACTTTCTTCATTTTCATTTACACGCTGAAATCTGTCCAATGGTTTTTGCATAATGCGCATAAGACATGGGCTCTTTACCGTTTGATTATATGCGAATGTACTATGATAATCACATACTTTGATTTTAATCACTAAAAATTATTTTATGATACTGCAAGTACAAATACTGGTAACGAAACCAGACTAGCCTATCATTATTATGATTCATACCGTGGGTCTTAAATCGCTACTACACATGTTAGTTTAAACAGCCAACTCAACCACAAATGAGATAATTATTTAGTCAGGTACTTGCCTTTTGTTGTACTCAATTAAGTGCATCTACCTTAACTTTTTATAATGAATGCTTATAGTATTGTGAACACTTTAATATCCATCTGGAAAGAGGCTTGTATTTTTATCCAAAAAATCTGTAACAGTATATCTCGCATTTTACCACATCATCATATTTCTCAACGGAAATAGGCACAACTTGTAGTTTTATGTATAATTTTACATCTACCTACCGGTAAACAATATATTTAATATTGTGTATTTGAGTTATGAGGCTTGTTATAAAGCAACCACTATTTATTAGTTTAAACGCAGTTATTTAATAAATGCTTACAAAAAGTTAAAGGTATACTACGAAACTAGAAACACGGAAATTTGAATACATAAATTTATTCTACCACTTAAAAATAAATTAAAATCAATGTGATAAAATAGTACGTTTTAAAAAAACGAGTTTAAAATTGTTTGACAATTTCATTAAAATTTTTAGCCAACTTCTATTCGACAACATATTACAATAACATAACTTACACAAAACAAATGGCTATATTTTTATAGCTGACCAGTTAAAAAGGAAAAAGGATGAACGAGAATCTATGAAAAATAAGTACACACTAATAAGGAATCGACAAATAGTTTTATATAATAATTAGCAAATCGTTAAAATATTTAAAAATGACAACGGACTGAATTATAATATTCAAATTAAGACAGATCTCCGACATTAATGAATTGTATCAGAACAACAGCGTAACTCATTATCAATCCTAGAAAATAAAGTAGCAATGAAGCTCTCAGGTTGAATGACTGGAAAATTGTGAATTCACCCAATTCACCTGCTACCATCATATTTTTAATAAGCTTCATATGGCGTCGAATGTTTGGTGCTGAAAAAAATAGCTTTATACAGGTTACAGAAAAAAAGATTTTTCAATTAATATAGTATATTCACTAGTTATGTATTGTCAAGAAGGAAACTAGTATTCATTTATTATAAATTAACATGGTAATCAGCTTTATTTAGAATGAATAACAGTAGTCATGACACATGACGATTTTACAGCTACGTGACTATTTCAGAAAGGTCTTACTAAAATGATTTAAATATTTTATGACATTACACTTTTTTTCAAACAAATCTATATTTTTGAGTATTTGTTTACAGATTTAGGAATATAGACGGTGTGTATATAAATAGACAAATATAAATGTGATAACAAATCACGAACTAATATTTATTTTCTTTTAAATGCTGCTTAACTTCCTAATATCTAGTAATCGATTGCTGCTGTGAAGAGTGAGACACAATTTGATAAAAATACAAAATTAAGTACGTAATCATAAATGAATACGTCATCGAACCTAGACATGAGTTTATTATGACAGAAAAATTTTAATAAGAGTTATGACGACTAAACCATAGTCGGCTACTGGCATCTTTATAATTAAATAAAGGAATTGAGCCCGATTGCTTATTGAGGCTACGCTCCAATGTGATAGAGTTACAACTAATTTTCTGTTTTGTAAATCTCAACAAGTATCAGGTAAATAATTTAGTCACTTTTACATTTATAATAATTTTGCAGTTAACCAACTCTGAATTAAAATGAGAATAAAGTAAAGTCGATTTTTAATTGTGGGGTTTCAAGCTAAATTTCAAAAGCCATAACCACCTTGTAAACCGGAAGTTTTGTTAGTTCAAATAAATGTATAATTAGAAAAAGTGTAAGCATTAATTAATGCTTTCAGCACTATTTCCAAATGTTCTGAACATATTTTATTTTATATTGCTATATGTATTTTCTGTTTATAAAAAATTTATTGTTATGTTGTGTATTAGATAATTATGTTTTTAATTATTGAATAATAATATAATATTGAGTTAAAATTAAATTTTTTTAGACAAATAATGCTAAGTGAATACTGGGAAAGACAATATAATCCTAACTGAACTTTGGGAGAAAAAAAGTAACAATAATAAATGTCAGAATAACATTATCAATTAACAATGATCCAACACAATTGTGCACTTTTGTTTCCAAAATTCCCACATCTCACCGAATCAACTTTTCGGGTGACGAGACAGGTACCACATTATTTAATATAATTTTGCCACACATAATAATTATCGCTACTCAAACACTGTTGACCCGTCAGTCTTGCTTAGTGAGGGGACAGAGTTCAAATTCAAATATTTACTACGTGAACCAAACTGACCGTACCTTAATTATAAATGTTATTGAATTGGAAAATAGCTTGTAAGAATTTATTTTATAATAGGAATGGTGAACTAATATCTGGCACTGATTTTAAACCAAATCATACATGAAGCATGGTAACTCACAACAGTTCCTGCATGACAATGTTGGATTAATCAAATAGATGGACAAAAAGTTTGTGCGTTAAGCATTAAACTGCCCATGTGTCAACAGGAAACTTTTTATTTACAGTTGGAATAAAAGTATGTCCTATTTTCACGAAAACAATGAAATAAATGCTAAAATATTATCTTTTAGCGTTAATTTGTAACGCATGACAAGCAGCAACCAATGAACCTGTTAGGGTTTAGGATGCAAGTAGCAGATGAACTTATTAACATACTTATTCATTGAATGAGGATGAGCAAGAGTAATGGTAAGGGTTCTGAAAATGTTGAGCCTGATCCATAAGATCAAACCAACGTTCTCAAGATAAAATTTACAGTGGCTAAGATCGCACATCAAGTTTTGACAACATTGAAAATCCTCATGTATGTGGATTGAAAAAATGTAGAAGCCGATCGAAGATTATGTGTGAAAAGTGCGAAGTTTATTCTGTCCCATGAGGATACAAAACTGCTTCACAGCCGCTTTTTAAGAAATAATATATACAACACTATTTATAAATTTGATTGAAGCAATTAAACACTGATTATCATTAATAACTTTAGAAGTATTTAATTTTTGGTTGATCTCAGTTCTACATTTAAGTTAAGTTGTTATGAATCAGTGGACTCTTTATCATCACTATCTGTTATGCATGACATTAATATGTTAGGTTGGTAATTATTAACCGTTTTAGTGCCATGGTTTTTTACTCATATATACTTAAAAATACCAAACAAATCTTTTGGTTTTGATGTCATTTACCCTTGTCTCGTTGCGACATTGAAGAATACATGAGCTGGCTATAACACCCCACCAACTTTAGAAGGGGACCCACGTGTGCATGATACCATTGAGTTTCGATTGTACCAATGATCAGCTCAAGTGATCAGTAAAATTGCTTATTACAAGGATGAAAAGTGGGTGATAATTAATAGTTCATTTCCCACTATTATTTTCGAGGAACAATTGAGCAAAGTTGTTGTTAAACTTCGAAATAAACATATATATATATAAACATATTTTCCTTTGGGTTTCTTTTATTCCTTATCCATGCATGCTATTGCGAGAATAGCACCTTTTTGAATTTAAAGATTTAAAAAGAAAGCAAGGCGGATAATCATTTATTTCCTAATAAAATAGGTTCTTTTTCCATAGAAAAACAGGACCCGTAATGCCGTTTCATCCGTTTGCATATATTCAAAATTAATGAATTAGTTATAATAAGATTGAGAATTGATTAATTTGAGTATCAATATAACGCTTGAATGACTACTGTAAAGACATTTTAAGATTGCAGTATGTACACATATATAGCAGTGTATAGCATAAGAACCAATCAAACACAAGTAAAACATGCACTATGAGGGTCGGTATTTAGAGTTTGGGTTATAAACATTTAAGAGCACATAGTTTTACTGTTTACAAATATTTATTTTTCATAACATAAATATATTGCCTAATGGTGTACAAACACTGCATATTTTTCAAAAAGTATAAGATCTAGGATAATCGCTATAGTTTTGCTCTAATCTCCTAGACCGATGTTGCTTTTTTCCCATTATTTGTGATTGTATCGTTTTGGACATAAGGGAGGGAATGCTATTTTTTGTATATTTTTTGGAATATCTTGTTAAATATAGAATTTCAAATTATGAAAAAAATAATGTTAGCCTCATAATGAATCGAAACCCATATGACAAATAAAAAAAAAATTAGGAATTTCATTTACCCATCTTTCAGTTTTACATGAATCTTAAAAAAATTGGCTTGTAAAAATATTAGTATTTATAAGACGTATTACTATAATTTCAAGTTTTTAAGTTGCATCATTTCCAAGAAAATTGGAAATCATGCAACAAATTTCCAAAAAAATATGAAAAAGGGTAGAGAAACTAGAACATAGCTATAGTTGCCCTACAATATTTACATGGGCTTCTAAAACCGTACTTCCAAAATTTATAACATCTGTAATAAATAGATGCATGAATAATTTTATAAGGGTTCTGTATTTCTTTTTGAGGTAAGCAGCCATAAAAAAGTAATAAAGAATAAGTAACTTAAAATCTTCCCAATTATGCATTATTTCTTACGGCACACAACCGCTTTCTTGAATATTCAATTTGACGGATATCTAAAATAAATAAGAAGAATTAGTTTTAACTAACAAGCACTCAATATTATTAATTACGACCTATAATTAGATAAGCATCATTTAACTGTTAAATATAAACATAAATTAATAGACTTTATGAAATAAAATATTTCAAACAGATAAATTGATTTACCTTGATAACCAATATTCAATCCAACTATAATTACATTAATAGTGTAGCAGATGCAACACTTTTTTTATTCAGAGTGGCCGATACACACGATCGACCTCGACGGCATCTCAGCACATTGTGACTGGCCACTATGTTTAATATACTATTTATATGGATGACTAAAACTATATTTTCGTTGAATAAATATTTTTCTTATACTATTAACTAGTGAAAATGGGTACGTCAACAATATTTTATAGAATGACAGTAAAGTTTTTTGAAACTAACTTAATTTCATTCACAATTACTCAAATGTTCATTTGATATGAATTATACACATAAACTTCTGCATTTCACACCGATGTACAAATTGAGATAATGGATAAAGCCATTTAATACGCATTCAGGAGATAATTGAAATGTGAAATGATCGTTTTTCAGATTCTTATTTATTAGGCTTCCACATTCAGATTAATAAAATTTTAATTTATTTAACCAACATTTTAAATAATAAAAAAAAATATTTGACAACTCCAAAATATTCATCTGAATTTGTTAGTTTGTTTAAGTTTGTTTAAGAATTTTATTTAAGTTTCTATTACATTGTTGAGTCAGTAAGTGACATTTTTCTGTTTGTGTATCCTAAAGGAAAAATCAAGTACCTAATAATAATAACTATTTGAAAATAATTTAGTGAAACAGTTACTATGTATTATTTATATTCAGCTTTTTCATGAACTGTCATATTTTTTTTAAGTAAAATTTGCCTATTCCAAAAGTAAAATGTAAAAGGTTAAATTACTAGCTGTATTGCTGTTGAAATATCTCAATGAAGGATTTTAACTGAGCCAAGGAGAAAAACACTAAAAATGGAAAAAAGAAAATAAAAAAAATAAAGATTAAACAATGGGCGTACATGTAGAATATGAATATGACAATGCTGCTGAACTACAAAAATGAAGAAGTAAAGAAACTTTCGGTACTACTGAAACGAAAAATGGAAACTGTTGTGAGTTTCCATTTTTCTTTTCTTCTATAAAATCAAGAGACAGTTCTGGTTCAGGCCACCATCATAAAGAGGTAATTTTAGTTTCCGTGGGGCAAACATTTAACTTTCAAGATTTACATCTTGTGGTTCTATTCAGTTTCATTCAATGGGAAAAAATTATTTTGAGAATGAACGGTATATTAGTCACCGGTAAATAAGCATTATTCCTATTGTTATCAAACCTTTACATCTGAGGAAAATATGAAGAAATAATTAACTTGGGAAAACAGAAAACTCTCACAGTTGGAGTGAAGGCAAATAAAATTGTAGACAATTAAAATCCAAATATTATTTTGCCTTCTTGATATTACTTTTATGACCTCGAAAAAACCACACATTTTTAATCATACCAGTGGAAAGTAGAAATGATCAAATTGGAAGGCGATATGAGGGCTCAATAATTTCTTTAGTTTTCTATTTTATGTTGGAAAGTTACATCCAATATATCAAAGAATGTTTACAACATTGGTAAGAAATGGAGTGAATATCAAGTTTTGCAACGCACAGGGCTACGATAACCCTGCTTCAATATCAGGTGTATATAGTGGAAGTTGGCGTTAAGTTCTAGAGATTAATCCTAAAGCTCCATTAATCTATGCGTAAATTACTCCTAATATTTTTGCAACGTAGGACACATTAACAACTATGTTATTTTTATTATGCCCCAATGTAAATTGTTTTGTGATGCTTTAGAGAGATAATATAATTTTGTTTCCATCTCCTCCTATACTTTCGTGAAAGTTTAATTTGGGAGCTCCTTCTACCTAACAGTTTGTTGCAGCAATTTTTCCAAAACATACTTTTTTTAAATGTATTTAAAATTGCTTAATTATGAGTGAATTTATTGGTAGTGTAACTACATATAAAGAAATAAATTTAAAAATGTTGTTATTTTGAGTGTTGAATTCATTAAACCAACATTTTATTTTTTTTTCGGGCTAAATATTCTTCTACCAACTTTTTTTTTCAGGCTAAATATTCTTGTACCATTTGAAATTATGATGTGCTGGTAAGTGAGTTATTTTTGGTTTCTAAAATGAATCTGAACAAAATATCTGGACTTTCTTTTACTATTCCTCATTTTAAAAGAAGAAAAAACAAAATAGAAAATAATTTGTATATTGACGCTTAAACCAGAAATTCTACCTTCACTAATTGAAATAGACAGGACATGTTACAACATGCACTGAGATTTGTTTAGAACTTACTTTATTTTATTGGATACAATTTTTTATACGCAAAAAAATTTGGTGTTTGAACAGTATTTCAAAATTTAATGCAGACAAAATAAAATCATAATTAAATTTCTTCAAGGTGATAAATTTATTTACATAAAATTAACATTTGTGTAAATATTATATCTTCATTAGTGGGTTAAGATGGTGCGCATGCCCATGATCACTAGCTGCACTGTGGAGTGGGTCACTGACTTAGCTTACATAGTAGACTTCATTATGAGTGTAACATTTATAAAAAAATTTAATAAAAATATTGAAACCCACCAAATAATAACTTGCTCTTTTTACAGCTCGCTACTAGATCCCCAAATTTTGCAAAAGGTCTAAATGAGTTTAAAATGATTGTTGTATACATTCTCAAGAGCTCGTCACAAGTTCATCACACCCATGATAGAAAATCTGAATACCTATGTCATGTATATAAAGGTCAATTATTATTAATCTTTAATATGCTAACTGTTCTCTAATAAACAAAAAGAATTAATTTGACTGTCAGCATAAAGATTCATTTGGATTGAATTAAGTATCCAAAAATACAATTTAATGATTTAATGTAAGTGCAGCGCAACTTTCACAAACAAAATTTTATTAACTTTATTAATTTTTATATTGAACACATTTCTCATAATAAACAGTCTTGTTTTTCCTCCAATGGAGGAGAAGAAAACTTTATGGATGTTCAAGCGAATGCTTTAGAAATTTCTTGTGATATTTGCTTCTAATGCAGGAACATTCTGTGAAAAGTATCAAATTATGTTGTATATGTTGGTAGAGTTGTGAACAAAAGTTAGTAATGCGTTATTGATGATAATCTATATGTTGATATATGACAATATATTTATAGCTTATCTGTCTATCTATACTTTCATACTGTCTTATGTGGTAGATTCTTGCAGTAGATATGATGGAATTCTACATTGCTCTCTTTTGACGTGAGAATTAAGTCCTCATGTACATGCTCCTTTGTACTTAACCACTTGCATTGTTTTATTGAGAGGCATTTTAGAAGCTAATTTCATTATGTTTCAATATATATAGAACTAAATTTTCAGCATTATAACAATGGCATGGATTAAATGTTTTGTTTTTCTCAATGATTACACAGTAGCCAGGGGGAAGTTACATTATAAAATCAAGGTCACGTATGAAAATTCTTCGTCTAATATTATTAATGCGACATTTTTTTACAAAAAAACTTTGATTTACAAAAAAATGAAGTCACGGTGCAGTCTTATTTGATTTCATGTCCTTTAATGCAAATTAAATTGTAATAAGTTAAATACGGGATAATAAATTTAATTCAAAACCAAAAAGTTGGCTTCCATCTGCAGTATTTCCTTATGCCGAAAGAAATTAATAATTTTAAGTTTGAGTAAATTTTTACCAACAGATGTGCAATTTTAGATATATAGATATTTTAGATATATAGATATCTTTTGTCTGTATATACTTATAATATGTAAATATATCACTAATATTGAGGAAATATCAGAGAACATAAAAGTCTTTTATAAATGTGTAAAGACACTTACGAAACTCTTCGTCGATTTGAATGGATGTTAAAAGAGATTTTGTGGTTTTTATCTGCAAGTACATCTTTTCACATATGAGACATACGGCCACCAATGACGCAACATGGTGAATTGGCCATAATATGTAAATGATGGAAAGTGATACGTCCAATCTCTGAAATGTTTTGTGAAAAAAATAAAGTAATCATATTGTACGAGGGACAGATTCAATTTCTGACAATATTGAATTCATCTCTCTTATTTAAGGCAAAGTTTGTGGTCAGATGGATATCTTTCATTTCCCTTGCAGCTTTTTATCTCCGTCTGTATGTTTACGACACAAGTTTAAATTTTGGAATTCCAAATGAATACATTGAGAAAATAAAAATCTTCTCTGCTTCGCTGTATATTGGAGAACAACTGCATTTAATTATATGTAGTAATGGAACCTAACAATCTTAGAGATTGTTACAGGCTACATGACTCCACGTCAGCCACAGGAATACTGCGGTCAATGAAAATATCAGGCATGGTAGAGAAAAAAACTAACCATTTATAAACACTACAATTTACAGTACTAGTACAAAAACCAAACCAGTCGTGTTAAAATGTCTTATAGAAACAAAACAATAAAATTTAACATAAAAAAACGGGAAATGAAAGAACTATATCAATAATTGAGTAGTACGATGATGTTTGTAACAATATAAGTGGAATATATCAATCAGGCGCACCATAAGCTCATACTTTAGAAGCAAGTCTACTAATGTCTTTTGTTCATGTTACAAAATGTAATGTTGAATATAGTTACCGTTAATTTTATAGAAATTCATTATTCACAATTAAATGAAACTACATGTTGTAGTATTATTTCTACTTTATTTAAATTCTTTACCAGGACCTAGGTTTCCTTGTGGACGAATGTCCACAAAAAAGTCCAAATATATTTAAAAGAATACACTATAAATAAAGAAACCTATTAACAATTGTTTTTTATTGATTTTAAAGCTGCTTATGACAGCGTCAACCGAGAAAAACTACTTTAAGCTATATTGGAGTTTAACATCCCAAAGAAGCTGGTCAGTCTCATTAGAATGACTCTAAAAAGAGACTCATACAGAATAAAAGTTTCGTCAAGTCAATCAGAACCATTTTTCACTGAAAAAGGCCTTCGCCAGGGAGATTGCCTTTCTCGTCTATCTTACTATTTAACATCACTTTGGAAAAACCCTTTAGAGACTCTGGATTGAAAACGATCCTGCAAAGGAGTGTCCAACTTCTCGCTTTTGCTGACAATATTGATATCATAGGAAGATCAAAATGCTCAGTTATTGACACTTTTTAGCGCTTGAGGTTGCGGCAAAGAAGATGGGACTTGTTATCAATGGAGACAAAATAACATTTTTATTATCAACAAATAATACTCTTGTCTATCTCCTCTGAAGATATGAAATTATACTTTTAACTGTAAAACAATTTAATTATTTGAGAACTCTGATCTCATGTTGCAATGATCTGAAATTGGAAATAAACAACAGAATTTTCATGGCTAACAGAAGTTTTTACGGAATTACAAATTGATTCAAGTTCAATTTTATTTCTATTAGGATTAAGTTAGGCATGTATAAAACTTTAATCAGCCCTATACTTCTGTATGGAAGTGAATGCTGAACCCTCAATAAAGCAGAGGAAAAAAAAACTACTCCTCTTTGAAAGAAAAATTTTGAGAAGGATTTTTAGACCTATTCAATATGGCAGAATCGATATTGTGAGAACCATAAAAGCATTATGTATTAGGTGACTTGGCCATCTTTACAGATATGCTGATATTTTTCCTGCCAATAAAGTGACTTTTTCGAAGATTAAGGGGACTAAGCAAAAAGGACGACCACCAACATGTTTGCTGGATGACATTGAAAAGGCCTTCCAACTAACGGGAGTCAACCGGTGGAGGACTAGCCCGTCAGAGAGGGTCAGGTGGAGGAGGATTAGCGAGTCAGCCTTAGCCTGCAGAGGACTGTTGTGCTTTTGATGATGACGATTAACACTTGTTAAAGGGTTTATCGAATAAAAGGTTTCATCCTTGTAAGCCCATTCTTCATGGTTCAGGGAATTTGTAATCTTAGATTATAAATTGGGAGCCCTTAATTAATTTTGTAATTGTATTATTGTTTCGTGCTTATGAATTTATCGTTCATAAAAAAAATTTTACTCAAGGCTGCAATTTTGATAACTTAATATATGTATTGATAATACTTACATTATATTTCAAGTCAATAAGAAAACCATATGTGTTAAAGATTAAACCAGAAAATATCATAGTGAGTGATGTGAATAACTGAAAAATAAGGTAAAATATTAGTTCATAAAAATACTTGCATTAAAGTGTTTAGTAAAATTTAAAACATTATGGCAAAAGCTTAGTTAAAACTTCAATACAAACCTGAAATTCAAACGCCTTGTTTAAATGGTGAGCCAAGTCTAACAATTGAATGTAAAATTGAGATAAACGATAAATGGAATTTCCATTTAGAGGCAATACAAATCCAAAATTATTGTTGAAGTTGAGGTTATGTGGACGATTCCCAAACATGGCATTGACAGACGCAACCATATTTTGTTCATTTTTAAATTTTAAGCCAACATTCAACACTTCGACACGTTTCGTTATACTAAATAGTATCAGACAAAACAATACTATTTCTAAATCAAAAATAATGGAAGCAATAATATTAAAAACAGAGTAAAGATAAATATTCGGACCAAATTTTGTTCCTCCAACTACAAGATCACGAGCAATATATAGAATATGATAGAGAATAAGAAGACCAGTAACTATAAGGTTTCGACATTTATCATATCTCAAAAATGATTGTTTGTAGTTGGATTTAAAAAGATAATCTAATTCTCGTATTTTCAGAATCAATTCCCCAAACAGACTTTTGTCAAAAGTTACTTCAATCAACAATAAGCGTATAGCATGAATCATTTGAAGTGTCCTGAATGCGATCAAGTAATATTCATCACTTGAGACTAAAAACATAATGTGCAAAGCAATCAAAATTCCAATTATTAGCCAACTGTATAACTTTTGGCACCATAATATGATCCTGGTAGGAACTCGGTTTGCAGTTATTCTGCAAATACCAAGCGCATGCTGGTAAATTAAAACTGGCCAAAGTGTGTTTTCAAATAATTTGTTGGCCATGTTGATTCTTGTAAACTGTTCGTGCTCCAACTGAATTCCAGCACAAGTGTTTTATTGAGTGTTTACAAAGCAAAGTGACTGTTTACTGATTAAATATCTTTTGAATTAGCATTAGTTTGTGGATTGCCTTCTTGAATTTATAGAGTACTTCATAAATTGAATTTATAGAGCATCAAAATATATTGATCTTGCTTAACATTTGAGTCTACTTTTAAGTCACAAATGTATTTGTAATTTCCTCAAGTATATTTGTAAATTTTCCTTTTCCATATATATTTCAAAACTAAACACAAGTACTCGATCAATGCAAAGTACAAGATAGCTTGTACCCTCACTTATGGATTGGTTTGATACTGTCGAAGAATGTTCGAAGAGCCTTGGCAGCACAAATTTGCTCATCCGTTGGTAGCCCTTTGCTTTTAAATATACTGTGGTATATATTTCTTAGAATTGCCAGTATATGCCTATATTTATATAGTCCTTGAATTATTAAGGGCTTTGTGGAAGAACTGTTTAATATTTCATTCAAACAAGTCTTCTTCCGGCAAAACCTAAAATAAAATTAAATATCATGCACAGTCACATATTTGGAACAAAAATATAACATACAAAAATGTTTAACAGTATGGATTTCATAATGTAAAACCTTTTCATTTCAAACTAGAAACTGCATGAATGGTTTTTATAGAATTTTTATTTTTCATATACGCGCCAGGACAAAACAAATTTTGAGCAAGTTTCTTAAATGAAGCTGCTAAGCGCTTTTCTATTGTGCTTACATATCAGGCTATTAACTCCACTCCCCTATTTTTAAAACTTGATATTGCTGTCTGTTCGTATTTTTGCACAGAAGGCCTTGATATTGATTATGACACATATTAACTGAATACAATATAGGACTAAATTCTATTTACATCTTTATTTTAAAATTCTTGCTATTAAAAGATATACACCACACAATGTCGACAGCCGTGTGCACAGCACTAGTGCTCAATTTGTCACTTAGTACAAATTGTTTGTCAATAAAGAAAATAGAGGTGAGCGATTGTTTATGGATTTCAATATAATTAAAGCTAAAGATATTAAAATTTATATTTAGGCTCTAACATCGAATTAAATAAACATTTATTAAATTTTTTTGGAAAATTTGCTATAAGCTATTATATTAAAAAGTGGATAAAACAAAATGCAATAATATTTTTATTGTTATAGTTTTCTATTTATAGAGAAATATATGGATGCAGTGCTTACTTTGTGAACAGAACCGTTTTATTAGTACTGGATGTTCATAGTTATCTCCAAAGAATGGGTACAAGGCATGAATTCTAAAATTACACAATTATAATAGTTTATATATGAATGCGCATATATCTTAATAGTCAATAATAAAAAGGTTTGGTGTGGAAATTTAAGAGATGACAAATAAATTATATAAGATTATCATTTTTTAATATTTTGTATCGCCTTATCAATTAATATTCCATATTAATTGATAGAACGACTTACAAGGATTGTTTTAAAATTTTCCAAACTATTCCTCCTAGATTTTTTATAAAATACATATAGTTCTAGAGAAAATTTTCCTAAAGTGTGTTGGTAAAGCATATTGACCAACATATGTCTCAACAGACACCCATAAACATTCGTGGTTGATTTGAGGGCGCAAATAAAGTATACAAAATTTGTTGGATTTCAGTTACAAGAGCAAATTATAAAGAACTAAATTAATTATCTTTTTAGAAGTTTAAGAAATATTGTTGAAATTTCCCCAATATATCACACCCTTATCTTTGTAACTGCTAAAATTAAATTACGAAAAAATAACATTACTAAAATAACCTGAGGTTCCCAGAAAATTGCTGCGATAATTGAAATTTCTTAGCTTACCATGTTTATCATATTTGTATACTTGTAAAAAAATTGTAGACAATATCTTTATGAGGCAAAAATTTATGTTAATATTTGTAAATAATTTAACCCAGTGTCATTCAGGAAAAATATATCTGCAGGCAAATATTTTAATTAGTTTAGTAATTTTTAAGAGACTCTTAATTGTAGGCTACAAAAAAAAAGAAGTTTAGCTTGCCTGTCAAATATAAAATGTTTGTGTTTTTAAAAATTATTCTTTATAATTGCAAGTAAAATAATTCTATCTTTTGTCACCATAACTTTTCATGTTCATACACAATCACTTCAAGAAATAACAGTTTTTTAGGTCAAATAAATCGCACTCGCTTAACATAGGTGAAATATTTTAACACTAGCAACTGAAACATCAACATTCGGTAACTAGGCAAGGTATCAGGTCAGTGCGATCCATCCACAATGATATCACATTAATAGAAGTAAAATGGAAGAGAGCCTATTTTGATGATATCTTGCATGTTTGAAAGAAAAAAGAAAATTAACGAGTCACAAGTTCTCACTCATAAATATTTAGATGAAGGTATTGTTTAAATGTATGTAGACATAAATTAAAATAACATTTTTATTTTATTTTACAATTTTAGAAAATTTTTATTTTACTTTAACCATTCTGAAGATAATTGACAGTAACAAAATATTAGATCGGCGATATGTTTCACCCTAAATATTTAGTTCGTTTTTTATGTTAAATTTTTTGTGTTACTCTTTTTATTTCGATTATTAACTTCTTTTTATTTCGAAGCAAGTAAAAACTAAATGAATAATTGAACAGTACAATATAACTAGAATAGTAAAGAGTAATTTGGCTTAGGACTTACGAACAATCTCTTCTGTTTGAATACTTAAAAATAGTGTTTATGCTAATTTAAATCTAGAGTTCATGTAGTATTAATAATTTGCAAATTTTGATTATGATGTCTAATGAATCACAATCATATTACGTGAATGCTGGTAACATGTTGATTTTAAAGATTATAATTGATTCATATTCGCTCTACCTGTCTTCAAGAATAAGCCAAATAACCGAATAAAATATGTAGACTATTCCATGAAAATTTACATAAATTAAATTTATAGTTTCAAAAGTATCTTCAATGTTTAGAAGAATAAATATACATTTTAGAAAAAGCAGGATTAATGGAAAACTCTATTTTCTTGGTACTGGCATGAAATATATTCAGCTTGGCCTCGATTTCTCATGAGCCGCTGTTGTTTATTCACAACTGTAATTCATTACATTTATCTGTCATAACGTAAGATTGATTTCAAATGAAAAGTTCTAGGCTAAAGAATTAAAATTTCTGGGCTGAAGTTACTGTAAATAATTAGTTAAAAAACTTTAAGTTTCAAAAACTCGCAGTTTTGTAAAAATATTTTGCAAATTAAAATTTTTAATGGGTATCCAAATATTCGGAAATGTGAATGGAATGTTCGTAAATATGCTATATGTTAATTACATATATCCAGATTATTCGCATGTCTAAACACCTAGATCGTTATAGATATACTAAAATCTAAATATATATGTAAACACAATGAGTCCTGATGTGATGTTAAGTGTGTTTGGTTCCTGAAATTACTTCAATCCGAAAGGTTCATTTTATCAAATAAATAAATGTGAAAATAATCTCTTTTCACCGAGCAGCCATAGTTCCCATGCCACAAATATTATTTGCAGTAGCTCAACACAATTTGAAATATGTAGTGACTCAATGTGGTTTCCGTTCATAAGGATAATAATTTTAAATTCTCTTGCAACATTAGAAAATTCTTTGAATAATTGTTGATACAATGCAATCTCATCTAGATGCAGTCGAGTAAAGTAAAGCGTTTCTAAATCTGATATTGTTGCAGAAGCTCAGTTAACAGCTATTTATAGATAATATAATAATTTTTATGCAGAATTTAATCCACACAGGAAAATACCATTGTAGTAGTTCAAATTAATTATGCCTCATACTTATGTACGCATGATTATACTGTAGTAGTTCAAATTAATTATGCCTCATACTTGTGTATGCATGATTATACTATAGTAGTTCAAATTAATTATGCCTGATACTTATGTAAGCATAATTATACTGTAGTAGTTCAAATTAATTATGCCTCATACTGACGTAAAGGAAATATAGAAAAAATATGAACAAGTGTAAGTGGATTTAGTATGCAGAAATCTATTAAAGGTAATAAAAATTTGTCTTGTGTTTTTTCCAGAAAACGTCAAAAAGTTTCTGGTTAGAATCAAAAATAATTTTCAAAATTACCTTCAAATAAAGTTGTGGGTCACTCGAAGTAAACTTCCACAATCAATGTTTTTATAACAAACTCACTACAACCAGCAATTACCAATTTTCTAGATGAAAGTAATTTTAATTGTAAATGTATTTAAAATAAAATTCAGAACATTGTTGACAATGATCATTCTGTTAAATAACTAATGGAAATAATTGTGATCCATAATAGCCAGTCGTAAATTATTATTGGCAATAGGTCTTTCTATTTGTTGACGACATTATGGTAAGTAAGTATAGAAATAATACATATTTGACTTCCCATCGCATTAATTTAATGGAAGTTTGTAACCCTAATCTATCATAACATTTATATGGTAATAATGTGGTTATTTAAGTTACAAAAAAGTAATACATTTTCTATTTGATTCTGTTATATTTTACTGGTCAAATGACCTCACAGCCCTTTCTTTTTATCTTCATAATCTGTCAGTGTACACTGTAATTAAATAACCATTATGGTATTGATGTTACAGTGTTCCAAAATGCCATTAAATTAATTCAATGCGAGGACAAATATATATTTTATTCAAATACTACTCACCAAAATATTTTCCGCAATATATAGACCTATTGTTTACCATAAATTTTAACTATGTCTTATGGATTGAATTTACATATATTTAATACTCTTTGCTGGAAAACCAGTTATTGGTGGTGGTGGTCAGTTAGGGCTGAATTTGTTATAAAAAACTTTGATCGTTCGCTATAATGGTTATTTAATCGAAGATCATTACAAAAAGCCTGGCACCTATAACTAAAAATATTTTTGAAAATTATCTCTGTTCATTCATTTTAAGTCAATTATTTTTTGTGTTTTCTGGGAAAATGTAAGACAAATACATTTTTTACATAACTGGAAACAAAGACTTTACTACCTTTGACACTTTATGCCTCAATTACAGTCGCGGTTCGCGGCTCGTCTCGTGGCTCGTCTTGTGTTGACAGCTCGCGAAATCAATTTATGTTCACATTCTCGCGAACCACCTCTCATGGCTCACTTGCAAGTGTAAATGAGACATAACATATTGTTCTATGAACTAAATCCAAATATGGTTGAATTTTCTTTCCATTCGTACTTGTACATAATTTTTCCATACTTCTTTTAAATATTTATGATAGATTGGTTCATGAAATTGTTTATCAAAATTGGCCCTTGCTTTCAGTAAACATAATGCCAAATTTATTTTTATTTAAAACTGTCATACAGAGCTACAACCAGTATAATCGTTTGCATAGTATCACAAATCTTACTTTTCTATGTTCATTTTATTCTATGGTAATGAGTGCTTTCAATATGTACCATTTATATATGCTTCTGCAAAATTATCAGTTTAAAAAATGTTTTATTATGCTATATTGCTTGACTCTATTTCAATAAGGCTGTATTGTATCAATAAATATTTAGTAAAGTTTCTAGACCACTCTGAGAGAGTTTACAAGCTAGAATCGTTGAATTAAATCAGAATAATTCAATCCTCATCACTAACTGACATTAAAAAATTAAGACTGGATGATTAATTTCAATGTTTTAATTTATTGAAATGTTTCTATTTGTGCTTGAAGATAATTGACACTTACCATTTAATAAATGGTGCCGTCTGAATTGTCACTGAATCTCTTCATAATATTTGAGTATTAACTTCAATTGTACTAATCTATACCAGACATGAAATAGCGATGATATATTTCATAGTTTCTCTTTCTGTTAACAAGTATGCTAAACTTTATTTGAAACAAAGTAGAAATAAAAACTTTATATGTTTTATTATATGAAATGCCAAAAATTAACTAAGAAATTATGTTACTCTAAATACTCGCTTACATTTCCCTCATAAATATTTTTTTTGTAAAAATATTATATATTGATAATGTCTAAGATTTTTTTATTTCTGTCCAACGTAATTTTGATCATTTTTTGCCGTGTCAAATATTTTTGAAGCATTTCATTACAACAATAATGATATTCTTTAGAGAGTAAGCGGCTTTTTTGCGGCTAATTTGAAAGTAATGGAGATTGTACCATAAAAAAACCATCCTTAACACAAGGGGATAGTAAATTTCTTTGCACTACAAAAAATTAAAGTTTCTCAAAATTTTTTTCGTTTTGAGAAACTTTAATTAACTTTTATTAAACTTTAATTCGTAACTGAAGTCATGTAAACATTTTGCACAAACAGAAATATTTCGGCCAGCCAGAATGTCTAATAAAAAATAATAAGAAAAATTATTTTTGGGTCGAATGCCATATTCTCACGCTAAAGGAGTCTCACAGTGATAATATATTATACAGTGATATTTCTCCTGAAAATACATTGTGTAATTGTAACTGGTTTCCTAAATCTGGAGACACTTTTTAATGACAAATCCTGCTAGGTCCTTTGACAGACATGTGTCGAGCCATTGAGTTGTGAAAGTGAGAACAATATAAAAGAAAATGGACTTACATTTACATTTATAACGTTAAAATTAGGATACACTAAGACTGCACAATTCTATATATCCAATGAGGTATTTTGATTACTAAACGAAATTATAAATTTTGGACGTTTAAGTGCTTAAAATGTAACAAATCTAACTACAATTTACTGACAAAATAACTTCTATATCAATGAGCGCAAAATATTCTATTTAAAAATATTTATATTCATCAATCTCAAAATTTCACCTCGTTTCAGTTCAAATTACGTTGTAAATTTCTACGTGACACATCGAATTTTAATATATTGAATTGCTTGTGGTAATATATTTATATTTTAAAAATATTGAATATAGACACTTCTGTAAGAACTGAATGCAAGTTTCCACAATGAAATTACTGTGTTGTCAGCAATTAAAAATACATTATGTTTGGTTTAGTATTCACTGTAAGTGATTTATGAAATTAGTGACGTAGAGTCATAGAAAGTATTTAACTAGAAAAATAATTGATGTCTACTAATGTTTGTTTGCTTTGCTGTCCTATTTACCTTAGATTTCTGTGATTAATTATCAATTAAAAATGTGTGTGTGTGCACATGTAAATACGTGTGTAACTAAGAATGGCTTATTACTCATACATGTGATTCCACACATGAAAGGGAGTGAAACACATTAAGGATCCTCAACAAAATAATCAACCATTTCTGAAAAAATCACTGCCAACGTTGCAATTTCAATTATAAAAAATTTATATTTATTTACAGAAACACGTTTCAAATACGTTTAGTCTGAGGCACAGAATGGCCTGTACCAATTAAACTTTGCAATTAGATGTTTCAAATAAAGATCTTATTTAGTTTTAATGCGACTGGTGAAAAAATATGAAATTTTAAAAAGCCAATTTCTCACTTGGTTTTCAATTATCTGACAATATTTTAAAAACTCTAATAAGAGATAATTTTTCTTGTGAAACATTTTTTAATAATTTGCAAAAATGGAAAATTTTTATTTCATCATCTACTACCCCACAACTCTCTAAAATCTGTATGAAATAGTATTTTTTACTCAAATCATAATCAATATATATATATATATATATATATATATATATATATGTATACATATATATATATATATATATGTATATATATATATATATATATATGTATACACACACACACACATATATATGTATATTTAAATATAAACTCTTGCAAAAAAACGGGTACTTATAGGAATAAACCATACCAGAGTTATTTTATCATTATTTGATGCATTTTATATGGCGATATGATGAGAATATTGTTATTTAATAATGAGATCTCGTTTTTACCTATTTTCAATCATTCAAAATTCTAATAAATAACAAAAAACAATGTAAAGTCTACAGACGAGCGTTTTCATACTGGTACATTAAAAATTGCTAAAGTTTATTTTTGAATATTTTTTATTAATTTAACATAAACTTTTAAAATTTAGTAACGAGTATGGCCTCCTCTAAATGCCCTCCTCTAGCTAAAATCAATGTGCTTAATCTGCTAGGCTTGCTTTCGACAACGTTTTTTATTTTTTCCTGAGGAATACATTCCCATTCAGCGACAATCACATTTTTCAGGGCCTGACTGTTTTCTGGAGCTGGTTTTACGGCTCCGACACGTCGTTTGAGATTATCCCATATGTGTTCTATCGGATTGAGGTCGGGACTTCTAGCTGGCCTGTCTAACCGACGAATTCCGGCCTCCTGCATATACGCATCAACGTCTCTAGAGCGTTATCGTCCATAAAAATGGACTCGCCTCCAACTGCTGTTAATGCGGGTTGGGCATGAGGAATAAGAACCTCTGTTATTTACCTTTGCGCATTAAGTGCGCCATTTTCAATCAAAACTAATTTGGTACAGTCAACTGAGTTAATACCAGCCCAAAAAATTACGGAGCCTCCACCGTAAGGGGTGATTTCCTCAAAGCACACTTCTGCGAAGCATTTTTCAGGTCTTCGTAAGACTCACCAATGTCGATCCTCACCACTAATTGATATATGAGCTTCATCAGAGAATAAAACACTATTAAACACTAGAAAATATCAGAATGAATGACACGAGGAGTTGAAAAATGAAGTTGAAGATTAATTCACAACAATGTATTTATTAATGTATAATTAATATTCTACGCAAACCTGAAATTCAAACACCTTGTTCAAATATCTATCAATTTTCATTTAACGGCAATTCAAATGTAAAATTATTGTTGGAATTGGGATTATGTTGCGGACTCCCAAATATGGCATCGATGGATGTGACTATGTTCCCTCTATTTTTAATGTCAAAGGAAACATTTAACATTTCCACACGTTTTTTTATGCTAATTAATATAAAACAAAACAATATTATTTCTAAATTAAAAAGAATGGTAGTAAATAATATTGAATACAGTAAAAATGAAAATGTAGAGGCCATGTTTTGTTACCACAGCCGTAAGAGCAAAAACAGCATAAATAATATGAAAGGTTATAAGAAGGCAGAGAGGCCCGACCCAGATCTTGGCCTTGTTCTCAGTCAAAATTTGCCAAGAGTCTTGGCCGTAGCTGAGATTGTACGTGTATGTGGGATCAACCACAGAATTTTAATTTTCCACATGTTTGCTTTCGCTATGTTGGTGTTATGTTACGTTTTGATTTGATGGATGATTGTTATGTTTTGATTTGCTTTCCAGTCCTTCCTAATGCCCAATGCGATGGACAATTAATTAATTAAATTATTTATTTATAATCTTTTATGTAAAGTACATATGGCGGACTTATAGCTACATGAGCAATCTCTTCCAGTCAACCATAACAATTTGTATTGAAATTTACTTGGTAGACTGTAAGAAATTTTACAATGAAAATTCTTTATAGCACAGTTGACGAAAAAAAAAACTATTGAAGTGATTTGGGATGGGAAAGACAGGAAAGGGCAAGGACACAAAGGAAAAGGTTTCAGAGAGGCAGGACTTTTTCACTCGATCTTTGAAAATATTTAGAGATGTGATTTTCCTGATTTCAAGATTCAGATGATTCCAAATTTTTGCTGCTTGAACAGTAAAGGATTTTTCGTAAGTGGTAGAGGTATGTTTAGGAATAAGTAGGGTGAGTAAAATTTCAGATCGTAGCCCAAGGCCGTGAGCAGATAAATCTTTAAATTTGCCACCAAGATAATTTGATGTGTATGGTATTATTGTACTATTTAGCACTTATTTCGGTAAACTAGGTAGGTTTACTTTAGAAGTCAGTTTTTTTACTACCAATGATGATAGATTGTGACTTACTTGGGTTAACCAAAAGACCCACTTCATGAGCCCACTGACCAATTGAAGCGAAATCTCAATTAAAGATGTGGATGATCTTTGATAAAGAATGGAGGTTCGAGTGCGCATAGATTCGTAGGTCGTCAGCATGGAAATGACATTTGCTTGAGGTACGCCAGCTGTAAGATCAGTCCACTCAGAATACGTATCTGATAACTTAACACATTGCCTGCGTCCATGGAGATATGATCTAAACCACACAAGCAAATGTTGGGATATATTCAGATATTTCAAGCGGGCAAGAAGAATATCAAAGTCAACAGAGTTGAACGCACGGCTGAAATCAAGAACCACAAGGGCAGTGACTTGTGTATTATTCATAGCCAAGCGTATATCATCAGTAACCTTAACATGGACAGATGAGGTACTGTGGCCAGATTTAAAGCTAGATTGAAGTGGATTTAGTGACTTATGAGCATTGAAGAAAGTAAGTTAACCATGAACAATACGTTCAAAGACTTTGGATAGAAGTGGTAGGATAGATATGGGCTAAAATTCCTTGGGTTGCGTAGGTAATAAAATTATAGGTACGGGCACAATATAGGCTTTTTTCCATTCCAAAGGGAAGACAGTAGAGGTATTGAAAATATCAACTATGACCGGAGCCACGATATTTATTATTTACGTATTGCGAGTATATCATCGAACATGACATTCCATAAGATTGAACTGAGAATGATTGCGATTAATATTTAAGTTGTCAATTCCCATGGATATCGATTTATGACTCCGTAGATAGGACGAGAAATAAGATAATTATATAATGCCATCATAGAGCCAATGAACTTTTTTTTAAAAACTTTTGTTGGCAAGAATGAGTATGAAGAATCATTATACAATCTGGTGATCTTTTTCAGGTATTCACAAACACGTCGGAGATGTGCAACAAAATATCTAAAATGCATTTGTCTGGGCATTCGTCGACCCAAGACAGGGCTTTGGAAATCGCATCCGATATGAATACTCCGGAACGGAAACCGAATTGGTTTTCTAAACCCAAGGAATGAGATAGCTGTGTAAATAATAGCCGCCAATACCCACTCGAGCAACTTCCCGAAGGTGGTTTCCCATTACTATTCGATGTGACTTTAAGCCTCCCCACTTTTCATATCTTCGGAAAGTGACCTGTATAGAGACAGCAGTTAAAGACTGCAAATATTTCAAATGTTGCGATTTTCCATACTATTTCAACTATTCTATTGTAGATTTTATCAATGCCTGGAGCCTTCCTTAAGTTAAGATTCTTAACAACGATGTCTAACTCCAAGCGTCACAACTCCACATCAGAGCTGCTATCTGGAAAAATGCTTACCACACTATTGATGATCCCCCATACGATGGTGTTGAGATCAGGGTCGTCATTGAGGAGAAGTGATGTCAAAAGACATTCGAGTGTCTCGCGAATGTTCCCGGTGTAACTTCCATCCGTCGTCTTTAGAGTGCAAGAAACAAAGTGTTTCTAGGGGTTCCAAAGAGAGTACCAGCGGACTTTGCTAGATTATTATGAATTATTTCAATGATCGATTTGTTTTTTCACATGATGGAGACACTATAGTACAGAAATTAATTGCAATCATTCTCAATTTGATCTTATGGAATGTTATGTTCGATGATATACTCACAATATCTTTTCAGGGAAGCGGTACCATTGTCTCTTTAAGGGCAGACTGACGAGAGTCATCTGTGGCTGGAACTAGGATTGGAGTACGGCATTTGGTTGCGTACCTAACCATGGTCCTTGATGCATGGTGGAGCTTTTTACCACAGGCCCAGTTCATCCGTAAGAGGGCTCAAGTGGCCTTTTACGCCAAGGCCCAACTTGGCAATGCCAGCTGGGGGTTGAATAGCTCTATCCTCGAGCTGATATATACAGTAATATACCTGGGTATATTGACCTATGCACCATCAGTTTGTGCTCTGTGATGCTTTGGGATCCAACAAGTTAGACGGGTCATGTTAAGATCGCAGCACGCACCTTTATTGGGGCTGACCAGAGCTTATGGAACCTATTCAAAGTATGCGTTGCTGGTTTTGTATAGAAGATATATTTTAAAGACCGTCTGTGTTCATTGACAGTCACGGTGGTCTTCTCCTGATTCAAAAGGGGGAAATGACCAGTTATTTTTCCCTGAATTGTTCGAGCATTTACAAAAATACTGGCTTATTACTGATTATTGTACTACTCAGTTTTTAATGGAACATGGCGCATTCTGCACCAGTTTGTTTATATTTTCTCCTTAGAGATAGCCCGGCATGTACCTGTGGTTTTGAGACGCAGGACGTAAATAATTTTTTGTACCACTGCAGTGGGCAAGATAATATTAGTATAGAATCATGCGTAACCTTAAAACATGCTATCTTTAGTCGCCGAGACTTAATTGAGAATGGACCAATTTTTGAGTCATTTATAGTTTTTGCTAAATGTACCCTTAATAAAATGGAGAACCTGAATATTTCCTTAAGTAGGGACAGTTTTATGGAAAACTATTAGAGGGCCTTCGAAGCTTCCCTCTTTCTATGAGGGGAGATGTTATGGGTCCTAGAAGGAGCCCTGCGAGCGTGAAATGCGTGACAAACTGTCAATTGTGAGACCAGCATTTCCTTCGTGTATTTTGTTTTTGCCAATTTTAAACAAACAATTTGCACAGTGACTTGATGTAATTCAAATGTATTATTTGTTAGTGAAGTTTAATGTAATATAATTGAGATAATAATTGTGCTCTCGAATTAGACTTACTATTCACACAATCGACTAGATTTTATAACTTTTCATTTATTATTAGTGAGGTGTATAGCAGTTAAGTTTTGACCTTATTTTATAACCCTTTATTTTCATTTTATTTTTATTAGGCATATTCATATTTTAAAGTTAAGTGTTTACTTGGAGTAGGTACCAACATATTTTATTAACAATATTAAATACATATAATGATACGAACAAGTTTGAATTAAAGCTATTTTTTAGTTTTAGTAGGTACCTTCACCTATGTAATAATAATAAATTAAAAGATTAACGGAAACTATAAATAAGAGTACCTACCTCTGTAGGCAACTACTAGGTAGGTACTAGTAGTTACCTACAGACGTAGCTTGGGTACCCTTATACTTTCTAGAATCTTTGTTTTACAAATTCAAAAAGATACATATATAGAAATAATATAATAGAATTGACGTGATCAATATGATCTACCTAATGAATAATTATAGTTAATTGTTTTAATTTAATATCTTATCATTTTAGCCACTTCACATCTACTACTGAACAAAAATCTCCCCTATAAGGTGGAAATTGGCATAATGTTTGGCAAACGGGTTGGCAACCGCAGTAGATGTTGATGTTATACTTCAGAAAGACACTACTGCCCATTTTCTGGTCGGTTCATTAGTCCATCTTATGACATCCTCGTGAAGAGACAGAGTAGTGCTATTCTATGCATGCATACACTGGCTTATATCTAATAAATCATTATAATTTTCTATTGTTGTAGTGACAGATAAAAACAAAAAAGTCAAAAGACAATCTTGTGGAAATATTTTGAAAGAAATATAATACTACAACCTTTAAAGGTGATGAGTAAGCTATATAATAGTATGGTATTGTTACGTAATACACTCACAAAACAACAAATAATCAAAGAATTAAAACTTCACCTGTCAAAGTATCATTCATCAGAAAATTATCATTGCATTGATCAAGAATGTGATGATAATAAACATCAAGCTACTCTACAGCGATTACTAACGGATCCACCAATAGCGAAATGGCCAGATTATCATCAAATTGCCTGATATAATAACAAGGTTATTATAGATTACATAATAGTACATGAACCATATCGATACCTTAATTCCAAACTTGCGTTAACTCTGTTTCAGTAAATCTTACAGGAGGCACATAAAACACAATTATTTCAAAAATTATGACAAATTTCCATTGGGTAGATAAAATGTAATGGCACGTAATTTACATAGTTTTAGAGTTTTAAATTTAATTATTTTTTTTAAAAATCCCTTTTTTGGAGTTACCCGTTTTACATAATGTATAAAATGAACAAAAAGGGATTTGTATGGTTTTATATAGTCAGGTATATAGTCATATTAATTAAATTTTTATTTTCTTAGAGTGTACGCTTATTATTAAGCGTACACTCTAAGAAAATAAAAATTTTATTAATTAAAACAGATTAAATAATCAATCCTCGTAGACCAAATTATCATAATATGATTGATAATCTAGTCGTTTTGAATTTTTGAGTTGTCGAAGTTCGAAATATTTCTTTTTTGTAATTTTTCTTCAGGTGTTGTACAAGTCCAGCGTGGCTTCTAAGGGGGTAGCTTAATCTTAGAATTCTTTCTTTGGCCTAACATCTTGAATTCTTCAGAAAATTTCAGCCTATAATAAATTGCGGCAGTGGGAACATATTTGAGGACCCATATGTCTGTGACCTGAAAATAGAAGCAAAATATTTGTGGAGTTTAATAAAGTGTATTAAGTAGATAAGTTAATTGTTTTTAGTTTTGAAATATGAACTAATTATTATGCCAGTGATTGCACATTTGAATTTCCTTTCAATTTTCCTGGTCTGATGGACTTATGGGGCATTATATCTTTAAAATGTTTGAAATAGTTATAGTGTAGATATTCAAAATTGTAAGGCTTCTTCTTTCTTGCCTTTTTGCATACAGTTATCTATTCACCAGGAACATTAATGACTTGGTTTTTTAGTTTTTTCTCTATCATTGCATGCATACTATCCACTTCCATCTAGTTGTGTCTAAGTTCTAAATATTTAAGTTCTACAGTTACGTTATTTAACACAGCAATATCAAAAAAAGCGTTAGAGAACTCTACATTCCGGTTTTGATAAGAACATTAGTGTAAGAAATTGTATGTCTGTTTTGCTCTTCTAACTTGGGTATAACTGTTTAGATAATATAGTATGACATGATGGTTGCAAATTCATTGGAATTCAAACCACCTTCAGCCTCATAAGCAATATCCATCACCAGTTTTTAAATCATAGATACACCAATTGTGAACACAGTGATTAGTATGGTAGTAGTTAATAGAAACATTTGATCTTGGTGCTAAAAGAACTGCTTGTAAATCTGCATTGAGGACAAAAGGTTTGTTGATCTTATTCAACTCTTTTTCCGCTCTTTCTTCATTTTTTTTGGTTTGAATAAAGGGAATGTTTTTATTATCAGCTTATTCAAGAAAGTTGCTATTGACAGTGGTTTTGAGTTTTTGTTTGCACAATATAAATCATAAAGCTATAGTTCTGATGAAATATCTAGTTGCACATATAACTTTGTTATTCTTTTTTAGCAATAGTGAGATGGCATTTTTGGTACATCATCTAAAAGTCCTGCAATATTTTGAGTTCTGTATCAAATGGCTTTAAAGTAATAACTGGAACTTTATTGGCCTTGGTTGTATATGGCGCTTTCAGTTATTTAGGTGACATAACATAAATAAATTTTTTTCCTTGCATCTACATCGCTGCTTCATTATGTTCACCGGCTTTTTTAATAATGAATTTGAATCCTTGTGGGCAGCTCATGATTCAGTCGAATCGGAAGATGAACCAATGATAAGTGATGAAAATAATGCAAACGCTTTGCTAGTCTGACTTCTCTAAAGAAGTTATCAAGCGCTGTTTGCTTGATAACTTCCTTAGAGAAGTAAGACTGCAAAGACAGGGCAAATTTTTGAATATTGGCATTCATCATCGTACAAAGTATTGGGACCAGCTGCCAAGAAGTTTTTATTAGTACAACCCACTAGTGTTGCTAATGAACAACTTTTTAGCAGAACTCATCAAATGCCGTCAAGTATATGAGAGACAGCACAGTCTAAAAGGTGAAAATACAGAAAAATTATTGCTTTTGTGCTATAATATAAGTTCATTTAATTTTGAATACTAAAAATTTCCATATGCATATATAGTAAATATTAATACAAAATTTATGCTTCTTCCATTATTTTCCCTATATTAGTTTTCGAGTCTTGGTCTTGGTCTCGGCTGAGAATCAATTTTGTTCTCCGTCTCGAAACTAAAAGTAAGTTTCAGTCTAGCCTTAATATATTTATATATATATATATATATATATATATATATATATATATGTATATGTATATATGTATATATATATATATATATATATATATATATATATATATATATACATAGAGAGAGAGAAAAGATGAGAAGAGAAGAAAAAAGATCAAAAAATTACATAAAAATTCTCGCTCGTTTTTGAAAAAATCACTTTATTTAAAATGTAGTGAGAAATGCATTTATGAGCTTTTTAATAAAAACTAATTTTGGATGGCATAACATTTTAGAGAGATTATGTAGTTTTCTTGGAATTCACTATCACTTAATAGGTAAATATTTGGATCATATTTTATTTTACTTATAAATACTGATTATGTGTATGTATTTATAATTTTTAGTTGTTTATTATGTAACCTAAAACTCTACTTTACAGAGATGTACAAAGGTCATATGTCAGTATTGTACTCGATTATTTCATTTTTATATTAGTTCATTTTATAAATATTTTAGTACTTTTAGTTTTAAGAATATTTATTTCGGTATAATAAATATAGAATTAATTCTTATTTATCACAATTTTTAGCCTGTAACTGTAGAAGGCACTGACGAATGTAACAGTTTATTGGCAAATTTTGTAAACATTATACATGTTTACACATATAATAACAAACGTTAATAAGTAAATATTAGCTTTCACACTATGTTCATAACATAGTATTACAAGTTTTTTCAAAAATAATCATTACGTGCAAATTAATACATTTCTACAGTACTTACAAATTAATGTTTATTTTTGTAATTTAATTTATGTAACATTAAAATAATTGTTTATATCAAATAACTAGTCTGATTGTATTCTATATGTTTTCAAGATGTAACAAACAAACATACTAACAGCTGAAATAAGTCTTCTTTTTTTTTTAGAGGTTCAGATATTTAAAAATGTAGAAGTATATAAATAATAATAGAGAATTATAATCTGTATGAATTTTTTATTTCAAATGTATCGGACATGTTTAACAAGCCAAACTGCCTTATTACAAAAGCTGCTTCAATGGAACAATTCTATCTTTAATGACAATAGAAAACATTTAATATGAATTTAAAAAGAATATGAAAACAAATCTGAAGCGTTCAGTCTCCGATAGTATATCTTCACGTTGTATATTAATACAGCATAGTAGTCATAGTAAATTTAAATATTTATTTTGTGAATATTATACACATTTATATTCAAAGTTAGAAAATAATTTTATTGTAAGGATACGTCACATAAAGGGAATAAATATATAAAATACAATGACATATTTTTTGCAACAAAAATAATTTAAAGAAACCTGGTATGTCCAAACTGCTCATCACTTTTCTTTCAAGAACTTTGCAAGAATAAAGACATGTGATCTCTCATATCGTAGTTGTTTATATATTTGCCGGTTGTTTATTCGTGTTTGTCTATGCACTCTTAGAGTATTAGTTGTTGATCAATGATTTATAACAAGTTGAACTACAAGAAGATCATAAGGTTTTCTATTTTGTGATGTATTTTATTATTTTTTCTTTTCATTTGATTTACGCTGTAGTGAGGCCATTTGAGATTAAAGAATTCATGTATTTATTTATTTACTCTTGTTTTATTAATATCCACTAGTTACACAATGCAATAAACCATAACACATTTTCTTACAAAGAATTTAATTGGAGAAAGATTTTATTAAAATTTTACAAAATTTTTAATATTTTTAATATAATGGAATTTCCTATGTTTGTAATGTTTCTAATTTCTTTTAAAATAGATTTATTTTGGTACAGTTATTTAAAAATATTATTTTAACAAAGCAAAAATAAACAATGTCTATCTAATTCTGAAATAAAGTTTTGTTTTTCATCTCATGCTTAATTATTGCAATCTAGTTGTTAAGCATTGGCTAGTCTGTTATTTAAATACCATATGGAACTGTTCGTTGAACTTCGCCTGTTTGTATTAAGCTGGTAATTAACTGATTTCAATAATTCATTTTCATTGAATGTGACATGATTTCATCTGATTAAGAGGAAATGATATAAATTTATTTTACTATATCATTAATACCCACATGTTCACGAAGTACCCATTCGCAAGTAGCTTAATGATAATTTCTACATCCGAGTGGAACTTTCAATATTCCTGTTTTGGTGGTGTAATTATAAAAAAGGTCACATTCAATATTTTTTACAAATTTGCTTCATGTTTTTCAATAGAATTTCTTTACCTTTTTACATAGGTTTAATTGCAATTAACCCAGAGGTAAAACTTTCTATTCACCTCGAATGTAGTGTAATAAATATTATGTAGTGTAATAAATAAAGTAGAGTAAATTTCCTTAGTCACAAATCAGTAATTGGTGTGATGTGATTGAAATTAATTGGCGTGATGGCAATACTGCTAAAGAACTTGTCAGACAAACCTTCCATGTTTTCGTTCATTGAATTTGTTTTTGTTTCAAAGAACGTATCGAATGCATACATTTTGTGACCTTTCTCTCTTTTTAAGTAACGGCCAATAATACATAAACATTACTGAATATACACATCCAATTTTTAACAAAAATATTTTTAAATGCAGAGTTTTGCTTTAACAATGTTGAAAGCATTTACTACTAAAAATTTTACAATTGACAGTATTCATTTGGAAATGCTAATTGAAATGTTAAGTTTGATTGACTCAAGATAATTATATTCATTATAGTTGGAAAAATAGGGATAAGAAAAGAGCTATTTTTAAAATCACTATCGATAGTCAGGGACTTTTTTCTAAAACCAAGCTATCAGATTTCCCAAATTAATTATTTATAATTATCTCACTGCCCATTTCCATGTGCTTTTGGATAAATACAACAACAATAATAAAACTCTTGGAAAACCAATTGATGATTTCTTAACCAAACCAGGTCAAGAAATTTAAGAACCTTTTATTGCTTTTTTATTTGCCTCTAACTCCATGTTAACAATTTACAATGGATTAAGATAGTTATTGTAATATACATAATACTACACTTCTTTATTGCTTAAGACTCGGAGATATGATTTTTATAATGTATTAATGAGAATTGAATCTCTTAAAAAGTACTTCAGCAGCCTCGATAAAGAAGAGCCAGGGTGACCAAATTTGGTCTTCCGATGTCGAAGTTCATAACAATATCTTCAATTATAAGCTATTGAAATTTGCATATTTCATTCATTCATTCAATACGTACTTTCAATGAATCCAAGTCTATATTTAATGTTCAGGAAAATAATTACTCCAACTTAAAAGTTGCCTCATTCTACGGAGTTTATGCTTTATAAGTAGAAAATTAAATAAAGGGTATGAAATAATAAAATATATTTTTTATTCAGTTTCATTATACACTGTATAATGAAATCACGATAATTACATTATAAAAAAATTTGTTTCAAAAATGTTCTTTGTATGAAGAAACAGTTGTCAAGGCTGTCAAACACAAATTTTATAACCTCACTTTATGCGGTCTACTTTGCGCATTTATATATTTTTATTTTTTGTTTTTTTTTTAATATCCATTCCTCTTGATATTTGCAAATTCTGTATTTAGTGTTACTAAGAATGGCAACTAAGTCGGAAACCTTTTAGCCAATGTTTTATTTGTGTGCACCTGTGTAACAGAACTTTTTCAAATCATTTTTGGAATGAAATAATTGCGACAAAACCTAAACTTTGGTTAATACTTCGTTTTCTATCTACTTTCATTTATTAAAACAAAAAAACAGAAATTTACGTTTTTGCTAAACTGAACTCGTCCCATATTTTTTACCCAGAATTTGTCCAAGTTATACTCAAGCAGCTTCATTAAATTACTTAAGACAGTTAATTGTTAGCTTTTAATCTGTACACTGGATGCTGTTCCTTCATTTTTTCCATAATCATTGTATTTTGTCCTTTTAATTTTGTGATTCGTCATTTTATTCTAAATGGGAAAACTAAAATGAAATTCATTAAAGTTTTTTTTCAATAATCTTTTTATTCCAAAACAAACGACTATTTTCTACAAAAAGTAACTTTTGGCTAAACTGCAAAAATTTGATGTTAATTGGGGCTTGACACAAGAAAGTCATCTTTCTCAAAATTTTTCAAAAAATATTCCCAAGAGTATTTATAGTTCAAGCAATCTTTAATTACTACCTTTCATGGATGAGTGACTAAAAAGGCATTTGTGGGAGAAATGGGAATGAAAAATAACAGAAAATACTTGACAATGCATCTTGATACTACACACTGTTTATATCAACCACCTACCTTAGTTTTATTATCCCTCTGGCTGTTTTCGTGTATTACAAACTGGTATAGATAAGCAAACAAATAAATAGAATTTTAAAAACTATTATTAATAAATGTATTGAGGTGGACAGTATGACTGCTGTGAATTACTTTACTTATATGAATATACATATATATACGTATTATTAACCACTTGTTGGTCTAAATAGTACTCTGAATAAATAATATTGAAAGGAAAAAGAGAGCAATCATAAAATGTATTGTCTAAATATTTAATTATTATGTTTAAATCTAAGTTTTTAAAACGGCATACGTTACGTGGAAGTTAAACATTTTATTGCATCTACGTAGATTTGAAAGCGTTATATTCGTATTTGATAGGGCAGAAATAAAATTTGAATCATTTGTGAGATGGATGTATTTGTTATAAGTGTGAGGTGAATAGTTGCCTTAGGTAAATTAAGGAAGTATGCATTTTTTCAATGTAATTTTGGTGCTAGATTGTGTTGGTGCCATAAAGGCTACCTAATTCTTCTAATTGTTATAATAGATAACAGAAAATAATTTTTTTTAAACTATATGTAAACAAACATCAGCTGAGATAATTAAAGTTAGTGCTATTGAGGAAGTATTAGTCTGTTGGAAACCAGTAAGCGGAACTCAATAAGATATATTTATGTGTTTTGCTGAATGTTTTGTGATCAATTTACTACACAAGTGATTGTGACTATATGAGAACAATAAAGCATGCCATTTTATTAACAAAATGTTATTACCACAATTCAATAGATACAAATCATTAGACTAGAAATCTGATACAGTGGCTAGAAACTTAAAATTGTTAGGCACTCTATGACGATGAAACTCTTCTTCTAGAAGTCATGAATAAACACGAATGGAAAGGTTTTACAGATTACAATTTATTAAAACACTATAAATACCCAAAATAAATTAAATTTGAACTCTTTTACCCTAGAAAATATTTAAATCAGTTATAGTATATAAATATACGCATTGTTAAATAAAAGTATGTGTTCAAATAAAAATATGAAAACAATAGAAATATGAAAACTAGATGCATCATTTGCCCATTCACCGAAGGCAAGCCCAGTAATAATTTTGTCACATAACATAAAATGAAAATAATATGAATTCACCCACTGCGTGGTATAAGATCTTTTTATGATTGTGCTATCCTTGTTTATGCCGGTTTTCTTTCATCCAAAAAAAAATGTAAATAGGTTTAAGCAAACTATTAATGTTTCTTGATTTAACATGTATATGTACTTCATTGACTATGTTTTTGGCTATTTCTTTTAATATTAGAGGATTAAGGGTGAAAAAGTTTTTAACCCTTAATCCTCTAGGATTAAGGGTGAAAAAGTTTTTAACCCTTAATCCTCTATTTTTTATGATTGCATGATCATTTTCTGTATTCTATTATAGTTAAACTTTTGGTGCGAATTAAGTTAGTTAGTACATGTGGTAATAATACTTACATTATATTTGAAATGTCCAAGAAAACCATATATGTTTATGAGAATGCCAAAAAATATCACAATGAGTAACGTCATTAGCTAAAAAATAAAGTTAAAAGTTAGTTCATCATAATAATTGTGTTGAACTTTGTTTAAAGTGTTTAGTTTTACTTATAATGTTATTACAAAATTTTAATTACAACATTCAATGCAAATCTAAAATTCAAACACCTTGTTAAAACAGTGGCATAGGTCTAACAAATGGATATAGAACTGGAATAAATGATGACTGGGATCGTTGTTAAGAGGCAATACAAATGTAAATTGATGCTTAGAATTGGGATTATGTTGAGGAATCCCAAATATGGAATCAACAGGTGGTGCCATATTTTGTCTACTTTTTAGTTTAAAGAAAACATTCAACATTTCCACACGTTTTGTTATACTAAATAATAACAAGGAGAGCAATATTATTTCTAAATAAAAAATAATGGAAGCAATGACACTGAATGTCTTATTGATGCATAAGTAAGGATCATAATTTAATCCTCATTAAAGAAATCAAAAGCAGCATAAAGAATAAGATAGGGTATAAGAAAGCCAATGACAGCAAAGTTTTGGTGTTTATCTTGTCTCAAAAAATTTCTTCAATACTCCTATCCAAAAAGATTATCTATTTCTTCAGTTCTCAAAATCAAACTTTCAAATATATTTTTGTCACACGTTATCAACCAACAATAAATACTGGGCGTTAATTACCTGCAGTACATTGAACACTATATGGATGTAGTCATCGCTGAAGATCAAAGTGCTAGAAGCAACAAGCAGCACAATTAATGTTCCCTTTATTAACAAACTATATAATTTTTGACACCACCACCGACGAGCGCAGTCACGCTAGTGTGCATACTTACTAAATTGGCCAAGAGCGCGAGGGCGCTCTCGAAATCAGTTGATGTTTAACTCACTGTAGAGGAGGTTGCTCGCACGTATCGCTAATTTTTTTATCTTTCTTCATGTTACATAAAGTTCAAATTATAATATTATTTGTAATTACAATATAAAAAGGATGCAGGAAAAGAAAATTTTCAACCCATAATGTCGGAATACGAAAATAATTTGAGTGAAAATGATCGTTTTTCAAGTTGTGAAGAAAGTGATAGTGGGAGTGATATTTTGGTGCGCTCACAATTTTCCATAATGTAAATTTTGAGTGGTAGTGATAATAGTGAGGACAACAATTATTTTGCTGATACGGAGGATGTCCGAAATGCGAAAATATGATGTGACCTTGATTACAGTTTTTGTTATAATTTTTGTTCACAATATATATTTCCATAATTTTCTTTGTATTTTATTATCCTTGTAGAAGTTTTTATAAAATTATTAAAATTGGACAATTTTTGGAAGAGATACAGTTATTTTTCCAGATAAGGGTTTACCCTTGTCTACCTTACTGTTACCCTGACATCAAAAACAAAAGATTTTTGGCTTTTTTAAGTATATATGAATAAAAAACAATGGCACTAAAATTTAACCGTTTTAGTGCCATGGTGGGAATTCAATATGCAATTTTTCCTGATGGGAATTCAATATGCAATTTTTCCACAAATATTGATTTTTGTATATTACAAATATACAAAGAAAGATAGAATCCAGCACGAGTGTCTTATTGAGTGCTCAAGAGACAAGTGGTATTTACTTTGCTGGTTAAATGTATTTAGAGTTAACATTCATTAGTTTATCGTCTGGTGGTATCTATAGAGTGCCTATAACACAAACAACTGAATAGAATATTGATCTTCTTAACGTGGGATATTTACCAACCCACACTACGTATAAATTTTTATATTTGCATGACAAATATGTAATTTCACTACAGTGAAAAAAACTGATATAAATATTTTAATATAATATTAGAATTTTTTTATTTTATGCCATCACAAATTCCGTTTATTTTTCGGTCATACGTAAGAATGCATGATAGTCTTAGCTTTTTTGTTTGTACACCACAGTAAGTTATGTAAAAAACAAAAAAGAAATGTTAGAAAACACAACACAAGATAGCATCATCCCTAAACAATTTCTTTCATTAAATTTTCAGTGCTTTTTCTTGTTGTTAAAGCAAATTCCATTTGGTATTCATCACAACATATGAAGCTTTTCCCTTTGTATCTAGTGTTTCAGTCTTGAGACAGGAAAGCGTCAAATATATCTCATGTTCCAATTTTTGCATCTGACAACCAAACTAAAATAAAGAAGAAAAGTGGTAATACAGTGGTAGAGGCCTCTGTAACAATATACATTTGTTCGTCTGTCAACAGTGCTTCCCTTTTAGGTATACCTTGGCATTTTTTTTCAGGATTTCTCATTTATATAAGTAGCTGTGTCCTTAGACTCCTAAGGGTAGTGTGGATAAAAACTGGTCAATACCTCATTAGAATGAGACTTCCATTAGCATAATCGAAAATAAAGTTAGATATCAATGCTTGGTTCAGTACCTAAAAACAAAGAAATTTTAAAACTTGCTAATTCTTAGTGTATACTTTCTAATATCAAACCTTTTGCCAAACTTGAAACTCTGTAGATACATTTTAACCAATTTTTCATATAGACATACTAAACCACAACAAAAAAAATTTAGGGAAAGATTCCCACACAAAGCAACAAAGTTACTACCAAGCTGTTTTCTATTGTATCAATATATCTACCCATTAGTTCCATTCTCTTTTAATTAAAACAAGACGTTACTGCCTACTTGCATTAAAGCACTCTAAACAATAGCATTGGTTATGCTCTGACATTTTTATCAAACTGTTTATTTTTATGTTAAATTATTCTTAATTTCTGAATTTTATTCATCCCTTTGGAATTATTATATCTTTCTTTGGGTAATATCTGTTCTCAAAACTAGTTGTGATGTATTTTATGATCTAGTTGTGATCTATATATGATGCAAAATATTATAGGCCTGTAGTAGTATTTGAAATCATTTTATATTGTTACGTATATATATATATATATATATATACACCTATCAGTACCAGCTAATGAAATGTAGGCACGCTTTTTGTTCAAAGAGGTCTACTAGATTATATTGCTCGGGAAATAAATGGTGGACGGTAGATAGATGTCGCTTATTTTGATTTTAAGAAGACATTTGACCGAGTTGACAATGATTTCTAGTAAAAGTTTTTTATAGTTACTTTTGGGCTCAAAAACAATATATTTAGTTAGGAAATTTCAAATCTAGGAGATTTCAAATCCATATATTACTCAATCTGGGGTCAGTCAAGACAGTAATGTAGACCCTCTTTTATTTCACATTATGATTTTTGATTTGCCCCCAGTTGTCAATACTGCTCGTTGCCTTCTGTACGCCAATGATTTGAAACTATTCTTGGTATTATAAAAGCAATCTGCTTGTGAGCTGTCTCGAAGTGATGTCAACTCAGTATTTCAATGGAGTCTGAGTAACAAACTACAATTTAATGTGAGCAAATGTGCAATAATGCCATATTTACGTAAACATGTATTCTTGATTCAGATTTACAAGTTAAATGGAATATCATCAGTTAAATGGAGTATCATCCGTGCTAGATCTTGGTATAATTATGAATAAACATCTAATATTTCATGACCATCTCACTGAAACCTCTCAGAAGGCCTAGAGGATCCTCAGATTTGTCATGCGGCATTCCCGCAATTTTCGTGATAGTGAGTATATTGTGACCATGTTTAAAATTCTTTAGTTCAGGTATCTTTGAAACTAATGCAATCTTAATTCATGTATCACCGTGGAGTATCAGTTCATTATTCAGAAACATTGATTTGAAATATTCTGTGACAGTTTTTGTCACCGACTAACCTGAGTATGTAATCCTACCATGTATAAAAGATCCATCCAACATATTTTCGAGTGGGACATAATACTGGCTACCTACTGGGATTGTACATACATACATATTTTGTATGTATGTACAATCCAGAGCTCTCATTTCATATTTCACATGCATGTGCAGAAAAGTAAACATTTCATGATCACAGTTCAAACCAACTTTTTGGTAACGTTTGTGGTAAAACAGTTTGGTCTAAATGTTGCTGTTAAACTCAGCATTAAACCAAGCCAGATAATAATACCGCTAGTATATAATAACCTGCCTTTTAGCACTGGAACACAGTCAATTAAAATATTAGTAATTAACTTATACAAGATATAAACAGCTTCATCAGGTTCACTGATATTCCCGCATCCAGGGGAGTCAGTTATAACGAAGCGCAATCAGTTAGCAGCATGACTCTACTTCAGCGGCAACTCACTCTGCCCCCTCTCATTACTGAAAACCAACTGGTGAAAAATTCTGCACTATTTATTGACTCAAGAAACCATGTTTTGGTTAATGCAAACACATTATATGCAATAGCGTGCACCCTTTCAGAAAAAAGTTTTGACGACAATTCTCTAACATTTTAGTAGAAAATGTTGAGTTTACTCACAAAGTAAAATCTACTTAGTGTTTCTCTTTGAAATTGTCACTTTTCTACCAATTCAGTTTTGGCTATGCATCAGGTTTAAATAAAACGTCAACTTGAGCACAGCGACCTTACAGGATGCATAGCTGCCTTTTGTGTTCAATTTGTTTGTTATGCAGATTGCTTCTGAATGACGAACAAAAAACACAAAAGAACTAAATTTGTTCGTTATGCAGATTGCTTCTGAACATATTGTTTTTATATATTCTAAAACAGCTTCCTCTGTGGCATCTGGATGAAAATCCCACACGTGAAGCATTTTCAAACTAGATACCAGCGTAAGTTCATGCTTCATTGTGGAGGTCACTTGCAATATAGTCACGGGACTGTGGATACATCGGAAGTGCACCATGGTTCAGTCATGTAACTCCTCATAGGCAGCAGGTAGTTGTGACTGCAAAGGGGGTGCTGCAGTAATGCGAGGACGTTGCAGTTAATCGCAGACGGATTGTCGGCATTTTGGTAAGTCTACTTACTGAGGCGAGTGATTCAGCCAAAACACAATGATGGGGGTGCATCAGTAGTTTGAGTGAAGTGAGTGACTAATTAGACAGCACGCTATCTTGTTCATGTTACTTAACCCATATCACATGGCCAAAATGAATGGCCATGTGATATGGGTTAAGAATTGTTTGAATGGGTTTATCAGCGGATTGTGTTGCATTATAACTGGCAACACGTGGGTATGCATAGAAATGAAACAATCAAGCCTGATTGACAAGCTGATGATTATGGAATTCTGTTTCTCAATTATTTTTGATAATCGAGAGTTTATCACAGCTTAAGCATCAATTTTAATTTCTAATCTATTTTTATATGTAGGGTCAAGTGTCGAACAATGAAATATTACACAAAGAAACACTGTCATCTGTTAAAATACGATGTTGCCAGATCAGGCATTATATTATGTAAGGACCTACTCTAGTCTTATCCCAATTTGCAGAGGCATCACATGGGAGATGTTCCTGTATATTTTTTCAGCAAAAAAATAAGAATGTTTGGCTTTCTTTATAGATTTTTCATTAAATTATGGTAGAGAATTTCAAATTTCTCATGATTACCTAGCATTATATGTATTTCATAGATTAATGTGGACTAGATCATATTATAAATTGTTACATAAATCTTAGTCAACAATGAAACAGTTGTGCAGTGGACACAATGAATGATGATCAGTCTGGTAATGTGTAACATGTAACATCAAGTACTTTCCTTTCATATTTTACATGCGTGTGCATGTAAAATATGAAAGGAAAGTACCTAACTGTTCAGCCTTCTCAATATTCCATATTACTAATTAATATACAAAAAGGAAGTTACCTGTGAAAAATGCATCAAGCATAATTAAATTCACATAAAAAGCTATAAGACTTTTAAAAGTTATAATATAGGGAGAGATTGAGTCACTAGATAAACACCTCAGTTAGTTCCTAAATTAAAATTTCAAACCCAACTTACCATAGCAATGATTTTCCATCTGAAAGTCAACATAATTATTAATGTATTCACAACACAGCTCAGAATGTTATCAAAGAAGATCAGTCTGGTAATGTTTATATGATTTGACATTACATTAATTTATTGGATCTTCGTAGTTTCCATTTTATTATCAAATTCAAACGATAATGGTTATTTAACTCACTGTCTATATTGACAGATTACGAAGATAAAGAAAGGATGTTGTTGAGCTGATTTAGCCAGTAAAATACGTGAGAAGTAGGAAACAAAAGGAAATACGTATTACTTTGTATTATATATTAATGTTTTAAACTTAATGTAAAGTAATTATCACGATCATTCATAACAAATGCAAACTTAACTAACGCTAATACCTTTATCAACTATCATAACAATATATATATCAATATATGTTAATTCTTAATTAACAACATTAAAACATTCACAAATTAATATAAATGTAATTTATGTAAATCTCTTGTAGATTTTTTTCGCTTCCTTACGTGACAAACTAAGGAAGTGCTCAAACGATTGTTCTAATTCACACATATAGAATTTAATAAAATGTATAGCTTTTTAGAAATAGTAGTGATATTATTATATTTACAATCTTCATCAATTAAAATTAAAAAAACAATATTGTACATGTAGTTCATTAAAATTTATTTAGTTTCCGCACTGTACAGTTATCGGGACAAGTTGTAATGAGTCACATACACTGAAAGTAACTTATTTTTGTTAGTTTAGTTTCTTGAATAAAATACAAAAAAGTGTCTCGGAATAAAATTTTGTGTTGAAGAAAAAAAAAAGAAAAGTCACAATGCTCCACACATATATATTTTGTAGATGTAATTAATTTTAATTTAGAAATCTTTCGCACTCAGAAGTTGTTTATAATTGGAAAAAAATTAATCACATTGAATGTCAAAATAAAAAAGGAAATTTCAGTATAAAAATACATACTTATATTTTATATTTTTACGTATTTAGGCATTGAAAACTCACTTCCTTTGAATGTTCCAGATGCATCACTCCATGCAGTGCTATTTAACTTTATTTTTAATCACACTGTAAGAGGTCTTGTTCAAATGAGATCTAAGGGATCCAAGTGTCCTATATAAAATAACTTACATCTCGATGGGTGTTACATAAAATTACTGAACAATTTTTCAAAAATGCTGAGGTATATCTAAAAGGAATCGCTGTCGATAAACAAACGAATACCTGGCTTATAACTCTCCACAACAGTACAAAACAAATCGTATAACCAGTTATGGCTATAAGCTATAGAGTGTTTACGTTCAGTTTCAAAATATATTTGGGTAAAAAGGAAGACTTAGACTTTAAGAGTGAGAAGTCAAGTGAGCAAGTCAAAGTGAGAAGACACTGTTTAAAATGAGAGAGGTTTATAAAGGAGGATTATCCCCAGATAAGGCCTAACTATAAGCAGTATATGGCAGGTGTAGATTTGTTAAATAATTCTTGGGCAAACTAAAAATATAATGAAAATGAAAAAATGGTGCTGGAGAACGTATTTCAAAATTCTTTGCAGGTACAGTTAATAAATAAATAGGAAAAGGTATAGACAATCTTTTGTGTCCGGCGACCATGACAAAATGAAAAAAAAATCTAATGCAGCGATAATTTCCTCTCATAGTATAAGATGAGATATATTTGAGCACCTTGTTGGAGACTGACAGCTAACGCTGCAAGATGCCTGCATACAAAGGAAAAACTTCAGTTTGAAAATTTAACGAGATTTTGTTTAGTGAAGATGCTATTTTGTGCTTATTGAAATTTCGTCCAATTTTTCTGTGTTTTAATTATTATTGTCTGGATTCTACAAACTAAAAAGCAAATATTGTCGTTTATTCCTTTACACAACCAAAGGTAAAAGAAATCTGTTATGTCATTTTGTATTAAAATATTTGTGTTAGATTTTTCTCATTTGTCTTCCCAGAGTCTAGAGCATAAATGAAATTACAAATATATTTGTGACTCAAACACACCAAAATCACACACACACACACATACACATATAAAAAAAAATATATATATATATATATATATATATATATATGTATATATATATATATATATATATATATATATATATATGTATATAGTTCCCACATCAAAAAAATCAATATTCTATTTTTTAGTCATGTTAAGCACTCAAGAGATTCCACACGATGATAAACTAATGGATGTTAAAAGATTCTACACGATGATAAACTAATGGTGTCAAAGGACAAGTCAAGGACTCAATCAATAAGTATGCGTCACTTGTTCGTTACTCATTCAATAAAACACTTCTATGGCACGACTGAGTTGCAAAAAAATATTTTAAGGGAGTCAATATGGTAAACGAATCGATTGGAAATACCCTTTGGCCAATTTTAGTGTATCAGCGTGTGTTTGGTGTTTGCAAAAAAACTGTTAACCAAACTCCCACCAGGTTTACATTGTGGGGCCAAAAGTTATACAGTTTGTTAACAATGGGAACATTGATTGTGCTACATGTTGCTTCAAGCATTTTCATCCTAAGTGATGACAGCAAGCTGTTTATAGTGTTTAGGACTCTTCAATTATTTAATGCTCTTCATTTATTGCTGATTGATTTAAATTGTGACAAAAATGTATTTAAAGAATTGATTATAAAATTTGAAGAAATAGATTATCTCTTCAAATCGGAGTATAGAAGGAATTTGTTGACACGTGATAAATTTCGAAACCTCATATTTGTTTGCCTTCTTATACCCTATCATATTCTTTATGCTGCTTTAGATTTTATATCTGGAGGAATAACATTTGGCCTCTACACGTACATTATTGCTACATTCAATATTATAACTTCCATTATGTTTGATTTAGAAATACTATTGTTCTGTTTGATATTATGTAGCATAACGAAACGTGTGGAATTATTGAATGTTTTCTTTGAATCTGAAAATAGAGAAAACTTGGTCCCATCTGTGGACGCCATATTTGGGAGTCCTCAACACAATCCCAATTCCAATAATCATTTTACATTTACGTTGCCTCTGACTGGAAATCCCATTTATCATTTATCTAAGTTCTATATTCATTTGTTGGATCTGTGCCGTCATTTAAACAAAGTGTTTGAATTTCAGGTTTGTGTTTTTATTAATTTTAAATAAAGTTTTGTGATAATATTTTAATTTTTATTAAGCTCTTTCAGAAATGGTAATACATTATTATGAACTAACCTTTAACTTTATTTCTTAGCTACTTACGTCACTCGCTCTAATATTTTCTGGTACACTCCTTAACACATATATTTTTCTTGAAGATTTCAAATATGATGTAAGTATTATTAACTCATATATTTACTAACATTACATGTAACCACAAGATTAATGAATTGCAAAGGTGTAAACAAAAAACAGGTAATACAATCGTAAAGTTATAGGATTGTGAATTGAAAAGTAGTGTAATAAATTAACAAAATCTTCACATTAGGGAATGTACTTACGAGGAAGGTTATAACACAGTCAATGAAGCAATAAGAAATCATTTTCTTGGTTTCTTCAACTATAGTATATAATTATTCCTTTAAATAAATTTAAATTTTTTATAAGTGGAAAAACATAAGAGAAATGAGTGGAGCACTGTCAAGAAGAAACTTACAGTTCGCACATTTGAACAAAGGTTACTTTCTTTTTATTTTATGTAACGACGTTGTCATATTTAAAAAATAAATAAAACAATTGATAAAATTGTTTGGTTTCTGTAATATAACAAACTTTGACTCAAAGTTTTTTTAAATATAAAATCAATTATTACAATAAATTTGTGCATCAATTAAGTATTTCTCTAAATTAAAGTAACCAGTTTTAGTTGGTTTGTGAACTTTCTGATCCTGTTAAGAACACTGTATCCCTGTTGATAACATTGTAGAGTTATTCAGTCCATGGCCAAAACTAGAAATATTAAATGCCATCAGTGAAACTTATAAACAAACATATTCGGTCATTCTCGAATATATGGTGAAACTACAGAATTCAATTTACATAATGTATTTGCTTGGAATTTTGTTTTTAAGAATTGGCTTGTAAAGATTAAAAGGGTGGAATAGATATTCGAGTGTATGTTTATTAGATGACAAACATAAAATTAAATAATAGTGACCAATTCAATTAAATCTCAAAATAAATTAGTCTGTCAATAGAAATAATTAGAATTTCATTGCTTTTTGTCATACATTGCTTAAGAAAAACAATATTTCAGCAATTAGAAACATCAATTTCCATCACTTTCATGATACGGCCACTCCACCACATCGTGTCTTTGGTGGTCATATGTCTTATATGTGAGAAGATGTATTTGCAGATGGAAAGTACAAAATCTTGTTTGACAGCGATGCAAGTCGATGAAGAATTACGTAAGTCAACAATTTTTCTTTACGCATTACGAATGGCTTCTTAATGTCAGTACTAAGTTTATATGCAATAAATATATACAGACTGAACTGTTTGCATCTCCAATTACAATTAAATCTGTAAATATTTCCTATTGTTATATTTGAAATTATTAATAACCTCCTTTGGCGCATAGCCGATTGCAGACGGAGGGAAGTTTTCCAGTTTCAATTTAAAGTAATTATACAACATTCCACTTTTAACAAGTTCTAAAACGTATTAAATCAACCACACTACATTGTGTCCATAGCATATTTATTTATAACAAAGATGAAAAATAAAAATCCCCCATCATTACCACTATTAAATAAAACATTTTCAAATGTGAAATTCATTTAATAATTCACACAACTGCCATGAAATCATTGAGAAAAAAATATTTCATAAATGCTATGCAATACCCTCTAATCTTCATTTATATTGATACATAAAGAAATAAGATGAAAGAATATGTTAAAAAATGACTTCCCACATGACTCCTTAGTCATGTAGTAAGAACCATGCACGAGTGTAGCTCGTGTTGGAATAAAGCAATGTAGCAATCATAATTTTTGCTGTAAAAGTCAATTATATAAAGCAGTACGAATGTACAGACAGGTTAACCATAGATATATTATCATCATATTTCAACAACTATGTTGCACTATTAACTTTTGTTAACAGCTACGTAGCCCACAGAGAATATAATTTGATATAATTCTATGGAATTGTTTGAAATTGTATTCTATGTAAGTTGCAGTAAGCGTTGGGGCCAAAGTCACAGAAAAACGTTTGAAGCTTTGCTTGAAATTTCATGAAATTACTTTCCATAATAAAAAACGAAACAAAACAATCTTTGGGACAAAACAAGATAATGTTTATTACAGGAAATGTGTTACGCAATATAAAAACCTTCAAAGTTAATTTAACTTTTTGTTTATAAAAATTGACCAACTCGTATAATAAATTGCATTGCAGCAAATGTGTGAGATTAGATCGATAGTTGGCATTCATATTTTATAAGTTATAGCCACACTTACCAATCGAACTAAGTACTCTTACCTCCCCTGGGTCAGTATTAAATTCATTCCGTACTAAACTTTATATTGACTGTGTGTTGTTAAACCTTTTCATTGATTGGAGAATAGTTCATGTAATAATAACCATAATTACAATTCTATAACTTATAACAATAATTGATCTTTATATACATGACATATTCATATATATCATGTATGTAATAAACCTGTCTGAATCATTGTAAAACAACTCTCTGTTATTTTATATGCAAACTAAGAAATAATATCTCAAAACTTGATAAATTTCTGATATCTTCAGAAATACACCAAGTGACGCATCAATGGTTATATATATTAACATTATTTAGTAGAATTATTTAGTTATAACAAAAAAGTTGTAAAACAAATGCTAAATGAATAATATTGATGTATAAGAATATTAGATTGCCAAAGAAAGAGAGAATTTAGCTTAATATTTAATCAAATTTGCCAGGAACGGGTCAGTGCTACGAAAATGAGCTTGTCTTTCTTCATTTTGTTCTGTGAAAAATAAATGATAAATTCTATTGTCATTAACTTACTCAATATCTCAGCTAAATTTTATAAATATCTGGTTGTATTTATAGTACAATTTTGACTGAAGAATCTCAAATATGTTCACAATTTAGGACAATTCTTGTATAAACCGAGTTACATATTAAATCTTTGATCCAGAAATTCAATTTGCAATGTTAATAAAATGTCATTTGATAGTAACCTGATTAGTCTACCACATCTCTCAATATCAATGCGCGCTGTTTGTATCAATTTTTGCAGCCTTGTTGGCCATGATGGTTCTTTCATTACAAAATACTAGCAAAAATTTTAATTTTATTTAAACATGTAGAGAAGCAGAATGGCCAAATAAACTGAATGCTATCTCAACCACATCTCTAAGTTCAATAACATATTTAACAAATAAATATTTTTAGAAAAAATGCCAAGGATTTCTATAAAAATATCATTTTTAGCATAATATTGAGAGTGGTAAAATTATTTGACATGTCCGCTGAAACTTGTCAAATCACTTGCGAATTCAAAGCAAGCTTATTTGTCCTACAAATGTTGATCTTATTCAGGATTTTATATTATGTCACCCATCGGCTTAACCCTGAAAAATTAGAGATAAAAACTCAACACAAAAATCATTGGCTACAGCTATAAACAGTCGAGTTCTTGAGAAATTCCACATTACTATAATGTGCATTGAAATTTTGCATAAGTGTTAATAAAGTCATGCACATTGAGACTAATCTGTTATTAGTTTGAGTCTCACCTCAATGTTTAGTTTAATTATAGACACCATGTTGTTGATTATTTAAAGACATATTGGTCTAATTAATCAATAAAATAGATGTAATAAATATCTATTATATTACATTTCAGTAATAAAACAATTGAAATGCGTAATATTTTTCAGTAATCCATTTCTAATTATTATTATGATTGCTCCATAGCTTTTACATGATAATTTAGCATGTTCACTCTGTCTTTCTATAGAAATAAAGAATCTCTCTTTATGTCTTGCTAGAATCCTTGATTTATTAAGTCAATACAGTAATAGACATGTTTCAGTTGGATTAAATGAAAACATGCTCAGAACCAATTCTTGTTTTAGGTTCCATGTAGGTTTCCTTTCCAATATTGTCTATATTTTCTTCCGTTTATCACTTCTCTTTGCCACATTCGTTCGGAGCATTATCTTTTCTGTTGATAAAGTAATTTCTTCATATCACACTTTTACACAGATTCTTTAATATTATATTCTTTATTGCATTAATTTGGCTTTATCCTTTTCTTGCTTTTGTCCAAATTTTTCTCCTTCAACTAGATATTTTTATATAAATGTAGCTAGCAATTTAGCCTCTTCCACCATTACTATCTTTTATTTAGAAAAAAAAAATTAGATTGATTTTCTTGATTAAAGAAATATATTTTGTTTATAAAGCAGATAGTTTTTATTTCGAAAAATGCCCTTAGTATTGTAGGTGGTAATTTTACTAGGCGGTTTACTTTTTGTTTCATAATGAACATACAGATGTATTTTACTCACATCAACCATGTAATAACAACTTGAACAATTAAAGAAATAATTTTGATTGCACTTGCTCCTAAAATCTGCATAAAATGAAACATACCTTTCCAGGTAAACACCATCAAGATTTACACATTCAGTCGATATTTCTCTGCACATTATAAATGCTGCTGTTAAAATATCACATTCATGAATTCTTGTATTACATTTGCAGAATTATTAAATGTATTTTTTTATGTTTTTTGGTTACTCAAAAATTCAAATTGAATTAATTGAGATTTCGTTGATCTGAACATGGGATCTCATTGTCGAAGTGGCCATCAATCATTGCTTCCTCTCCCTTAACCTGTCACTCTATATCTGTTTTATGTAATTAATCTATTTAAACTCCTTAAAAAGATAAGATATTCCTTTGAACCATCTACCGGTTCCTTGTGAACAAAAGGCACATTAAACACCATTTATTGGTCAAGTTCTAAAATATGTATCAATTTAATTTATGAAACATTTCAAACACTCATTTGCTCCCTTAAAATTGTTTGTTTATGACAAAATTTTCTGTATTGAGTGTTATTAATTTTAATAGCTTCTTTACTGATTTTGATAGGTTGAATTCAAATCTTTGAATAAAATTTATCTGTCGTGTTGAAGTTTTGTAATAATTATACTTTGTAGGTATAAAAGTTATTGTGCGTGACCTTAGACCTATTACAAAAATACATTATGTTGATCAATTTTTTCTAGTTCCTTCTGCAGTTTCCTATCACTCAACATTAGAAGACAGACAGTACACAACGGGCAATTTAATATTAGTACATTAACTTACATTTTATTGTTATATTCTTTTAAAACAGATCTCAATGTTTATAAACAATATTTGGAAATGTAAATTTTTTTAATGCGTTGTAATATAATAGACTATTTAACAAAGTTTAGTGAATGAATTTGGAAAGTTATGTTTAAATTCTGAAAACATCCGAAGCTTGACATTGTCACTACTACTTTTATTGCTTCTGGAAAGGGAAGGTTACCATTACTGTTAAATCATAAGTATATACCACTTTTCCCCTTGCTTATATATATGCTTATATAATAAATATACTGTCCTAATAGAGATATTCTATCACTTGTTTTTTAATAATATCTTATTATAAGCTTACCTTATTTCCTTTTTTCAGCATCTGAAGTCCGTCATCATATGCAACTAATTAGGAATATGATAGAAGCAGGTGAACTGGGCCAGTTCACAGTTTTAAAATTGTTCAACCTGCGAGCTTCATTGCTGCTCCACTTTTTAGAACTGGTCACGAGTTACTTAGTTATTATGATTCAGTTCATTAATGTCAGTGATCTGTTTTGACTTGAGAATTATAATATGGTTCCTTTATGAATATTTCTTAGGGTTTGTGTGATTATTATTTAACAATATTTTCTAGGCTTTTGTTAGTATATGCAGATTTTAAATTGTTTGCCATTGATACAGCTATCTACCCAATGCCTTTCAGTTTGTAAAGTAAAAAAAAATATAATCTCATTTAAAATAATTTTAAATAGGTAATATGTATTGGCCATATATTACGTAACATTTTTGGTCATTTTCATGTGAAAAAACATATCTGAAATTAAAAATGATTATGATCAGATTATGCACAAACTACCATATTTGTGTGTATTTTAAAAATCGACGTCCTGGCTATGTAGCAAAATATCTTTATTATATTACAGGTTCTCGAAGAATGTCATAAATTTGCGTTTATTTCATTCGAACAAATTCTTTTAAACATTTTTTATTGGAGCTAAGATGCCTTTTAGATAATAGCAATTTATTTTTAAAGTAATGAATTCATGTAATGAATTTATCTGTTTATAAATTAGATTAAATATATTTTTGACTTACAGTTTCTGATATTTGCAAACATCTTGTTTTAATACTAACTTTTATCAAAGTCAGCAAGTCAGGTCAGACATATATTCGAATGTTTTCTTTCTCTGTTTCTTAGCTTTCTAGGATTATCTGCTATGTCGTATACACAGCATAACAATACAATATAACAATACAATCTTTAATTATCACAATTTCATAGTTTTTGAAAATGGAAAGAAATAAAATTAAAATATCTGACAATGTCACATCGGCATCAGAATATTCATATAGGCTCTACTTCTGCTTTTGGCATATTTATGATATATTCGTTTATGTTTGATTTCAAATTTGTTTTATGCAATTTTTACAGCTGCTAAAAACTAATTAATAAACCTGCCTGCATATACTGAGGTACCCTGTTACATTATGTTAGGTAATGTAGACAATTTTATAGTTTTATGTTAGATTAATTTTGTCATTGTATATTGTTTGTTATAATTTGTAAAGAATGATGTATCAATGTTTACATAAAATAAATTTATTTAAACAATTGATTGATTTTAAGTTTCAACGAAACGTGTAAGCAGAAGAATCAATATAATTTATCTGCTCTACCAACTAAGATGTTACATATTAATAAGAGAAATATTTTAATAATATTGCTTCTTAATTCCGTTCCATTAACATTCACGTACATTTAACTTTGTTAATTATAGATAAACCTGGAATTTACTTATGATGTAATAACATTTGTTAAACATTTACTTCCCATTTATTGAAAAAAAATCCGTGTTAGTTGACAATTTTAGATTAATAGCAAAAATTACTTTTACGAAAGGTTAAAGGTTTTGTGATAACTGTAATTAAACACCTCATTGGTTTAAAAGTATTAGATTTTAAAGTGGGAAAAAGCATTCAAATGAAAAAGACAAAAGTGATATTTCGTGTTAATGCAATTGAGTGAGGGGGGATGGAATTATGAGAGGTTGGCATTTTTATAATAATTTTTGCTCTCGTTTATTTCAGTTCATGAAAAATTTTACATTTTTGGCAAAAATAATTTTATCCAGAATGTAAAAATGTGTTAAAGAACAAAATCTTTGAGCAGATTTCTGTGCAAAACCCAAAACTTATAATTGAATCTGCTTCTGATATACGTTGTACTTCCTTTCTCCTTCTTTTCCTTCCTTTCCTCCGATCCTTTATTTGTAAATTATAACTGCCACTGGACCGTAAACAATGGCACCAACTCATGTGGTGATTATTGAGAGTGATGTAATTTAATACTTTGGTAATTTATGCACGACCAACGCAAAATATAGATTCATCTTAAGGGATAAAACAGAGTTAACATTTTCAGAGGTTAAAGCTATGGTCAAATTAAGTATTTTAGAGAGGAAAGTCACACTACAAAGGTCTGAATGTAGAATACAATTATAATATATCTCTATAATGAATATAATTTTTTAAAAAGAGTTCAGCAATAATTAAATTATGTAAGTACGTTTATTGCATTTATATTGTATTTTAAAATTCAACTAAAGTTTCGATTTATACTTTGGTGGATGTTCTGAAAATAAACTGAGTTTTTTACAAAAATATAGGTCTCATGTAAATAATTAATATTTGAAATCAATAATTTGTATGATGTGGTCAATAACTAATTAGCTATATTTTAGCTTTTTGAAATTCTATTGAGCAGTGCTCCAGTTGAATACACAGTGTTAAACAACTTTTGTTCAATTTTTAATAAAAAATCACTCATTGCACTGTCATAAAACTAATTTATCTATAACTTACAAGTGACAGCAGTATCGAAAAGCCATTTTATAAAAAGAAACTATTATCCCATGAATTCAAATTTAAATTGAGTCACAAATCCCATTTTGAATGTTATTTGTTGATGTTGCATTTCTTACTTGATCGTTTTCTATTGAATTCAGCTCTTACAATATGATCTTGCACTTGTCAACTACGATTAGCCTGACAGTTTGTTTTTATCAATTTTTTTAAAATTTATAATTTCAGTTTGTTGTTACTGATGTATTTAAAATATAAAACTAACCAACCTTCCATAGATTTCCACACAATTTATATAATTGACATGTAATTATGGAACAAGAGTTTAATTTAAATTACTGAATTCAAATTAGTTGGTATGAAATAAATATAAGAAGACAACGTCTTTTAGTAGCTTTCTTTCACAGCATTATAATGTGAGCCATTCTAGAAGAAATTGGGGAATAGAAATAATTTCAGTATATTTAAATTACAGAATGGATGAAATTAATTTTTTCGATTAGACTCACCTACCAAAACTGCAGGTCAATAAGTGTCCATGACAAATACAATGCTTAATTGGTGGGGTTGTTCAAATAATATGGTTTATGGTTGCCGAAGGATATAAAATCTGTAATTATTTTTGCTTTGTATCCAATTGAATCCTTCACACCATTCGCTCGTAAAACTCAAAAAGAAATAATGTAATTTGTAATTGATGTAGATTCTCCTATATGAAATACAAATTTATCCATTATATCGTCTGTTATACAATCAAGCTCAGCCATTTGTTTCTCTTCTTTAAGCGCATGATCTATATACATTTCTACTATGCTGCGGAGATAACTAGTAAAATTGATCTATGTAGAAGTTTTTTGACATTGTTTGATTTGGAATTAGTGTCTTATTTTGCCACATATACTTTCATTTGTGCCCAGATCACCTCAATTGAATTTAGTTTACAGTGATGTGGCAGCAAACTTAGTATCTGTATTCTTAAACAGGCCTGTATACTGTGCTAAGAACGACACCTATAATTATAGCCATTTACTCCATCATTTGTTCGTTACAAAATTTGTTTTTCTTTTCCTTGTGTATACTCATATTCACACTTTTCTTTAATTCTATATACTTTTTCCTTGTTTTAATTTTTTATGGTAATTAGGTAAATGGTAAAATTGACAAGTTTCACGTTTTTAATTTAACTAAAGGTATCCAAATAACATAACACTCAAGGTGTCACTTAATTGGTATAGCAAGCCAGATCCTACAAGTTGCTGAATTCATATTAATACAATTCAAATCAATAATTTTTTTCTTATCGCAATCCTTTCTCGAGATTCACAATATCAATGCTAACTAAGGGATTAATTAGATGTTGAACTCCAAACACTGGCTGCCAATTAGTGACAATGCATATACTGTACGGGTGCACTCGCCTGGCCTGCGACATGTTTCACAAGGTGGTGCATACAAGTAGAATTATAAGAAAGATAAGAATTACTTCCAATTACATATATATACATTTGCGTTTACGCACAATTCATTGTCTTTAGTCTCTGTCACTTTTTATGGTTTTTGACGACAACCTCCATTTCATAATTTCCAAAGTGAAAAAAAAGGAATGAAATATTCGATCAATTTTATAATAACAGTTTGGAAGGTAGGCACTGCTTCTCCAGCAAAAAACTGTTCTTTGTGGGACCTACTCATTTACAAACAGTTTAGTCTTTTATCAATTGAGACTCCTGCATTTGCTCAAGGTTATTTGTGTTGTCATGCGATCATCTTGTCATGCATTGAGTTACATGGCTGACCCCACACACCATATGTTATAATATTGATTGTTTCTGTAATTTCCATACATTCTTAAAGGATAGCTATGGAAAATAAAAGTTATGTAAAGGTAATAAAATAAATACAGAGATAAAATCTGATAACACTATAATAATACGGGAAGTAATATATTATACCTGAATTAAAAATATATAAAAAAGGAATGAACGTAATCTGTGTATCCTTCTTTTCATCAATAAGTGTGTTAAATTGTCAGTTAATCCTTTGATTGTATATTAATCCTTTTTGCAAAATATTTTAACATTCAAACCCCACGTGCATAAATTTTAATTGGTATACTCTCATGAAAAATGTGAAATAAAACAATATAAAAAATAAAATGTTTCGTTAGGCAAACATCATAAAAACTCATTTTTAAATATTTTTGGACTATATAACATTAAGTGTTTCGTTCTGGCATTAACAATAGATACCTTTTAAACAAGATTAAAACCAATAGAAACCTGGTAATGTGGTTAAAACGTAACACTTTTTCGATTATATTATTTCTCTTTAATTTATTTATCATACTTATTGTCAGCTTAGAAGACCAAGCTTACAGTTACTTATTGCTACAAGAACAATCTCTTACAGTGAACCACAACGAACTGAGTGAGAAAGATAAGTACTGCTGGGCACAAGTAAGTACAGTGGACAGAAAGTGATTTAGGAATGTTAATGTTATTTACAAAATAAATTTTGACGGTATAGATATTAAACATATAGAATGAATATAAGATTATGTAAAATAGAGGTAAAATGACATATTAAGTGTAGGAACGAGATAAATATGGGCTATAGAAGGGATTTTGATCTGCTGATAATGATAGGTAATGCAATTTCAGATGACTTTTGGTTACAAACAATTAAGGTGCACTTTGTGTATTTAATCCATTTGATTCCATAATCTAGCAGCATAAATGCTAAAGGAATCTCCATACAAAGTCTATTTTGAGTGAGTGGCCGATATTGGACTCTAGATCTGAGGTATAAAGTTGTAATAGGAAGATATTACATACAAAACATAGAAGATATAAAGTATGTCGGTCGTGTATCATTAACTTCTTAAAACTTTACTGATGCTTAGCTATAGAGACAATTTTTAAGGTCTAAGATATTTTAAATCCACAGATATCAGAATCAACAAAAATAAAAAAAAGAAGTTGAGAAAGAACAACACCTCAGATAAATTTAATTGCATATTTACGCCCACAAAAACACGTGTTGAACCAATCACCATATGGTTATGACAGATTTAATGGTTTAAGCTAAGCAATTAAAATGTCAAAGTCCACAGAATGGAATGCATTACTGAAGTGGGTAATATTACTAATGGCTAGGAGCACATCGTCAGTCCATTTTGACAGTACTTATACTAGTTAAAGTACTATGCCCTGACTAAAAGCCAGATAACAGCGGGTCTACTAAATTTCGAGTATTTAGAAAACTAACAAGTCGAATTAGCGCAATCCGCTCAAAGACTCTTGATAGTAATAGCAATATAGATGCAGGTTGAAATTCTTTGGGCTGGTATTGTGAAGATGTTTGTGGATCTGTCTTCTTTCTTTCTTCGTTATTTTGTGGCAAGGAAATATAGAGGGTAATCTAAAAGTGTTAAACATGGCGGTGATGGTGGATACTCCAATATCAATAATGGGAGCAAGGTTGTTAAAATTCAACATAAACGAAAACGTTTTGACAGTACACAAAACTAATTTTATCATTATATTTGCTTAATTATATATATATATATATATATATATATATATGCATATATATATATATATATATATATATTTATATATTTATATATATATATATATATAAATTAAGAAAAACTAACAAAATAAAAATACAAAAAGATAGAAATTGAATAATGTATAGCTATAGCTAAATATTCCTAAATAAACACTCATTTATTAAAATAATTAATATTCAGTTGTGAAAATAACATATAACTTCTACTTAACAAAACAGGTAAGAATATATCTGCTCAACGGACAAGTGTCAGTTCCTTATACTTATGTGGAACTTCTGTGAGGTGCTACATAAATGGAGTAGCATAGTTTAAATTAAAGCAAACTGGAATACTTAAACTTTTATATATTGTTGTCATAGTTTTCAACTCCCCAACTTATTCTCTGAACTTAAACAACTTATCTAAACTCGTCTAATTAATAAGAAATGTGAGTTAACAAGCACGCCATGGTTAACGTGATAAGCCACTGAAACATTTAAAACATTATTTCACTGCCGTAAAATTTCTAAGAGAACATCGGCTTAATGTTTCATCAGTTTCATTATCATTAATTGATATATAACGAGTAAAACAAGTAATCATGTAAAGTAAAATTGCGACATATCCATCAATCCGTACTGTGTGATAGAGAAATAGTAAGGTGTAATCACGACTTGTGCATATTGTCTGTTACTGGATCTCTAACTATAATAATTTCCTGAATAGATTTCAAAAGCTTATGCCGTATTTGTTTATTTTATATTATTTAATTTTAAATTTTCAAAACACTGAATTAATATGGTCAAACACTTTTACCGCTCTTTACATGGCAATGGAAATGTATGTAATCTGTTTTCTATTAGCGATTGCTTGCGTAGTCACTAAATTTAATTATATTTAAAATTGACCTTTCCGTTCTATCGTGAAATGTGTATCCATGAAACCGTATAGCCTTAATAAGAGAAAGTGTATTCTTACTTATACTTCAACTGCAGTTTTGCAGTCTTAACTTGTAATCTCAGATTGTGTCCTGAAAACTTCCTCTTCTCCTAATTTCCAACATTATACATCTTTCACATATTATTACTACATATTGCTATAAGGTGCACATTGCTAATTTAAGGAATCATTTTCATTGTGAAACACAAAGTAATCTGCACACATACACTCACACATATTGTGTCACAATGTTGCAACCTTCGTAACATTATACAATTTTAGCTCACTTTTTCAATTATGAACGTCACTAATAAGTTTAAGTTTGCCTTGAGTATTTTATAACTACAATATTTATGATTGAATATACTATATTGGGACTATGTAGATTCACAATTAAATGACACTACGTGATGTAGTACTATTTCTACTTTCTTTAAGTTCTTTACCACAACCTAGGTTTCATTATATTACAACATCTTCAGGTGGGCTATTAGCAAAGATCTTTGCTAATAGCCCACCTGAAGATGTGGTAATACAACGAAACCTAGGTTGTGGTAAAGAACTTAAAGAAAGTAGAAATAATACTACATCACATAGTCATCTATACATCATTTAATTGTGAATAATGAATTTCTACAAAATTAACGTCAAATATATTCAACTATGTAGATTGTTATTACGCATATACAATGCAAACTATTTATCTTACTTATATTTATGCTAAAACTCATTATGCATGTCGTAATATCTGAAATTTAAAATTGCATAATAGTCCCTAATGAGAAGAACATTCAATTGTATGTAGTGGTAATAATTTTTCACATCGGTACTTTCTGTTTATTTAATGAGTTGCCATCATAAATATATCTCTCGAAGCTGCGGCACCAATATTGGAAAAAAGTTAGTATCAAAATATGGTAAAGCAAATTTAGTTTTCATAATAATATGGGCTACTAGTCACAAAAATAATTTCACACATATCATAAACTTCCACATCTTAAACCTTTTCGTAAGTAAGTTTTGTTTATTTATCTAGGTGATGTAATTTTTTTTCATTTCTTTTAATTATTTCAATCCTTCATCATTATAATGTTAAGACCTCATCATAATTAAAGTCTATAGTAATAGCTCTCAGTCATAATATTTGTAATGACAGTCTCAGTAATGTCTAATTTATGTAAAAACTCGTGTCTTTCACATGTAAATGCAAGCACCTGCATTTGTCTTATCATTATAATTAAATTAACAATAATTTATTTCATATAAATTTGTTGGGTTGCTGTTCTAGATTTTTACATTTTCTGTTCAACTCTCATTTAGTTTGTTATTAGAACAGATCCAGCAAGAAGCAATACCTTTGGTTGATTACAAGTACTGATATTGAATAGACTCCCTGGTGTATATTATAATGTATTAAAATACAGTCTGTAATATATTATCTCTTCTAGAATGTCAGCTATTGTTATCAAAGTGGTGTGTGACAACATTTCAATTGAAATAACTAGGGGCACAAATACATTTAAAGAATTGATGAGAATTTGAAATGTGGATGAATTTCTCAAACTAAAATACAGAAATAAATTTTGTACTTTGATAAAAGATGAAACCTCGTCAAATCAATGCTTTCTTGTACTGACTCATATTTTGTATGCAGCATTTAGTTATTTAGTGTTTGAAGTTTATTTTGTGTCTGTTACTCTCCATTGTGTTTAATTTAGAGTAAATATTGTCTTACAAGTTTCATAAATGTGTCAACTTAATAGCAAATAACATATTAGAGTGTATATTAAAAATAAACACTAGATCTTATGTATTCTGACTAGTGGTTCTGAAACATATTTTTTTCAAATCACTCCTGCAAAGCACATATTAGTTATATACCAATAATTTTCATTTAATATTTCCGTAATTTTCTCTGTATTTTATTATTCTTGTACAAGTTTTTATTAAGAGAACACCGAAAATATTATTAAAATTGGATAATTTTTGGAAGAGATAGAGTTTTTTTCTCGAGACAAGGGTAAATGACATCAAAAACAAAAGATTTCTTTGGCTTTTTTTAGTACATATGAGTAAAAAACCATGGCACTAAAACGGTTAAACAAGTTTGTATTAAAACATACACTATTGTATTTTACTATATATTTTTTCTGTTCACATATCCCATCCAGAAATTCTGCCTACTGTATGCATTTGTGCCTACTGTGTACTTATTTTAAATTTAGACAAAAAGTTTTATAAGTTTGTGTTTGATGGATGTTTAATAAGATTAACTAGATAAAAATGGTTTTGGGGTTTCCTGTTTTAAGCCTGATTAAATTTCACATCCATAACTGAACATATGTTGCTTCTATAGGTATTTTAAATTTCTAAAATTTTCAAGAAACTGTGTTTGATGGACTGACAGACTGATGGACAACTAGCATTGGACCATAATAATTCCATTTTATTATTTTTGGTATGCTTTCAAATCCCCACAATATGAAAACTATGATTATGCTCAATATGACATCTTAATTAATTGTCTACAACTTTCACTTACATAATATTATTTGGTTTGAAATAATAATTCTCCATAAATTTAATATTTTTGCCGCATTACCAAATTGTATTTTTCATGTGTGTGTTTGTGTATCTTAATATATTTGGTTAATGCGAGGTGTAATATTTTATTACTGGCAAAGAATAAAAATAATCACTTCAAAATTTTGTTTGTTCAAATGACTAAATATTTTTTAAGCACAAAAATAGTAATATTTCTTTATATTTTGAGTATTACTTTTAAAGTTTGACAGAACTCATGTACTATTCATGTTTAGTATATCCAGAAATAGTCTAAACTCCTAGGAATACAAAACCATTACATTAGCTAATCAGTCTTAGGACTTTAGCTTCCAGTGTTGAAAACAAAAGAGCTTTGGCTCTTGGTACAGGTTGCTAATTATCATAGAAAGGGATTGTTTATATTCTGTCTTATGTTAAATCCATTACGCTTCTCTTCGGGGTTTTGTTATCTTCTTTCCAAGAATTTTTGAAAGCAGTTTTGGCATTTATATTGATTCTGAAACTTACAGTTCCTCCCATGGGTGTACGTGTGTGCATGTTTTATGGTTTGTGATATCTTATTATAACAACTTAACTAAATCTCTTAATACCAGCTTGTCTGAGCTGAATTCAATCCCAGGTATATTTATTGAAGTTTAAACTCAGCTGCAGATCATAGACATTTTTTTTATTGCATCCTTTGTTGAGGACCATCTACTCCTCTGGAATTACATATTGAAAATTGCTCATGTTCAAAAGATAAGATGATTAATTAATTGTTGATGACCATTAATTATTATAAATGAGTATGGAATACTCATGGATTATTTATAAATGAGTATTCTACCATGGTTCTCAAACAGTCCCAGCAAAGAAGAATTTGTAATTTAATAAATTCTTTTAGCGACATGGTACTTTGTTTAACATTGGATCATTCCTAATTGTAAAATGATCTTGTGCTCAAATCCATTTCTCAAAATTGGTCACCACTTGATTCAGACATTTAGAGACTAATGACAATTATTTGTACATCTCATGTATTTCACTTATAAACTAATGTGAAAAATTTTTGTACACAAATACATTCTATGAGAATGAATAAAACCATGTGACATTATATCTTACAGTTTTAATTTATTACACAATTTATAATTAACACAACTCAACTGATTATAATAAGTATCAAAAATATTCATGGTTGTTACAAATACACAAAACCAAAGCAAAGCAATTAGTTACTGCATAATAAAAACTCACTCTTTAAGGGGTTACAGTATAGGTTAAATGCAAATGTGTCATATAAAATTGCAATACCTAAATTGTGATTGATTTCAAGAGCGCTTTTTATACCCTTATATACTTATAACTTATTCATCTGCCTCAGTAATCAACATAACTCATTCATATGCCTCATTAATCAATATAACTCATTCATCATGCTTGAATGAACAATGAAGCATTCGACGAGAGTTTCATGCGTAGAGTTTCATAAGTTTCAGTGAACCATGAGTTATATTCACAAACTCAGGGAGTGTTCAGGACGAAACCAAAAGTGAGTCTGCTCACATACTCTAACTCAGCCAATTACGAAGATACAATTGGACAGTTGGTTTCTTCCTGAAGGCTATTAACTGTTCATGACTCATTCTTATATTAAAGCAAACCTCTACGCAGAATATTCGCCAAGATATTCATGCACAAATGTGGTCATCAGAATTTAGTCACATATTAAGCCCCAAGATAAATATGTTGGAGCAGAATATGTTGTTTATATGCTCTTATTTGATCAGTTTCGATTAGTGTATGAATGTGCCTTGATAATTTATCAAAGAAATTTTTCACGACCTTCTAGAAATTTATGCATTATGCAGTTGCGTTTTGTGCTTTATAACTGTAGTTAAAATTACTAAACAGAAAATTGTTATTATAGATTACTCTGATGGAAGTGATTAAAATGGTTGACTATTGCTAATAATTACCAATTATTATAGCCTTGTGGATAGCTGAAATACAATTAATCAAAATCTGTTTAATGAAATTGTTTTTAAGCCAGTCTGTAATCATTGTTAAAATATATGGCATTTATTTGTTAGTAACTTATAGAAGAGTTGTTGGAAACTAGAAACATAGAAACCTGTGTACATTAATTGAGTCCATTACAACAACACATTTTATAAAGAAATAATTATAGTTTAAGCACAATATTCTACATAACTTATGCAAACCGTTAACAGACCTTAGGAGCACAGCGTGAGTGCCAAGTATTTCAGTATTATAAGAATTTTTATATATTGTGAGCTGAAAAGCATGAATAATAATGTATCAAAATTAAGCACGTGGCAACAGGGAACCAGCAAATTGTGTTGTATAATAATTAGTCTAATATTAAAATGTATAAAATTTATATTGATCCGAATACAGAGGTAAGAATCTAAGGAGTGGATACACGCCCATACTTTACATGTAGAGAGTTTATAAATCTATGACAATTTTTGTGTCAGTCTAGCTGGGACAAAACTAAATATTCCTTTTTGAAATATTTTCGTTTAAGTTGGCGAATGGTTAGGTGTATCACCAAAAAGTGTGAAAGCTATAGAAAAAGAAATGTGAACTTAAAAACAATGTCTCCTATCATAAGTAAGTCCACTTCCATTTAATTTTCATGATATATATCATTCGTAACTAATTCACCGCCATTTGAAATTGGTCAAACGTTAAGTTATGTACCCTACATTGATAATTTTAATCTAAAATATACAATATAATTTGGCATTCCATCTTAATTTTTTCAGTACTATTTATATATTTATTTATTTATGCCAATCGCTTATATGTAACTGAAATTAGAAATTAGTAATATTGTGTTTGTAAATTTCATTATAAATGAAATCAGTGAATCTGTACAGTATTTTTTATCTTCCATAAAAAGTTGATAAGATTGAAACTCAAAAAATTAATATGAAATGAATATTTATTGACTAAACTTACTAAATTGTAGTTATTACATATCAGTGAATTAAATTTTCTATGGAAATATATATCAAGCATAATATTTTAGTATTTAACGGTATAATTTATTATAAGCAAAATATTAATTTAAAAAGTGTAAAATATCTCCAAGTTTATACCAAGCTTCAATGCTTTTATTTTTTTGTAATTGCAAATTTTCAATGTTTTTTTAATTTTGGTGTCATTAATAAATATACATTTACATTTAACTCTTCATTTTAATTGATGGTGACAACAAATAATTGGATAGGAGATATGTAGACATTTGTATCAATAACAGAAACATTAATTTTTTATTTTATCACAGTAAGTATTTAAGCAAACTCACACCGTCCATATAACTTCACTCCGTCCATATAAAAGTATTTGATATCCTTTCCATAGATTTCTTCCTCCATCGAATTTAATTTTAATTTTAATGTTAAAACAGGTCACTGACATTAATAAATTGAATCAAAACAACAGACTGACTAATGATCAATCCTAGGAAATGAAGCAGCAATGAAGCTCGCAGGTTGAACAGGTGAAAAATTGTGAATTCACCGATTTCACCTGCATCTATCATGTTTTTAATAAGCTTCATATGACGATGGACGTGGGATGCTGGAAAAAGGAAACAATGTTTGCTTCAAGTAAAGTTCTGTAAATGAATCTAAACATTTTATGGAGTCTCTCAATTAGGGTAGTACATTTAAAGATGTATATAAAATGATTTTATAATTAATATAGATATTAATTAATTGTCTAACAACTGTACACCAATATTTTAGCCGCATTACCATATTGTATTTTTCATGTGTGTGTGTGTATCTTAGGATACTTCGTTAATGAAAGGTGTAATATTTTATTAAGGTGCTGTAAATGAATCAAAACATTTTATGGCGTTTCTCAATTAGGATATTACATTTAAAGATGTACATAAAATGATGTATTAGTTAATTGTCTAACAACTATCCACATTACATAATATTACTCAGTTTGAAATAATAATTTTCCATAAATTTAATATTTTTGTGCATTACCATATTGTATTTTTCATGTGCGTGTGTGTATCTTAGGATATTTGGTTAATGTGAGGTGTAATATTTTAATATGGTTCTATAAATGAATCTAAACATTTTACGGAGTCTCAATTAGGAAAGTGCATTTAAAGAAATTCATTTGAAAAAGAAAACCATAACTGAAGATGAGCTAAAGAAGCAAAGAAATCTTATCAACAGAAGGAAAATTATATAAAACATTTCATTTTTATGACATTGTAGATAAGTTCTATAAAATGAAGATGAAACAAATGAGGTAGGCTGTATTTTCTATATGACCAAGTATTTTTTATATAACAATGTCTGCCTATGATGTAATGAAATTAGTTTCATTTTACAATGAAATATTTTTTTAATAGTCGCTGGAACTACACCATGTGAACAAGGTGAATGCAATGACAAAAAGATTAATTGTACTTTTTAGTGATAATTACTGTTACAAATGGAAATACTTAGATATGAAATTTTGCTAAGATCTTGTGTAAGTGAATGACGCCAGGATCTTTAAAGCATCATCCAGTGTTTGTCAGGAACAATCAAGTGTAGACAAGTAAATTTTTGTGACAAATAAATTATTTGCCTGGTTTATTTCCAAAGATGTCAAAGTATATCATAAGATTTTGGCTTTTTCCAAGTTGACATACAAAATTATGGTCAAGAGATTATTTTCTAGAGTAAGAACAGGTTCAAGAATGTGACATATATTAAGATATCACATATGTAAAATTCAATAATTGTCTGAAATGACAATTATACTATTTTATAATTGACTAAGAGGTTTAATACAACACACAATAACTACAAAGTTCAGATTCAAATAAATTAAGTATCCAACACAGGATGAGGTGAATACTTAGTTGCATTGCTAATGATGTAGGGAGATAAAAATTATTCCGTGTCAGGAGCTGTCAACCTATCTATCTATACTTTCATACTGTCAATAGACTCCACATTGCTTTATTTTGAACTGGTACGTTATAATTTTTTAAGGAATTCTTGAACTTTACATCTTCGTATATCTATAGATACAAGGCTGATTTTTGACCATCTAATAGTATGGTTCAACTTCACTTGGTTTTCTCAAGTATTTCATGATAACTGTAGAAATTAAATCTCTAAATACAGGTCACATACAAAAATTCCTAATGTGATAGAGATAATGGCGACATAGAATTTTAATTCATTGTTTTAATCATCGTAACATATGTCAGAGATTTGATTTTGTATATTTTCGTAATTGTAAACATTAAAATACACAATAGTTAGTTTAACACAAAACTGAAAAGCTTGCCTGACTGACAGCAGCGACAATACAGAAAGTTGACACAAATAGTATCGACATTAAGGAAATTCAATTGTAAACGCATAAAGGAAAATTGTTCACTTACGTAATTCTTCACTGACCTGCATTGATGTCAAACGAGATTTTGTAGCCTCTGTCTGCAAGTACATCGTCTCACATACGAGACACACGGCTACCAATGACACAATGTGGTGAACTGACCATAACACATAACAGATTGATAGTGATAATTCTAATCTCTGAAATATTGTCCTTATTAATGAATGTGTGACAGAAGAGCAAACAGTGTTATTCTATGAGAGACAGATTTATTCTAAGAGAAATTTAATTTATCCATGGAGAGATATCTTTCATGTCTATTGCAGCTAACTAATAATCATTTATTGAAGTGTTTATCTCTCCGTTTCTACATTTGCATTAAAACTTTTAATCACAAAATTCCTGTATTATTTATGATTGTTATTATATTGTTTTCAGGACTTTTCAGTTTATTACACTTCTTGTTGCAAATTAAGTTAGTACTAACATCATATTTTAAATCCTCTAGAAAAGTGTATGTGTTAAAGAGGATGCCAGAAAATATCAGAACGAGTGATGTGAGCAGCTGGAAAATAAAGTTGAAAGGTTTATAATTATACTTATATTAACATTTGGGAAAGTATTTATTAAAATGTTATTACTAACATTTTATTAAACATTTAATACAAACCTGAAATTCAAACATCTTCTTTAAATGGTGGTACAGGACTAACAAATGAACATAGAATTAAGATAAATGGTGAATGGAATTTTTGCTGAGAGGTAATACAAATGTAAAATGATTGGCATAATTGTGATTATATTGAGGACTTCCAAATATGTCACTGACAGATGCAATGTTTTCTCTACTTTTCAACTCAAAGGAATCATTCAACATTTCCACACGTTTCGTTATACTGAATAATATCAGACAGAACAATACTATTTCCAAATCAAAAATAATGGAAGCAATAATATTAAATGTATTAAGAAGGTACACGTAGAGACCAAATTTATTCGCCCGGCCACAAAATCAAAAGCAGCATAAAGAATATTATAGGGTATGAGAAGGCCCATAATTATTAGGTTTCGACATTAATCCTGTCTCAAAAAATTTCTTTTAATCTCCGATTTGAAAAGACAATCCATTTCTTGTATTCTCAGAATCAATCTTTCAAATACATTTCTGTCGCAAGTTATGTTAACCAATAATAAATGATCGGCATGAATTAACTGAAGTATCCTGAATGCTGGCAAGCCATCATAATCGCTTATGATCAAAATGTTAGAAGCAACAAGCAGTGCAATCAATGTTGCTATTATTAACAAGCTGTATAACTTTCGACACCATACTTTAAACCTGGTAAGAACTTGTTTAGCTGGTTTTCTGAAAATGCCAAACACGTTTTGATACACTAAAATAGACTAAAGTTCATTGGCCATATTGGTTCTGGAAAAATATTTCTGTTCCATCTGAATTCTGCCACGAGTGTTTTATTGAATATTTAAGAAATAGGCAACACTGTCCTCTGATGAAATGTAATTTGAGTTAACATTCATTAGTTTATTGCCATGTGAAATCTACAGAGTGTTCAACACGAGCAATAAAATATAATATTGATCTTTTCAATGTGAGAACTTTATTAATTTTTTTTTCACATCCCTCTTCATTAATAATTTTCAATTAAGTTACGTATGCACCACTTTATGAATAAAGATATTATGCATTTTGAACTTCATGAATAAAGGTGTTATACATTTGATACTACACATTTTGAACTTCAAATCGAGTCTTTGTATGTTTAACTTTGGTATAACATAAAGAATTTAAATTATTTAATTTGCTAAAAAACTTGATTACAGGTTTTTTAGCAAATTAAATAATTTTTTTTTCAAATATCAATAATGGTGAACTGAAAGACTTAATGACTCAATATATTATTTTGGATTTGAAAATGTGGGATTTGAAGTGTGAATTATTGGAACATCCTCCAATTTGCCAGATTGGCCTCGCTGTGACTTTCATCCATTCTCAAATCTTAGGAAATTGATGGTTGAAGAATATTTTGGGTCAAATGAAGAAGTGATAGAAGCGGTATGAGATATTTTGAAGACCTTCGAGAATCACACTTCAGGTACAGAATCCAGTTGTTGACACACACAGCGTATTGAACGAAAAGGAGATTACATTGAGAAATAAGTGTATTTTTCTATTAAAAAAATCATTTTCACACTACTGGGCTGAGAAGATTTCACATTGTGCTCTATTTGGTTATGGTGGCCTCTTTTCATCATATTTCATAGATAGAACTGAGATAGTGCACCCCAAACTTAATAATAACAAGTTGAGTGTTTTGCAATAACAAGTTGAGTATTTTCTCGTCAATTAAACAAGTTGAGTATTTTCTCATCAATAAACAAATTTTTGTTAAAATGAGTAAGTTTTCATGTTTGCTTATATTTGTTGTTGTTTATACTTTTTAATAGTAATAACAAAAATGATATTTTTTAAAGACCTTCTTGATTAAGTCCTCGTCACATACACAAACAGGAAATTTTTTTTAAAATTTTTGTGCTCACAATTATATAAATATTGTATAAATGCTTCCACTATATTGTAAGTACATGTTTTCCTCACCTATTTAAAAAGAAAATTACTGTAAAATACCAAATTTTTCAGTTATACATTAATGTGTTGAAAGAGGCATAACAACTGGCTGAAAAATTTCCCTTTGTAGGAGCTTGGCGTGGTGAAAAGATTGAAAATATGTAAATATGCTAGGACTGTTACTCTGGAAATATGAATATGTGATTTGACTATTACAATAATTCTCAAGGTTTTTAGATTATATCTGATGATGAGATTGTGGAAAACTTATTTCAGGTAAAAGCAGGAAATAGAAATAGACAAAAAAAAATTAAGGTGAATAAGAACGATCACGTGTAGAAGAATTTCGAACCCTAAAAATTACTGTTAAATAACTTTGAAACATTAGTAAACATTTTAAATACAGATGTATTTCTGAAAAATATATATTTGGTCTTACAACACATATAAGGAAATGTGTTCATTTGATGATGCTAATGATGTGTTTTAGATTTCCTTACCCCAAAAGGAAAAATAAAACAGATATCATAATATCATTCATGTCATGTAAATTTTATCAAAATTCCCATGATGTATAAATTATTGTATAATTTTCCTGAACTTATGTCAATAGCCAAAACACAGCAATACTAATAATACAAAATATGGAAATGACTAATCTAATATTACAAAAGTGCAGGGTTTTGAGAAGCCTGCGCCGAGTTCATAAGGAAACTACAATGATGATTCTAGATGCCATAGTTTCTGAGATATTCACAATAATACATATGTCCCCCCCTTTCAAGCAATATTAGGTATCGTTAACTATCTATTGCACTAGGAACACCATATTAGTGATGATTTATAATAAAGTAATTTCACTTTAATTGAGGTGAGCGTAATACGTGAGCCACATTTGCACTTGGCTGGTTTCTTGGTTTACTTTTCTTTTTAAATTTAATATTTCTTTTATAGTTTTTATGGTTTAATTTAAATACGTATTTACCAATATGTAGTTATATATATGTAGTTATTTTCCAATATGAAGTTATACATATAAAAAGCATATGTGTAAAAATCTATGAATCTATGAATAAAAAGGAAAAGTGAAAAACAAGTGTTAAAAAGAGACATTTTTCATGAAGCCGTATTTTCAACAGATGGTTAGCTTTAAAAGAACACTTATCTAGGGCTAAACCAATAACTTTGTTTGAAGGCATAGCTCATTTTTGGATCTGCATCATTATTAGAAGAAAGTTGGATCAAAAAATACAAGCCTAGGCAGTAGTGGACTAATTTATGTGAAATTGAAAGTTGTCAAAATAATTATTATTATATAACCATAGCAACCATTATATAAAATGTGGTGAGCTCATATTATATACAATGGACAAAACGTTTATATAAATTATATGGTTATTATTATATTGTAACAACATCATATTCTTTGGGATTTAATTTGCTAATTATTTGCAATTAGTATAGTAAAATTCACACGAGTAGTATTAGACCAGGTAGTATTAAACCAATTTTTTATTAAATCCTGATGAAACTGACATTAGTCATTAATATTCTCAATATTGATCACTTGATCAATATTGAAACCAAGAAACAAAACGTGATATTTCATATGACTTTATATGAATAAGCACACATTTATTAGAGATTATTCACCAAGAATATAATAGCTTCATTCTATATATTTTTGTCTTATTCCACAGATCGATTTCCCCATGAATTATATTAAATGGACATAAAAGTCCCAACCAAATGTGGAATCAAGGTAATCAAACGCAACAAATGAAATTTCTAGTAACTATACCACTTTATAATGTATGTGAGGCAATAACTCTAACTCTGAAAGCCCCTTTTCCACCCTTCTTTTATGGGTCAGCAATAAACAAGTTAAATATTATCAAACAATCTCGCTACTTAAATGAGTATTTGCACCGGACAACACACTTATAGACACAGTGATAAATTGATTGCTATTACTAGGTCGTTTGGCTATTGTGTGCGTTCATGGCATTTCAATTTATTTTCCCCCAATGTTGAGGAAATTGATAAATTATCTTTATGGCAAGTTGTTTGTGCTGGTGAAAAATTAAATTTGGATTTAACACATTGTGATATTGATTTTTTTAATTTGTTCATTAATCATATTAATCATATGTAAATGAAAAAAAAAATAATAAAACCATTCATTAATCATAATAAAATGTGTGTAAAATTATTACTACTCCATGGAATGTTCCTCTTTAAGAGCAATCACGCAATTTTGATATTTATCATCTGCTCTTATGATACACATGTTAAATTGTAGCATGATTATAAGATAAATAATTTACACCATATGTTGTACAAGCTACCATTTCATACAATCACATTTTCCCACAATGTATAAACACAATCTACATAATTATAATAAAATCTTTTCATTCTTAAATATGATGAAGTTATTCATTCTTAAGAAACTCAAGGCCATGACTTAGCGGGTAGCACCTTATGTTAATACTTATGGAAATGTGTATTGTGCTTGAGATTAAGATAATAAAGAAACTTTCAAGAACCAAAATGGAACCACTTTATAAGAGCCATAAACTATTTACAGAAATGTAGGTACAAATATCGAAGACCATTTAATTTACTTAGGCCTATTCATTAATCTAGGTCGCATACATTACTAAATAGAAAGAAGAAAAAATATGTTAGCATTCAAATACAGTTTTAATTCAAATAAATTTCTGAAATTAATCAAGAATTTGGCTTTATTACAATTTTAATAAACAACATTACTGTACTAGGCATTACCAGTTCCTATTTTCTTTGATTAGTAGACCAATGTCATGTAACAATGGGAGAAAAACAATCACCATGTTGTTTTAAGAGAGCTTTAGGAAAGGTTTCATCAGAGACCAGTGATTTAATATAGCTGACTGATCAAATGAAATCTTCATTTTTCCCGTATAAATCTATATATACTAGGTATATATAGATTTATACGTTATCTGTAAGTAAATGGTGGTGTACTTATATATGGAGAAGTGTAATTAGGATGGAATTTTACTTTGACGTACACATCAAGCCAAATCCTTCCACATAAAGCGAGTTTCGGAAATTTGAACACATTTCTTATAGTATGGTTATAATGAATCTTAGAATGGTAACGGTACATTAAGTAATTTCAATTGTAGGAGTCAAATATTAAAGTTGAAAGAGTGAGACGATTAAAGTACTATGGCTGTAGGAATATAAGATTGTGTAACAATATAAGATTTTTGTTTCTATACTGAGAAGGAGATAACAGTTTGCCATTATATGTATTTAAATATTATTGGTATTTGGCATTAATGCCACTGATACTCAAAATTTTGATTTAAATAAGACAATTGGTTATTTTTACTTAATTTGATATGTATTTGCATTTAAAATTACATGCAAATAAAATAAGAGTATTAAATAGTTCAATGTTTTATGAGCATGATCCTAACATAACTGGAGCGCCATACTCACAAAAGCTGGCGAGCTTTTCCCATATAATATGCTTCTCAAAATACTCTACTATTATATTCATAACATGGATAACTTTAGACCTCGTTTCCAATATCTTCGATATCAATAATTTCTCCTTGATAGTGTTGTTTTGGTCTAGAAACTGTGCAAAGGCGAGTGACTGACTACAATTCAAAAGTTTGTTTATTCATCACACCATAAACAAAACGTGATATTTTTTTTATTTTCCAAACAAACTGCTCCTCAATGAGATTTAATATAATTTTAATTCAAACTTTTACCGAGTCATTTCATGAAAGTATTCCTTGGAATTCCTTTTTCGCTTCGATAACTATCATATCGAGTGTTTCTCCTATCATGTGTGGTTTTATGATTGCTCTATCTATTTTGATATCTCATAAATTAAGATGGACTGTTTCTACTTGGAGTTTCTATTTCATTGGCTTTCAGCTTCATTTCAGAGAATGGTGGCACATATAACACATTTGTTATATTACTCCATCACTTTTGATGGAAATTTACTGAATTTAATATAACTCTTGTCGTATTTTTTCTCTTTTGACACCTTTCTCTGAAATTAAAACAAATATATAATCAAAATTCATTTCTGTAACTATGTTATTTCAAACTAAAACTAATTTGAAGGAGTTAACTCTTTGAATGTCAAATCCTTTTATTAAAGAGGAATCACAGCAAAACCAAGTATGTACTTAGACTGTGTCATAAGATTTGCACTATGTATGTCAGATGACAGCCTTAACTCGTCACCTCAGATTATATCGTGAAACTTCCTTTTGCTCCTAGTTATATGATGCCGTGACCACTGCACCCTTCCCTGGCCTCCCGCCCCCATATGGCTCCTACTTGCACCCACATACCCCACATTAAAATATAAATTAAAGCAGCATTTCAATAGCAAATTGCGCCACTGCCCTATTGGTGATACAGGTAAATCAAAAGAATTGTGGCCAAAATAAAATAAAAATTCATATACCTTTAATTTATTGTATGATCCAAAACCGATGTATAATTATCAATTACGATTTTGTATGAAAACAGATTTTTACAATTGTCTTATATATAGTATAATCATTGATATCTATAAGAATCCTCTGTGTATATACAGCTCCATTATTGCCATTTATATTCTTTTTATAACGGCAGCTCAATTAGCGTATCCGATCTTAAATATATCTACACAATATTCAAAATGCGAAGAGATTACGACATAGTACTATTGATGAAAAAAAGAAGTAATGTAGCGCAACTTTATAGCACTTATCTATTTTGTTTACGTTTTAAAAACAACGAATAATTTTTAATTTATTGTTATATCATAAAAAACAAGTTACGTTAGTCGATGTAGTAGTACAATCCAGTACATGTGGAGTATTAAGTAATAAAAATTAATGATGTGCTAGCACTTTCATCATGCCCTATCCCTTTTTATTATGAGATAGTTTTCAAGGCCAACTTCTCTCAGTTAGTAATGATCGGGCACCACCGCAAACCCGTGTGCGCCTTTGGTACGAACAAATGTATTTTTCGTTATCGTTTGTTGTAGCCAGTTAAAACAGAAAATCATTTTCAGCTTTTTTGAAGTTCTGAAATGTAATGGAGTAATGTTGGATAAATTAAAAGACAATATTCCAAAATGTGCACGTTTATGTATTGAGTGAAATAGTAAGCAATTTGACCATTTATTGCAATGCAGATAGAATGTAGGTGACGTAAGTCAGTATGAATCTCTATGTGAAACTTGCTCATCACAATCCAATTTGTTAATCTGCGATTCAATTGAATTAAATTCTTGGTACGATTTGTCTGTTACAGTAATTTTTCATAAAAGTTGATTCTCTTCTTCTGTTAATTTTTTGCTTTTCCATATAGAGCAATAGTTGATTTTCGTCAATGGTTGATCAGAAAGAATAACATTTATATTTTTGATTTACACAACAATTCTTCCAAATAACGATTTCAGAACCTTTCTTTTACATAATGTTTCTGCACGATTAACTCTTTACATTCTTATAGCGCACCATGAAAATTCATCAGCAGTTAATGAACCTTCAATTTCGTTCCAAATAAAACAGTAACCAATCTGACACAGCACAATAGTGAGGCTGTGTACTGGTAATTTTGTTACATAATACAACACTGAGGCATTGGATTTAAAAATAATGTATGTCCAGAACTTCCTTGTCGCTCTTCTCATCAGTTTCTTTTTCTTGCAGCATTTAAAATTTTTCTTTATTGCTCGTTTCTGATAAGCAACATTTGAATATTACATTTTTTTATTTTATCAAAATAACAATGTAATAATTTTTTATCCATATGTAATAAATATTTGTTTGCTATTAAATATTATCTTTATTATTGACTGATATGTTAGTATAAACTTATTTTTGCTTTTATTACTTACCAACTTTTGTACAAGTGCACTTTAAAAGATTTGGATATTTCATAATGTCTGTAGTTTCTCAAATGTCAATATGAATGTTCATGACACATAAAAATATATTTATGGTAATATTAAACTAATGGGTCTGTTCAATTAAATAATTGAACATTAAATTAATTTCTTTTCTTCATAAAACAGTTACCATTCGTAAACATTATTTGTAATGACTCGACACAAGTTTCATAGCAACTTGACATAGTTTCCGCTTATAAAAATATATTTTTCATTTGTGATGGAAGCTAGAAACATAAAATATAAAATTTACTATAAAGATATGAAGAAATATTTGAAAACTGTGGAAATGTTCTTCGGGATTAGAAGGAATTTGGAGACAAAACAAAGTCTTAGACTTCCAAAATCTCGTCGGTCTGAGCTTTTGAATCTTGCGTACTTAATATATTCTATGGCAATTCTAGTGGCATTACTTTCTTTTCCTATTTATAAGACATATTTAAATCATAAAACCAATGCAACAATTACGTGGGCATATTTTACTTATGATTTTATTTTGTCTTTAATATTGTGTTGGGTAATATTTGAAAATACATTTTTGAATGTAAATACCATGTATAAATTTGTTTCTGAAATGGACATAACTGACAGATATTTAAAACCAACAATCACATATCAAATGAATACAACATCATTTAATCGGGATAGAATAGCGTATTTAATTATTGTTCTCTTTAACATTATGGCAGCATACTACAACTTCTCCGCATTCGCACACATAACGATGTATGAAGTATTTTTTTACAATATCGTAATGATGTTTTGCATTGTTGAGAGCGTGTCACTAACCTTCTCTCTACACGATGTTATAAAGAGAATTGAGTATAGCAATAGACAATTATTTTCTTTTTTTAATGCCAATAGTTGTCCAATTGTTATTAGAAATGATAATTGTACTAGAAACATAATATTTGGCGATGAAGACATGAAAACCAAAGTTGATGTCATTATACAGTTATATTTAAAAATCACTCCTCTATGTGATATATTGAATGACGTTTTCGGATTACCGGTAAGTGACGTTTCACTATTATTTTTATATGTTATTGATGTGATAGTTAACATGTAGTGATGGTGTGGTGTTTCATGTGAAATAAAGTAAGCAAAACAGATTATTGCCCATGTAAGGAAGAATAATCCTCTAAATTGTACCATCTTTTAATGTTATGTGGAAATCAGTTACTAGAGTAACGTGATCTCTTTTTAAAATTTATATAAACTGTTTGAATCATTTTGTGATGACCTTTGTGGTCTACACTTGATTAAACTGTCCTTATTAACAGTATTGATTGGATCCCACACGGTGAATATTAATGAGACATAAGTAGTATATGTAGTTTTGAATTCGTACATTGAGTTTTAAAGAGAGTATCATAAACAATATCAAGACGTAAACAATATTATTATTTAATTTTTTAAGAAAAGATAAAGCATTTCTGTGTTTTCCGTTTTACACATATTGAAAATTTTGTTACAATCTGACTCCATAAGCATCTGCTGTCATCAAATTACTACATAAAATGTCACTTGCACATAAAAGCATATTTATTATTTAATTTAGACAATTCAACTGATTTTCAAAAATATCAAAAAATCGTCTCTAATCTAAAACAGCGTCATGCAATGTTTACATTCAGTGCGTTATTTTGTATCATTATTAACGATGTGGTTATCTAGTATGGGGAGTACATTGCTGTGAGATTCAAATATACCCAAGTGAGACCTGCCCAACAATCGTGAATTATGTAATTCATGATTGTTGGGCAGGATACCACAAATGGGGTCGTTATTTTGTTCAATTTACAACTTTCATATGAGAATTGTTTATATTTAATAATTTCATAGCACATTTGCCCTATTTACGAAATATTTATTTTACTTCTATGCGTTTTTTTACTTCTTGTCAAATTGTTTTTCCTTGAGTATTTGTATTTCATATTTTATTTCTAACTGATTATATCTTAAAAATTCTGTTAACTGACATCACACCTTAGCTGCTATTAAATAAATTGCTTACTTTTAGTCGAAATAATGAGCACAAACTTGTAGATTATATATTAGAAATAAATATATAAATTTTAAATAAATAATAACTTTTAAAAAAATTAGGAAGCATGTGAATGCACTACAAATAATAGTACATCATATCATGTTGAACCAGACTGAAATCAATTAAGCTAGAGAAAATGCTCCCAAGTATATATTGGGAAATACATGTTACACCTTGAAAGACAAACCGTTACTAAATCAAAGATGAATTTTCAGAGGAGCAAAATTAAAGTAAAAAATAAACGGCTTTATTGCCATGAAATTACATTTTTTTTGTGTCATCTTTTGAGACAATAACGTGACCTAAAATATTATTACATATTTAAACTAGCCGAGCATATTTTTGTTATTTTTGCTCCTCGGCAAAATTTGATATTTTCATTTTATAACAGTTTGTCTTGAAAGGTGCAATATATGTGGCTTCAGTATATTCCTAATTTAAATCAAGAAATTACTTACCACATTAAAAATGAAATTTTTTAATTATTGACATTATGAAATATCAATAGGACAATAACAAGTCATCTTTTGACTGTATTAACACACTTTCATATCATAAAAAATTCCCTTTCAAATATTTAAAATGCCACGTTTTACAGTCAGTGAAGTTATAACACATATTTGAGTTCAAATCTCACGGTTCTAAGCCTCTCGCCATCTTCAAATTTGAGAATTATACAATAATCATCATATTTAAAATATATGGAAAGCTCACTGTCTGGAAAATAGAAATACAGTCTTGCCATGAAAGATATAATAAGCAACCTACTATTCGGATCATTTGTGCACCGCTGGTTTTTGGTCTAGATTTTCAAAAAACCATGGAATGATGAATCTAAGTTCAAGTCATTTGGCAAAAGTATAGAACTTATGCCTTTAGAAAAATATCATTATGATTGTGCATTATTAGCAGGCGGAAGGATTTTGGATCTCTGTATTAATCAACTAATAAGCTATATGGATGTTCAACTGATGAAGTAGTCCCCAGAATTTCTAGATCTTAATCTTATTACTTATCATGGAATGAACTGAGTTGGCAAGTAAAGAAAATGAGGGTGACTTATGAAGAACATCTTTGAGAAGTATTTCAAATATAGTGGAATAATATTTGAAAGTCTGTTTGTGCAAAATTTGGTAATAGAACTCCAGGTTTAGACAAGAATATCTTTTGAAGGAAATCTTTCATGGAAAGAAAGTTTCATTTTATGATCAAAAGATAATTTTTATTGGCATTGTGATGTTTTTTGTAATAATGGTTTAGTAGTAGTAAAAACATTGTTCTATTTGTTACTATGAAAAGTATTAACAGTTTTACCAGCAGTTTATTTTTTTATATATTCATTAACTTTTCATCAGCAGTTTATATATACATAAACTTACAATGTTATACATACACTTGTTTGCATGTTTAATGTCGTTGTTGTTGGGATAGTAAAATCCAAAATTATTATAAAACATTTTTTATTAAATATTGTTTTCAAATATTGAATATATTTGGCGTTAATTTTGTAGAAATTCATTATTCACAATTAAATGAAACTACGTGATGTAGTATTATTTCTGCTATCTTTAATTTCTTTACCACGACCTAGGTTTCGTTAAATTACAACATCTTCAGGTGGGATATTAGCAAAGATCTTTGCTAATATCCCACCTGAAGATGTTGTAATACAACGAAACCTAGGTCGTGGTAAAGAAATTAAAGATAGTAGAAATAATACTACATCACGTAGTTTCATTTAATTGTGAAATATTGTTTTATTTTGTTTTCTAAATTGTTAATATAACATCATTTTAACATTGTGTAGAAAAAAATTATTAATGGGTTTTGATAGCGTAAAATCACTTCAGGATTCAGAAGAAGAACTTGAAGAGTCTTCGCAGGTGGGTTCTAATGCTTCGCCGATCACTGTCGTCAGTGTTCCAGATGTTTTGCGTGGTAGAGGCAGAAAAAAAACAGAAGAATTCTGAAAAATTTGAATTCTGAAAAAATTGATACCTTCACAATGTGACAGATGTTATGTGGTAGTTAAGAAATATATACTCTATGAGGAAAATAATTGTCGACATTAGGCTCTTAATCATTTCTAGTTGATAGGTCTTTGACTAATTTAGCTACTTAGGAATATTGGACATAAATTCAATATCCCTGAGAAGTTGGTTGTTCCTAAAAATAAATGCCCTCATGGCATATGACTGATTCCACATAATGACAATATTTAAAAAAACGGTAAGCAATCCTGTAAACAGATCTTATAATATTTTGTCATAAAGTGCGATGATGGTTTATAAAAGAGTTATTGCATTCTGATTGCAGTTTTTGCTTTGAGAATCAACTACAAAAACATTTCTCATATTTTTTTAAATATACTTGAAATTTGTCTCCAGATCACATTATAAACATTTCGGAAGGTAACAAGATAATGTTATTAACAACACTACATGAAAATTTTATAACTGTTTCTCAATTGACAATATGACAATGGCCATTTATCACCAAAATTAATCATTTTACTTTTCAGAGTATTACGAAGTTAAGCAATTAGTTTTATTTATCAATACCGTGTTAATTCATTACAAATAATGCATTTCAATTAGATATTCAATAATATTTTAAAATAAGATGGCTGTTTTAATTAGAAGTAGGCGCGTCCATTTAAGGGATACTTATAATTTCATTACATTTATTTGTCATGTATGCTTCTTATTTTTTAATAGATTAATTCATAGGCTTTACCCTTGTAGATTTTGTACTTATAACTTAATGGAGGTTTCTAAATTAACACAACTGCCCTTTTCACGATTCCCGATATACAGATAAAACGTTACGGCTTGATATTATCAATATTTATTAGGACGAGTGGTCTCTTCTTCTTTATAAAACCTATAGTATAGGCAAAACTGTGTCTTATGGTATCACTTACTATGAAAATTACTTAGAAGTTAGTTTGACATTCCCAAATATATTTTAATTTTAAAGTACAAACCCTTCTTTAGTTTTACCTCCTTATTGTTTGGTCCTGTAAGTAAAAATATGATGAAATTTATATTGTCCATTTGCTGTGTCTCTGGGATTTACTGACTGAAATGATAGCAGGCTTACTGAAAATTTTCAAAGTATATAAATGTCTCCCTAAAAATTGCCTTATTAGTTTTAATGTTTTCTTTTAAGATAAGTAATTGACATTCGAGCTTACTCAAAAACCTACTATATAATTTTGGCTATAACGAAAACAGTTCTCAGGTGACAAAAGTTTGGTGGTGTCAATTATTTTTAATCATAAAGTGTGAATTAGAAGTTTCTAAGGATTATACATTAAATATATTTAGAGAAAGTAAACACACAAACTTATAAGACGAATACATGGAGAAAACCACATCATTGATCTGGCAACAATCACAAACTAATATAATAGAATGTAACCTCCAGTATAATCAGGTGGTCCTAAGTTATTTCCCGAAGACTTTATAAATACAATTTGACAAATCGTTAATACTTCTACTCATTTTTACAGATAGCTATATTTCTTTGAAAGACACTAACAATTTTAAAGCTAACTATCCCAAACATTCCGATTTGTATAATTTATCAATCCTCTCAATATGAAATAAAAAATGGATTATATGGATATTACAATTTTGTTACATTTTTTGGACAATGTGGTGACAAACTTGAATGCACATATCGTAGTAGCTGATATATGCAAATGAGAGAAGTGGCAACGACGAATGCCAGGCTTACCATATTTACAGAAACTTAGGCCAAAATTTATATTATTCTAGCTTATAAATCAAATTATATACATCTTAGATTCTACGTATTCAGTTATGAAGAAACACAGTGCAGGTTACTTCTTCGAAACTCTACTCTTTCTTCTGCTATTCTTTGTGGATAGCTATAGTTCTATTTGGTTTAAAGCCTATTCTTTCCAAACAAACATACAAAAAATTATGATAAAATTTCAATAAAAATTGCAAAATCATGAAAGAAAATTTTAAAATTTGGTTGTTGTATATTACATAATTTATTATTCATTTTATATGGAAAATATCTTTTTTTCTTATATGTGACCTTACTTTCAGATCATCTTTGTATTCATTAACACCATTAGACATATATGCGCCGTGTATGGGTGTTTTCTGTACACCGATGGAGCACAGGTAATTAAAAAATAATTTTTCACAACACTTACTTTCTCTTGATATTAATTGCATATACATTCTTTAATTGAAAAAATTATTTCAGCATGAAATTCAAAAAATGGCTGTGTACTTGGCTGTTATTAGTATTCCATTAGCCTCCTGTTTGTTCATTATTTGTTTTACCTGTCAAAAACTTAAACAACGTCTTCACCAAGGACGAACATTGGCTTTAAAATTAACCATCTTCAAAAAACTACGTAAGTGAGAATCACCATAAATAGCATGTAAATAGTCAGTCAGTATGTTGTATTTTTTAGTTTTTTAATTGTCTTCACTGTGAGAGTAAAGTCTTATTATCACGGATTATATACTCTCTGTCATAGACAATAAAGATTGTAAAGGAAGGGGCAATATCTGTATATAATAAGTATGATGTACGTGTTTCAACACTCCCACTTAATTAGAACCTTTTTGAGACGTGAACATTTTGCAAATATAATGTCAGAAAAAGATTGTAATGAGACTCGAATAGAACAGTTAATTATGGTTGAAAGGTAACCATTTAACCTTAATTAACTGTTAATAAAAGTTAAATGATTACCGTTTAAACTAAATCAATTTACAAAAGTGGAGTGTGCAGATAGACTATAAAGTTGGAACGTAGTTGTAACGAGTTACAAAGTTAGTAATTAAGTATGGAATTAGCAAAATTAATTAAAAGTTCAAATTTACAGATAGAAACACTTGTACAGAACTACAAAGTTAAGGAATAAAAATACATAGTTAAACCACTGCATCAAATTAAGTTCAAGAATGAAGTTTAAATTAATGGCATGTTCATTATACTTTCCTTTCTAAAAATTGTACCTAATTCTTGGATTATCTGTATTTATGGACACAGATTATATTAACCTATATCACTATGTTATTATTTTAACCACACGGCGTCGTTGATGGCTGCCATGAACTCTATTTTGCTGGTAGATACAAAGTATGGCCCCTTTGCTAATGTCGATTGGATTGGACCAGGCAACAGCAACTCCATTTGTACAAATATGTAACCAGACATTAATGACTGATTTGCAAGACTATCTGCCTAAGTTGACGAACAATGTTTACTCAACCTCACCATATACCTGAATTGATTATCTGTCTGAGCCAATTCATGGAGTGAATAACTAAGTCGACTGAATAGCTGAGTCAAATAAATAACTTAGTCAGACTTGTAAGTCAAATTCGTATGTATCAGATTTATTTATAATGTAATCTATTACGGTATTTGTAGAATTTTATTTATCACTGTTAGTGAAAATTAGATCCGTGTTAAATTTAGATCCGGACTCACACTTGTATTCTGTCGAGTCCACCAGCGCACGATTTTGTTTACAGTAGACTCTAGAAAGACTGCACCTCTGCTTTTTCAATTCATTTCGGTTACTGCAAAAATACTAAAGGTTGCAAATCTAGCAATGCAAACTTTTAGTATTTTCGGAGTAACCAATATAAATTGTTTTCGTCCTTTAGGCTCTCATATTTGAGAGTCATTTGTATCTATTTGTCTTCAAGACATGTTAGCATGTCAATTTATCATCTTTCTTGAATAAATCTACACCATTATCATTTTGTACAACGCTTTCTATATCATGGAAGTTCAGATGAACTGAATACTGGTGCCACAAGAAAATAGTATTAGGCTTACGTATGCCTATAATATACAGTCATTGTGCACTTATTGTTGACTAAACCTTACTCATCAACATTGGATAGGCATCCATGACTGTTAGTCATAGTCAGCCAGTACATATTGTTGAGTAAACATTGCTCGTCAACATCAAATGTTTACTACTAAACCTTATTCATTAACAAAAATTTTCCCATCGACATCCGATATGTATACACAATTATAGTTGTACGAAACCATTTAAAACTATCTAAATCCAAAAAAAAGTTTAGAAGTACAAACAACTACTTTAAAACGATGACTGAAACGTAAAAAAATGGTAAGATTCTTTGTAAATTATTTTCTATAATTTTATAGTTTAATTGATTGTGTGTTTAGTGTGCTAGAATATTTGGCAGACTTATTGCTATATGAACAGTCTTTTCCATGTACCAAAATTTTATGTACTTTATAAAAATAAAGATACAATATACAATGATTTATAGGTACTAAGGCAGAAATACTTATACTTTTACTCCTAACTTTTTTGCAATAGGGTGGTAACGTGCTTAGGTGAGACAAATGTGTTGCGTTGAAGCCACGCTGGTGCACAATTTTTGTGTTGCTCTTGGCCAGTCCGAGCTCTCTTGATGTTTTCCACCAAATGATAGTACCATATCCCATACCACTAGTTACTACTGCACTCTCATATCGTGCGCATATGTACAGCAACTATCATTCATGAGTTTGGGAACACTTTTGGACATTTATTGAAATTGACGACAAAAACTCATCACTTCTATATCTGGAAATATACAATATAAACAAGCGATAGCTAATAAACTGAAAGAATGTACATTTGAATGTGTTGTAATGACATTAAGCAAAAGGTAAATTGTTTCGAGAGTGTAATAAAAATGTGGAAACCTAGAAAAGACATAGTGGTAGTCACCGACAAACATGAAGGCTGCTTGGAGGAAAATCATATCTATAGTCACACACATACACACACACATATATATGTTTATATATATATGTACATATATATGTATATATATATATATATATATGTATATATATATATATATATATATATATATATATATATATGTATATATATATATATATATATATATATATGTCTTGTGTTGGATGTGTGAATAATTTTTTGAATTTGATTTACAAAATATCTTTAAAATTGATATCTTCGAGAAACAGTTCCATAAAAATGTTGATATTATTAAATATATCAGACATATATGTTATTCGAAAAATCCCAAGCTGAGAATTATGAAAAGATAATATGTAGCTTGAAAAACTCTAGAATTGTATAAAAAAACATAGACACTGAAGTTAACAGCAAAATCCGATGAATTTACAATCCCATCTCGTGTTAAAAATATAATTTTGGACAGTCATTTATGGCTCACTATTGATGAGATTGTCAAAATTTTCCAATACCTGGCTATGAATATCTTAAAATCCAAAAGTGACAAAGTTTAGTTGTCAGATGTCTCGTTGTTACTTAAAACATTATTTAATATTACAGCAGAAAAATTAGAAACAGTAAGGTGTTTGGCTCAACGAGAAAACTATGTATCATTTAGCCTCATTCAAAAAGGGAAAAATAGAGGAGTATTTATTCCAAATGTGTAAGATCATTGATGTTGATGAATCAAAACTTGGAACAACTATGGCAGAATTCAAAATAAAAGAAATAATTTGATATATCCAAAAACTATTTGGGTCCCAATAAAAGGGAAAATGTTCCCCGGAAATCAAAATGTAGCTGACATAGCGTCCAAAATTTTAAACATACTGCACTCTTCTGAAAGAAACTGGAACCTATTTACATAAACTCATTCAGAAGCTAGAAATCACTTAGATAACTAAAAATTCTTAAATTAACTACTATCAAACCTAATTTAAGCCTTTTTTCCATTAACAAAACAAAGGACATTAACAGTTCTATTGATTGATTTGAGGACGATAATAGCGAAAGTAAAGGTCCTGAAGATGACATTCATACTAAGGAAAAAATGATCCTCTTCTATTATTGATCTGTATATTGGTAGAAGAAAATTGACAAGGGATAATTTATTCATTATGAAACTTTTTTATTAATTGCCCCACATAATTATTTTTCGTGGACTTGCATCACATACATAGTAACAACGCAGACCACCCGGCTGACCGAATCAACCATTCTCTCTTCTTTCTTTGCATCATTCTTGCATGCCGCCACTTATTACCAATGCCAAGTATACACAACGCAAACTATATAAATCTATAAAAATAAGGCGTTTCATTTTAGTTTTGAAGTAAATGGTCACAGAATTTATACATTTCTTATAATAAAAGTTTTTGGTTGCATATAGTTCAAAAATCTCAGTAGTACACAACTTTATTTAGTTTATCAACCGGTAATAATTACATTCAAAAAATATTATCGGCAGAATTTTAAAATTTACTCTTCAAACAATATAAACCACTCAATAGGGCTTTAAAGCATTTAAAACCCAAAAAAAAATTTTAACCAAATAAATGGATTAAAACATTTAAAATCAGCTTTACAACTATATACATGATTATTCATCAAAATCATGTATACATGACTACTCAGATATATATGGCTATTGATCTATTTGACTATTGTTTATAGTCAACCAGTAATATTATTGAGTAAACCTTTCTCGTCAACAACTTGTATACATATCAATCATGTAGAATCATTTGGTGCAGTAAATCTTGCTAGCTAATGCAAGATTGCACCAGGTGACTATATTTCATAGTTTATGTGCTCTAGTCATTATTTAACTAAATAAATCCTGAATATATTTGGCGTTAATTTTGTAAAAATTCATTTTAATTTAATTTTGTACAACTAAATGAAACTATATGGTGTAGTAATATTTCTACCTGATTTAAATTCTTTACCACGACCTAGATTTAGTTATATGACATCTTTAGGTCGGCAATTTGTAAAAATTTGTAAAGATCTTGACAAAAATTAAATTAAATAAATCCTTTGTGAACTCTGTACATAAACTCTGTACATTCCTTTGTGAACTCTGTACAAAAACAGGAATTATGAAGAGAGTTTTTGTACAGAGTTCACAAAGCAAACCCATTCAACGCATTAGTCATTAATTGTCGAAGGCACATGTTAGGTTATTCGAAATTCCTTTGGCGGATTGAACCTCTTGAATATGAGCATAGTTTGTAGAATCCATTCAAAATATAATTTTCGATTTAGCATTAAATTATGTTTTAGATCTACAGTATCGGTACTTTTTATACAATCTCGCAGTTCTGCCAGGTAAGTATTAACTGCAAATCTTCACGTAGAAGCATGTTCACACCCAGTTAATATATTTATTAATGCTAAAGTATTATTTGTAATCATCTTACTATTGGTTATTCACAGAGCTATTTATAATTTGAGAATTCAGTTGCCAGTTAAGTTTTTAACTGCCCTTACTCATAATCTGTTTAATCATTAATAAAAAAGGAAAAACACTTGGGTGATTTTGGATCTTTTTAATAATTACGATGTTGGACAACAAGACAAATAGACACCGTAATTTGTATTTTCACCGAGTGGCAATAGAGTCATGAATTACGTACTCTTTATCATGGATAATATGGATCGTAGAGGAAGGGGTGATATTTGTAAATAATAAGTATGAAGCTATTAGTACAACAGGTTTGTAGTGTACGGCCGTTATCGAGGAAGATCCAAGCCATAACAATTTCCTTCTTAAAATATAACTTCAACCCTGAACTGGATTGGCTATTGGAAGTTTTCGAGTGCTGTTTTCAGAAGTTTTTTGATTCTTCATTTCCTGGGTAATTTCTTTCTTTTCATTTTAAGATCGATGTCACTAAAACTTTTAAGTAAGACGTTTTATTGTCGGCAAATTTTCATTTCATTTACATTTTTACAATAGAATATCAAATTATTTATTTTATAAGTAAGGGATACATGTATTTTCTGCTAACAACTTAGGTGATTTTATGTTATTGGTTTAAAGGATTTGATGTATAGGTAGAGGTGTTGATAAACTAATTTCGTTGATTAAAAAAGAATTAAATTACAGTTTTTATTTTTTTTTTAAATATGCTTTTGACTATGCTTCTCCGATAGATGTAGGAAATTCAAACATAAGGAAAATTAAATATTTATGTCTGTTATTGTTTAAAATAAAGAGGCTTAAAAGTTTGCAAATTTCCACATGATAGTTTGTGAACCTATGCAATTTTTATAACGGTTTATGTGATTATATCACTTGGCTGTTGGTGCAGGGTATAAAAGAAACAATAAATATCATACCTAGCGGTGAGTGTGTACAGACTGATCTATTTTGTGAGATAATAAATTATTAAAATTAAAAAATTTACTTCGCTTTTTTTTAATATTTACATATGTGATTAAAACACATTGGGCTAAGGGAAGTAATCTGTTTTTCTTTTTAAAAAAAAATATACATCATTTTTAGTCTATCCATGCCAACAATTGACTGTTTTTCTAATACAAGTAATTTTTATTAATAAGCAGCTGTAAAAATAATTTATAAAGCTGAGGCCTTTTTTCAGCGGTTACTTTACAGTTGAAAATGGAAGACCTCAGTCACATGCTGTCGTTACGCGGATTGGGTGAATTCACTGCGCTTCGTCTCTTCACACTGGACACGTCACTGCTACTTGGCTTTCTGGATTTTTCTATCACAATTTTATTAGTGGTATTTCAGTGTTATTTCTTTAAAACTAATGTTTGAGTTAATTACAAGAACTTATACAAAATCACTGTAAATGGAAAACAATAAATTGAATATTAATTATAACGAGTGAAGTGTTTTCAACTTAATTTTCCAATTTTTAAGATTAAAGTATCATTGTTATTAGATTCTCATTTGTTGTATTTGGATTAAGTCACATTTGTTATTTGAATTGGGAATAAAAGGAAACTTTATTTAGACATCCATAATCTTTTGATTACTTAATTTATACAATGAAACTCAAACGGTAATTTTAATTACAAAATGACTATCATTAATTATCAATCAAAATTTTGTGCAAGCAAGACAAGACATTTTTATTTAGGTACTTATAAACATTGACAAGTTTTGCAGCTTTCTCAGTGATAAGTTTATCTCATATGTGTGAGCTTCAGATATATCTACATTAGTGAGGTTTTTGTCCCTGTACTTATGATATAGTAAGTTTGCTGAAAAATCAACTGAGCTTCCTTGATTCATATAGGTCCTGCGTTTGTTGCTTTTGATGCCATGTCATTCGCTTTTAAAATATCACATATTAAAATGAATATATCTATGGCAGTTGTATTAATTAAGCATATGTCTGACATAATACACCAGTTTCCAAGAAAATGTTTACGACACTTCGCACATTGCAGCTGTAGCCTTCACATTTCTTTACTCGTGACATTGCTATTTCCACTATTAAATGAGTGCTGTTGGTTAAAACATCTGCGATACACACACAGGCTATTGAGTCATGCCTGACATTGCTCTGACCGTAAATTGACATACTAATAACTTGATTTTCAGTACATGCTTTACGTTTTCTTGAGACGAGTTGTAGACACGATCGAGTAGATCACTAGCAATTTGTTTGTGGTTTGGAGGTTTATATTCTGAGTGTAAAATTTTATTAAATGCAGGAACTGCAGGTGTTCTATGTGGCTAGAAACATGCTAAGAAACATATAGTTAGATAATTGTAGCTCAATTTTCTTCTTATATTCGTGACTGATAATAACAGTAAATTTTTTCATTGCAACGTTGACGCTGCTGCGGGCACTGGTGCTTTTAGATTGAAGGGCAGTAATAAATTCAATAGAAGAATCTTCCGAAGACAGGGAAGGCCCAGCAGCTCCCAACAGATCCACCAAAACTCTTCGGATTCCTCAGCTTCATCGAGATTTTAATTAGTATCAGAAATGTTGTTACATTTCTAGAAGTGTGGTTCAATTTTCTCACAAGTTCAACTAGCTTTTTGTTACATTTTCTTTAATGCATCCTTTTGGTCTTCAATGAAGTATTTTCTTGAGGGATTGATATTAATTGTTGCCAAATTTAATATTTTTTACACCCTGGAGTTCATATGACGAGTCAAAACACGGGCAAGGAAGTAATTCCTCTCAAATACTGTGGGTATTTATTTCCCTAATCTGAACATACTTTTAGTATTTTCCCTATTAAGAATAGACATCGGAACATATAGGGAACATAGTATCAATAATAGGTGAAATGAAATACAATTAGATTTTTGGAAATGTTTTCGCAGGCAAGTTTTATGATAGTCTAGAAATGAATACATTGGATATGTTTGATTTGAAAATAATTACTAATTTTGTTAAAAAGAAAAAAACAAAAAAAACTCTTCTTAAAAACATTTTGAAATAAGTATTTTAAAATTTAAAAAAATTATTTTATCCAAACCAGTTTAGCACAAATGTCATGGCTTCAGCTCCATGTAACATATACAAAACTATAGTATTATCCATTCATGCACAACATCCAGTTCAATTCAGAGCCAGCTAGTCAAGTATTTGTCAAATAGTGATGAGGACATGATACACCTAACATGTTTGCTGATGTCATTATTGGGTTAAATATGTGTATGTATTTATAGCCATAATTTATATATTAATACGTGAAGCAAAAACTTTGTACCCCTTTTTACAAAAATTATGCAGACGGAGAAGTTTGAAATTTTGTGTAGCATATTGACATACGAGTTTTCCACAATTTTATTTTTCTGCCGGCTTTCCATTGTAGTTTATGTGCCAAACAGTCTCTAAGTTATTGTGCTTCAACTTTGTTATTTTTTCATATATAGTAGTAAAAAATTTGATCTTTTACCGTGAATTACAATCATTATCATTTAATATAACATTATTAATAATAATCATAATGTTAACACATGAATCAATAACTTTGAACCCCTTTTTGCAGAAATTACAGGGACGAAGAGTATGAAATTTGGCACGGTGAAAAGTTTATATGAAGGAGGAGTTCGGAAAGCTAATATTTTTATATAATAATGCATTAGAAATACATTAAATTAATAAAAATGCATTACACACGCTACCATGCGACTGACAAACACACACACACACACACACGCACACACACACACACATATATATATATATATATATATATATATATATATATATACACATGTTGACATTTGAGTTGTCCACAATTTTATTTTCCACTGGCTTTCCATTGTAGTTTATGTGCCAAACAGTTTCTAAGTAATTGTGCTTCAACTTTGTTATTTTCTCATATATAGTAGTAAAAAATTTGATCTTTTATCGTGAATTACAATCATTATCATTAAATATAACATTATTAATAATAATCCTAATGTTAACACATGAAGCAATAACTTTGAACCCCTTTTTGCAGAAATTACGGGGATGAAGAGTATGAAATTTGGCACGGTGAAAAGTTTATATGAAGGAGGAGTGCGGAAAGCTAATATTTTTATATAATAATGCATTAGAAATACATTAAATTAATAAAAATGTATTACACACGCTACAATGTGACTGACAAACACACACACACACACACACACACACACGCACACACACATATATATATATATATATATATATATATATATTTATATATACACATATTGACATTTTAGTTGTCCACAATTTTATTTTCCGCCGGCTTTCCATTGTAGTTTATGTGCCAAACAGTTTCTAAGTTATTGTGCTTCAACTTTGTTATTTTCTCATATATAGTAGTAAAAAATTTGATCTTTTATCGTGAATTACAATCATTATCGTTTAATATAACATTATTAATATTAATCATAATGTTAACACATGAAGCAATAACTTTGAACCCCTTTTTGCAGAAATTACGGGGTCGAAGATTATGAAATTTTGCACGGTCAAAAGTTTATATGCAGGAGGAGTGCGGAAAGCTAATATTTTTATACAGTAATGCATTAGAAATACATTAAATTAATAAAAATGCATTACACATGCTACTATGTGACTGACAAACACACAAACAGTAATCTGAATGGACTTACAATATCATATGGGTACAAAAATTATATTTGTTATTGCGGTTCAATGATCATAGATCGATGATGATAGACCAAATGTAAATTTAAAGAGTGTTAATAGTGTACCAAATGAAGAAGTAATTTTTAGAGATAACTTTAAATGTAAACTAAATGTAATTCCAAGACTTTTTCATAGTTATGATTGTGGATTAATGCAAGTATTTACAATGCAAGTATAGCGAAGTGTAACATTTTGAATCTGAAGTCACTTTAGTTGACAGGCCTGCATTCACTTCATGTTGTTATAAGGGTAAAGCAATATTACCGCCCTTATTTCAAATGAACCTTCAATCAAAAGTAAGTCAAAAAATTATTTTGAAAACATTCGCAAATACAATTCATAATTTGCTATGGTTAGCTCGGAACCTAAAGTTTCCGAGGCAGTTACAAGTGGAGTGTATCATTTCCAAATACATGATATTTTTTAACACAGATCAGTTGCAATTAGAAAAGATTTCAGCGTGTTGCACCATTCACTAAAATTATTTCTGCAGTGGAAAGTTGATATGTGTGTGATAATAGAGGGCTCAAGATTGCATTTCATTCGACAAAATCAAACAAATTTTATGTCTGAAGTTTACAACATTTTAACAGACTACTCAGAATCGAATATCAATGCCAGTAATGTTGGCCGTAGAGTAATTTTACCATCTTCATTTAACGGATCTCCAAGAAATATGTGTCAGAATTATTTAAATGCAATGTCAATTGTACAACATTTCGGAAAGCCTTCTTTATTTCTTACAATGACTTGCAATCCAAGTTGGCCGGAAATAGTTAACAATATTGGTGTAGGTGAAATTGCTAATTTTAGACCTGATATTATTGTGCGTGTATTCAAGTCCAAATTGAAAGCATTAATTGAGGGTCTTATACAAAAAAATATCTTTTGTAAAGTTGAAGCACTCATTTATACAATTGAGTTTCGAAAAAGGGGATTGCCTCATGCCTACATTTTAGTCTCTTTAAATGAGCAATATAAAATTATTAATGCTATCGATATAGATAAAATTGTATCTGCGGAGATTCCTGACATTCAAATACATCCTACATTACATGAATATTTTGTAAAATACATGATGCATGGTCCATACCTGGTATTTAATCCTAATTCTTTATGTATGAGAGATGGAAAATGTATAAAAGATTATCCAGAACAATTTAATGAATTTACATGTGAATCATTAAAGGGATATCCATTATACAGAAGGTGTGATAATGATATGCATGCAGAAGTTCATGGTAGTTGCTTTGATAAACAGTTTGTTGTACCATACAATCCATACAATCCATTTACTTACCAAATGTAAATACGAGGGGGCGTTTTTAAGTTCGCGGAATGGAAAGTTAGGCCATTAGTAAAGATGATTAACCTGGAACCGCATGTAATAAGAGATTTTTGATTCCACATATAAATTTAACATATTCCGGAACTATTTTTCCATTTAACATTCAAATAACTCAATTTCCAATAATATCTGCATTTGCAATGACAATAAATAAGTCTGAAGGACAAACATTAGAAAAGTTGAGTTTTATTGAATCAGCCAGTTTTTATCGGCAATTGTACAGTAATTGTAGCAGCAAGTAGAGTTTCGATCATTCGACGGTTTGAGATGTTATATTTCCGAATATAACAGTCAAGAACATCTAGCAAACGATGAAAGAGTTTTTACAAAAAAACATAGTTTACAGAGAAGTTTTGAATCATTAATTGAAATATCGAATAATGTATGTCAAGTTCAATGGACATTTTTTTAATCGCCTGGTTTTTTGTTTTGATAAAAAATATATAAAAATTTATTCTTTATTTTAGTTTTCATTTTTTGGATTTGTTTTTTATTTAAATGTTATATAACTTGTTTGAAAAAGATAAGCAAATTAACTGTGTGGTCTTGGCGAAATCTGTGATTATAGAAATATGATAATGTTTAAACTTGAAATTTAAATGAAAATATGGTTGGATTTCGACCACTATCCAACCAGGAGTAAAGGATTAATATGCTTTTGCAGAGATGACAAAACTAAATCTTAGCAGTGGAAGAATTGTAAATACGAATGTTTGTTACTGTGATTTTGTAACGGAAATCTGAAAAATGTTTTACTTTATTTCAAATAAAATCTTTATCACCGTGTTATATATATTATATACCTTATTAGATAATGCAGTAAAAAGGTCACTTGCGAGAAAACTGAAAAAGCAAAACATATTCATACAATATCAAAAAATAACCTACATTCTTGCTTTCAAAATATGTACGAAAATAATAGTTACACCTATGCTATATTACAAAGTTATAGGTTTTCGCTCAGTTATGTTTTTGGTTATGATGTTAAATAATAGACTGGCCTGTAAATCGAAAATCACCAACTAGATTTTTATAATATTTTACGGCCTTGGAACAGTCTGCGTCGGGCGGTCAAGTATGAAGTTGTTGTTATTCTCTTACTAGTGCTTTAATAAGTAACATTTTTCATTCAATACTGTTTAAAAAGTTCAAATTATTGTTAATGCAGCAGCTCACTTGCGAGTCCAAGTGAAATGTAAATTTGGCAATTTTTAATTTCAGATAACGTAATTTGTTAAATAACCACATTGTGCTATTCAAATACATATGCATGTACTATTTATTGCCAGGATGATATTAACAGCTTGTGAAACCTAGAAATGACACAATATTTTAATGTAAATTGAATATACTGTGCTGCGTAAGAAGAGTTTGCGTGTTTGGTATATGATTTAATCATACCATACACGATAAGTCTTGAAACATTGCAAAATAGCTGCATTATGTACAGAATTTGACATTATTTTCCAGTCAAGATATATATATCTCTGATATTTTATTCAAGCACAATTTTTGGAACTTTATTGATTTGTATTTTATTATAATTTGCACAATTTTCATATTTTTAAAGGAATTTTCGGACTAAGCTTTAATTTTAAGTGGAAATGATCAATAAATGTTTTTCCTTATATACATGCTCGTTTTAATAAAATTGGATTGAATAATTTGGTTTGATAAAATTCGAATACAAAAGTTTACACCTTTACTTTTTATATTTGGTAGAGGAACAAGGCAACTTTACAAGCATATCCTGCGCATCCTTGCATTTATCTGTCTGGCTCATGTATTCGCCCATCTCTCTCTCTATCCTAGATGTTTTCTCCAAACCAATTTCATGCAGAAATTTTGAAGTTTCGTGTAAACTCTACCCATATATATAAAGCACCCCAAAATATTTACATAGAATTTGAATGAAGTGATGAGTCATCATCGTTATCTCTCCTCTAGTGTTTCAGCTTTGAATTGGAAATATTTAAAAAAGTTCCAGATACTCTGGTATTTCGTTGGAATTTTTAGTTAGAATTAATTTGGTTAACTGGTATCGACAATTTCAAGGGATAAAGATAATATATATATCATAATCCTAATTTGGATATATATAATACCATAACCATAATTTGTGCATGTCCCGACAATCAAATGGCTAGTTTTTTATATGTAAAGTACACATAGGTACATTATGTATTTATTAAAAATTAACTTACGTTTTATTATTTAAAGTAAGTTCGAATTTTCTTTTCGAAAATTGTTTTTTCAACTTTGCAGCTATTGAAAGAATTGAGCATAATTATTTATTTTTTTGATAATTTCTTTTTCTAAGAAATATATTACAAAAGTCTAATAACTTTGAATACCTGTATATATGAATAAATGTTATAAGTCCCTTTGCAAAAAAATTAAAAACATTCCTAAATTGTCTAAAGTATCTTTTCACCAAATGGAAATATTTACAAAATTGTTTAAGCTCAGTCGTCACAAATTGAGTTGACTAAGCATTTATAGTCAGGATATCACCTATGTGGTAATTTTAGATTAAATTGTATAATTTTATACATCGATGCAAATTGTAACTAACCAATCATCCCTTTTAAAAACATTTTATTTTGGTCAAATTAAAAACTAATGCAAATAATATATATCCCATATTATCCTAAAATATGGCACACTTCAATGGTTACACTTAAAAAAAGTGAAACACTCTTAATATATCAGTCTATAGCATAGGAGCAATTGGTTCATATGCACGATTCCTGGCCTTGTTTTGGATTTTTCCCAAATTGTCATGTCCAGTCTGTGTTTGGACATTTACCTATGACATACGCTGCTTATTGGTTCCACTGAAGCTTCAGAGCAAGTTCACCACAAATTCCAAAACCAGACTCTGCCCCTTTCTTGAATGTGTCTTGTGGTAACATTGGTCCAACCTTTGGTGCAGAAATTTATATTTTTCCAAATTACGCTTGGAGTTCTCATAGGTAATTTTCAAATGAAAATGTATGTCTTCAAGCCGAACAAATAAAAAATTACACATAAATACAGACATGTATGTAAGTAGAATCAGTAGTATTTCCAATGTCTAGTCAGTCAGATTATAAGACAAAAACAACAAAATATATTTTTGCTCTTGTTTTGTCCAAAATGAGACGGCTACAAAATTCATTGAGGACTTTTTATTGAAGTTCAAACCTTGATCTGAAAGATTGAAAAGAGAATAACTCCAAACCTCGATAATAAATTTTTCACCAGCATATCTACTACTGTTGTTTTTTCTTAATTTGACATACACTTACATTTGCATACACTTCCAGCCGTTTTGTGAATTGGTCATCAATCCAGCAGTTCAAGATTAGATTAGAGTCCAAAACCTTTTGGCTTATGATTGTAATCTGGACACCATACTTTCTGACCTTCAAGCAACACCACCGGATCTGTATGTTATTTGGCCGGCATTGCCATGAGTAAATATTACCTGATGTTGGCTTTTATATTCGTCAAAAACTCTAATTTCTCTTTTCGTCCATTGTTTTGTTTTCAGTATTAAAAGAACTGCCTACTAGGACAGCTACAAAGTTTGTCTTAAATGGAAATGATAAGCTATAAGTTCACAGAAGGCATTGTAATATTAGTAATGAAGACACTTTAAAACATGTCATGCTAATATAAAAACAAAACATATTTTGTGTAGATGTTTAAATGAAACTTTATCTCTAGGTATCTAGATCTATCTCACTGGAATATCCCAAATACTTTCTATCCTAAATGTGGATATGTTATCAAACACAGATATCCAAATATATAAACAATTGCAAATATACTTAAATAATTAAATAATGACAACGGATATATGGATAAAGTTTATAGTAGCATTGCATCCTAAATTTATTTTTATTGTCATATAATTTTTTGACGAATAATATAGTTACCAATGTTTTGAAACCCATTCAAAAAATTATGATAATCTGAAAAAAAAGTTTAAAAAAAAACAATGTAAAAATAAAATGAAAATTCTTAAGTTGAGAGCTGTACACGTAAGAGAAACTGCAGATAAAATTAAATAAAAAAAAAGGTCGAACAATTAGTTTTTCATTTCCTGATTTTTTTTAATTATCAAAAGTTTTAACCATAAAGCGTAAAAATAACAACTTCTCTCGATATATTGGCTCTTACAAATGTAGATATTAATGACATCAAAGAAATGCAAATAATCATTAAATAAGAGTCACTCTACTCTATGGAACAAAATACAACAGCATTCCGTTGGAAGTACAATTTTAGAAAGTTTGTTTTAGAGACAAATACATCATAGCTTTTCAATCATCAATGATTTTGTTTCTAGCAACAGGTAGAGTTTTTATAATGTACATAGATGGCCTTTGAGTATGTGGAGATCAAATTTTGTTATATTTCAATGATACATTACATTCACTTCATTAGTAAATTGTTCATCATACTTTTATTTACAAAAATTAATATTAATTTACAAAATATTTAATAAGAGAAACTACTTCCGATTTGTAGTAGTAATTTTTTAACCATGATGTATTTTTTGACCAAAATAAATTAATAACAAAGGTAAATTTTTTTTGATAGAAAATGCAATTCTGAAACTTGATTGGACTTTTTTGGAAAAGTAATTGAACAATTTGTGTAGATTGCATCCGATTCAATTTTCGTTAGAATCATTACATATAAAATCTTGACTCCATTAAACAGAATATTTTCTTTGAAATTAATGGAGAATATTTCTTTTATTAAGTGCGAGCATTTCTCAAGAAAGTCTTATGATTTCGCCTTTTGTATAACTACCTACGTTATACGAAAAATATTTATTACCAAATGTACACTTCATAGAGAAATTGGTGGGTATTATTATCATTTATTTATGTTTCACACTACGTGACTACAAAATAAAACGAAGTTCGGGTACATATATAATCAAATTTAAAATAAGACATATATTTAATATTTTCACCAGAGAAAGATTTATTTTAAATTAGAAACGATGTGTCTCTTTTACGAAATTTTTACAATTACATCACATGTAAAATTAATAACAACTAAAATGAACGAAAAGAATTTAGAGTTTAAACAATTATTTTATATCTATTTGCATAATTATGAAATAATCTTTTTATAAAATGTGGCCTGTAATCTTTTTGATCAAAACACTGTTCAATATGATTTACAGAGACCATTACAACAAGTAATAATGACAAATGAACACAACGTAAATAAACCATTAGCAAATTAAAAGACAACTATAGGTTTTTGGTTAAAATGATGCCAATGTTTCGAATTATAACTTATACTTTTCATATTATGTTTAAAAATACAATCTTTGGCTTGGTAGTATAAATAATAAGTTTAAATCCATATAAACAGCCACACATGAGCTGATTTTGGAAAGGCAAAACAGTGAACAACAACCACAAGTATATTTTTTATACAAACCATTTCAAGCTACTTTTCACTCCCTCCTCCCGTCTTACTCAAAATTTATTTGTCCTACCGATATATAATTTTGTTTGTCTTGCCGCACAAGTTTATTAACATTTAATTATATGAAAAATAAATCTATTTTAAGTTAAAGATTAAGTAGTAAGGAAATAATATGAGAAAAACTAGTAAAGAAGTAATAAGAGAAAAACTCTTCAAATATTCTGTGAGTTAGAAGGAACTTTAAAAGAACTTCACATCCATTTTTTAATCAATCTTTTTTTCAGTGAAGTCAACAAACCATTTTGTTCTTGTTAGTGAGCTTGGCCCCATTTTTCACACTTATGTTTAAAATGAGATACATTTTTCTTTAAAGCCATTTTGTTTTTTTTTTCCAAAATTAGTTATCTCATGTGTTTCTATTTTCTGTTTCTATGTTATTTGTGTTACAGTACTTCAATTGCAGAATAAAATTATAAACTATAATGAAAACAAACTCTCTGTAATGATGCTCATTGTAATGGTTGAAATTAAAAATCCAAGCAAAATTTTACCCAAAATATATAATTGTCCAGAAGAAGCCTAAGGTAAGAGTTCAGTCTCTTATTTTTAAAATAAATTGTAAGATTGTAAACAATAATTATAGCAGATGAAAGCACACATGTAGACAGTATGTAGTAGCAGGATTGTAGACAGTGATGAAAAAACTTGCAATTACACAAATAAGATTGAGGCAAAAGGTGATTGTGTTAAATATTATGGAATTATAATTGGAAAACTTCCATCATACAATTGAATTTTATAAGAACTCTTTTTGATGGAATTTCTACTTTTTTGGAATGCAAAAAATACAGATCAAAGACTTGATCAATTTTTTTTAGAAAACTGTTAAATTCATCTATTACTCTCCATAAATTTAATGTAAATATTGTCTTATAAATATATAACTAACCAATATAAGTCAACTTCCATTATAATAGTAAAAGTGAATTGATATTATGAGCCCATTATTGATTTGACTGAATTTTTCGTACGACATTATTACACTAAATTTTTCTACATGGAATAAAAAATTTATAAGTAAATATCTAATCTTTGATAAATAAATTAGGACATAAATTTAAGACCTGCGTCGGTTTTCACAAAAAGTACTTTGTTAAAAGTAAAGTTCAAAGGTTTGCCATTTGTACGAATGCAATGACATGTTGAGTCACCATGCCCATGAAACTAAGCAGCAATGATATGTAAATCTGTACTATTTCTACTCAAGCAATTTATAGGCATTCTCTATTTCCAGTCGTTCATCTGTAAATAATTTTGTATAAAACTATTTCATTAGAGCCATTGTAAAAATTTAACACGTGCCTCACCTAAATTGGTAGCTGTAAAAATTTGGACAAATTGCGTTTGTCCCATTAATATTTTCTCCTTAACAATGACTAAAAATAATGATCATAATTAAAAATAATTAAATATTTATGACTAAAAATTATGAAAAAAGGTGTTTAATCTTTACTGTTAAATAAAATAATTATTATATTTTGAAATGTTAGTGTCCTGTCTGCAAATTATATTCTTTTTGTTATATTTTTGCCGTTAAATTGTAAAAATGTTTTAATAATTTATATTATATGAAATGTTTCAGTCTAACTAAGAAAATTGTCAATTTTTGTAGAAATATTTGAATGTAAAACATATTACATTCTGTATATTGTTGTACTTGTATTCCATTTATTAAAAAGGGTGGTGTTTGAGTGCGTGGGTAGTGCGCCATGAAGTTCGAGGCTGTGGTACCGAACACTGCACCCTTTAACCAAAGTGCATTACAGCTACATTGTTGTCACCAGAAGTCAGCTCATGTAAATGTTTTAAGTCTAATTTTTAGAATGTAGAGGAATGAACGCTTGATTTTAATGTTTTATTTTGAATCTGCTGTACTTTCCAAAATAATTGACATTGAAAATCACCAGTTTCATAGCTTATACACTAACTCACTGTCACTAACAGATCATGAAAACCTACATGTCACTACCAAGAGCTGGAAGCTTGATATCTATTGCAAATGTAGCGAGTGGGATGAGAAAAAGATAGAAATAAAGAAATTGTTAGAAATAAAAAAATGTATCTTAACATATTTAACAAGTTTCCTATATATGTAATAACTTTCTACGGGTCTATACATATATGGTAATAAAAGTTATGGTTCTAGAAAATAATAAATAAATAAACCAGAACTATTTAGGATTATAGATTTGTTCTACGATCCTAAATATTTCTTCTATTCAATATGGATGATGCTGATTTATTTCAAACGCAACTAGGGCAAGACCAAAAAGGTTACAATTTTTACAGTGTATGTACCTACATTTGTGGATAGGGGTGTGGATACAGATAAATGTTTCAACCTAGGAACAATTACAAACTAGGCCGGGATTGTGACTACTCCATATGTGACATTATTGTTCTAAAGTGGGATTCAGTTTATCTTACACTACACCATACGCATCATACTTCTTACAATTTGTTGATAGAATATGGTGACAGTAAATCAAAACTTGCTTTCGCTCCTTTTTAATCAAAATACCTTGAAGTAAAAAGGAAATGTTAGGAACTAGCTTTTATGTTTCTTTAAATGTAAGTTTGTGAACCGTATGTTTACTTATAATTCCTCAGCTATTAAATCAATGAAGCTACTATTTTATTCACCTTAATAGCCTGAATAATATGGGCTATAAAATCAGATATGCTAATGGTTATTTTTTTTTTCTTACAACTCAATATTATGGATATCAAAAGAAAGTGCTTTGAAAGGCCTTATTAAATAAATATATGTCTTCAATGAAAATTTTGGATAATAATATTAAACATTCACCTGAAATAATATTGCCTGTACTGTCATGAGGTACTGTCGTAACTGAAAAAGTTTTTAAAAGCAATTTTATATATTTTTGTGCAATAAATATGGGAAAATATTATTAAATAATTACTGGTAACAAAATTTATTTTGTATTTACTTTTTAAACTCCTGTATGTGGTGTCATCGTGTCTAACTGTCTAGCTTTATGTAGATAATTTCTTTATGTATATCAATCTCGTTACAAACAATGTTTTATGACTGCGATAGCAGTCTGATTTCCATTTATTTTGATTCAGATAATGGATTTTATTTAGCAAGTAATTGGAAAGTTTTTGATATTATATGGTTTTAAAATACCAAAAATCTATTTTAATTTTATTTGTCTTTAAGAACGTAATTGGTTCATTTCTTATAATGTAAAAATAGGTGAGTATGATAAAAAATACCTACCTATTATGAAGATATATTGAGGAAGAAATTGAATTCTTAGCCTTATTGGTCTGCGATATTTGAATAGGGTAATCCATATACCAAAGGATAAATCACATATTATGCCTGTCTTTATTCTGTGTGCGGAAATATCGAGTACACTTCTAGAGTCTGATCAAATATTATACAGCATCTTGTGAAAGTCTCAGTTTTGTGTTGATTATTCTCAGTTTATGAAATTCCAGAACCAACATCTCTTTGAAATAGCAGACAACCATTAAGACAACAACGTTAATTGTCAGCCATACAATACAATTAACCATTTCAAGTGACCATAGTTGCTAAAATCTTGTCTGATTAGTAGCAATGTTTTGTAGAGCATATTTTCTTTTCTTTTAATATTAATTAGGCAGACACTATTAATTAATGTTACAGGCAATCAACATTAAGACAATATCTATAATATTACTTACATGGTGCAAATATAAGTCCAACACCAATTGAACACCGTTAATGGACAAAAGAAAAGTCAACACTACAAGCTGAAGTACCTAAAGTAGAAATTAAATGATTACATTAAAATGAAAAAGTAACATGCCTAAATATCTTGCTTATTTTAATTTATTCCAGTGTACCTGAAAATTAAACATTTTATTGAGCGTGCTGCATATTTGATTTACTGTAATCATCATGTTTGGTAAAATCATTATGCACATAGGGTTACTTGAAGCATTAAAATGGCTTTTCCTGTTTAATTCATTTCACTTTTCCATTCTGGGTGATACTAAGTAGTTTGTGTTATTACGAAATATTTCTTGGTTCACACATCCCAGGTAATTGTTTTCTTTAAAAATTTCAAATTGTAAACTTTTAAAATTTCAATAATAGTATATATAAGGAGACATATTAGAAGCAGTTCCAATCTATTAGTAAACACACTGAAATAAGTGATTATGTACAAGAGACTCTGAATTTCTAGACATCTAACATTGAAAGGTTAAGTGGGTTGTAAATATAACAAATATGCCCAATAGTGTCATGATGTTTATTCTTTTAAAATATATTGCTCTGAACAAAATACTGTAATAATCACAAATGTCATCAAATAGCTGGAAATAATAAACGAACAAATTTTTTTGCCAAAACACATCAATTGATAAAACAAATATACAGTTAACATTAGATATTTGGTAAAGCCACTCTACTATATTTGTTTCAGCATAAAAAGAAATACGGTGAGACCCCATGCCTGTACCGGTACACCAAATAATGAGAAAAATTGTTGTCAAACTGTAAATTTTCTTGAAAATTTGTTTGCTAAACGTTTTTTCTTCTAGTTTATTTGAAAATTGATCGACTCCTATAATTGACTGTAATGTAAGTGGAAAGTTAATTGATTCCTCAATTGATTAAACAATGAGAATCCATTTTTAATTGAATTTACTGTTTCTTTTACTCAGTATAAATGGAAAATGAAGACACTGGTCGATAATGTAAACTATTTAGATAAATGAAATGGCCTTGTTTCATATTAACAAAGTAAACAAAACAATTTATCTTGCCATACTAAAGTAATTATTGATCGATCGAGCTGTCTCGTCTAAAAATAAATTTATTGTTATTCTAGGTCATAGGTAAAAGCAATGACCTCGTGGTTAATGATTTATTGTATAGTATTGTGAGACACTAAATTTCTTTTTTTGCTTTTATCATAATTACTTTTTAATGTTTTATTTTAAGGTCGAACCAGTGTATTCAATTGTTATGAATAAAAATCATTTGTAGATGAAGATTTTCATAATGGTTTATTTATCTCATAATTCTGCTAGGATATTTATTTCATTATTTGAGATAATGTCGAAGCAAAGATACCACTAGGTATATGAGTAATTATACCAATCGCTGGGTGCAGCATGTATACTTGAATCAACTCGATTCCAAACTTTAATCACACGGATACTGAAAGATTGAACAAATAATCATGTTCTATGGTACATAGATATTGAAAAAATATTTTGGTATGTGGAGAATAATTCAAAGTCATGTCCTGATAAACATATAAATGAGTATCAAACATGATGAAGGAATGAGATCACATTAAGAGTGCAATGTAATTACAAGGTGAAATAAGAAAGTGAGAAGATGTAAGCAGTGAATCAGGAATAAGGTAGAAAACATATATTTACAGGGACCCTTCATTCTTTTTCTTATTCTTTATGAGTCTTTCTTACAAGTTGAGAGGCTGTCCAGATGTAAAAAGTAGATTGAAGCAGAATTTGTCAAACATGAGTTTTGATATCAATTGGGAGAAATTTTAGAAATATTAAAAAAAAAGTATTAAATACATTGATAATTGAGTATTAAATAAATAATTTGCAGTGTAACGGACTATTTCAGGGAACAATTTCACCAATCACTTCGGTGAGATATTGATCAATTAACTACGCTATAGATGAAAATAGAATCACGAAGCCGTTGTCGACTAGCCAGGTTGATTCACCTGTGTACAATTTGTGAATAGCTAAAAATTGTTTACTAATAGATTAGTAGTTTGTGATAATATTAGTGAACTATATTAACCAAAGAGCTGCTTCTTGGTCTATTGGCCATCAGTTTCAAATTTGCTTTCAATTTGTACCTACTGACATTAATGGATCAAACAGTTTGAAAATAGTTGCCATATCGTAGATAAATGAACAAAATATCAACGATGTGCAAGCAACAGATGGATAAGCAAGTTATCTAGAGTTTTTGACAATTATCAATATTGTTTGTTTTGTTAATGAAAATACAACAAGAAGAGACAGTGTACAGAGAACTAATACAATAGCAAATACATTTAATTTCTCCCTATAATCATTTTTATATTAGCATTTTAGTTTTTGAAAAACGTGTACAACTGTATAAATGCGTACGTAAATATATGTGTACAGATATGCATAAATATATAAATATATATATATATATATATATATATATATATATATAAATGAAAGTTTTAAAGGTATAGTGAAATCATTACGATATCTTAAAGTCAAGATCTCCACAATAAGTGTGTTTTTGGTAAATTCACAAAGAAGAACCTTATTTGGAGGTACCATTACCATGTACTACAAACCTCTCTAGCTTTAAATAATTCTAAAAGATTTTTATTACTCGCTGCCTGTTGAGCTAGAGAAGCAAAATTTAAATTTAGGTTGCAGGGGATCAAACAAATACTATTCAAAGACTGATAGCGAACATACAGATGCAGTGTGAAAGTATTTGTTCTGATTAAGGGACAAGATTTCCGATATTGGAACAGGGTACACTATTTTTCCCTTATTAACATGAATGTTATCCTAAAAAAATAGTATATGTCAGTATTGGTAGGGGCTCCCATGATTTAAATAATTAAAGTATTCTGTCATTTATTCCTTTGTATGACCAAAACTAGAAATATTCCGTCATTGTCATGTCATTTTACATTAAAATATTCAATTTTTTTTTATTCTTCCCATATTCTTGAGCATAAATGAAATTATAAGTATATATGTAACTCAAATAAAAAGTCATAGATACACATATGTGTGTTTGTGTGTGTGTACATACATATATATATATATATATATATATGTGTGTATATATGTACAGAGTTAATAAAGTTCTTACATCAAAAAATCTATATTATATTTTCTTGGTCATGTCAAGCACAAATATTCCACACGGCGACAAACTAATGAATGTTAACTTAAAAGACAGTTAATCAGTAAAGTACACTTGCTCTTTGTTCGCTAAATAAAACACTCGTCTGACATAATTCAGTTGGGAAAAAGTATTTTATGAGAATAAATATGGTCAACGAATCAATTGAAAATACCCTTTGGCCAATTTTAGTGTATCAACATATGTTTGGTGTTTGCAAAAGAACTGCTAACCGAGTTCCTGCCAGGTTTACATTATGGGCACAGAAAATATACAGTGTGTTAATTACGGGAATGCTGATTGCGCTTCACGTTGCTTCAAGCATTTTGGCCCTACGCGATAACTGCAGGCTAATAGTTTTCAGGACGTTTCAATTAATTCAAGCTCTTCATTTATTGCTGATTGATTTAATTTGTGTCAAAAATGTATTTGAAGAATTGATTCTAAAAATTGAGGAAATAGACAATCTTTTCAAATCAGAGCATAGGAGAAATTTGTTAAGATGTGATAAATTTCGAAACTTTGCGATTATTGGTCTTCTTTTACTCTATCATATTGTTTATGCCACTTTCGATCTTATAGGTGGAGGAACAATATTTGGTCTCTACACGTACATTTTTAATGCATTCAATTTCATTGTTTCCATTATCTTTGATTTAGAAATAATATTATTCTGTTTGATATTATTTAGTATAACAAAACGTGTGGAAACATTGAACGTTTTCTTTGAATTAGAAAATAGAGAAAACTTGGCTCCATCTGTTGAAGCCATATTTGGGAGTCCTCAACACGATCCCAATTCCAATGATCATTTTACATTTATATTGCCTCTGAATGAAAATTCCATTTATCATTTATCTAATTTCTATACACTTTTGTTAGATCTGTGCCATCATTTAAACAAGGTGTTTGAATTTCAGGTTTGTGTTGACCATTTCAATGAAAGTTTTTTAATAACATTTTTACTTTTAATAAACTCTATCAAAAATGTAAATGTATTTTCGTAATCTAACTTTTAACATCATTTTTCAGCTATTCACATCACTTGTTCTAATATTCTCTGGCACACTCCTTACCACATATAGTTTCCTTGAAGATTTAAAATATAATGTAAGTATTATTAACTCAAATATTAACTAACATAACTAAATTTAATAAACAATCATAAGTTTAATAAACTGCAAAGGCATAAACAGAAAACAATAACGCAATCATAAAGAATACAACATTAGGTGTTGAAGCTTGTTTTGTAAACTAACAAATTCTTCTCACAATATAGAATATATTTATGTGGAAAATTTATGACACAATTAATGAAACATTTAAAAACTACTTTGTTGGTTTCTTCTGTTATGATATGTAATTATTCTTTAAATATATTTTAACTTAATATGGATAAAAAATGGCAACAAAAACGAGTGAAAATGCCATTCACGAAAATACCAACAGCCCGCAACACGTGAACACAGGTTAATTTCTTTTTATTTTAAGTAATAAAATTATTATTGGATTCGCTTCAGATCAATGAGCTGAGTCAATGTTCTATATTTTTAAATACATCTGGTTGATGTATTTAAAAATAAAAACAATTTATAAAATTATTTTCTTTACTTAATGTAACTGCTTGGGTTTTTTGTACCAGTTCCATTATAAAATATGACTGTGATAAATATTGCTCCAGGGTATTTCAAATATAAAATTAATTAGTACAATAGTTTTGTACATCAATTAATTACTTATTAATATCTAAATTGTTATAACCAGTCTTAACTGCTTTGAGACTTTTCTTCAACCCTCCCAGGATTTTTAGTAACTAATGTATCCCTGTTAATGACATTGTCGAGTTATACAGTCCAAAACCATCCCCAGGAATATTAGATCCCATCAGTGAAAATTATGAATAAACTGATTCTCAACTGAAGTTCTATTAGAAAGATGTCCATATAAATTTAAACTTAGTTAAAAGTGACGGATTCAATTATTTCTCAAAATAAACCTGTCTGTCAAGAAATGTTATTGTTTTTTGTCTTACTTTCATTAATAAAACAAACATTTCAGAGACTGGACACATTACTTTCGATCAGGTACATAGTATGGCCATTCCATCACATTATGTCATTGGTGGCCATGTGTCTTGTATGTGAGAAGATGTATCTGCAGATAGAAACTACAAAATCTCATTTGACATCAATGCAAGTTAATGAAGAATTACGTAAGTGACCAATCTTTCTTTATGCATTACAAATATCTTCTTTAATGTGAGTGATATGTTTGTATGCAATAAATATACACAGACAGAACTGTGTCGTAAATATTTCCTCTAGTTTAAAATTATTAACAATATCTTTTGGCATGGGGATGTACGATAGGTGGAGGGAAATTTTTCAATTTCTAGTTTAACCAAGTATACAACATTTAACTTTTTACGCTCTTTAAAAGACATGTAAACAAACCCGACTACATTGTGACTCTAGCATGTTTATATATACATTTGTATTAAAAATGAAACTTACTAAAATTCTTTGCCATCACCACTATTAAATAACAAATTTTACATGTGACCTTCATTTAAAGATTCCATTTTGACACAACTAGCGTGAAATCATTGAGAAAGAAAAATATTCCATATATGCTATGCAATACCAAATTTTAAGCTCCATTTATATAAATGAAAATATGAGATGAAAGAATGCCTTAATAAATGACAAAGTAAGAGTTCATACAGGAAAAGCATTTAGGGTAGTAACTAACAAAATGAAGCAATGCAGCATTCTATCATTTTGCTGTAAAAGTATATTATGCCAGGAAGTATGCATAGACAGACAGGGAATGTATTGCACAGAATAGAAATTATGACAGTTAATTAAACTTTTTTGTTAATAAAAACTGCACAACTCTTATAATAATTTGCATTGTGTGAGGTTAGATCGATAGTTGGCATTCATATTTTATTAGCTTCCACACCCAACAACAGCCCCTGACATTGAAGGGTTTCAACCACACTCCTCCTCCCTTACCAATCGAACTAAGTACTCATCTCACCTGGGTTGGTACTAAATTGTACTAAATTAGTAATAAATTGTATTAATCCATTTAGTTGATTGGAAAACAGTTAATATAATAAAACCATTATTATTAGTCTACAACTTTTAACAATTATAGATATTTATATAAACAACATTCAAATATGTCATCTTTGAAAAACAATTTTCTTACTGTCAAATTATAGGCAAACAAGAAAAGAAATAATTCAAAACCTGATGAATTTCTGATTTCTTCAGAAATACACTAAATGACTCCGCAGTGGATTTATATACTAACATTATTTATTAGTTTGTCAAACAACAAACAAATTTTTAATATTAACTGCAAAATGAATAATATTGAAATATGTGAATATCATATTACCAGGAACAAAGAGAATCCAGCTTAATGCTTGGTAAAATATTATTGTCTATTTGCATGAACAGCGCATTCCATATAAATTTACTTATTGCATTTAACATGAATACTCATATCTGTGTATATATATATATATATATATATATATATATATATGTATATATACTTTTATACAGGAGCACGCTTGCTACGTATATTTATATCCTATCTTCAACAATGATGAAAAATTCAATGCGCTGTTGACGATGCAACAGTGGTATGTTTTAAGAAGTAATTACTATTGCCGATTAATGTACATTACTTGGCGTAGACTAATGTTTAAATTCATTTGATTTTTTGAAACTTTATTTCATAAACATATAAAGATCAATCCTAGACCTCCATTACTAAATGTCATGACCACTTTATAGTGCCAACCTTCCAAGGTCGTCCAAGACAATCCCCCTCCCCAGCAACTTAGCAACAGCAGGCTTTTTCTATTACTTTACGTACTACTCAAATAATTTCAGTTCTCATGTAATCCATTAATTCCATAATGGGAATATTCCAAAACTGTACACATAAAAAGAAAATATAAATAAGAAACGAAACACTATACACAGCTTGATTTATCAGCTACATAACTTGTTATCGAATATGGAGGATGTTGATAAGTCATCTAAGCAATTATTGTGTAGTGTCCGTTTCAAGAAATAATATTTTCACAAATTTTATATACTAATATTTTTTCGAGGAATAATATTTCTACAGGTCTGACTGACGGTCTTTTATATTGAATGTCACTTTTTTATTAAGATATTATTTTACAAAATTCCAATTCATCAAAATAGAACGAACTTGGCATAGTAAAGAACAAAAATGAATATATTTAATGAAAATTTAATTTTTTTATTAAATATGTTTTGCACTCTGCATAGGAGATATGCATGTTAAAAAAGTCAGCATTGTGAAAGTTACCTTTGCTTTTCTCATTTTTTTGATAAATTTTGAGTGAATTGTTTAAAATTCCTGTATCAATAAGTTAATCAAAGGTAAATTGCACAACTACTTGTTTTTATACTTAAATGGTAATTGTTACTAAAAATGCAATAAACCACATTGTTGTTGCATTTAATTCTCGTTCGTGAAGTGCACTTTAAGTATCAAAATAAACAACATTGTGTTATAAAATAGGTTTCATTACATTCTTCAACAGGAAATTTCTTCATGCCTGAGACACCTGCTACCATGTACAGCTTACCCTGCTTTATTTGAGCCTTCATTCTGCCGAACTTATCTACAATGACATAAAAACCTAATGTTCTCTGTAATTATCATTCTATTAATCAAATTTCATAATCTTACTGGATTGTTTTCTAAATATTCCAGGATTCCGATAATCCGTAGATAAATGATACCTCCATTATAGTAACTTGAATTGCCTCACAAAATACAATACAATTTATTGAGTATATTATAAATTTAGATGTTGCTCAACACTTTCATTGAACTCTCTAAAAGATTTTTGATAAGCAAAATCATGTATTTAACGTCACATCACTGTGCTCTCCTATGAACCAAAGTTTCTTACAAGTTTATTACAAATATTAAGTCCTTTCGAGTGAAACACTTTTAGTATTGGTGATAAATTTGTGAACAACTTATAGTAATCATTATAAAGTAATACTACATAATAATTAATGACACAGTTAATGAGCTTATAAATAACACTTTTAAGTATTTTTGGTAGGAGTTCACTGCACCAGCGCTCCTTAGGATCAGCCACCTATGATTTCTATTAAAAACCTTGACATTTTGTATAGATATATTATAAATATACAAGATTTCATATTGCATTTCCCATCGCCATAACCTTGAAATGTTAAAAGATAAAAACTCAACACAAATGTGGGAAATGGAAGCGAGGCTTCTTTAAAAAGCTCCCGGTTTTTCCGCCTTTTTGAATTGATACCCACAATGAAACATAGACAGAGACAGAAAAAGATGGACATTAATAAGTGACCGGTTCTTATAGAGAGAGAGAGATAGAAAGAGAAAGAGAGAGAGAGAGGCAGAGATTATACCATTACCTGTTTACATACAGAGGCGTAAGAATTTTCGCTTCTATCGTTTGTCCAGTTACTCACACACTCTCTTCACAAAAATTATTTCATAATGAAGAAATGATGAGGACATTTCAAAACATAAATATTTTTTTCAACCCAATGACAAAAAATATACACAAACATTATATATAAACATTGTTGTCACTTGTCTTTAATTCCTAAATTTCGTAAACACTTATGAAAGTATAGATGGAGACCGAAAGGGGACAATTTAATCTCTCCAAGGTAGATAAAACAATTTACTTTGCAAAAATTTGGAGAGTTCCAATTTACACAGGAATAACAAGACTTTAGGATCAATCTCGTGGATTTTCTCTTCAATTGCAATTGCATTAGATATGGAAGTGGCATTATCGCAGTCCCAAGTTCCTCAAAACCATTTTAATATCAGGTGTAGTTTTTTATAATAAATAAAATAAATCTAAAAAATATTCTTGTAACTTCACGCTGTGTACTATTTGACACTTTGACTTTCATCTGGGGCTGAATCAGAAATGTTCCTAAAATATTTCAATTACTTTATTGATTCTGAAAGATTTCCTTTGTTTTCTTACATCAAATCTTCTGTGTAATTTAACAATGTGTGATTTTCTTCATCCATAAAATAATAATATTCATAGTGTTATTAAAATATTAATGAAAAACCAATGCTGGGAAATTTTTCAATTTAATATAAAACCAGAAATAAATTGTTTCTTCATATGCTCATCAGATGCAAAAAGTCGATAGTAAAAGCTGTGCAGCTCATCCTCTCTCAAGAGAATTTTGTTTCATTTGACAAACTTATTTAAAACAATAATTAGGTTAAGTAAAGATGTGATGCTTTAACATGTTCACTCTGTCTTTCTGTAGAAACAAAGAATCCCACTTTATATTGATATGTCTCTCTAGCATGCTTGATGATTTTCAGGAGGTTGAATTCAAAACTTTCAATAAAATTTATCCATCGTGCTATACTTTTACAATAATTATATTTTGTACGTACTATAATTATTGCATGTGAACTTAAACCAATTATAAAAATAGATTATGTTTCTCAATTGCAGCTGGTTCCTCACAGCAGTCATGTGTCGCTTGAGGTTAAGAAACAGACAGTATATACCAGTATATATAATATTGTATATAAACCTATAATTTATTGTTATATTATTTAGATCTAATATAGATATAGTCTGCTTTTAAAAACTTATTATAATTTACCTTATTTTTTTCTTTCAGCATCTAAAGTCCGAGGTCATATGCAGCTTATTAAAAATATAATAGAAGCAGGTGAACTGGGCCAGTTCACAATTTTCAAGTCATTCAGTCTGCGAGCTTCGTTGCTGCTCCACTTTCTAGAATTACTTATAAGTTACTGTGTTGTTATAATTCAGTTCATTAATGTGGGTGATCTGTTTTAACTTACCAATTACAATTTGGTTTCTTTATCAGTATTTTTTAGGATTTGTTTTATTATTACACAATACCATTTGCCAGCTCTTTATTAAGTGGTCACCAATTTTAAACAGTTTGTCATTAATGCACTTATCTATTCAATGCTTCTCAGTTTGTAAACTGTAAAAGCATTATTCGTGTAAAACAATATATTATTTTTTTCCTATTGTGAAGGGACAATAATTAAAGGCATTATATATTAGCCCAAATATTATATGATATCTTTGGTCATTATGTTTGGTCTTCCTCCACTTGTCATCTTTCTATTATTATCTGCTACATATATGAATATAACAATTCAGTGTTTCAATTAATATTAATGAAAGTTAAACTTAATTAAATTTATGATAATTTCCTTGTTTTTGAAAATGAGAAGGAATAAAATTAAAATATCTGCGACAATGTCACATCGACATCAGAATATGTATACAGATCCTTCTTCCATTGCCGGTATATTCGTGAAGTATTTGTGCATTTAAATGAAAATTATGACAGCGATATTCATACCATGGCAATTGAGTTAGGAATAGGCAATTTTGGAAACATCAAAATTTAGCAATTACGAGCTGTTGAGATTATTATAATAATTCTAGCTATCATTTATCAAAAATTATTTCAGTTAATGAAAAATTTGCATTTCAAACAAAAATAATTTCACACAGAATGCAAAAAATTTACTTTTTAATAAAGGATTTGATAAGATTTCAGTGCAGAATCCAAGATTTATGATTGGATATGCTTCTAGTATAAGTTGTACGATTTAGATTCTTCATTTATAAACTTAAACTGTCGCTGGACCATAAGTAATGGTGCTGTCGCATGGAGTGATTATCAAGAGTGATGTAATTAACTTTGGTAATAAATGCATGACCAAAGTGAAGTACACTTTCATCTTAAAGGATAAAACAGAGTTAGGCTTTTAATGGTTAGGGTTATGATAAAATGATGTATTTAGCAGAGGAAAGTCACACTACAACATTCTAAATGTATAAGTAGAATACAAAAGTAGAACATTATTCAATCTATGGGATTGATTGAAATTTTTCAAAACATAAATATACATAAATTAGATATATAAATAAATAAATTAGATTTTAAAGTTGAATGAAAGTCTCCAATAATATCTTTTCTAGATATTCTGAAACTAAACCGAGTTCTTGTTTTAGTCAGTAAATTATCTCATCATTATTCAATAAAGTATCTCATATTTATATGGAAACAACAAATAATTTATATAACAGAGTTTAAAAAACTGTTAAACAATTATTCCTCTAATTGAAAAACCATTATTTAGAAGATTAAAAACATTATTAATCACATGTAGTATACAAGTAATTTAAAAGTAAATTCTGAAATTTTTCTTTAGAAATATTGGTCTCAGAGAAAGTATTAGTATTTAAATGAACAAATTGTAAGATTGTCCGAACTAGAAAATATGTGCAATAAAGGAATGAAATCAAAATTTGTATTATTGATCATATTTACTCCGTATGATATTTCAGAATAAATGGAGTGATGTGGTCAATAATTGAGTATTCCACATGATTGAGTGAGTAGTCAATGATTGCTTCTTCAAGTTCTATTGAGCAATGTGATCAGTTTTATCAAGCATCCAATTTTTAACGAAAAATTTCACACTGTACTCTGCTATAAAACTGATTTACCGTTGACTTACAAGCGAGAGCAGAGGGGAAAGGACTTTTTATAAGAAAATGTTTTTTTTTATATATATAAATTTGAACCATGTTACGGAATGAAATGTTGGATGTCTGTACTATGTTGTAGTTTTTCTTGGATTTTTTCTATTGAATTCAAATAAATTTTCAAAAAATGTTAACAGTTACATAAATCAAAATTGCATACAAATACTCGAATAAAAGGCATAAACATTGTGAAAACACTGACGTGTTGAATTTAATTTTATATTTCCATTTATACATACATAGTCTACGACATATATATATAAAGAATGAAAAAATATTTCGTTTATCTGATAAGTGAAATTATTTTAAAAAAATAAACCGTTGTTTTTCCACATTATAAACTTTTGTTTGTCCATAATGCATTTCATGTGAGTTACATTGAAAGAAAAACATTACTTCAGAAGGATATTTCCCTCATTTTCTTCTTTCAGCGTTTTGGCAATTCTCTTTGCATCAGAAGATAATTTAAAAATATTAATCACTAATTGAGTGTACTATTTAGCAATTCTCTTTGCATCAGAAGACAATTTATAAATAATAATCACTTATTGAAAGTACCATTTAAGTTGAAGAACATCATATATTCATCTAATTTTTTAATTAATTGTGCAAAACTGTGTAAATGCATCACTGGCCCATTCTAAATTTAGACACTTCAGAATTATTTGTCACTGACAAACATTATTCACTTATAATGTACACTTTCTTTTCTGTTATTTTTCTTCACATTCAGTTTCTATGAGTATAATGCATTTATCATGAAAACTGTGTTTGCAGTATCAAATCATGTAAAATGTAATATGAGTATGTTAACCAAAAACTTACCGGTTATTTATAAAGTATACTTTGAACTCTGATAATGTGCTAATTACATTGGTAACTTTATATAAAAACCCTAGAAAAGTAGATATCATCAAGATCACAGTTTGTTAAATTTTAAGTTGATTAAATTACCACTTTGATTGAAAAGCATGCATTAAATGGTAACAGATTGTTTATTGTAAAATTATGAAGCAATTTTAAACATGTATCTTTGAAGTAACTACAAACTCTTCATTATGAAACCCAAGGCCTTAATTTAGGATTAGATGCTATCGTCCATGACTCACTTACAGGTTACCCCAACACGCTGGATATGTGCCAATAGTGAAAGTATAATAATTTATGTTATTTATAATAAGGTAATTAATAATTGATAAAACAAAAAAAACACATAAATTCGAACTATACATAAAACCATAGGCAGATTCAAGGGGGGGGCACGTGCCCCCGTGCCCCCCCCCCAGAAGTCCCAGAATAATAAATCTATTTATTTTGTTTAGTTGTCGCAAGTTACAAGACAATTTACGTAAAATTGCATACAAATATTTTTTTAACGATGGAAAGTGCGTTTGTGTGAGCGAAATTACAGAATACCAGTACTGGTACCCATAGCTACTACGTATGTAGTTAATAGTTTTGAGTTGCACGCGTGTCTGTGAGCGAGCGATCGGAACGAGTTTTTTCCCGCTAATTTACTTCAACTGTTTATGACAGGTGCCACGGGGAGGGCGGGGGTCAGACGCGTGGTTAGCTAGATGATAAATATGTAATTATTGTCACCTCGACGACGACAGGATTGCACTTGCACGCATCTTATTATTAGTTTGATTAAATTGTATTCGGTTTACGTATTGTATCATCACAGTGATCGTATGTAGTGAAGTGACTTATATTATAATGAATGACAAGGACAGGAAGAGACAAAAGAGCATAAGTGCGTTTTTAATTACAAAAAAACGAAAAACTGATTATGCAGAGAATGAAACACTTCAGCCCGTGCGACCTGGGCAGTCAACTAATGTTGGTGATGTGTTTCCATGTCCATCCTCGCTGACGGCAACTACATCAGCTTCCGCTAGTTTTTTCCAGGAACGTGATATAGGTACGTATCGCTTATCGATTACTCATAATTCCGAATTGATTAAACATTTAGGCCGGCATTCAGAAACAAATTTGAGTTTCATTTCAATATCCGTATTTCCGAATTACTGTTCATTTATTTACTTATCTTTCAAATAGCCATCTACAAGTATATACTAAAATCAATCTGGACATACGGGATTCAGCTATGGGGTACAGCAAGCAACAGAAATATCGAGATTCTTGAAAGATTCCAGAGTAAAGCACTTAGAGCATTGATAAATGTCCCTTACTACGTGAGCAACAAATATATACACGAGGACCTAAAAATCAACACTGTTAAGCAGGAGATTGCCAGATATAGCGAAAAGTATCAGAAAAGAATAGCAACACATGTCAATGAGCTGATAACACAGCTTGAGGGCACAGGAAGTGTCACATACTCCCGTCTCAAACGGCATAGTGTACCTGCACTATCCGCGAGATTTGACAGCAAATGACAGGAACTCGCTTAAACGGGGTCCTTCTGACCACAAACGACATTAACTTCAACGGATTGGCCCATTGTGTCAACACACAGATTGCCAAGTTACAGACAGATAAAAAAAAAATAAATAAATTTTTATCAATGCAAAAAGATGTCCATAAAGTCAATTTAATTATGATAATGCAGACCAAAAAAATTCAGATAATAAAAATTCCTAAAATATTAAAAATTATATTATTACAGAGCAAAATAAATTTTACCATGGTACCATTATATTTTTTATTAAGCTTATGCTATAAATTTTATTTATAAAGTTATCTTTTTTTATTCTTGTATGCCCTCCCTTCCTATAAATACTTTTTACTCGACTACTCTGCTGCCCACGGTGGGCATACCGCAAGCGAAGTAAACGGGCTATTTCCTCCCAACATCATTTATAATTTCAGCATTTGCACCCAAATTTTTCATCACTGGTGAAAGTATAACTGCAATTAATTTTGATCGCATGCCTACTAGAGTGTGCCAGGATCTTCATTGCACCCAGATGCTACATGGGCTAGAACCGGCACTGGATTCAAGTGTAGATGAAAAAGATAACTCTTTGGATTCAATTGTCCAGTGGATGACAAAATCTGGACTTTCCACTTCACACTTGAAACCAAATAGCAATAACAACATAACGGCATTATTTTTCATTCAAGTTCCAGAAATTAAACTAAGAAAGTCTGCCTGCAAAGTCATGCAACTTTGTTTCTTCAACAAAATGGGGTATTTTTGGTCGACCTTGTTTCTTATAGGACCATAATAAACACTGATAGGCATTGTGAGACTCTCAAAACAGTCAAGCAGGTGATTAAAAACCAGAGAAATAGAATGTTCAACTAGAGCATATGCCATCTCCACTACAATGCTTGGCTCACACACCGCCTGTAGGAACATTGTTCTTCTGCAAGAATTCGGATGGAACATACTCACTCACTCACCTTATAGTTCAGTTCAGACTTCGCACCAAGTGACTACCACCTGTCTCCTAAGTTAAAAGAACAATTAGCTTCAGCGATAATGAGATGAAAGAATCAGTACGCAGCTTCTTCAATAATATGGCAGAAGATAATATGACCCAAGCATACAAGAACTGCCAAAGTGCCTACAAAAATGCATTGACCAAAATGGTGATTACGTAGAAAAACACAGGAATGTTCAAGCTTTAAAATTATGTACCAATTGTTAATAACAACTTTTTTCTATTTTCAAAAAACAAGGACATTTGTATTTGGGGTTGCAACTATATTAACCAAAATAATTTTTTACCTAAAAATCTTTCTTGTCAAGTTTTAAACAAGTCAAGATAATCTCAGAACCTTGAAATGAAATTGTGGAATCTAATAATTAACCTACTACATCAAATGTACAGATATCACAGCGCAACTTCGGTTCAATTTATCTAACTAAAAAGATTCTAAAAATATTTCTTCGTTTTGTCTTTTGTATCACTATTATTGAAAATGTAGAAAAAAAGTAAGCGTTACTTGTTTAAAAAACCTGTGTTAAACTCTTAAAATCCTTGTATTATACCAAATTCAAAGTACAAAACCCGAAGTGAAAATTAAAACTATGCAATAATGTATTTTTTAATTGATATTTGGTATTGATAATATGATTGTACTTAAGCTAGGCAAGAATTATTAATGAGGAGGGTGCAGACATAATTTACTCATACCAAGAAGATCAATATTACGTTCTGTTGCTTTTGTTAAGCACACAATAGATTTTACAAGGCAATAAACTAATGGATGTTTACTCAACAGACATTTAATCCATACAGTAAATGTCAGTTAGTGCTTAAACACTCAGTATAACACTCGTGCTAGAATCCAGTTGCAGAACAAAAATATTTTACAAAAATCAATATGGCCGATTCAATTGAAGATACACTTTGGCCAATTCTAATATACCAGCATATTTGTGGTGTTTGTCGGAAAACTGCCAATCGTATTCCCATCAGATTTGTATCATGGGGTGGAAAGTTTTATAGCTTGTTAATAATGGGAGCACTGATTGTGGGGCATGTTGCTAATGGCATTCTGTTCTTAAGCGATCAGTACACCATTATAGCATATTGGACACTTAGAATAATTTATGCTCTGTATTTATTATTGATTGATATAACTTGTGACAGAAATAAATTTAAAGGGTTGATTCTGAGAATTCAAGAAATGGATAATCTTTTCAAATTAGGACATAGAAAAAATCTTTTGAGACACGATAAGTGTCGGAACCTCATAGTTATTGGCCTTCTTATTCCCTATCACGTTTTCTATACCACTTTCGCTGTATACGGAGCAACAAAACATGATCTAGATATTTTCTCCTCTACTCTGTTTCTTATTATTACTACTATAACTTTTGATTTAGAAATAATATTGTTTTGTTTAATATTGTTTAGTCTAACAAAACGTGTGGAAATATTGAATGTTTTCTTAAAATTAAAAAATAAGCAAAATATGATCGCAAATGTTGACTATATGTTTGGGAGTCTTCAGCATAATCCCGATTCTAGTTACCATTTTACATTTGCGTTACCTCTAAAGGAAAATTCCGTTCATTATTTATCTCAATTCTACGTTCATTTGTTGGACTTGTGTCACTATTTAAACAAGATATTTGAATTTCAGGTTTGCACTAATCATTTAAATTTACAAGTTAAAATAGCAGGTAAACAATACTTTCACACATGTTGCAACAAAATTTAATTTGAACTAACCTTTTATTTTTTAGCTCCTCACGTCACTCGCTGTAATGTTTTGTGGCACACTTTTTAGCATTTATTCTTGTCTTGAAAATTTAAAATATGATGTAAGTTTTATTAACACATATATTAACTAAATTAATTTACAGTTTTAAGATAAACACATATAATAAACTACAAATTTACAGACGAACATTAAGTATGTTCGTCTGTAAATCTGTGAAAACTTATCATGTTGTCAGTGAAGCATAAAAAAACAATTTTGTCGGTTTCTTCACTTCTAATTTGACTACATTTTGACTTTCTTTTACGAATGGGAGAAACGGATGGGAGAAATGGGTGGGAGAAGTCTACGACCGACAAGCGTAATGCTATCATGAAAATGTCTGCAACCAGCGGTTTATGAATTTGGGTTTAGAAAGAACAGTTACTTTCTTCGTAAATAAAACAAACACGCAAACAGTTACTTTTGTTTTATAAAAAATAAAGTAACAAAAATATTATTTGACGCTCTCCTAGCGATTGGGCTAGCAATGCATCTGAATAACATATGACATTTCACTTGTTTTTTAGCTTATAGCATTGTGGAATTCAGTCTTTTATAATATTTCTCTTCATTTTTCTGTTTTTTAAACTTATAATATGATTTAATTTCCCAAAACCTAACATCACTGGTTGTGTTTTGCCTTCAGTTATCATTATAAACTATGATTATTACTTATTTATCAAAAGAGAAAAATAATTTTCTAAAAACATTACTAATACATTCCTAAATACATGCATTATTTGAATACTTCTAAAACAACTTAATTGGAGTTCAAATTTTACATGGTTTTTTTATTTTTCTTTAAGTTGCCAGTATTTTCACTTACTGCCTCACAAATATTGATTCCATCAGTGAAAATTACTATATACAAGATTAGCTATTTTTGAATGAATTGTGAACCAGCGGACTCTGAATTATGTAAAATGTCAGCTTGGAATTAGAAAATTATAATAAATGGTGTGAATAATTGTACATAAATGTATGAAGTAATAGATTTGGAAATTTCTCATCGATACACAAACCTTGCCACGAAATGAGAAAGATAAATTCAGTTTTTTTCAAATATGTAACCAGTCCCTCACATATTTATTTACAAAGGAATTATTTCAGAAATTGGCCTCATCATCACTTGCCTTCGCTTATTTGTTGTGGCCACTTCCTTATGCTGTTTTGTTGGTGGCCATGTGTCTCATTTGTGAGAAAATGTATTTACAAATAGAGACGTCCAAACTACTTCTGACGTCAGTGAGAGTCCATGAAGAATTATGTAAGTGAACCATTTTACTTTACGTTTCATTCAAATTTTTTTATGTTTCTTTCCAATTCTTTCTAGGTCAGTGCTGAAGAGGATTTCAATGTTACTTTGTTTAGTGACTTTATTGATATAGTATTTAATAATGACGAGGTGCGTTAATGGAAAATTATTTAACTTATTTAATAATTTGATTTATATATCAACCTTTACTGAAGCTTGACAAGCTAAGTGAACAGTTTGCAAAGTTAATGCTACAGTAGTGATTCTTGTACATTAGTGCAATAAAATCATATCCACACATTATTTAAATGAATATAATTCCAAACAACTCTCAAACAAAGTCACTGAGGATGCACTTTTGACATTTGTATTTAGTTGATTACATAATTTCGTGGTGCGCACAATCAATTATTCTCCATAAAATGTTGTTCTGTACCAAGAGATTAGTAGGGTCTTCTAGTCATTATGAAAGAGTTTAAAGCAAAGAGCTGAAGGTGTTGAAATTTGGATAATAGTGATGAGAGCATTATTAAGGATATCATATAGAAGTGAGAAGATATGTAAATTGCATATTTCTAATAATATTTCAAACCATGTTATTTGTGACAGATGTTCGGAAATATGGTAAAGTTTTTGAGGCTGAGGATGCATTGATCACACAGATCTTGAAGTTGTGCACATTCATTAACAAGTTGTCTGGTTAAATTCAGATAATACACATCTCCATTATCCAAAATAAGCAGAAATGGAGTTTAGAGAACATATGTACTTTAGATTGAAGGGAAAGAAATTTCAGAAGATGTTTGAGAGTGAGTTTAAAAGGAAATCATATGACTAACGTCATTTATCTAAGGATGTCATGTGAGATGCTGATCAATCAGTAGGTCAAGTTTTTTAACATCAGAAGAGAAAAGTATAGAGTAGCCTCATCTGACTAGTTGTGGTAAAGCAATCGTGCATATTTTCGATGAAGGAAAATTATTTTATCTATATGTAACCTTAAGTTACTCCCCAATGATCCCGTGCTAAGGGCGTGACCACATAACATTTTTTAATTATTTTTATGGAATTTTTGCAAAATTTAATTCTCTCATAAAAGAGAATAAAACATAATAATGTTTACTATAGAAAATATGTTTTGGAATGTAGAATCATCAAACTGCAATCAATTTTGTTTACTTTTGGAAACATTTTTATTAAATTGCATTGTAATAAATGTGCGAGGTTAAATCGATAGCTGGCATTCTTATTTAATCAGCTTTGGCATCTGACAACAGGCTCTGACATTGAAGCATTTGAACCTAATAGCACCCCTAGTAATAATCTAAGTGTGCAACGCTTCAATCCAATAAAAATGTTTGTGTTGATTATGTGTGTTGTCTACTCACCATCGACTTGGCCATAGAATCTATTTTTGCTATTCAGAAATAAACTGCTGGCCTTCCTTATATATGCAAACTTAAAAATAAATTAGCGTAACATAATAAACATTTAATATCTTTAAAAATACAGTAAGCAAGGTCTCAAACAAACTATATGATAGCATTATTTGGTACTTACCTAATTAATTACGAAATTTCCTAACCCAACATAACACAGTTAAATGAATAATGTAAATATATACATATTGAATGCAATAGACGTGAGAGGAAGCAGTTCAATATCTGACAGAGTAACATTACCTACTTGCCATGAAGTGGTTATTTAGTACAAGCTTACTTATTCACGATTCTGGTCCCTTTATACTATATAGGGCAAACATTATTTTATGGCTGATATGAGAAATACCAATATGAGGAATTAAAGCAAACGCACACATTATATATAATGTAAATATATTTCATTTTAAATCTATTGTATAATGATATATGAGACCATATAGTGGAGGTTTGCTTTTAATGACATTATCGATTCTGTTCCTTAGGCTATATATAGGTAGGCACGTCTAATCAGACTAATAGAATATTGACTACATGTTTTAATGTTTATATTACAAAGAACTTCGAATCAAATTAAAACATAATTCCAAAGCCAAAAAACAGTTACAAGAACAATGTTTACGGTGTGAATTATTAAAACGTAAAATCTTCAAAATGTGCAAAAATTTTTTTCATAACTCCATAACTTAAAAATAAAAAAGTAACTTTTACTAGATCTATCGTGTAAAAGTTACTGACACCTGTCCGTTTGATATATTTATTTTTTTTTAGAAACTGTATGATTTAGAAACTTTAAAATTGGCATAGTGATACAACATATCAATCCATATGTATCCCAATAAGTAACATTAAAAAATATTCTCATGGTAGTTTTACACAGGGCAAATATGATGATCAAATTTTTTATTTTGTGTATCATTTGGGATGCCAATTGAAAAAGCAACTAGTTTGCAAAAACGGGATTCCAAAGTTTTGCAAGAACATATACCTTGAAATAACTAATGAAAACTGTAATGATGATTCTATATTTCATGGTTTTCAAGAAATTCTCCAAAAGTTTATACTTGTGGAACATACTACGCAATATAGGTATATACGTAATTAGAAATTACATTAATATTTGATATATTTTGTAAATATCACACACCCTTGAAGTTTGCATGTACCTAAAATCCTAGTGCCTAGAACCTACGTAGTGAGAGTACTACTTGTAGGTTTTCTCTCTCATTAATTTCTCCAACAAAGTTTTATCTACATAACGTGGGAAAAGTTATAACAAATGAAAACATGATTTTTAGCATTTGTTATGTGGAGGAATCAGTTGGTAGAATTTCGAAGAACATATAGAATTCTTTTATTGGTACATTCACAAAACTCACGAATAACATTATTTTCAATAAAAGTGCTCATTTCAAACACTAACATGAAATTATTTTATTAATGTCAAGCATATAATAACATATACCAATATTAAATATTTATTTTCATAATAATGAGGTTTTATATGAAAAAGTATGACAAATGCTAAAAACACGTCAAAACACTTTACTTTGCAGGTAATTAAATTATAATAAAATATACCTATGCCATGAAATGTTACATTTAAGAACAAATTTTCTATTTATTAGAAAGGAATTAGATATTTGTAAAGAGAAAATTTATTTTTCTTGCTTTTTATATATTTATTAGTTTTGCCTGAGTTGTGTAAACTGACATACTTTAAAAATGGTTTCTCTTTATGGAATTTGTTTTTGAATGGAAGCTGGCTAGTATCAAATGAGTCACTTTAAAAAAAAAGCTATAACGGTTTTGTGTAAACTTTTGTTTATTTTAACAAGTGTGACTGTTTATTCCAGTTATTATGAACAGTTGATGGATATTAAATATAAGTTGTTTTTAATAAATTAACATATTAATACAATACAACTTAATAAAACACAAATACAAATTAATAATGCATGTCTTTCTTATTAATAAAACTTTAATGATGATATACTTGTGCTCACTATAATAATAATATTGCTATACATGTAAACAGGTAGCACAAATATTCAAGTTCATTGAAACCAACCAAATAATTTATTTTCATATTGTGCAGAAAATTTTTTTTTTATTATATGACTATATAATAACTAAACCTATTATAAAAGCACATTGTGTTCATCAAACCACGGCTGGTTCTGCACAGTAGTTATCAAACACTCAATTTTAGAAAGTGGGGGGTATCTAAGAGGAAATGAAAAATTAGCATATAAGCATATTATTTATTGCTACATTTATTTACATACATTACCTACGCATAATGTAGATCTCTACATTTACAGAACAATATTTAAAAGTTTAAATCTATTTATTGAAATTTTAGCAAAACCATTAAAAAGTACTCTTTAACTTCTGAAAGCATTGCCACTATGTAATAAATATATACCATTTATCCTCTTGTAAACACATAAGCAGTAAACACACTGCCCTGAATGAGAGATTCTATAACCTACTTGGTAAACTTTAAAAATTCTGTATTATAAACTTACTCTATTCTCTTCTTGCAGCATTTAATGTCCGGCATCACATGCAGCTTATTAAAAATATGATAGAAGCATCCAAACTGGGTCAGTTTACAATTTGCCACTCATTCAACCTGCGAGCTGCAATGCTGCTCAGCTCTTTAGGATTGCTCATGAGTTACGCTGTTGTTATGATTCAATTCATGAATGTTGGTGATCTGTTTTAACTTGGAAATAATAATTTGCCAAATTTGCTTTATCCAAACTTTACACTTCTTAGGGTTTGACCAATTATGACAGAACATTATTTGCAGATTCCTTATTATGTGTGTCTTAATTTTAAATAATTTTTCATTAGTACATCCATTTATTCAAAGCTTTTCACCGTGCAAAGTATAATAAAAATAATTATTAGTTTTGCCTGAGTTGTGTAAACTGCCATACTTTGAAAATTGTTTCTCTTTATTTTGAATGGATGCTGGCTAATATCAAATGAGTCACTTTAAAATATTAATATTTAAAAAAAAACTCATGACATTTACTATTAACATGTACTGTAACTATTTTTAAATTAATATTTTGATGTGTGCATTAACGGTTTTGTGTAAACTTTTGTTTATTTTAATAAGTGTGACTCTTTAATCCAGTTATTATGAACAGTTGATGCATATTAAATATAGGTTGTTTTTAATAAATTAACATATTAATACAATACAAATTAATAGGCTTTTGATTTATCAATATCTGTTAAGTATTTTATCCTTTCAGTACTATTTAATGCCACTCTTTATAATTGAATAAAAATGTAAAATGCAAAAATTACGAACAACACAAAATCTTACGATAGTAAAAGCAGGACCTGATTAAGGCTCAATTTTTGCTGTCTATTGGATACTGAAGAGTTGAAAAAAAAGAACATTCAATTTTCAAATCAGTTTAATTAATGATAAAAAGAAATTAGTACACAAAATAAACTAACATCAGATTCAGAAAACAAACTTATTAAAAATGCAGCAACATATGGAATAACATCGTGAATGCATGAAATTTCGAAACTATTTTTATGGTAATTTCTTCATAAGGTTTGAACTGTTCAATATACTGCTCACCTTTATTCCATTGCGAGTTGAATATGTATAACAAAACTATGAAGTTTGCCTGACATGATTGTTATAAAGCAGTATTCTTGGCTTCACACCGTTTATTCAAACAAATATGGAGCCCAGAGCAATGTCACAACATGCACTTTGTTTCATTTGGATCACTAAAGAACAATCCACAAAAAAGGGTCTCCATGTCTACTCTATACTAAATAAAATGCTCTGGACATAATTCTTACTGCAAGTATTTCATATTACCGAATATACCTAATTTTTCAGGTACTTTGGTGAATTGTGCACAAAAAGAAATAATCACTTTCTTTCTTTTTGAATAAGATTTACAAAAATTAATTCAATGTATTCCATATAACACGTCAACAATTTATCTGCGGCTGTTTTTTTGCGATTTCTATAAATTGGTTGTATCATTGGACACTGAGGATAGTAGGTGTTGATGTGGGAATAGCACGGTTCTTTCACTACTAGCTCTATATTGTGTACTCTAGAATGAATGGATGCTCATGCCACTTGATTTTGCACCCAATAACAAGACGAGGAAAGTAATTCGTAGAGATGCTGTGCATAAAGCCATCACAGACGTGTAAACAACTTACCCACTGTATTTAGATTTATTTTGTTTATTTTTCTTTTTGTTTCTTTTATTTTTTGTTTTAAATTAAGCTTCTATGAGGAAGAAAGAAAAATTTTAGTTTACTACACTTTATTTAGTTAATTTTAGTTTAGTGTGTGTGTGTGTATGTGTTTGTGTGTGTATATATATATATATATATATATGTTATGGTGTTAACAAATAAATAGCCTATTAATTTGCTTCAATGACTGATCTCGATACTAATGCAATACTTCCAATCCGCTTTAATTACTTGAATATAACAATAAATTTCGAAGTACTTACACTAAACATGAACAGGGCAGGATGAACTTAAATAGAATTCAATTTAATTTATTAATTGTGAATAGGCAGGAAATTGTAAGGAGTAGAGTATCAATTATTTCTTATGCAATGATTAATATTCAAATTTTATAACAATAAGTAACAAACGTTTGCCAATAAATGTCTACAAGTCAGTTAGGTGGTGGCACTTATAAGTCCAGAAATGAGTGGGGCAACGATACGTAGCACATGCTGCTAGGTGGGTGTGCATGTCAGGGAGCGAGTAACTTGAACAGGCACACACATATGCATACTTGTCATTACGAGTAGACCTCTCTGAACTAAATTTTATAATTGTGAATGAAACTATCAATTGCAGGAAATATTACAATGACCTTCATCTTATATTAACAGGATGTTTCTTCACTTTGTTTTTATGACTTTGAATAGCAGATTGCTTATAATTATTATTGTTTTAATCCTAAGAATAACATATTAGCTTTGGTTTTATGTTAACTCTTTTTCCTTTCGTGAATTGGGATAGTTGATTGCATATATAGCTGAGTGTGATAGAAGGTAAATATGGTTATATTAAGAAAAAGCAAATTTGAGCCTCATTATAATAAACAATGGACCACTTAAGACAGCTTTAGATTTTTAGATAGAGGAAACCCATGAAAATATAATTTAAAAAAATGATTGATTGATACCGGAAGGATAAATATAAAAAAGGTTAATTTAAAAAATTTAAATCATTGCTGTGCGGAAAAATTTAACTGAAAAGTAAAAATAAGGAGTTACAGTCGGCTTGTGATTAAGGATCTAGTAGTAGGCTGCTCTCGACTTTCAACCGCAACATATTTAATTCTTTTAATGAAGATACGACTGATACGAATTGAGATAAGACTTAAATATCTTTGTGATGAGTATAATCACAAAGATATCTATGTCTTTTAATGAAGGTATCTATTGCAGTTGGTTATCTAATAAAAAGTTTTTTTTTTTTAAATTTCATGGTAGTAATGAACTCCGCAATGAAACATTACGTATTAAAATTAGATTTTTATCAATTTACATCATACGGCTCTTTGAGAAGTTCTGATAGAAGGTTCATGCCATTGTCAGGTGAATTAAAACCAGGTTCTCTTTCATTAAAATCAATTGAAATGCTCTTACGCATAAAATATATAATAGGATTTTATTTATTGTGTTCGCTTTGTAATAGTAATCAATTTGTCTCTGTTGTCTAGAAGGCTGTTGTCAGGTGCTAATGGCCATTACGTAGCAAGGTGGTCTGAAAATATTTAACCTATTTATGGATAAGTAGGAAGTGGAGGATGCAACAGAGTTCAAAAAATGGCCTTCGATATATGACCCAAATTTTATAGCAATCAGAAATGATGCATTTCATTACCTACATTTTATATTAACATAGGATTTGTGTTGTGTGTTGCTTCTAGCATTTTCTTTTTTAAATTCATTTTTATTTTCCCTCATTTTCTTTTTTAATTTTTCCCTTGATTCATGGATAATGTAAAATAAAATTAACCGCAGCCGAGTGTTGCTACATGAGAAGATGGTGCTGTGTTATATGCATAATAGAAATTAAATTAAATTTAATAGAAAAAGCCAACTAGATGGTGCTGTGTCACTTTATGGAAATAAGGAAATTATTTTATTGAAATTTTCTCCTCAAATTAAAGTGCCAATTCGAAGGTGAATTTTCAGACAATTGGAAGCAATCGTCATTGCATTTGTCCCACATAGAATATTTCTCATTGTTCTATTTTCAATTATTCCAAGTAATATAGAAAATCAAAAACTTTACAAAATTTACATTTTCCATTGGTGTCTGCCATCGGCATTATTTTTCATTTATTGATTATATGGCAAGCATTGTTAAACTATTTGGTGCATTCATATACAATAGATATCTTGAATCTAGTTCTTAAATTGATGAAATAGTAGACCAAGTAGAAGCATAGTACAGTTCATTAACATAACTATGATTATCATAAGACATTAATCTACGAGTAAAAATCTTTATAAATTGTGTAATAAGATTACAATATAATCGCGTATAATAAAATTACATTAAAATCGGCTATATTTGGATAATCACAACAGTACTGTATTAAATGTTGCTCAAAAATATTTCAAGGCGTCTATTAGTTTCCACCACAAATCTACGTAGATTGCCCAAGGACCAACCACAATCTGCATAGATTTGTGGTTGGTCCTTGGGCAATCTACGTAGATTTGTGGTGGAACCTGAATTTGGGCCCCATGCCCACTTCCCTGTAACAGCTAACTGGTTTTCGTGAAAAAAATTGCATTCTCTAACCCAATGAATAGAAATCTTATGCTTATGGTAAAACTCATGATTTGTGCTGTGACAGGGGATTATAAAACTAAAAATTACATGATTTCTTATAATAAGAATAACATTCAATTATACACAATGATAAAAATTCTTCATATGTTTGTTTACGATTAATGACAAAGTTGCCATTATAAAAATATCTCTCAAGGCTTATAGCATACACATTAGAAAAAAATCAATGTAATAATGTGGCAATGTGATAATTTCCTAAAAGTGTAAATTACTTGTCACAAAGGTAATTTAATAATTTCTTCAACATTAGTGGATAATGAATTGAAATGCCCATACGCATAATATAAAAACAGGACTATATTAACTGCGTTCACTTTGTAATGGTAATCAATTTATCTCTGCCTCTAGAAGTCTGTTGTTAGATGTCAATATTTGAAAGTAGCAAGGTTGTTTGATAACATTTAACTCGTTGTTTAACAATATATGAATGGGGTTATATTATAGACTTGTATAGTTTTCCAAAAATTATATTTATTACATTTGAGTATCTAGATTTTTATGTCGGTTTTTTTCATTAAAACGGCATGTATAAGTTGAGTCACTTTTTAATATTGTATTGGTTTCTAATTTTATTTACTTTGATAATCAGTGGCCATAAATAAAAAAAATTAGATCAATTTGAGCCAAGGTGGAATAGAACTGAAATGGTAAAAATGTGTATACAACTGAAGCAATAAAAACATACAGAACAAAACAATTACCAGTTTCATAAACAATCTGTGACAAATGTATGTTTATTTATATAATCATGTTTAACATTGAAAATTTATAAATTTGTAAAATGTTATCCGTGTGTTGCAGCTAGACTTGTACATTTTTGGTCCAATTCTCATATAATAACAATTTAGATCCAATAACTAGCAACATCTGTAAACCAAGTAATTGGCTAAACCCTAGATAACTAACTTTTATAAATGTCCCTTTAAAGTTAATCATCTGTGGAAATGTAACTATATGGAAAAAGTGTTTGTTTTAGCTAAAATATAAACTCATGTTCATGATATTTTACACAATTAACAGTGATAAGGCACTAAAATTAGATGACATTATTAAAATTATAATTATTTGCTTTAACTTATTCATGAAAATTTCTAAAACATGTGATTCAAAATTACCTCTACTTTCACCTACGATGGACTACGCTGCAAAGAAAGTAAATAGTTTTTGTCATCCATTTATCTTGTGCATTTCCATTCATGGCATTTTCCATAGGTATTTCTTTTATAGTTTTTCCTTTGTATGATGCAAATTGTTCCACTGTTTATTTGAATTTGATTCGATCATTTTCCAATATGAGTTAAAAGATTTGGCTTGGGACAGTGTTGGTGTTGGCCAGTGGGAGGCAGACTTTTTGTTGTGAAAGAACATTCCAGATGATTTCTTTAAATGTGTATTTTCATACGGTCCATGTTACTTTTAGCAAAGACTACAACCAGCTGAATGTGCTATGTCTTCACAAAATACTTGCTTGTTATAGTTCAAAGTATAATGAAACTGTTAATGCTAGTAATATTTATCATCCCATAAAATGTACATGTTTGTCTTCTCCTTAAATTTTGATTGCATGGCATATTGGAACTCACCTGCTCAAAAGTATCTACCCCCCATTTGATCAAATTGTAAAACTCAACCATGTGTGGTTTGTTGGTGCCCTCCATATCATGGTGCCATCTCCATCACACAACGCAACCATTAAATTACTTTAGATGGTTTTGGCTTGCACAATAGTAAAGTGAGTGATACGATGTAGTGAAAAAAAAGAAATGCTTTGCTTGGCTAACAAACCTATAATATACTTTCAACATCCTTGCACTATACCAAATTCAATGTACAAAATCTCAAATTTAAGTTCAAATTTTTCTGTGATGGTAAACACCTGGATTTTTTTAACTGATGTCTGGTGTTGATAACATGGTGTGTACCTTATCTAAGCAAGAATTATTATTGGGGAGGGTGCAGACACAACTTACGCTGTTCTCACATCAAAATATTAATTATTATGTTCCTTTTGTTAAGCACACAATAGATTTCACAAGGTTATAAACTAATGGATGTTTACTTGAAAGACATTTAATCAATAAATTGTCACTAGTGTTTAACAAATACTCAGTAGAACACTCAAGCTGGAATTCAGTTTAAAAAATTTAAATATTTCATTAGAAACAATATGGCTATTAATTCAGTCGAAGATACACTTTGGGTAATTTTAATATACCAGCGTGTATGTGGGGTTTACCGAAAAACTGCTAGTCGAGTTCCCCCGAGATTTAAAATGTGGTGTGGAAAACTATACAGTCTGTCAATAATGGGAGCATTGATTGTGATGCATGTTGCTACTGGCATTCTGTCCTTTAGCGAACACTTCACCTATATAGCGTTTGGAACTCTTATACTAATTCATGTTCTGTATTTATTATTGATTGATATAACATGTGACAGAAATGTATTTGAAGGATTAATTCGAAGATTTCAAGAAATGGATTATCTCTTCAAACAGGAGCATAGATGACATTTTTTGAGAAACGATAAATATAGAAACCTCATTATTATCGGAATTCTTATCCCGTATCATATTCTTCATACCGCTTTCGCTATACACGGAGCAATAAAACATGATATAAATATTGCCCTCAGTGTTCTGTTTAATATTATTACTGCTGTTACTTTTGATTTAGAAATAATATTGTTTTGTGTGATTTTATTTAGTATAGCAAAACGCGTAGAAACCCTGAATGTTTTCTTAAAATTGAAAAATAAACAAAATATAGTCGCATCTGTCGATGCCATATTTAGGAATCTTCAGCATAATCCCAATTCAAACAATCATTTTTTGTTTGTATTGCCTTTAGACGGAAATTCTATTTATCATATATCTCAATTCTATGTTCATTTATTGGACCTTACTCACCATTTACATAAGATGTTTGAATTTCAGGTTTGTACTGGTCGTTTAAATAAAGTATTGAAATCACATTTTAACATCTAAATAACACTTCTGAGAATAGTTAATATATTAAAAAACATAAATTTTGAAATCACATTTTAACATGTAGATAACAACTTTAATTCAAAACTTATTGAGAACTAACCTTTAATTTAATTTCTTAGTTCCTGACATCACTCTCTGTGATGTTTTCTGGCACACTCATTAACATTTATTGTCTTCTCCACAATTTGAAATATAATGTAAGTATTATTAAAACATACATTAATTAAATTTGCAGGTTAATTTAGGTATTTAATCTTTCCATCAGGATTTAAAACATATTGTGCTATTACCACAATTACTAAATTTTTAATAAATTTAATAAAACAAATTTCATAAATTACAAATTTGTAAACAGGAAATGATAATATAATCTTGAAGCGTATGGTATTAAGGGCAAACAATTTATTACCCGAGCTGAGGGACTTGTAACCTCATATAATGACAAATATACATGCTGTGAAAACTTATCATGTGGTCAGTGAAGCATATGGTAACAACTTTGTTGATTTCATCAGTTATAATTGAAACAAATTTAGACTTTCTTTTACGGATGGCAGAAGTCCATGACTGACAAGTGTGAAACCGTTATGAAGATGACTGCAACCAGCAGTTGATGAATCTAGATTTGGCTTTATTTTCTTTTTATTTTATGTAATAAAATTATTATTAAACAACCTCAAGGGGATTGAGCTGACAATGTATCAGATTAACATATAATATTTCACTTGTTTTGTGTTATACATTACTTATATATTATAATTCTATTCATTTTTCTTTCTTTTTCAATTTAATATATGATTTTATATTTCCAAGACCCCTGCATGACTGAGTATTCATTTGTATATCATTCCCATTATACACTGGTTATCATTAGTCATGTTAAGTTATTCACAAAAAAAAATTAATTACTACAAATGAATACATTATTTAAATAACCCAATTTAAATAGGGTTAACAATTTTAAGTTTTTTTTTTTAACCCAATGGCATTTCCACTTACTGCTGCGTCCTTATTGATAACATTGTGGAGTAATATAGCCCCAGAAATATTAGATCACATCTATGAAAGTTACCGAATACAAATTTTGCTATTTACAAATGTGTGGTGAACCAGCTGAACATATTAGTTTTGAATTAGTTAAATAAAAATTGTATTGTGAAGATATAGAGGGCAGTGTCGAGTGAATGATTGTACGTAAGTTTCAACATAGATTTGAAAAGTTCCCATCCAAACACAAATTTTAGTCATAAATTAAAAAGGTGTGTTCAGTTTTTTTTCTAAAATTTAACCTGTGCCCAACAGAATGCCATTATTTTGTTTCTTGTCATAGTTTATTTGCAAAAAGAATATTTCAGAAACTGGATACATCACTTTTCATCACTAATATTTTATGGTCATTTCCCTACGCTGTATTGTTCCTGGCCATGTGTCTCGTATGTGAGAAAATGTACTTGCAGATAGAGACTTCAAAACTTCTTTTGACATCCATGCAAGTCGATGAAGAATTACGTAAGTGAACTTTTTTACATTATATATTTTTAAAACATTTTTATGCTCATTTTATATACTTTCTAGGTCAGTGTTAAAGAATTTGAATGATGTTTTCAGTGTTACTTTGTTTAACGACTATGTGGACACACTGTTCAATAATAATGAGGTTGTATTAACAGAAAATTATTTTATTTATTTAATAATTTTATTTATATTTCAACCTTTACTGAAACTTAAAAAGCTCAGATGGCAGTCTTAATGCTATAAAAGCAATCTCTTATAGCTAGTCACAATGCAATATTTGAGAAAAGTTGATGCATTAAAATCAGACCCATATATTTATTTAGAAAAAATGTATAAAGTAATGCCATTCCATATAACTTGACCTAAGGCACTGAGGATACATTTTCTATGTTTGTATTTAGTTGATTTAGACGGAAAAAAATACTTAGCAATTTAATTAAATATACAATGCCTTTAATCAAATATTGTAAAGGTAAAAAGTGTTTGACCCATTGATTTTTTCAATACATTATATACATAGGAATCAAATTAGTCATAGAACCTGTCTTCACTATTCGGAAATGAACTGCTGACCATACTTTTATAAGCAAACTTAGTAATGAATCAAAATAATATAAAACAACATTAAATATAAAAAAACAAATTTAGTAATACAGCTAGCAATGTCTCAAAGAATTTGTATGCTAGCATTATTTGGTACTTACCTATACAAATGCAAAATTATCTAACAAAGTTTAAATTAATAACATGCATATAAAAAGTTTCGAATGACCTAAACAAGAGAGAATGTAGTTTAATATCTAACAGAACAAGATTGCCTGCTAGCCACCGATAGAGTATTTAGAGTAATCTTAATAATTGCGATCCTGGTTTGTTTATTCAACTCAGGGTAAACCTCTGTCAAAATATTATTATATAATTGATATGAAGTAAACCAATGTGTACTGTGATCACATTTTATTTTAAATCTATTGTATAATCATATGTGAGACCACTACGTTCAATACTTAACGTTATATTTTGGGAGGTTTGTTTTAGATGACATTCTCGATTCTATTCTTTAGACTGTATACTGTTAAGTATGTCTTATCAAGTGGATATAACAACAAATATATGTAGAAATACTAATATCAAAGAAAACTTATTGAATCAAATTGATACATAATTCCTAAGTCAGATAACAATTACCCGAACAATGTTTAAAGTGCGAGCTAATGAAACGTTAATAACTTTGTAAGAACAAAACAAACTACAGGCATCTTGTGGTGAATGCGTTACTTTATTTATCCATGTAGATAAATTTTTTTACTATAAAAGGAAAACACTAACTTTTATAAATCCGTCCATTTGATACGGCCGTTTTTTCTTCAGTAGTCATTTGATGTCAACAAAACACTAAACCAACATGTATCTCAATTGTTATGACTCAAAAATATTCTTATGGTAATTTTATTTTTTCTAATTGAATTTTTTTTTCGTGTATTGTGTGAGTACCGCTTCAAAGAGCAACTAATAAGGATTCTACTAGTATTTTTTAGAATTTTATATAAACTAGTTTAAGAGATGTGGATGAAAATTTCTGCAAAAACATATTCCATAAAATATATTTAAACTCGCATCACAGAAACTGCTGAAAACTTTAACGATTATTATAAATTTCATAGTTTTCAAGAAATTCTCCATATTTTTATGCCTGTGAAACATACTATAGATTATTGGCAGAAATTGCATTAATATTTGTAACTATTTAATGCAAATACCACATACCCTTCAAGTTTATAAGTGCCTAAATGTGTACGGAACCTAGGACGAATCCGGGGGAGGGAGGTCTTCATTGGGGTCATGACCCCTCCGTGGGTGGGTCGACCACTGATATTTTTTATTATCTCATTAATGAATTGAATAAAATAGGTATTTTCTATGATTGCCAACACATATACGTGAATGACATGCATAATAGCTGTTATTTTTAATTATATGATACACGAGTTCTTCCACTGTGAATAAATATTTTTCCAAGTTTGATTTTGCCTCCTCGTGCTGCCCCATTCGTTCACAGCTTCCGATCATTTGATATGATGCTGTGGTATAATAATAATAGGTGAGGCCTGACTGTGATGCCCTCGTGCTCCACGCTGCTGGTCTGTCTAGCGATCGATCATTCAAGCTACAGGCCGACTATTTCACTCGTAGTCGTCAGTCGTATTTCTTTGTGCTTGCTTAGCGTGAATGCAAAATCGGCGTAAATTAAATAGGTCATAAAAATTTACTTAGTCAACATTTCAACAGACGAACAAGAGTTCTTGAAAGTTGTTGCAACTTGACTCGCAGGAAATGTTAAGTTGCAAATAATCATAATTACCATAACAGTGTTAAAGTCCCATTGTTGTTAATGTTATTTTGTGCTTATATAAAAGTTATAAGCAAATGTGTATATTCTTTGGTATGAGGGAGTTATTTATCTTTTCACTGCTTTTCACTTTACAGTTTCTAACTTTTCTAATAAATTAATGAAAGTTAAGCGTGTTATTTTATAGGATAGGATATGCCTTTGAGGGTCTGATTATGATATACAAAACATTAATATTTATTTAATTATTTGATGTTATATGGAGATTTTGTTTGGTAATACATAGTAGGTACTAAACCCGGTTTAGTAAACTGAGATATTAATATATAATAATTTAAATACTAACTGTTGCCTATAAGTGTGTTTTGCATGCTTTTTTTTGCATGTGTTTTGTTTACAGGTTGACTCTAGGGAAAAGTAATGCTTATGGTGGATCAAAACATAATACAGGTGGTGGTTCATTTAGAAAAGTAGACTCATTTTTTACAACGAAACCACGACTTAAGATTGAAAAAGAAACCCACAAAACTTCTCTATTTTAATTTTCGAAAAAGAAAAAAATTGTCTCCTCTTATTGATGTTGTCCATTATATGCCGATATCACGTACGTCAACTTCTAATTCTGATCAGATACAGAGCTCCCTTTCTCAATCAAAATTAGGTATATTATATACAGGTCTTTTTCTCATTAATTTACCATACAAAGTTTATCCTACATGATATGAGGTAAGTTATAACAGATAAAAACATGAATTTTGCCATTTATACATGAAGACATCAGTTTGTAGAATTTCAGAAAACACATAAAATGTTTTGATTGGCCAATTAATGCAACTCCCGAATGACTTCTCTATTTCTTCTTGCAACAATTATATTGTTTTGCAGTCATTTTTACCTATTTTATGTATGATAAACTAACTGAAAAACACTTAAATCTGAAATCATTTGTTTGCGTGTCGTGCCGTTTAGCATCTGGAAGCATCACTAGTATGTAATAAATATATACCACTTTTCCTCATGTTAACACCCCATGGTAAACACACTATTTTAATTGAGAGATTCTATCACCTGTTTTTTAGATTTTTTAACAATTCCGTATCATAAGTTTATCCTGTTCTTTTCCTTCAGCATCTCATATCCGACATCACCTGCAGCTCATTACAAATATGATAGAAGCATCTGAACTGGGACAATTTACAATTTACCACTCGTTCAAACTGCGAGCTTCAATGCTGCTCCACTATCTAGGACTGCTTATGAATTATTCTATTGTTTTGATTCAATTCATGAACGTCGGTGATCTGTTTTAACCTGGAAATATTAAATATTACACAACATTATTTGCTAGTTTCTCATTATGTGTGTGCTGGTTTTAAATAGTTTCTCATTTGTGTGTCCATTTACTGCTTTCAGCTTGTAAAATATGAAAATTATAATCAATTGTTTTACCTAAATTGTGCAAATTGATATAATGTTTTTTTTATAGAGTGTATCCTTGAACAGAAGCTGGCGAATATTAAATAAGTCGCTTTAAATATTAAATACTTATATTAAATATTAAAACGCCTTATTATAATTTCAAACCTATTTTTCTAAAAACTATTTTTTAATATTTAAATTTAAGAATGTTGTTTAAGGAAGAGTCTAACTTCATATATTTCAAGTTCCATATGTCTAATTTTTTTGTACAAACCCTAATTTTTTTAAACAACGATTCAACCACATTTGCTACATTTGTTGGTGTTTCTTGTGTTAAATCTGTAACATTGATAGAAAATGTCCGCCGATAGACATAACATTTATTTAATATTTATAACCATTTATCAGAAGAAAAGTCAGATAGCGCAGAATTTTTGTCTTAACAAAAACTGGGGGCTAATAAATAATTTAATTTGTCTAAATAAAGAGAGTAACATTTTTGAGAGTAAATTGGCCCTAAATTAATTTTCATTTTTAAAGTATGTGAAGTAAGATTCTTTTAATTTTTTCTAAAATGTAGAAAATATAAGATTTCCGAATAGACAAAAGTTTTCTTCATAATATTTTTATTGTACAAAAAGCAATTGTGAAGACACCTAAAGATATTAATTTTTGATATTAAGTTTTTTACAAAGTGTGACAGAACTACAACGTGATTGTTAGGTATAGGAAATATGTGCACCGTAAATGAAACATATATGTAAAAAACATATATATAAACTATGTGCATAAATTATAAGTAAGTTTTTTTATAAAAAATCAATCAAGTGTTTTCGGACTGAACGTAAGTATTTACAAATTATTTGACTGTGAGTATTTTAAGAATTACTTTTGCTAGTGAATTTCTTATTATCGGTATATTTTTTAACAGCATGTAAAATATCCCTTGAGCCCCTTTAAGTATAGTTGTCGGTGCTGATAAGGCCCTAGTACTATATTTGAAATTATTGTCGGTGCCAAAAGTTCCTTTTTCAATTCAAAAGTACACATAATCAGAAACTGTTGAATTTTCCACAACATATAAATATATACACAAGCTGCTAGAAATTTATATAATATCTTCATAATTGCATGGCATATCCAAAAAAAATTTAAAAATTTTGAGGTTGATTTTCGCAGAGGAACCTCACCTCTCCTTTTGGACGAAAATTTGTATATCAGAATGAAATATCAAAATATATACGTCAGATGTATGATATCATTGTGAGTTTTTACCTCTAGCATATTTTAGAAGGTAAAATGAAAATAGTTTTAATTTTTGAGATGACAATGCGAGAAAACAAGACAAAATTTCAATTCTTTGATATCAAACTGTAAGTGAAAATATCACAACCCAAGGGAAATAAATATATAATGTATGAATATGATACACGGTAAATAATACCTGTTGAACAATATTTAGAAAACTGATGGGCAATGTAGTGACTAGGGCATTAAAATGTAAACCCTATGAAAATGTTTTCCAACTAATTCTAATTTTTTTTCTATTGAAAGAGAGTTCTAAACAAAGAGATTTCTAAACAAAGAGAGTTCTCTTTAATTTTTAAGGAAAATCTTTAGCTGGCTGGCATTTGTTTGCACTTTGGTTTTTTGAATATCAAATTTTATAACCACATTTGTCTAATTTGTTTCTGATTTGCACACTAATCTCATCACAAAGACACAATGTATCTGGATCTCCATAGCCGAACAGCTACATTCTATACAATAGGCAATTTTTTCTAAAGAATAAATTGGTTTTCTAAAGAGTTTGGATATTTTAGGGAGTTCAAAGCATAGTGATTGTGCTTATTCATAATCATCGAAATTCTCAATTATCATTGTATTCTCATTAAGAGAGCAGCACTCTCTAAATGAGTCACAGGTTAAATGTTGCAAACTGAAGTGACCGACACATCTACTATCAACATGCACTGTAATTACTTTATAAATTAATGTGTGTAATTACATATTATAGTTATCATCAAGTGGTTTGTATTAATGAAAAGTTGTATAATAAATCTATGAAGTAATAAAATATAAATAAATATGCTTTTTATTTATCAACAGCCCATCGTGAATCCGACCACTTCACAAGTATTTATAGCGACTATTTATTATTGAACGAAAAATTTAAAATACATAGTTTACAAACTACGCAAAAGCTTAAGATAGTGAAAACAGAATCAGTTTAAGACTCAGTTTTGGCAGTCTATCTAGCAGAGGTAGAATATAGAGTATCGGATATGGATAGGTCAAGACCAGATATTTTATTGAAATAATTGAAAAGAAAAAGAATATTAATGAAAAATAAAAATTAAAGAAAATTGTAAAAATGTCCCTAGTACTTTTAAATAATTATATGATTCATTAAATGTGGAATTTCTATGAAATTATCCGATTATTAGGATGAAATCTTCTTCAGTTTTCCACGTAGATTTTAATTTAAATAAACTAGTTACCGTGTGAAATTTTTCATTTTGTTTATGAATAATATTTTAAGTCAGTCACTTATATCCCTTTGTTAAATTTAAAATAAATAAATACACATTAGGATATTACTTTATTTTATTTATCAATAAATATGATAAGGAAATATATTTTCTTTTCATCTCCTATTATTTACACATTTTAATAGACAAATGACTATAAAATCTACCATTATCTTTAAACTCTGTAAATATTCACAGTAACTCAAATAACCAATACGTGTGAATGTTATACAAATTTAGAGGCTAAAAACGTCCATTCAATTAGCATAATGTAAAAACAAATACACATTACTTTCAAATCTACTTTCCATAATATTTTCTGCAAATAACTAGACCTGTTGTTAATCATAATTTATGACTGAGTATTGTGGATTACATTTGAATCCATTACTCATTTGCCATACTGATCATTGTCGATAATATTCCAAATTTTTTCATAAAAATATGGGTAAGTTTTTCTTTTCAGCTGGAAAACAAAGTCTATTGGTATTATTCTAGAGTATTGTTGGTGATAGTGAGTTAAAGTTAAGACCTGAATTTTTTACAAAATAAATTTTAATCATTTACAGCAGTGGTTATTTAATCATGGAAGAATAATACAAAAAGACTCCACGAATTTAGCTGAAAATAGTTTAGAAAGTGATCTCTGATTCCCATTGCACCGAACACATTTCTGAATTCCTTTAAACATATTTAAATTTAACAAATCATGGATATAAATATATATATATATATATATATATATATATATATATATATATATATATATATATATATATATATATATCATATATATATAAATATGCATAATAATTTATAACAAAACATTATCTAACTGTTTCCAATGAAGGCTATTTCACTTTAGTTTGTGCTCTACATTTCAGCACTCCACTTATCTTTTTATGCTTTTGTTGCGGCTAAATTATACTTAAAATATACTAAACTGCTGCTTTATAATAAAAAAACATCAAGGAATGGTGTAAATTTGACTTTTTTGTTCACTTTATCCTATTTCATTGCATCAACAATGATATTCTTTAGAAGGTATATGACTTAGAAATAGATACAAGTTTTACGAACAAGTGGAGAATGTATCATAAAGAATATCAATCTTTGCAGATGGGGGCAGTAAATTTCTTTGCACTAGCAAAGAGTTACAGGGTCTTCCAATTTATTTATAAGAGAACTGAAGTCATGTAAACATTCTGCTGAAGCTTAAGTAAGTTGACAAGCCAGAAAATAATTTTGGTTCGAATGCAATTTTCCCACCCTATAAACTCACAGTGATAACATTTTACAGTGATATTTCTCCTGAAAGTACAATATGCAACTATTTGGCTTTCTAATTTCAGAGGCACTTTTCAATGGCAAATCCAGCGAGGTCCTTTTGCAGAGATCGGTTGACCAGTTGAGTTGTGAAAGTGAGAATTGTTTTGACTTTATATTTATTCACAGAAACATACTTCACATACACTTAGTTTGTTGTTAAATGGGTTTCCATGGTAAAAATATCTCTCTACACTTTAGCCTTGAGATATAACAGGAAAAAAAATCAATATCACAATGAGTTAGAGCAAAATTTTATTTTCATACCAGTACTAACAACTTATCAAAAAGATAAATTATCAATTTCCTCAACATTTTTGTAAAGTAAATTGAAATGCCCTTACGTGTAATTTTTTCAAAATGGTTTTATTTACAGCGTTCACAATTTAATAGTAATCAATTTATCACTGTGTCTAGAAGTCTGTTGTCAGGTGGATAATACCAATTAAGTTACAAGGTTGTTTGATTATATTTAACTTGTTTATGAACAATAGATGAAAGCGTGAGGGAGTGAAAGAGGGGGGGTCTAGACCCCCCTCTTTCCCTCCCTCATGGTTGAGTTATTTCTTTATATGTAGTACAGAATTTTAGTTACCAGAAATTATATTTATTGCATTTAATTATCTAGATTTTACAATAAGTTTGGACTTTTATATCCATTTAAAATTATTTCATTAAAAGGGCATGTGTAATTTGAGTCACTTCTAAATAACGTATTGGCTTCTAATTTCAATTACCTTAATAATTAACAATCATAAATAAACAAATTTTGATATATTTACGTCATTGTTAAACCAAATTGCGGAATTCTAAATAATATACACAACAAAACTACAATAGGCTTGAGGAATTATCTATGATATATGTACGCTTACCCATTGGTGATTGATATTAAATGTATAAATAATTGAGGTCAATTTCATTAGTCAGACCCAAAAATCATGTTTATACTGCTTTCATCTAATAACAATATAGATTCAACAACTACCTATATCTACAAATAAAATTACTGATTCAACCCTATATAATTAACCTTCATAATGGCTCCTTTAGAGCTAATTATCCATCGAAAAGATTGCTACATTTAAAAAATATTTCTTTTTAGCACAATTTTCTACTCTTTAAAAGCTATTGAGTTTGAAAGTTTTTAGAATATTTCTAATATGTGTCGCAGCCCGTATTATATGAAGAACTCAAGATTATTTTGAAAGTAATTGCATTACTATAAAGTAATTACGTTGGTGACCATGACTTCTTTTTTATCATGTTTTCTGACAGAACTGAGATGACTCATAAAACATTTTACAATAACTTAGATTTTGGTGAGGAAATATGATTTTTACTAATAAGTCACTTTTGCTACATAAATGTGATGCGAAAGTTTAGATTAGAAGATATCTACATTTCTTCTCTGAATATTTAAAAATTTCTTTGCTGTAATAAAACAGCATCTAAAAATTTTAGTTATATTCCAGTCCAATTGGCTTGAAATTAGCGTGGATGAAATGGTCAGCACTCTGACCGTAATAATGGTAGTAGCATGTATATGGGATCTGTTAATCAATCTTTACTTTGTAGTGTCGAAATTCCATTGAAAATGACGAGATGATTTTGCAAACATCAAAATTAAAATTAAAAAATATACAGAATTAACACTCAAATAACATATAAACTACTTTCTCATATTTGGAATGAAATTGTTTTTTCAAATATATATATATATATATATATATATATAAATACTGATGATCCTGTGCATCAAACTAAGCATATCTACAGGTGTTTCCATGTAAAAATCTCAATAATTTGTTGTTAAAATTGCAAATTGGACACAGATTTTTTTAAAGTTATGTAATTTCTTAACATTTTCTGATTAGGCTATTGTTTTAAAAGAATTTTTTTTTCTAAAAACTGTATTTTCTTACTGGCTTAAGATAATCCAGAACTTTGTGATCAAATTACATTGTCATTTTTATACATATCCACTATTATTATGAAATGTGACAAAAAATTATTTAAATTGCAAAAAAGTTGTAAAATCCGTGTAAACTGTAAAAATCTTTGTACTAGACTAAACTTCAAAATACAAGGCCTCAAATTGAAGTTCTGGAGTGATGGTGAACACCTGTCGATGAGAGTGAGGGTGTAGACAGAACTTAGTAAATTTTTCACTTAATTGTCACAAATTAATATTAATTTTTGTGGCTCGTGCTAAGCCCTCAATAGATGCCACGAAATGATTGAATGTTGATTCAAAATACATTTCTTTAGCAAAGTAAGTAGCATTTGTTTTTTTAAACACCAATAAAACACTTGTACTGCTATTGAGGTGGTAGACAAATGGAAATTTTGAATATTTCCTTCGAATTTAAAAATAGAGAAGTTATAATCACTTCTGTCGATGTCATGTTTGGGGTCCTCAACAAAACCCCAATTCCAACAATCACTTTACATTTGTCTTGCCTCTCATTTAAATTTCCAAAGAAATTGGTGGGGACTTTCTTGAACTTGTCTTCACATAGTGCATTTTATAACCATATTCTTACCTGCGGGGTTTTGATGTGGAATAGCTGATCTTATATGTAGTGATCCTTCATAGAGTGTATTTAAAATATTGTCATTCTTTTGAGCTATATAGAATTGAATTTCCATAGCATTGCTCTCTGACATCTATGAGTAAGTGATATATTCATGTCGTCCTCAGAGTCCTATGAGTGCAAATTCTAGCACAATTGTTTTAATTTTATTACCAGTTCATTGTAGGATCATCTTACGTCTTCTCTAGTTTCATTTTTGTTTTAAACCAGAATCTTTAATTTTTGAAAATTTCTATATCACCTCGTCAAAATCCTGAATTAATTTCATATTACTTAAAGTAGAAATATAATACAGTATTTGAATTTATACCCTTTTCTGAATGGTTAATAGTTACTGCACTTCTAATATGTTAGCTGCTGATATATCTGTAATAATAGTGTATAGCTGCTGATATATCTGGTCAATGTTTCATCAAAATTGTTCAATTAAAAATTAATCTCCGTGGCATGTGTAGAAGTAATCCAACATTAAAACATGCCAGACGTCTGTCACACCACTTTACATAGAATAATACATAATTCTGAAACTTTATATTTTACTGCAATGAAATTTTTGAACGTCTTAATAGAATGTGCAATGAACGTGTTAGTAGAACTTAAATCAAATATTATTTCGATTTACTATCATCAGACTATCTAAAAATACAAAACTGTAAAGTAATAAGTATGTAAATACTTATAATTTTTGAAGCTAAAGGTAATGGATTATGTTTAAAACAATAATATATCATCATAAAACATTTTAATAAATCTTACAAAAAAGCAAGTAACAATTGTGAGAAAATTATTATATAATAAAATATAAAATAATTTTTTTATGATTGCACAAATTCCTTTATTCTGCTTAAAAGATATTTCATAATTAATAGTTTCATTAATATCACATTGCGTCTGATTAAAATTTTCTTAAAAAAATTACTTGTTTGAGATTAGTCGATCATCTTGACACAAATCAATTTTGTATTTTCTGTGCGTATTTACTATTGAGCACTAAGTAGTATTGCCCATAGAATAAATTAATTATTTAAGACATACCGACACAAATGAAACATAATAGATGAGTTATCTAATCATAAATTTTAAGTTACTTGGTTGATTTATCAGACTGATTGAAACTGTAAATTATGAAATTTGGATTATATTTATATTTTAAATCTTCTAAGATGGAAACAGTCTTATTGATGCGAGAGGTAATTCTGCTGATTTGAATAAAACACAGAAGCAGGAATAAATTGACAATCATTCAAGAAGAATATCAACAGCAAAATGATATTAAAACGAAGTGCGAGTCTCGAAACGAAAAAAATTTAAAACATGGAAACCAGAGTGAGGTAGGTACCCGGGGTAAACAGTAAGAGTATAATGGGATTAGGAGAGTTTCCATCTTTTCAAATGAATTTTGGAAACGTGAATTGATGAGGTATTGCCAATATTATGATCAGTCATTTATTCTATTCTATTGGGCCACATAGATATTATATTAGTGCTATGTTTGGTTAGTCATATGTTTGTTTTTCAAAAGTGAACAAAGGCCAGATTTTCCTTAATCATTTCTGAAAATTATCAAGACCTGTTTTAATTGAATTAGAAATTGTTTACATCTTCACAAACGCATGTGATTTTGATCTAAATTCGGAAATCGAAATCAAAACTGGTATAATGAGCAAATTAATAAATTTAATATGAAGGTAAGAAATTTTAATTAGTATTCAGGTGTTGTTAAATTGTTCTACCAAATAACATAGATGGTAAGCTTTGACGCACTCCCTAATGGAGAATAAGTGAATAATAATAAATAATTTTTTTTCGTTTCACATTCTCAAGATACAATATTTCAATGTTAACTTAACCTTTGTAGGGTTAAGTGTTCTGCATTGTGTATTGGGTTTTACAGCTATTAGATAAGGTTCCCTTCCTTTCAAATCTAATAGTGTAATTTTTAGTCATTTATTTTCCATCGAACAACTATTTTTCGCAATGATTTCATACACGTATATATTTTTACATATAATAATTAGAAATAATTAACAACGAAAAGTGGACTATCCACCTTTCCTAAAGTTAAAAAAAATTTTTAAGAATCTTTCCAGTAATTTCTTCAATTGACTATTATGGGCAAAACAAATATTCGTTTTCATATTTTTCTTGCCCATAATAGTCAATTTTAGTGAATTGTTATTTAATATTATTTTTTGGTTTAATGTTTAATATTTGTTACAACTTACTTTTTAATTTCTTTGTAAAAAAACATTGTTTATTTATTGCACATTTACAATCTTGATGTATAAATTAAAGCTAGGCCACCCCATTATTCCACTGCATTAAAATCTAATTTGTCATGTCTTATTGCTTATTTATGTTGTATTTTCAATTTATTTCTTAACTTGATGTAATATTATTCTCCAAATTACATCATTTTTATAACATCAGACATAATTTCATACTTTTAAAAATTAAAATTATATGTCTGTCAAACAACTTTTAATTTTACATTTTCCAACTTTTAAAGATGCATCTACTCTTAAGATTATTTCAAGTAATCAGTTTTGCAATATTAATTGCCATCGTTGAATTCTTTAACTTATTGCTTTAAATATTCTCTAAAATATTTGCAGCAGTTTTATTCTTAGGCAGAGTTACATGACTCTTATTCAGGTTTTTTATTCATAAAATACTTAGTTCAGTGTAACGTTGTAAAATTGTGTAATTACTATAATGTACGTAACAGTGGCAGCGATAAAATAAAAAAAAAAATTAAAATCCAATACAAATGCGCCCCACAGTTTGAATTGAACTGGTGTTTATAGCAATTGGTTGATTTCATGCAAAACTATCTGTTCTGCTTTGTCTGAAAAAAATAATTGTTTTTAATTTAATTGATAAAGTAAATGAAAAACATGATTGCAAATGAGTTGATGTGCTTCGAGTTGTCAATTGAAAAGTATAAACAACTGATAGAATAAGTAAGGTACATTACAAACAAGTTATCAGCACAAAAAATAAATTAAACCAAAATAAACAACTTAAACACTATTACACGAATGACACTGTCACTCGCACATTCTATTATTTAGTTAATGAAAAAGACTGAAGAAAGAAGATTAAATAAGTGAAGAGAAATTTCTGAATAACATGAAATTTTGAATATATAGAACATTGAAATAACTTAAACTTATTAAACATATGAACATGAAAAAATAGACAGGAAATGCCTATATGATCTCTTTTTCCACGGAGAGAGTGGAAAAAGAGATCATGGAAAACAAAAAGGTGTGGGTGAAACAAATTGAGAAATGGTTCAGAATGTAGTTTTGTGTTCCAATACTAATTTAGGAAATAATCTTGACCTTTTCTTCATTTTACCCAACTGGCATATTTTTTGTCCTCAATGCTTAACCTTTTTTAACATAACTCAATATATTATATGTACAAAGATTACTAGATGAGATGCCATGTAAAATATAAAAATTGAAGTTTTATTTCAAGTGGAAAAGTATTTTTCTTTTACATATAGCAAAAGCAAACAGGGTAATTTTAATTTTTGCTCCATATAATATGGAAGGAAAAATGTGATTTTTGTGCAAAATTTTTACATTTTCATCTTTGTTTTTAACTTGGCAGTTAAGGTTCAGAACATGAATATCAAGATTATATATATCATATAGCATTTATTATTTTTATCTTAGGATCTGTCTATTAACACCCTTCATTTAATTTGCTTAGCTAATAGATAAAATTGTAGCATATTTGAATGACTAGAAAAAATAATCATAAAGTTCCACAAAAGCAACAGGTATTACTATCTCATTTCATACGTCGGCAAGCCACACACTTTTACATATAGTGAATACAAGGCACTTTGAGAGGTGTACCATAAAATGATATATTACATAATTTGTCTAAATAGACATACATTTATTTCAGTTCTATGGGACAAAGTAAAGTACATGCAGTCGTTATTCCTCAAATTTCTTAATGTCATGACCCAAGTTCACAACCTTCTCCATAAAATAATTTTCTTACATATATCACTGTAAAAATTCTATGCACTTAAATAATGTGAGAGCAACAGTCAGCAAATGAAAATTCTCCAAAATATACTACTTAGGTAGAATCGGACAATTCCCAAGCATGTTATTGAGTATATTTGCCTGCTTTGAAATGAAGAGGATTGTCATCTTCAATGTACACTGGTGTTACTATCGGAGTATCTTTTCAAGTTCAAGAAGTTACCGTTCCCCTTCAAGGTTGCTATAAACGAGAACAAACTAGTCAAATATTACACATTTCTTCAAAAAAGTAATGTTACAAATAATAACATTTTTAATTTTCTTTAAAATATGTTTTAATAAACATTCAAGTAAAAATGTAAGCTGTTTATTTTATTCCGTCATTGCTTGTGTTATGACTTCCATATATAACGATTTAATATTAGCAGCTCCTTCATCGTCGTTATAACTAAAATCCACTGTTTGTATACGTACACATATATATATATATATATATATATATATATATATATATATATATGTATATATATACGTGTGGCAGAGAGCCACACACTCTCTGCCTGTATAGGATTCCATAAATCACTTTGGGTCCAAATTTGTGGAAATGGTATGAGGTAAGGATGCAGGAGATCCATTAAAATTTAATAAAACACACATTATATTACTATCAATGGAATGGAAAATTTGTAAAAAACAAACTGAATGAGAGTGTGCAAAAATAATATCAGATAATACTTACCGAAATGACATGTTATCAAAAGTTTACTCAACGTTCTTATGACTTTGATTCTCTGAGATTGGACGTGTCCAGCAGAGATGCATATGACACAGATGATCCCAAAGTTGAAACCCCATACCATGAGAATATGTATGAACATAACATTCAATGTATCCTGCCAAGAAGTTATTTAATTATTACCTTTTCTTCAACAGGATCACAAAGTACCTAATCATTATAACAGCTTTTTTCGAAAATTACTACCAACTGCAGCAGACATAAAGACAAGCAGAAAAAGGATTTTTAGTTTATCCATATTTTAAACCATATTTTCAAGTGAAATCTCTTGAAACTACTCAGTGTATATATTATATTTGCAGTTCTGTATTTGTAATATTGCAGTATTTTAATAGAGTTATTTTTCATATAAAAGTAATTCAAGACATTATACTCCTCAACTAGAAGTAAATTAGATTAAACAACCTTCCAAAAACATCCCAGAGGAGTAACGGGGCAAGAATGGCTATAATGTATAAAGCCACAGTCGAGTGTCAACTGTAAACTTGTAAAATGGTGTTTGCAAACTGCACTGTGAATTTTTCCTGTAGAAGCAATTCTGTGATATTTTGAGTATTGGCTTATTCATAATAAAGATGTATGTGAGAGCATAAGTATGCTAAAATTAGTCTTAAAATATACTATGACAAAGAGTAGCCAGCTACATTCATTAAATGAAAAAAGGATTGACTTTTGAACATATACATTTTTTACTATAATAGTTATTATGTGTTATGTTACGTGTACATAAGGTACATCTAATAATAATCTTATTCTGATAAATCATTACTATATGTGCACGCTGAAAACATATAATTTAGGAAATAAATCTAGAAACAAACATCACAGCAATACCTGTTTCGATGTAAATCGCAGAATATAATCGATTCCTGTTAATGTCTGCAGTAAAGTTACGAGAAAGTGCTGAAACAACTGAAAAATAAATTTATCATTTAAAGGGTAAATTAACTATTGCAGGAAATGAGCTGAAGAGGAAAATTTTGGAAACTGGTATAAGAGGCAGATAGACTTTTCTTAATAATTGAAAGTCTAAATTTTTTTACAATCATTAACAGTGAAATGTATTTAGAACTACATCAGAAGAGGTTAAATCATAAATGAAATACCTGTGGGCTGAATGTTAAACTTAATATGTTACAAACATCCAGTAATTTGTAGCATGCCTTATACGTATCAACAATCATTACTTCGTTTTCCACAATATGACTCGGCATATCAATTACGGAACCTTTCTCCGTATCAATACAAATGACATTTACGTTGTGTGTGATATTCTTTCTTTCTAGTCGGTTTAATTCATCAATCAAAACAGAAAAACAAATTATTACCGTTCTAACTAGCTGTATGAAATTGAATAATTCAGCATTTAATGCAATGAACATTTGGAAAAAACATACTTGGTCGATGATATTGAAACTCCAACCTAGAAAGAAGCATTCCACAACTTGTGCGGTGCCATAAAACACAAATACTAGTGTCACCATTATGGAACTAATTATTTTCATGTTGACATATACTTCAGGTTTATTGATGAGTCAAAGCTTTGTATCAATTTTGGTAAGCTTTTCGTACATTTTGGTAAATGACATTTGGGATATAAAATTAATCCAAATTATATTAAAAACGATGTAAAATAATGCTACAAAATTCACTCCAATAATTACAATATCAACTGAACTACCACTGAGGTGTAGAAGATAACATCGGGTGAGTACACAAAATATTATAAATAGTAGGACATATGTTTTATAAGAGCGTATTTATTAAAATAATTAAAAAAAAAAAAAGCGTAATTATTAAATTGTAGAAGACAATCCCGCTTCACCAAAAACAACGCCTGCAAAATCGAAATAGGTTTTAGACTATTCTTTATAGAATTTTCTGCTTCAAGAGACGCCATTATTGTTCACCGAGATACTTACTGCGTTACTGAAGAGCTGACACACTTTCATTCAAATTACAGTAATGGTTGTTCATATTAAGAATGTACTTTTACTAATGGAGAGCATACATTTAATCCTTCTTCAACCCTATTATTCTATCCAAACTTTCTATCTAATTATATTGTTTGGGTCAATATGACCCAATCTAGTGAGGTGAATGAAATTAGATGAAGCAGGAAAATTAATATGCAAAATAAAAATCAAACAAAAAACAAAGCTAAATGTAAATAGAAAATTGTTAAATTAACAATTTTACAACTACAATTAATTAATCAGTAGGTTCATAAATTAGTAGGTTCACAATTTGAACAGAAGTATAAGGTGCATGCTCTACATATACTTTTATTGCAACCCCTTCACACAATACTACGGCTGCATCACTCGATAATTTCAATAGTAATTTATATGTAGTAATGGAACATAATGGAAAATATGAATGTAGTAAATTTTTTTTAGAAATGAACACAATAAAGTATCATGTATTTTCAACTTTGATCAGGTTTATGAAAGTGGCAAAGATTCATAATTTTTTAAAATGGTACAAATATACAAAAACACACACACACAAAACAGACACACACACACATATATATATATATATATATATATATAAGTACAGTATTTGTGCAGATTACCTATACAAGTGCTCTGTGTATATTTATAATTTAATTATTATGGTATGAAAGAAAAGAAGAAAATAAGAGTGGTAAAAGAAAAGTCAAGGAGCACTAACCATTATTCCCCGGGTTATAATAAAGACTGAAACAGAATCAAGGCACCATTATTAATCATTAGCACCTTAGTATAATTTAAAGAAAATTTCAATGAAATAATTTTAATGAAGAAGTAAAAGTATATTTAAATTCAAAAAGTTTGGATTTGAAATTTCTTTCATTGTTTGATAACAACCTGGTTACTCACATTCATTGAGACTAGACGATTCGAATGTTGGAGTTATGTTTTTAAAGCTACTGACTATGCTATGACCAGAGTTTTAAGGCCTATTTTGTATGAAAAACTTTTAAATGTCCAAAAGGAGAAAGAGAAATTGACAGTTCCGCAATGAGGGAAATACTTTGATTTTGCCAATGATCTTGTTAATATCAAAGATTGTATTGATGGAATTAGATCTTCAATTATTAATGCTTGTTTGCGTGAGATGTACCTAATGGAGAGTTCCAGTTATAAACACCGGTATAATTGAAATTTTAACTTGTTGGTGTGTAATTTTAAAGGAGAGGATTTCAGTACAATAATGAAACTAATATCGAAGAAATGGTCTGTATTTATGATTGTCAGGAACTAATATTATGAAAAAAGCATTGAAGTTTAAAAATGACCTTCAAAATTTATTTAAACCTTATGAAGATGTAAGAAAAGGGTTGGAAACAGAAAAAAAAACAATTTCTGTAACACAACTTTTTCAAGGTCATTAAACATTGTAACGTAATTTTGTATCAATGTGTGTCTTAATTACAATGGTGTATTGTAATTTTCAGCTTTTTGATTGTAAAACTGCCTGTTTTTAATTGTTTACTATAGCAATAACATTTGTTTTGGCATAGATTAAAATAAAAGAAAAAAAATTTTTCCGGTTTTTGAGGACTCTATTTAATTATAAAGTTTAGTTCCTTAACTAATTTATAGGCTACATATCAATATAAGTCAGTCCGGGTCTTATAGACCCAAATAGATATGACACCATTGTGTGAAGAATTTGTTACTTTATATTATTTCAGCAGATAGGCAGAGAATATTGTATGCCTCTTTTTCCATGAAAATCTTTTTGGGTATCTTAACTTATAAGTGCTCAAGAGCATGAATTCGGGTCCTAAAACAATACGAATGGTAGACATGTTGCAATATTTTTTAAGCAATATTGGATGTCTGTAGTATCATATTAGTCCATTTTGCTTTACTGTCGCAAGGGCTGAATGATAAAAATATATTAATAAAATAAATGCTTGGTCATTTCCAAGCCGCTCATTTGTTTCTATGAACTCTCTTTAGTGAAACGAAATAATGAGGGTGCTTACTTTATGCTATTTTTGTATATATTTTGTTATATATGAAAACAACCTTTATTTATTAGATATTAAGCTTATTTCATATTTTTTTAAAGTATTTAAAAGTTCTGTATTCAAATGTGCTAATAAAGGATGTAAGATAGTATTGACTTCAAAGAAATTGTAAGTAGGATACTTGGCTGGTTCTATGGCAGTATTTATATTCTTTCTTGATACAGAGTTGCACGTCTATTTATGCATTTAATGTAACTGCTACTCCACCACTTTTATTGGTATCCAATATAATATTCACTTCTTCGTGTTTTTATTTTATGATTTATTCCAATACAGAAAACCTTTATTTATTATCATAAACAACTTTTTTTGATGGTTAGGTGAATATAATTATGTGAATTTTATTCTCCATAAAAACCTTTTAAATTTAGAACACATGGAATTAAAGGTTTAATCAAACTACTATAACTTATTATATATTTAAAAATATATAATAAGTTATATTAGTTTGATTAAACCTTTACTGTAACTTATTACATATTATATATTAGAAAACAGTTAGTGTGTATTAATAACACAAGAGCAAAAATATACATATAATGTGAATTTAGCAGTTCGTCATTACATGAATTCTCATACACTATATGGTGTTTCTCAACCGTACGACAAAAATAATTTAAATCATTCAGTCATTTGGTCACCAGAAGAGTTTTAAATCATTTGTCATTTCAAACACAATGTAATTCCACCAAAGATTCGCTAGGCCATACGTAAATGGCTGAGGATTCGTGAGGCCATATGTTGCCATATCGATACCTTCCCACAATGTTATTTTATTTCTTAATTACATGTAAATATTAATATAATTCTAATCCCTGTGTCATAATAAGAATCATAATCGATGTGGAAGACTGTGACATTCACTTCTCATCTGTTCCTATGAAGGACTGATAATTCGTCCATCACTACAGTCAGTAGCTTGGTAATCAGTATGCTGAATGCACGTCATGTAAAAACTGCCTCTTGCTGTTGTCACGCTCTTTTTTAATTTATTTATTTCGTTTCATTGTTCTACGTTGTCATCGTTTGTAGCATACTGTGATATCGACAGAGCACAAAACATAGTTTAATTGTGAATGTCTTATTTTTGTTTATAAATGTGTATGGCAAGATGAGTAATGTGGAATAAGTGAACTGTGTTTTTTTCACTCTAAATAGATAACCATTAAATATGTATTCATAATGCTTCGTGCAAATTTCACAGCTTCAGAGTACACTGACATGGATTTATCGAGAATGTTAAGGAAACATGGCTCAAACAGGAATATATTTAGAGAGATATGAAAATCAGTGTGTATGTCCTTCGAACTCCCTCAGCTTCATTCAGGCAGTCCAAAGAGTACTAGGAAATAGATCTATAATCCCACAAGAAGGAGTCCCTCCAAAGAAATATCAGTAGATTATTGGACCTGCGCTACTTACAATCGATCGAACCATTTGATTTGATTGTGATCGCTTGTTGTTGCAATTTGCTAAGGTCAGTAATAAACATTGCACACGGTGTTTGCATTTTGTTTATGTTAAAATGCTATTTAATTGGTCTGAAAAATTTTTTTTTTATTCTTGGCGTAGTTTATTTGACTATTAAAATATTTATAACAACTAATACTGATTAGATTTTCATTTAATGTGGAATGGTCAAATCTACATTGTGTAAATAAAACTTTTTAATCATTCTCAGCTTAAAATATCAATACAAAAAATCATATGATCGTTTCGTCTTGTGTCAAAAGATTTTCCAAAAATTATTCAGTTAAGAGTTATGTGTTCTTAACTGACGTTTATAAGTAAACAGCGGGCAAATATGAAAATAATGTTAACGTATGAGATTATATTACTTTGTTTTGTAGAGTTTATGAAGAAATATTGATGAGCAATTTGAAAATTCAACATAATTCCTTTTAATTAGCTTCTAGTAAATAATAAGTGATACGAGATATACAACTTTTGTGATGTGTTCTTGTCATAAAATTAGTTTCCAATTTTGAATGTGATCATATTTAACAGTAAACAATTACATAAATTGACTGCAGCTAATGCTCATTACTAATGAACAACTTGTATATCCATTATGTTAGGTTGAATGCTTAATACAGCATTCAAGGTTGAGCCTATGTACCAACTTCATTAAATATTCACTATTGAAATTAAACATACAAGTCTTCTAGAGAAGCAGCCTATGTTATAAGGATATGATATTTTGTTGCTTATTATATTTTCATATTTATATATTTCCAAGTTTCTGACCTCAAAAAGGAATAAATATACTTCCAAAAATTCTTGTCATTATGTTTATCTATTCAGCCTTTGAAATATTTAAAACACAAATAATATAGCAAGTTGATATAAATAATTATTTTAATGTGAGACATTATTTCGAAAAATTGTAAAAATGTTCAATTTTGTAGATGTAGCGAACATTTTTTTTAATTGTGTGTTACAATAATATAAACAATGTATGAAACCCAAAAGTTGCTTATGATGCTATTATATGTTCTAATCACATATACATATTTTCAAAGCTTTGAAAATAAGGCTTTCCGATTATCTCCTGTTGCTAAGGTTAATAATAATTATAATTTATGATTAATTTTATGTACACTTTACACAACATGATTATCTAAATTTATAGATAATGAAACGTTTATAAAATAAACCAGTAACAATTTAAATTAATGGAATACAGACCCTTCACCTCCAAACATCTTTGACAATTTTAGTTTAAGGTTACATAATATATAAAAAAAACCTATAAATAAAATAATTTAAAACTAAATTTTATCAATTAAATTACTGTTATTACGCAGATTAAAAAAAGGTGAAATATCTATTAAAGAGAAGTAAAATAGATATTTTATTAACGGCTTTGTCAATTCGATTTATTCCTTTTAAAGTGTTTTTTTTTAATTTCCTCCTGAATAAATATGTGTTACTCAGTAACTTCAAGAAATTGTTTATGGTTGAAATAAAATTACACAAATAAATAATTAAACTTATAATATGATTTACAATTATAAAAATTTGATTTATTCATTTGAACGCAAGCTTATTAATTGAACAACTACAATAATGTACGTAAAAGCAAGATTAAAAAAGCTGGGTAGTATCGACATTCGCAGGTCAAAGAGCTGACATACTGTGAAAATTCCATAATTGCTTCGTTGTATGATCTCCTCAAGGCTCGCCAATTCATCATCGAATAAAGAGCCTTAAATAAGAAGAATATATTAATTAAACAAAAAAGTGAAGTGGGTTTGTATGGAGTCAAAAAGTACAATTTGGTTATAGAAATTCCATCAAAATATTCATATTATTATTTTTTTTTTAATTTACATGTTGTGTGTTTATGTAAATATACATGTACACAAGCACAATAAATTGAAGTTGTCATTTAATCAATTTCAATGGCATTATCATTGTTCACAGCTCACTCATTCAGTTTGAGCAGGGGAGCAATATGCATAATACTGCAAATTAAGTCAAACCGTTTTCGTTGATTTTTGCTCTTTAACATATGAAACTGACTAAACTGCAAAAATACCATAAAAAGCCACCATAAAAAAGGATAATAATAAACATTTTCCCTCTAAAACAGTTTTACTGGAATTATCGTAGCAATTCCAAATGAATGGTGGTAAAATGTGTTACTTAGGAACAAACATGTAAAGATAGATTATTAGATAAATACTTATTAACTTTCCCTTCCTTGGCTGATGTGGTCGTAATGAGCACCAAGGAAGCCTTCAGAATCTTTCTACAGATCTGTTAAATGGCTTCGGTAATTATTTTATATTTTAGATCGATGGGAATATGGACCATACTTTGTTGTAATTGCTTATCTATTTGTGGAGCCAAATGTTAAAGAATTGCAGGATTATTTTACATTAAAAATATATATCAGTTTGTTTTGTTCACGATAATAAGTAACTAAATAAAAATCTTGATTAAAAATCAATAATAATCCTTGATTAAATATAAATTTATCCAACTAGATTTTCTAAATATATATTTGTAGATCGTATCGTGGCTGAGACAGTCATAATTACATTTAATCTTGTTAGATTCTTAACCTTATGTGGTCTGGTTTTATGATTTCTCAAAAAGAAATTAGAGAAAAAAATTAAATTTGTTTTATGTTTTTATGGATTTTCATAATCCATAAAAAATTAATTTTATAAATCAAAGGCTTCACAAGACTGAACTATATCAAGAAATGGAAGATTTTCCTGCAAAACTTAAGGTAAAATATTTCAGTTGCTTCAAATGTAAATGAACAGCAGAAGAAAAGCACTATGAAAATGTTTTTACATTTATAATTTATATAAAATTGCTAAATTAGTAAAGAACTTAATTTCAGTATGAATAATTTGCTCACTTAAACTTAGATAACCCAATTTGCAGGCCAATAATGCTAGTAAAATAAACAAGGTGATGTGGTTAATATGATGGATAGTGAACGTCTTGTGGTAATGTGGTGTGGTTAGTATGATGGAAGGTGATGATACATAGCTAAATACTTACACATTTGAGGGGAAAGTCTCAGTTTTGCGATGATTATTCTCAGTTTACGAAACTCTAGAACCAATATTTCACTTAAGATGCAGACAACCATTAAGACAGCAACACAAATCGTCAGCCATAGAAAAAATTTAATCATTTCTTGTGACCATATTTGCTAAAATATTTTTTGATTAGTAGCAATATCTCACACACATTCTACATTTCTTTGTATTGAAATGTTAATGCTTAATTTATAACACATTTGTAAGGAGAGCAGGAAATTAAAATTAATTACAGTTATAGACACTTTATAAATTACAACAGTTACCTATTATATTATCTATTAAGTAATTATCTATAATATCACTATTACTTACACCATGTATATATAAGTCCAACACCAGATGAATAGTGATAACAGATGTAAGAAAAGTCGACGCTACAAACTGAAGTACCTGAAGTAGAAATTAAATGACTAAATTAATATAAAAAAACATTACTAATTATCCTATTTATTTCAACTTGTTCCAGTGTACCTGTAATTTGAACATTTTATTTAGTGTACTGCATATTTCATTCACTATAATTAACACATTTTGTAAGATCGGTATCCACGTAGGATTTCCAGAAATATCAAAATGGCTATTCTTCTGTAATTCATTCCAGTCTGGCACTCTGGGTAATACTAAATGGTTTGTATTACTAAGAAATATTTCTTGATTCATACATCTTAAGTAATCGTTTACTGCTTTTAAGATTTGAATAATGGTATATGTAAGAAGACACATTAGAAAAAGTTCCAATCTGTTAGTAAATAAACTTAAATGCACGATTATGGAGAAAGGATTTGGATTTTCCATACTTCTAATGATGAAAGATGTTAAGTAACTTGAAAATATAATAAATACACCCAGTGGTGTCACGATTCTTAATTTTTTAAAACAATTTTTTCGAAACAAAATACTGTAATAACTGAAAATGTCATCAAGTTGGCGTAAACAATCAGCAAATAAATTTTTTTGCCAAAATACATCAATTGAGAGAACAGATAGGAAACTGATGACATTACATATTTGGAAAAGCCACTCTACTATACATCTTTCAGCATACGAAGAGATGCGGTGAGACCATATGTCTGTGCAGGTGCCCAAAATAACGAGAAAAATTAATGTCAAACTGTAAATTTTCCGTAAATTGATTTTAAGTATTGTTGCTAGTTCTAGTTTACGCAAAAACCGATTAACACCTAGAATTGACTGTAATGCAATTAGAAAGTGGATTGAGTCCTCTAAACAATGATGCGTCATTTTTAACAGAATTGACTGTTTCTTCTACTCAATACCAACAGAACTACTTTGGAAAAAAACGAGACAATTTGTCTTCCCATATGAAAGTAATTACTGATTATTGATTTTACCCGTCTTGTCTGAAAGTATTTTTATCATTGTTCTACGTATATAACATATGGTCTGTAAAAGCAATGACCTTGTAGTTTTGTAGTTTATGAATATTGTAAGGCTCTAAACACCCTTTTTTGCTTTTATCGTGATTAAATTTTAAGATTGTATTTATAGCCACGGCAGTATATTCAATCGCCATAAATAGCAATCGATTGTAGGTAAAAACTGAACTGATGGTTTATTTACTTACAAAATCTGTTAGGATATTTATTTAGTATTATCTAAGATAATGTCGAAGTAATTTTACCAATAGTAGTAGGTAATTACACTAATCGCTGGGCTCAGTACGCATGATTAAATCAACTCAATTATGCAGATTAATTACATTGACACTGAAAGAATCACTAAACAATTATTTTTTCAGTTTATATATGGGGAGATATTTTGGTATCTGGGAAATTATAAATGTCTTATTCAGTATCAAACCTAAGATGGAATGAGAGCACATTAAGAATGCAATATAATTACGAGGTGAAATAAAAAAGGTAGGAATATGTAGGTAATGAAGTAGAAATATATTTCCTGAGGCCCATCATTGTTGTATGTTCTTTATTAGTCATCGCTATATGTTAAGAAACTGTCCAGATACAAAAAGTAGGTTAAAGCAGTTTCTAATATGAGTTACGTTTCAAACTGGGAGGAATTCTTGAGTATTTACAATCCCATTAAATCAATTAATTGGTACCATTATTTGCAGTGTAATGAATGCAACTACTTTAGGGTGCAATTACATTGATCACTCAAGTGAGATGTTAATCAATGAAAAGGCTAATGTATTTCAGTATAGATGAAAATAGAATGGCCAAGCAATTATCGACTAGCTTGGGTGATTTAGCGACATACAATTTGTGAATAATTACGAATGGTTCATTCGTAGATTAGTAGTTTGTGATGATATTAGTGAATTACATTAACCAAAATGCCGTTTTTTGGTCTACCGGTTGATCAATTTAAGATGTTCATTTAACACATCTATCAATATTAATAGATCAAATAACTTGACAAAAGTTGCACATAGTCGATAAATCTACAAAATGCCACCAATGACCAGCACCTGTCGGATAAGTGAATTCTGTAGTTTTTGTTATTGTCTGTTGTGTTAATGAAAACACAATAATAAAAAAGTCTCGAGTCAAATATACATATATGCATATGTATTTATAACTCATGCCTGTATAACAAGTATTTATACCTACAGAGTTATGTATGAAATAAATTATTGTTACTCTTGTAAAATATATGAGTAACAATAAATTATTTCATACATAGTATATAACTTTACTGCGTTTCATTTCAAAAGAGAATGTTTATAAATAATGGAATTTGACAGTTAAAATGTGGTTGGTGCAAATATATATTCTATCACTTCATGACTATTTACAATACTCATTGTATTATACCCACAATTCTATTAAACTGTGTACATAATCGAAACATGACATTAATCAAATATACATCATAAATAATGTTATAAATATCAATAATACACCATTATTTTACCAACAAGCATTATGAAATTCACACTGTAAAAATGAACAATGCCTCATTTTTATTGGCCAAATTTAGAGCTAATAAAAAACATACATTGAAAAGTCCTAGATAATATAAGCATCATTTGTTGAAATAAATATTATTTTTTGACGATGTATTTTACGAATGTAAAATATTTAAAAATGGATGTTCAAAGAACTTAAATGCCATTACTGATTTATTTGCCCCACGTACGCTATTTCTAATTATTACGTTTCATTAACACAGCAAACAACAACAAAAACTACAGAATTTACCTATCGAACTAGTTCTGGTCACTGGTGGTATTTTGTACATTTATCGACTATGTGGCAACTTTTGTCAAGATATTCGATCTATTAATATTGATAGATATGGTGAATGCAGATCTTAAATTGATCAACCGGTAGACCAAAAAGCGGTATTTTGGTTAATGTAATTTACTGATATCATCACAAACTACGAATCTACAAGTGAACAATTCGTGATTATTCACAAATTGTATGCAGCTAAATCACCCAAGCTAATCGATAATGGCTTGGCGATTCTATTTTCATCTGTACTGAAATACATTAGCTTTTTAATTTATTAATATCTTACTTGAAGTGATCAATGAAATTGCACCCTGAAGTAGTGCATCCGTTATACTGCAAATAAAGGCATCAATTAATTGACTGAATACTTTTGTAAATACTCGAGAATTCCTCCCAGTTTGAAACATAACTCTTATTTGCGAAACTGCTTTATATCTGGACAGTTTCTCAACATATAGCGGTGGCTAATAAAGAACATACAGCAATGATAGGCCTCAGGAAATATACTTCTGCTTCACTACCTACATTCTCTCACCTTTTTTAACTCACCCCTTAATTATATTGCATTCTTAATGTGCTCTCATTCCATTATAATTTTGATACTGAATTAAACATTTATCAACACATAACTCTGTATAGTTTCCCAAATACCATAATGTCCTCCCAATATCTAAACCGAGAAAATTATTGTGTATTGATTTTCTCAGTGTATACGTAATTTTTATCATTGAGTTAATTTAATTACATGCACTGAGCCCAGCGATAAATGTAATTACGTATAAAAATATCATATATATATATATATATATATATATATATATATATATATATATATACATATATGTGTGTGTGTGTATGTATATATAAATAATTATATAATTACTTCAACATTATCTTGGATAATACTGAAAAAAATATACTAACAGATTTTTTTTAAATAAATAAACCACCAGGTCAGTTATTACATAAAATCAATTGCTATTTGTTGCAATTGAATATGTAGCATATTCAATTGAAAATGCTACATATTCAATTGCATATCAAAAAATATAATTTTCAAATTTAATCAAGATAAAAGAAAAAAAGTATGTTTAAAGTTTTGCAATACTCATAAATTACAAGGTCTTTGCTTTTACAGACCATAGGTTGCGAACCTAAAATAATGATAAAAATACTTTCAGACGAGACGGTAAAATCAATAATCAGTAATTACTTTCATATGGGAAGACAAATTGTCTTGTTTACATTACAAAGTAGACCAAGGTATTTAATTTATCTAAATGGGTTACATTATGGCTGGGTGGGTGTTTTCATTTGCTGTTGGTATTGAGTAGAAGAAACAGTCAATTCTGTTAAAAATTACGCATCACTGTTTACAAGAATCGATCCACTTTCTATTTGCATTACAGTCAATTCTAGGTGTTAACCGATTCTCCCGTAAACTAGAACAAGCAACATCACATAAAATTAATTACAGGAAAATTTATAGCTTGACATTAATTTTTCTCGTTATTTTGGGCACCGGTACGGGAATATGGTCTCACCGTATCACTTCGTATGCTGAAAAAAGTATAATAGAGTGGCTTTCCCAAATATGTAACGTCATCAGTTTCATATCTTTTCTCTCAATTGACATATTTTGGCAAAAAAATTTATTTGCCAATGGTCTATATCAATTTGATGACATTTTCAGTTATTACAGTATTTTGTTTCGAACAATTTGTTTTAAAAAATTAAAAATCTTGACAAAATTGGGCATATTTATTATATTTGCAAGTCACTTAACATCCTTCATCATTAGAAGTATTGAAAATCCAAGTCTTTTCTCAATAATCATGCACTTCAGTGTTTTTAATAACAGACTGGAACTTTTTCTAATGTGTCTTCTTAAATATACCATTATTAAAATCTTAAAAGCAATGAACTGATTACTTAGGACGTATGAATCAAGAAATATTTCCTAATAATACAAACCATTTGGTACTACCCAGAGTGCCAGACTGGAATGAATTATATGAGTATAGCCATTTCAATGTTTCTGGAAATCCTATGTATTATCCTATGCATATCAGTCTTACCAAACATATTAATTATAGTAAAGGAAATATGCAGTACACTCAAAAAAATGTTTAGATTTTAGGTACACTGGAACAATTTGAAATAAATATTATAATTAGAAACGTTTATTCGTATCAATTTAGTCATTTAATTTCTACTTCAGGTACTTCAGTTTGTAGTGTCGACTTTTCTTTCATCCGTTACCAGATTTCATTTGATTTTGGACTTCTATATGCATGATGTAAGTAATAGTAATATTATAGATAATTATTGTTGTAATTTTGAAAGTGTCTATAATAGTAATTAATTTTATCTTTCTATTTACTTACAAGAGTATAATAAATTAATCATTAACATTTCATTATGAAAAAATAGAGAATATGTATGAGATGTTGCTTATAATAAAAAAATATTTCGGAAATTAGGGTCACTAGGAATGATTAAATTTATTCTATGGCTGACAATTTATATTGCTGTCTTAATGGTTGTCTGCACCTTCAGTGAGGTGTTGGTTCTGGAATTACGTAAATTGAAAATAATCACCGCAAACCTGAGACTTTCCTCTCAAATGTGTAAGTATTTATTAATGTACCATCAAGACATTCACTTTCGATCATACTAATCACATTACATTATTAATTTTACTAGTATTATTTAAATGCAAATGGTGTTATTTATATTTGAGTCAGCACATCATTCATACTGAAACTAATTTCTTGACTAATTTAGTAATTTTATCTAGAATGAAGTAAAAACATGGAATAGAATGTAAAAACATTTTTATAATGTGTTTCTTCTGATATACATTTTTAATATGAAATATTCCCGCAATTTTTCAATAATTATCTGTGCACAAATAGCATAACAATTACAGCAAGGTATTGTCCATATTCTCGTAGTTCTAAAAACTAAACAGGTAAAAATTATTTCAAGTTACGCTATATAAATAATAATGTAATAAGCAATTTAAAAGTTCTTTAGAAAGATTCAGAAGACTTCCTTAGCGCTCGCCTGGGGAAATTAATAAGTATTTATTTAATATTCTAAGTTTACATATATTTATTCCCGAGTGACACATTTCTGGCTGCAGCTATATAAAAATATAAAATACGAGTCCCATCGTCCATTAAAAAATAAATTGAAAACCAAATAATCAGTTTTTGTTCAAGCACAATGGAAACAAAAGGAGAGTAATATGTATTGCAATAAATATACTATAGTACCTTTTCCTCGTGGATTTGTTCGCATTGTTTCCAATTTTGCCTTAGAGATTTTCTCCCATTATAATTTTTTCATCCCCAAATTTACCTTCAAAATAAAAATAATTTATATCTTAGCTTTGATGATGTCTACATCTCATAACTATCCCTCATTGGGATAAAAATATTGTATATTTAAGCTTCAACTTTAGACGGAATGTCTGTAATAGTTTTGACAACTTCTATTTATCAGTTTTATATTCCCATGTGTGAACTACCCACTAATAAGTGAACTTCAAATTTGTTAAGGAGTTTCAATTACCTTAGGAAACCTTAGGGAACAGCACTTTAAATATTAATTTGTATTTTACTCATTGTCTCAGTGAAAATTTTACTCAAATTGATTTGATAGTTTTTAAGTAATGCTCAAACAGATAGACAGACAGACGAAACATTTCATCAATGTTTCAATTAGTAGCCAAAAATAAAATGCCATCAATGTTCCAATTATTAGCAGTGTTTATTTTTTGGCACACTGATGTGAATCTTGTGGTATTTCGGTTTGACATTTTTCTGCGCACACCAAGTATATACTGGTACATTAAAATTGGCCAAATTGTATTTTCAATCGATTCGTCATCCATATTAATTCTTTTTAGAATAATTTGCATCTTAAATGAATGACGGCACGACTATTTTGTTCAGTGCTTAAGAACCAATTGACGTTTTATTGATTGTATGCTGTTTGAATTAACAGTTATTAGTTTATCACCTTGTGGGATCTCTTTAGTGTTTAACACAAGTGTCCAGACATAATATTGCGTAATAATATTGCATAGGCGGATTAGGGGGGGGGGTGGGGGGCACGGGGAAACGTTCCCCCCCCCTCCCCCCAGAAGTCCCAGAATAATCTATTTATTTTGTTTAGTTCTCGCAAGTTACAAAACAATACACATAAAATTCCCATACAAATATCTTTTTAACAATGAAAAGCGCATTTGGGTGAGCAAAATTATAGAATAAATAATACCGGTACTAGTACCCATAGCTACTACGTATGTAGTCTACCGTTTTGAGTTGCACGCGTGTCTGCAAGCGAGCGATCGGCAAGAGTTTTTTCCTGCTAATTTACTTCAACTGACACTCATTGCCAACTTGGTTGTGCCCCCCCAAAAAAAATTCTGTATCCGCCCTTGACCATATTAATAATGACTAACACCAAAACCAAATCTAGATGTCCACTGCATATTTGGAACTTTGTATTTTGAAATTTTGTATTTTGAATTCGGTTTCGGATCACAGATTTTTAACAAAGTAACAAGTGTCTTACAATGCTTCATAGTAGTTTTTTACATACTGTAAAACCCCATAATTCACCTCAGTTGGCAAATAAATGACGTCAGTCATAAAATTTTCCAAAGAACTTTATCGCATCATAAACTAAAATTCTAATCAATATCTAATGATTTTGCTGCCTTCGCTTGGCTATCTGGATCTTTTCAAGGATCACTTAATGAACGAACGATGAGAACAACTAGAAAATGTTTGCGTGTGCTATGTATTCGACCCAAGTTAATACGACCGTCATGAATATAGGGAGCAAATCAATTGGTTATATATTGACAGCGGACAAAATCTGCTTATTCTGTGCCTTCTTTTTAAATTTAAGTGTTGTCATGGCCCTGCTTAACTTGGGTTTAAATTCTCATCCACAGCTGCGCATGGGCTTGTACTTGACTCTGAAAATCTTCTTATTTTACTTATTCCAAATATGAGACACATCTTCATTATTCATGCTGCCAAACTGTGTAATAAGTCAGATGTTGATTTCCAGAAGATACAATCGAGACATTCAAAATGCATTTGAAAAAAAATTACTTTCGTAACCTCTATTCAGAAATCTCCATTTTATCCCTCGGGGTTTTTTCTTATTCTTATCTCTCTCCTCTTTTTCTGATTTCTCATGTTTTCTTAGACAGTATTGTGCTACAGAAAGACTAACTTTTTATCTTAGGTGTTGTCGTCTTACAGTACTCAATTTTTGTTAGCCTATATAAACCAGCTTTGGGCGGATAGATGGTAAGTGAGCCCTCATATATAATTTTCTGTATTGACGTGCAAAGTACCAAATCCCTAGTTTGAGAAACAAACACAGATGACCTTTATTAGGTTATGACAGTTTGCTGCATAATTCTATTCATGTGAGTCGATTAGGTATGATAAGTATAAGAAAGTATTCAAAACGAAACTGTCTGAAGAAATACATTATAACAAACTCTGTCTAAATTTGTTTGTCCTGAATGAAGTGTTTTCCACGCAATAAAAATTTCTACACTGTGCTTCAAAATTTTACGTCACAGTGCAACAAAAATCTTCGTATAGTAGCAAATGGTATATCTAAATCCTTTTTATCAGTTATAAATGCATGGTTGGATTAATTACATAGATTTTTACTGAAAAATGCTCACTAAAAGTGTTACTACGTTTTGTAATATGTCCAGATATGTAATTAAATTATAATGAGGCATCACAGAATATCATAAAGTACAAAACAAGCCTATATACAATACAAAGTTCCCCTAAATGCTGACACCTCTTCATCAAAACATTATTATAAGTTCTTGGAACAGCAAGAAAAACAAATTCAAAGACATTGCAATGGGTTTAATGCATGTCAGACCAAAAAATGTACCTTATTGTGATAATCTTTGTTGAAAACAAAAACAGTTTTATACTCGGCGCAGGAAGCTAAGGTGGTAACAGCGGTTACCTAAAGTAGCAGTTTTATATTCCTAGGACCTTAAACTATTTCTTGCAATAAAAGTATGTAAGTTCTAATGAGTCTTAAAGGTAAAAGTAAAATGTAAAGGAAGTAAAAATATCTAGCAGTTCTTTGAATGAAGTCATCTTTCAGAAATCTCTCATTTGAACAGACTACACTGTGGCAATCCAAAAAGAATTTTAATAAATATAGAGTAATGTTTATCCAAAAACCTTATTTTAAAATGATTTAGTAAATAGTGATGGGTGATGTGGTCATTCTATTAAAGTAGCACAACTTTTCACTGTTTACAGATTTTGTATTCCACTAGTCAGATATATATATATATATATATATATATATATATATATATATATATATATATCCCGGAGGTTAAATTGCCTATAGCCCAGGTGCCATATTACATATCAATTAAAGATTAAGGTAATGTAGACCAATATTTGCAATTCAGCATCTTAGTGTACGAATGATACACATACAATTTATTATATAGAACCTAACATGAGGTAAAGAATGAGAGTACGTTCATGTACTATAAGGGCAACACCCACTTGCTACCAAAGTATGACACTAATGCTTACAGCGTATGACACTAATACTGTACATTCTTGCTTCGGTTGCATAATTTTATATTACATAAAATAATCTCTAACACAATATGATATTTATCTTGAAGATCAGTCAATTAAAAAAGTTGTTAGCCAATGTTAGGGGAATAGTCTGTAAAAATGGATATGTCATGTTTAAGAAAATTAATTGCTACGAAATCAATGTCATTTTACAATGTCTTTCTCATATTCAAACTTTTCATGATTTTATACATAGATAGAATTCATTCTTCTGTTCCAAAAAACTGGTTAAAACTGTAGAAATCAAATTATGGCGGGATATTAGCAACATCAAATTATTTAATCTTCAAAATAATGGTCCAAGACAATAAACTTCTGTGCTTTGTAGAAAGGTGTAATTTTACAAGGCTTATGGAGATGGTGCACTCTGCTAGAAATTCAAAGTTGTACTTATGTAGTTATTAAAATTTTTGTCTGATATGATATAAGGACTCCAATTTTGACACAATCGATTATATATAATATGATCGATCACGTTGAACTGGAAGCAGTATATCTTATACTAAATTGTACAACAATTCGAACTATGTTTTATATGGTTGTGTCCCAAGTTTAAATTTGAACAAGATGATCATATTTAAATTCAGACATCAAAGTACCTTTTAATTAATCTGATTATAATTCCACTAAATAATTTATCAATTTGCTACAGCGAACGATAAACGAACCTTTGGAGATTCAACCTGGAGTGATAGAAATAATAGTTACTACTAGAAGAATGTTACATACTTCAACCAATTGGGGTTTTTACAAGAACATTTAAAAGGGTACATAGTTTTCTCTTTAAAGTTCATGCAAATATTAATATAATTTTTGCTGCAAAATATATTACCCGGCATTCTTTCACAGTCACACATATATTGTAATTCATAATTGTCCATAAAAAACAAAAACCAGATTTGTATTCCATTCAAAGAAGGAAGTATATATGTTAAGATATAAGATATTTTGTTTAGAAGTCCCCTGGCAGACAGATAGACAACTGGACGGCCAAGCAACGTTGTTATAACAGTAGAATCAATTCGGTCCATACAGGATCTCAAAAAGTAAACACCATTGTATTTAAGAAATGAGAACAAGATCATTGTAATTTCTGTAAAGGAAGTTGTCCTAGAATTTCTAGCAACTATTTGCTTTAAGGGGAATCATTTAGCTAGGATGGGGTACGATAAGGTAAAATTCTGTCTTCATTAATCTTCTCCGTGCATAAAATACAAACATCATTCACACACTGATGAAAGATAAATCTAAATATATCCTATGCTATTTCATACGATGATTTCGTTTAATCAGTCAATGATATTGAAAATTTGGTCTTTTGATGAATTCTAGCATGTTCCAAATTATTGTGACTTGTAGTTAGCAGCTTGCTTTAAAATTTATGTGCTGGACTTCCTTCTTACGAAATATTTGTCTATTAAATAAAGAAAACATGTCATCAATGCTTTGTTGTCAGCTAATTTCATGACCAAAGTAAAAGTAGTGATAAATTTGACTTGAGTGTTTCTTTAGAAAAAAAATTATGAATGAATATATTTAACCATACGATGTAGATTATTATTCTGCACATGTAGTTCATGCTTATATTCATTGTAAAACTCACCATAATTGATTTTAATACAAAGAACATGGAGTGGTAATAATTTTTCACATGTTTCTATGTGATTTGTAAATGGATTGCCGTAATAAAAATATCTCACAAGACTATAGCGTAAAAGTTCAAAAAAAGACCAATGTTATAATGTGGTAAAATCAAATATAGTTTTCACAACAGTTGGGGCAAAATCAAATATAGTTTTCACAGTAGTTTTCACAACAAGCAATCAATTTCTTTGACATACGTAGAATTAAATTGATAAGCCTATTATATATAATAGGGCTATTTATTGAGATAACTTCCCAACAGCATTCTATTTGTCTCTCCATTTAGAAGTCATTTGTCAGGTATTAAATAATTAAGTAGCGAGGTTGTTTGATTGTATTTAACTTGTTTATGGACAATATATCAAGAGGTTTTGGAAGTAAAATAATTGCTTCTTGCATATTATAAACTTATATCACTTTCCATTAATTATATTTTTTGCATTTAAATATGTAAATTTTACATGACATTCACACTTTCATCGGTTTGAATTTCTTTCATTAAACTGACATGTGTAATTTGTGTCACTTCTAAATAATGTATTGGCCCCTAACTTTATTTGCCTTGACAATCAATGGACATTAATAAACAAATCAAAATCAAAGTGTGCTAATGTAGAATATAACTATAGAATACAATGAAAACATGCTGAACAAAACCATTAAGCCTTGATAAATAATGTGATAAATGTATCAAGGACATCGTAAGCCAGTGGGCCAGGAGGGCAGGGTGATAAATGGAGGATAAGTAAATATGAACCGCAGGTACGATAAACACAAATTTTAATTGTTTTACGCTAGAAAACATAAAATATTATTTTAACATAATCATCTTGGGTGTTTTTTAAATTTTCAACCATTTTATTACTAAAATTCCCTACATTATGTTGCGTAATGTTTCTATGAACATTCACATTCACAATTCTTAGCCGGGTTTTGATTAATTTCATTCTGCTAAAGAATCGCTCTACAGTACACGTAGTGCACTGAAGAATGATAATAATTTTCATAGTTTCACCCTTTTCAGGAAAGAAGATCATCGCCTCTTTTTACCACCACAAGAAAGTTCATTTTAATTGTGTTGGGTTTATCTTACCACAATTCTTGCCAAAGTTCCATTTATTTTTTTCTTTTGGTAAGTTTCAAAATTGGGCAACGTAAACTTTCTTGAATTTTCTATGCACATAGTTTACATGCACGCATGGTATAATTTACTTATTGCAAAGGATGGGGTGTTTTTTTCAGTAAAACATACTTCAAGAGAAGTAATAATAGAGTCCAAATATGGAATTACCAAAGACTTTTTCCAGAATTCAGAAGGGCTTCGCTGAATGGTTGTTTCTATTCTACTGTTATCTCCTCCTCCAGTCCAAGTTTTCCCGCAATGTCAGTAGCATCCCTTAAAATTTAATCTGTAAATTCTTCGGGATAATCACAGTGACTTTTGGGTGACTGAAATCTCTTCCAAATAAAATCTGCCATTAAGACATAAAAGTATTACAAAAAAAAATATGTACATATAAAATAAAAAAAAAATTGATCACAAATCCCTGATTATTCTGGTGTAAGTAAACATAATTAATAACTCTTCTATGATAAAATTTGAATTACTTTCAATAATGACCCGCCTAGTAAATGAATAATCGCAACCTAGTATGTAGTACACCTACAGTAGAACTGTGTATATGGTGGTTAATATTAAATTACACATCCCAGATATTAGCCATAGTTATCCATTTATATAGATTTTATTGTTTGATTATATTGTATGTACCTACAATGGAATACTTTTTCGATTATCTAATGTGAAAATACAGTCTCTTTTATCAAACTGATTATTAATACAAATTACTGTTTTGACATCAATTATTCATATGCGTCTGTGAATTTCATTGCGTCACTGAAACAAAAATAAACTAGATCTGATTTTAATAATAATGATTTTCCGTTCATAGGGCATTTCTTGTGGGATATTTGTTACACTGTGTCATTAGAAATTCAATTGGTCCTGTTATAAACAAATAATAATTTAAAAATGCCTAAATACAATATTTTCACAATTAATAAGAATAATCAGAATATAACCTTCGAAAATACTCTCTTGCCTATATTGAGAATTCAATCTGTATTTGGTGTATTCAAGAAGACCACACGTGTTTCAAAATTTCTATCTAAAATTAAATTATTGTATAGTTTCATAAGTGTTTGTTTTCTTCATTTGCTTCAAATAAACTATTATGGCTCTGAATATTATGCACAGTTTCCTATTCTTTATCTATTTCATTTTTTTCAAAACACATACGTCTCATATCTAATGTGCCTTGCCATATTTTGGAAAAAGATGTCATTAAATGAATTAATTCTTCTTATTGACGAGACTGATGAGCTCTTTGAGCCAATCTATAGGCGGGAGATGATTTTGACAGACAAAATATGTAATAAAATTACAATTGTTTCAACAATGGTGTTCATTTGCTTTTACAAAATTTGTAATATCTTTTTATACAGGGCAATCCTACCCAAAACGGAATGGTTGACTGAATGTTCCTTGATACGTTTCATGTCAACGATTGTTTACTATTTGGAAATAGTTCTTTTTTGTTCAGTTATTTCCAGTATTAACAGATGTATAATATTGATAAAATTATTTCTAGAGAAGATGAGTCTAACGAATGGATTTATCTTCGAATATATTTTCGGCAATCCTCAGTGTGTAAAAACACACCTCAAATTTTTTAATAATAAATTTAATGTACCTTTAAATCGGAAAAGTGTTTGTGACTTGTCGGACTATTTTCTTCGATTGATGGAGTTCTGGAAATGTTTTAGTAAAATATTTCAGATTCAGGTTTTGAAAGTTTTTGACTGTGTTTACTTTCAATATAAATTTAATTTAATATTGGTTTGATATATTTATTTATTATTAGGTATTGTTTACGTTAATCATCACATTTACAGTATCAATCACTAACACTTTTATTTCATTGAATATTTTAAAATACACTGTAAGTATAATTTACATATGTTTTTTTGTAAATTGATTTAATAGTCTAATAATAATTTCAATGATATAGAAAATTAACTCTGCAAAGGCATTCATCAAATATAATTCGTTTTTTTTAATTGCAGAATGATGAACCAATAACAATTTTGTGTATTATGTATTGGCCAGTATTTTTTATAATGTGTTTGGCTATTATGTGCATTTTATGTGATAATACTTTCCTTGAAGTAAAAGGAATTACAATTTGCTTGACAAAATTATACGCTGATGACCAAATTTGTAAGTATTTCAACAAATGAAATTCTGGCTGTCAAGTCTAGTATCATCTCACAAAAAATAAAACTATTAAAGAATTTCATAACTTTGTGCACATTTAATGGCTGCAGAACTTAATTTTACTCCTTCAAAAATTTCCCAACCAGAACTAAGATGCATTTCACTTAGTAACTATTTATTTGTAGACTGATGAATCCGCTGAAAATTTAAGAACTCAGTGTAATGTAAATAATATTAAACATGTTTTTTACTTACAGCTTCTGATATTCACAGACATCTGTTGTTAATACTAAGTTTTATAGAAACCAGCAAGTTGGGTCAGTTCAATGTCCTCCACATGTTTGAATTTCGTCTTTCTCTCCTTCTTACCTTTTTGGGATTATATACTACGTATGTGATTGTGACAATACAATTAATAAATTAATATGGATAAATTTATCCCAATTTTTCTCATTTATGAAAGTAAGTAGAAATAAAAGTAAAATATCCATTACAATATTGTACCAACATAAGAATACACACCAATCCTTTCTAAGAACTAAGGTTAATAACAAAAATATACTTATATTCAAATTGTTTAATTATAGATATACAGAGAAGTGTTTCTGTCTTTTATTTAAATTTTGATAAAAATTCTTTGCAAAGCATTTTTGAAAGTATTACTTTATTCAAAATATTTATTTTGTTTATTAATCTGATAAAGTTTGAAAATGGTTGTTTTACTGCCACACAATCAATGTTGTTTAGTTAATTATCACTACAGATTAAGGGAAAATATTGATTTTACAAAACGCTGTATGGTTTTAAAAAAAACTGTAATTAAATGTTTTAAATTTTAAAGTGTTAAAACGTTCAAATGTAAATCAGGAAATCAACATTTCAGACTTTAACACTGCTGAGTTAGAAATAGGCAGTGAGGTCAAAATTAGGAAACGTCATGTATTAGTTATTACAAAATCACCTTTACATGACAACACTTGCAATTATATATTGATTTTAGACGAAGATAATTTTATGTTGAATTTAAAAATATATTCAAGAAGAAAGAAATTGGGCAGATTTCATAGAAAAACAAAAAAATGTTTGATCAAACACAAATAATTAAACTGTTACTGAAACATAACAAATTATTTAGTTTCTTCGTTCAAAAGCTTCAACTGCTGCTGGGCCGTAAAACGATAGAGGCATCACATGAACTTATATTGACAGAGATGTAATTAACTTTGGAAATTTATGTGCAAACAAATCAATGTACTTTTTCATCTTGAAAGTCAAAACAAAAAGAGACCTTTAAAAATGAAAAAGAAAAGTGTATATTAAAATGATCACTTATAACTTGCACCAATTTAAACAATTATTGCAATTTGTTTTTTTTTATTATTGCATTATCTTTAATACACGAAGGTAAAATTTAAGATAAAAAATGGAAACAAATAAATAAAAAAACAACTGAGTATGTATTGTAATAAGTGCACAATACGGTTTAGTATTTGCCTACATCTTTTGATGCAAATTTATAGAAATTTACCAAAAACTTAATTTCATGTGAAAATTGTAATCAAATTCTAAAACCTCGGATACCTTTTATTATGTTCAATAAATTTACAATTGACAAATAAAAGGGATGGGGGGGGCAGTAATACTATGCACCTAAATTCAAAGTTTAATTTTTCATAAACAAATTTGAAAATGAGAAATAACAATTGTAACTAAAATTTTATTTTAGAAGACCCATCCAATAATACTCAGAGACTTGTGAAATGAAAAAATCAGGAAGATAGATGTATATGTTATAGACATTGTACACAAATTACTAAATGAAGATAAAATATAAATTAGATCGCTTAAAGTCAACAATTGTATAACATGGCAAAAGAGGTACAAATATATATCAAATCTTTGTTCTTAAGTTCCACATAGAAAAGGATATCATATTTTTTAAGAAAAAAATAAATTTATGAAAGACGATCTGACAAATTAAAAATAATTAATTTAGGTTTGCGGACTTTGTTATTATTAGTAATAAAATCAAAGGATTTTTAGTTATTGCTGAAAAAGTGAGATTTAGAAAGTCTTGTGTTGAATTTCACAGCAAAATTGACCACCCACTCCTCTAACGTCTTCCCTGCTAAATATTATTGGCTTTCATGATGGCACATTTTTCATGTAAATGTTAAATGTTTTCCAAGACAAATAAACTTTTTTTACACAGAAAATGGACAAAACCAAATGTCCTTCAATCATAGAATAAGAATCAGTGCTAACATACTTCAGCGTATGATATTTGATTATATGAATTCTTGTTTTGTGTCTATGTTTCACATCAATAAGGCTAATGAACAAGTGTATCAACTGAGTCTACTTATATAAAATTAAGAAGGAAGTGGTTCCTATGATAATTATTGCCCAAAAACAATCACGGTGGACGCAGAGCAGCAAAAGACAATTTTTCCCTTCTTAATTTCTAATCGAAAGAAATAATGCGACATATCATGTTCTTTAAAAACCATTTGATTACTTTGTATGATAAACGCCATTTAATTTATATGGTGAATTTCAGTAATATTATTTTTAACAAATTATATCATGACTGATTTTACTAAAGTGCACCTGTTGGGGAAAAATTGTATTTTATGTTTCTTACAATAATTTACATTTTATTATAATAATTAAATATTATTACTAAAATTTTTATCATTAAATTTTCATTGTTATAGTCCAGAGTTGCTAAAAATAGCTATCACCACACTACTTTAATAATTGGTGATGATTATTTTTGTTTTCAAATAAATATGCAAGTATTGTAGTAGAATAACTTAATTATATACATTGAGCAAAAGAACCAGCTAATGAAAAGCTTGGAAGTTGGAACAAAAATGTCATAAAGGACTCTAGCGAAAATAGATTCAAAAACAGATTCAGTTTGTAAACTAAAGCCAATTGGAATTATTCCAATGAAATTCCTTACTTTTGTTGATAATAATACTATGGCATGTTTGAAAACCCAGAGTATTAATGAGGATATTTTAAAATTAATTTATAAAAAAGGGATATTTCATGCAATTACTGTATTGTAAAAGCATCAAAAACATTTTCATTACGTCTCAGAATTGCCATTTGAGCAACGATATCCAAGCTTATTTAATTTTTAATCCATAAAATATATTTACTTTTATTTTGGAAAACTGATATTACTTATATAATAAATTAATATTGTGTAATAAAGGATAACAGGTTATGGATGGGGCCATAAATGTGGATTATGATTTTAAAAAATAAAGAGAACTGTGATTTAAAAATTTGTCACTTGTGCGCTATGATTTTATTGTTAAATATAGTTTTGTTTGTCACACCCAACACATCAATAAATGTGTTCATTGTTTAAGATTTGTATGAAATAATCATAATATTTTTATATTTATCTGTTGATAATTACAAGTGGTCTGTTGATACTTACAACCCTACCATATATACAAAACAAATAATTGGCCCCCATTTTAGAGTATTCATTTGTTGCTGTTTAAAGGGGAGGAAATTAGTAACATTTCTGGACAACCAGATTGAGCTTTTATTGTGGAGAAATAATTTTTTTTTTCCCGCCAAAAAAATATTTGTTATTTTAGACTACATTACTAACACCAAACAGCACTTATTAAAACTTCATGTTCACCATCTCTACATATGGCACATTGCTAACGATAATTACCTTGTTTCTGGTGGGATAGTAATAAACCAAACAATGTGAACCATATAAGCAAATTCCGAACTAAACTTTTTAGGTTTTGTTTCAATGAATATCTCCAGCTTGTTAGCTCTTATAGTCTTGACAATAAGTCATTGACGAACTAGTTGTCCATATCTATATATCATACACTAGTTATTGTTAATTACCTAGTCCGCATAAACATTAAATTATGTATCTAGATCCTAATTCATATGTTTTTTGCCTTGATACATCATTAATACAATGAGAAATACAACCAAGGCCACCTATTGCTTGTTTCAAGGAAGGTAATGAATAGATTAAGATAATTATCAGATAGTGTTTCTTTTCTTTTGAATGACTTTTTTATATTTTTTCATATTAAAAATTTGTTTTCCAACCAATCATCATTATAGTATTCATGAAACCGATCCTTATTAATTTTTTAGGTGCAAAACAAAAGAGTGACTTAAACAAAAAATGATAGGAATTGCGGGATGAAATATTTTATAATTAGGAATGAGTTAAATATATGAAGATTGCAAGTAACTGAGCATTTAATGAAAAAAGAAGCACCAGAACCAATTAGCATCACTTGAGGATATTTTATGGTTATATTTTATCATTTAAATGTTCTTTTAAACCAACATTTCTACAATCCTTTATATCATTTTTTGTGTGTTGTATCAACCGTTTTATTTAAAAGTATAAAAAAATTTAATGGTGAGGATTAAATCACTTGGTGAGGATTATCATTTTCACTATTTTATTAGTAATATTTTAAAAATAAGCTATTTTAAGCACATTTTTCTAATTTTTTTTTGAAGATTGTCTCGAATTAACAATTAATTCTAAACAAAGTAAAAAAGAAATCAAGTGTATCTTAAAAAAAATCGTTTATTTAAGTGAAAAACCAATTAAATTTCTATTAGGAATTAGATTATAGAAATAAGGAAATTATTTTAATAAAATTTTTTTGTGCCAATTCAAAATTAATTTTCAAACAATTCAAATGCAATTAATTCTATTTGTCCCTCATACATCGTTTCTCATTATCAGATTTTCATTAACAACGCAGACAATATAGATAATCTAAAACTCTGAAATTTACCTCATTGACTGGTGCCTACCATCACCATTATTTTATTCATTTATCAACTATGTGGCGACTCTTGTCAATTCATTTGATCTATTCGTACCACTAGATACATGGAATGCAGATCTTAAATTGATTGACCAGTAGACTAAGCATCAAAATTTTAGTTAATTATTTTGTTTCTATGATCGGAGTAGCAAAATTTTAGTTATTCATAAATTGTACATAACTGATACACCCCAGCCAGCAGATAATGGGTGTTGATTCTGTTTTCATCAACAGTAAAGTATTAAACTTTAAATTGATCGACATCTTACTTATGAGATAAATAAATTGAAAAAATTACACCCTGAAGTAGTCACACAGTGTGTACTGTAAATAACACCCTCCAGTAATTAATGTGTAAATATACAAAAAATTAAACCCAATTTAAACCAAAACTCTTATTCGCCAAACTCTGCTTCAACTTACTCTTTATATCGGAAAAGCTTCTCGACATGTAAGAATGACTTATAAAGAACATGTAAGATGATGCCTGTCAGGAAATATATTTCTGTCAACATATCGCTGCCTCACTGCTACTTCTCCTGCATTGTTATTTCATCATATAATTATATCATGCTCTTAATAATCCTCTCTTGGCTTTAATTTGTCTTTGCAAATACCAAAATATCCTCCCGCTATCTCAACATAGAACATAATTATGTTGTGAATCTTTCAGTGTGCATGCTATTAGATGTGAAATCAAGTTGATTCATGTATATGTACTGCACCAGACAATTAGTCTAATTATTTGTATTACTAATATAATTACTTGAACATTATTTTGCGTAATATTGAAATAAGTGTATTAAGAGATTTATTAAATAAATAAGCGGGTTAATAGATTTTTACCTACAATTGATTGTCATTTATAGAAATCAAAGATACTAGCTTGACTTTAAGCTATAATATCTAAATATAATCACGATAAAAACAAAAAGGTATATACGGTTTAGTCTAATAATAGAAATAGTTTCAGACGAGACGGAAAAAATCAATAATAGACAATTACTTTCATATAGGAAGACAAATTGTCTTGTTCACCTTGTCAAAGTAGACCAAGCCATTTCATTCATATAAATAGGTTACATTACCAATGACGGTCGTTATTTTCTGTTGGTATTCAGTAGAATAAACAGTCAATTCATTGAAAAATGTCGTGTTATAGTTTAAAAGAGTCAACCCACTTTCTAGTTGCATTGCAGTCTATTCTAGGAGTCAACCGATTTTCAAATAAGTTAGAAGAAGAAGAAATAAAAACAATTTTCAAGAAAATTTACAGTTTGATAATAATTTTTCTCGTTATCTCGGGTACCGGTACCGACATATGGTTTCACCACATTTCTTTGTACGCTGAAAAAAATATAATAGAGTGGCTTTTCCAAATATGTAACGTCGTCACATTCATATTTGTTTTGTCAACTGATATATTTTGGCAAAAGAATCTATTTGCTGATTGCTTACGACAATTTGATGACATTTCTGAATATTATAGTAATGTGTTTAAAACAAAATGCTTTAAAAAATTAATAATCATGACGGTTTTGGGCATATTTATTATGCTTGCGAGTCACTTACCATCTTTCATCGTTAACAGCATTGGAAATCAGAACATTTTCTTCCTAATTACATATTTCAGTATATTTACTAACAGAATGGAACTGTTTCTTATGTGTCTATTTATATTTACTATTATCAAAATGTTAAAAGCGATAAACGATTATCTGGAACGTATGAATCGAGAAATATTTCGTAATAATGAAAATCATTTAGTATTACCCAGAGTGGCAGACTGGTATGAATTATATGGGACTAGCCATTTTGATATTTCGGAAAATCCTATGTGCATATCAATTTTACCAAACATGTTAATTATAGTAAATGAAATATGCAGTACACTCAACCAAATGTTTAAATTGCAGGTACACTGGAACAAATTGAAATAAATGCCATATTTAGATGTTTTTTTTTGTTCATTTAATCACTTCATTTCTACTTCAGGTACTTCAGCTTGTAGTATCAACTTTTCTTTCATCTGTTAATGGTATTCAACTGGTGTTGGATTTGTATATGCATGATGTAAGTAACTGATATTACCGATATTGTTTAAATGCCAAAACTGTCTATAACAATAATTGTATTTCTTTGAGTGACTCTACTATCTTTACGTTTCAGCAACTATGGTCATTAGAAATGATTAAATTTATTCTGCAGCTGACAATTAGAGTTGCTGTTTTAACTGTTATCTGCACCTTCAGTGAGATGTTGGTCATTGAATTTCGTAAACTGAAAATAATCATCACAAAACTGAGACTTTCGCCTCAAATGTGTAAGTATTTATTATTATACCTTCAAGACATTAATTTTAAATCGTATTAACAGCATCCATCACCTCGTATTATTTGAAAGTAAATGGTGTTATCTAGGTTCGAATTTGTAAATTATTCATACTGAACTTAATTTCTTTACTAATTTAGCAATTTTATCTAACATCTAAATGTGAAAATGTGTGTATGTCTTTTTCTTCTCATATTCATCTGAATTTCAAACAGTTGAAGTATTTGAATTTAAATTTCGCACAGAAATTGTCTTTCACTTTTCAATACCGGTCAGTTCTTTGAGGTCTGGGACATGCGGCTATTATTCTCCACACCAACCCAAAACATATATTTTTTATTTAATCTCTTTTGATAATAATAAGATCTACAAAAAACTTTTTTTAAGTGATGAGCGCCTAAGTGACCTGATTTGATGTCATTTTGAATAAATAAGCTGCCATACAATCTACCATCAGATATACAGACAATCTATCTACAAAAATCTGTTTATAACAAGCAGGTATAGCTCAGTGGCAGATAAACTTGTTCTGATTAGTACTGACATAATATTTATTTTTCAACTGCTTAATCTCACGTACCAATCAAACAATTGTCCACATAAAGAGAATAGCAATTAAAAAAATAACTTCGGAGACTTAAATGATGTTCATTATGAACAAATCAGCCAGTTCAGGTCAAATTAATAAGTGTTACATCCGTGGCTGTATAAAAATAGACAAAGTGAGTAACATAGCTACTGGCATATGGAGCATCATCCCTATTTCTTATCACGTATTCACTAAATGCGTAAACTCTTGTGGTCCTATTATCCATTTAAAAATAAATAGTAAAACCAAATATTTCATTCGTATTCAACTAAAGTGAAATCCAAAGAGGAGGTAAATGTTTGCAATAAACTCCCTATATATTAGCTTCTCTTGTAAATACTGTACGACAGACACCTACTGCTCCACGTGACACTAAATCAAAGCAGATACAAGTACTTGTATTTAACCTATACAGAATTTTAGTAAACTAACTCCTAGCTATTTTGTATACATACGTCCACTGGTGATATCTAAAATACTCAATGTGGTTTGATAAATAAACAGAAAAACTTATCTCGATCGCTTAAAGAATGTTGTGTATCAGAAATAACCTTAAATATCTTTATATAAGATCTTAACCTTTGTTAAGCTTGTTAAGTTTGCGTTTGCCTGTGTGTACACATATGTATGTGTGTATATATATATATATATATATATATATGTGTATGTATATATATGTTCTTTTTTTACTCAGATTGGGTCATCTTGTTCTTCGCGCACCTCTGCCCATTTAGACTTTACTGCACTCGACACATTTAGATTTGTTAGTTAATTAATAAATTATTATTTATAAAGTTAAATGAATCTAAAAAAAATACATATTTGTCACGATTTAGTGACAAGTTAATCTAAGTGATATTCTTATTTAGGTCCAAATTAGTAAATTGTCACTGCGTCTGGATGGTCGCTCATTATTTCTACTATAAGCAATTCATCAAATTGATTATATTGATCATTAAAGTTAATTAGTTAACACCATGGGATTTATATAAAAGAAATTGTTACATACAACATTACAAGCGACAAATGACATTTTGTATATTTTCAAAAAGTAATCAACAATTGTATCTTTTATTTAATTTTTCGAATGTCAGGTTTCGGAATATAAAAACTACTGCACGAACCACACATTGACTTCAGAGAATCTAAATTCTAATTTTTAGAAAATGTATTATGACATAGCATCTGAGTATTTATCTAATTTAGTTTAGCCAGCTTTGTGCAGTCATGCATATTGCTCTCCCATTCAAATTGAAATAGTAAGCTGTGTGGCAATAAATATTTGATTGAAATTGTTTAAATTTATATGCTTATTAAGTTGTATATTTACATATACACATGGTGTGTTGATTTATAGATTTATGTGAATATTTTTTCATTGTACATAATTTAATTGTACTTTTGAGTCTGTGTAAACAAATATTCTCCTCCATTTTTTTTGGGTGATTAACATATTCCTATTATTTAAGGTCCTTCACTTGATAATTCATTGGCAAAGCTTGCAGAAATCATTCATCGGGGCAATGGCGGAACTTTCACAGTGTGTCAGCTCTTCGACCTGCGAATATCACTGCTGCCTAGTTTCTTCAATCTTGTTATTACATATATTATTGTAATTGTTCAGTTAATAGGTTTGCGCTCGAGTGAATAAATTGAATTTTTATAATTAATAATGATGTGATTACTCTAACTTGTTAATGATGTAACAACTAAAACTTTTCACTGTATATAATTTTAACACTATCAAATAATAGTTTTAAAAACTATCAAAATAAAATAAATTCTAAATTATGATCGTTTTTACCCTTAACAACAGAAGATAAAGAGAAAGGCAACAGTTTACAGTTGAAGCTTTATAAAACAAAATTATACATGTAAAAGCAAATGTTAGTAGGTTTTTGTTTTCACACATTATTTATATATACATCCACAAACTTAAGTGTCACATTTAAATAACTGTTTGCGTCAAATGGGTTAGATAAGTGTACTTTAAATACGGAATATACAAACATACTAGACGCAAAGATTTTAAGAGTTGTCTTTACTTTTTGAAGTTTCTGCGCATTGTGATTTAACAAGTGCAAAAACCTTCCTTGTTACATAAGCTGCTTCAATAGAACAATTGTATCTTTAATGTCAATAGAGAATATAAAATTAATTTCATACAGAGATTAAGAAGTGAATGCTATATTTGTAGGGAAACTGAAAAAAAAATGTGATTACGACATCTCTAGCGTTCAGCCTCAGATAATCAATATACAAGATTTAGATTAATACTTATTTTTCAATTATTAAATATAATTATATCCAAAGTTGAACATCAATTTATTACAAGAATACATCCTTTAGGTAAGTTAAATAACTTGCATGACATGTCCTTTTTAACAAGTCAGTTTGACAAAATGGTTTTCAATTTCCAAATGATTCATTAATTTTCTGTCAACAACTTCACAAGGATGCTAGTATATGATCCACAGTAATGATAAAAAGGTCATTAGGGTTTTTTACATTCCACATTGTTTTATTATTTTCCAATTACATTACAGCAAAAGTCTGATTAAGATTAAAGCTTTTATTCATATTCCAAGTAATTATTTCTAATATGTACTAATCATAATGATTAGTATCATATTAGTTTTTGACCAAATAAAATTATTTATAATAAATGTAAGTTTTTTAATTTGAAATACATTGTATAGAAATACATTTTTATACTGAAATACGCTGTAAAAAACAAACATGACAATGAGATTTTAACTGTAGCAAATTAGAGTTGCAGAATTATATTTAGGTTAAATATATAAATATCTTTACAGTTCTACATTAACAAAGTATATGAACGTCTCTAGAGAAGTAGTCAAATATATATTTACTAAGTAATTAAAAGGTACAATAAGACTTACTAATTTCTCGATCAAATAGTAAAATAACTACTAAAGTAGTTTAAGGTTACTATTGGAAATCCCAAAGGTAACAAATTATAAAATCTATCTGTTTCGCTAGTAAAATTGATATGGTTATTTTGATAATTTATTTCATATTAGTACTATTTATTTTAAATACAAAATGAACATGAGCGAGCACATATTTTGCTTCTTTTTGTGGATATTTTTTTTATACTTTTGTTTTCTTTGATTTTTTCCCTTAGTATCAGATATGATACTTATCTGGCTGCATGTTTGTGTGACAAATTTCGATTAGGTTCTTACAAAATTATTTGTAGCATTTGGTGAATAAATCATTATAAATTTATTAGAGTAATAATTTCAAGGTATAATTTCAATTGTTTAAATGAACAAATATCATCAAAAGATTAGGATATAAAAATTGTTACAAAATAACTAAAGTCAACTTGATACTAAAGGTTAAATCACTTTCAAAATTATCGATAGAGAGAGAAGCTGGAGTTTGGAGAAGCAAAAATAAATGATCAGAGAGATTACGTTTTGTTTTAATAACGAAGAAAGGACCTTATCACACTTTTATTACCTGGAATGCAAGTGAGATTATGTTTTGAAACCAAAGTAAATATTGAGCGGAATTGTCGCTAAATGTGTATTTAGTCTATCTTTAGTGGATTTAAATTTAGAGGAAGGATTATAAACAGTTTTAAAATAATTTAAAACTGAAAACAATTTATTTACTTGTTACATTCAACATAGTTACATTATACAATCTGTTATGAATCATAATGTTAAAGACGTTCATTCTTGTGTTGTGTCTGAACTTAGTCATTCCTCACCTCACCGGTTTTATTAATCCGTCATCATTTTAGAAATCAATCATTCAATTTCAACAATCTACAGCGTCTGCAAGAGAGTCGTTTAGATGCCACAAAATTATAATCTTCATAACTTGATCACAAAAGAAAATGACATGTTGAAGTGTATTATTGAAATATGAATAAATGGTCTAATAGATGTTGAACATTTTGAAATATGTAATGTTTATGAATCAAAAGGTAAAGTAAATTTAATGAAAATATATGTTTATTTCTTCCAGAAACTATTCAAACCCAAAAATTTCCTTTAGAAATTTTACAACAATATCATCTAATTTGAGTGGTCAAATCTGTAGTTAAGTTCATTAATGCGTCTGTAAGTGTAGAGTCATTGACTAGTTTTGTGAATAAAAAATTGTGCAATTAAAAGAGCCACCAAACTGTCAAATCCTTTAATAAATTGCTTTTTTTACTTAAATATTGGTAAAGTGAAATGCCACTATGTTTTATCACTGAATCGCTAATTTAAAAAATATTAAAATAGATTTGTTGATTGTGTTATTTATTTTAAATATAACTATATATATATGTAGCCCTGTATTTACAGGATATTTCCACTGAAGAACATAAATATCTCTGGGGTGAGTACGATATGTTGAAGTTAAAAGTTGAGAGCACTTTACTATTTGATTCTTAATCACAAGTCTACTGTAACTCCTTGCTTTTTACTTTTTAATTCAATTTTTGCACCCAATCATGGTTTTAGTTTCTCAAATTATTTCTGTTTTATGTTTATCCTTCCAGTAATAATCAATAATTTCTATGATATTATATTTTTATTGCTTTTTTCTACAATAGACTAAAAGTAAATATAAAAATCTAAAGTTATCTTAATTTCATTTCCTTGATTTATTTCGTTAGGCTGATGTTTTTTTTGTGTCAGGACCGTATTTACCTTTTATCACAAATGTATATAAAATAACTATCCCATTTCACAAAAGTAAAAAGAAGAATTGTGTTAATATGAAAAGCGAGGCCGACACATTTTTCCAAGTACGGAATTTTTAAGCCATCGACTATTCAAAATCATAAAAGCAAAACGAGGATCCTCTTAATGCAAAACCAAACTCATTTTATATTTCCAAGAATTAAAGGTTCACTCAAAGAGGTCGACTTGAAATAACAAGTGCGCTCCTGTGGGTGACCGTGCGGGTTACTCACTCTCTAACGTGCCCTCCCACCTCACCGCGCATGCTGCATATCACTGCCCCACTCTCACTTGTGTACTTATGCGCCACCAGCTGATTGAGCTGTAAGTATTTATTGACTAACGTTTATTACTTATTGATGTTACAATAATTTTCAAAGCATAATTTTGGGTCTGAAATCAATATTGGAGATTCTCAACAGATCCTTTATTATATATTTACTCGTTATTTATTGTTTTATCTTTTTGTCTTTTAGTAAATATCTACACAATTAGTAAGTATTTTTGCTGTTCTCTACGTAGTAGGATTTGTAGAATATATTTTTTTATATCATAAATGTTACTATTGCAGGCAACATTTGATCTTATTTTGACATTATATAGTTCAAATTACTTACGATAGTATATCAATTTTAATGTTACAAATTTATTAAAATTAGTTGCAAACATACATTTAATAGAAAAAATAAGAAATTAAGTATGCACATTTCGTACGTGTGAAATAAAACTCTAAACTTAATTTTATTTTTTCACATTTATTTGTGTAAAAATCGTTTATCATTTTCACATAAATTATATTTAATATTAAACAATAAGAAGAGCAATGAATTAAAAAAAAACCTTTTCTACTTTGAAACTAAAAAAATTTGTATTGATCCCTATATAAGAAATAATTGAATCACTTACCTAAAAGTATTCAGAACATATTCAGAAATGTAATTACTTTCTAAATAATTGTTATCAAAAAAATAAAGTAATATTCTGAGATACTAATGTCTGTAGCGAATTTTAACTTTGTCTGTAGCACTGTTTATTTGAAACTTATTTTTGTAATTGCATTTAAATGCCCATTCAATATATGCGTGACATAGTCGAGAAGTATTTTGTTAGTTTTCAGCGCTTTGAAAGTAAGTATGTCAGGAAGATATAAATGACGACCAGAGTGTTTACAAGATACAATTTTTTTAAAAGAGTTATCGGTTGCACAGTATACTGCAGCAATTATTGACCTATTCGCAATTAATTTATATTATAGCAATCAGGCACCCTTGATGCATATATTCAAATGTCAGTTAGGATTAAAATTTTTAGGAGTTAACTGAATACTAAGAAATGTAAAAATGTGTGTGTGTCAATATATATATATATATATATATATTATAAATATTTTTTTAATATTTATGTTTCTTTGTATAAAATATAAGAACTAAGTTAACACGAAAAGTTCATATTTTATTTGAATATTTTATTATTTTTTAGCTATATGCCAGCAGGTATCTTGCTCGAGATCTTTAATTAGAGGGTGGTAAGTAGCAGAATGCAGTGTTGATTTTTATTGAATTTGTTTATTCTAATCCCTTCTCTCATTATTACCACGTGATCAGTGGCGTCAACCTCCCTATTTATATTGACTGGAGACAGACCAGTGCTCTCATCTACTTTTGGTGTTGGCGAAAATAAGATAATCTCATTATATGTAAAGAAAAAACGGAAATGTGCGCTTGTATTATCTTCACTTTACGATGGTGAATATATAGATCTGGAGTGAGGTAATGAAGCTAAACCAATAATTTCAACAATTTACAATTCTGCCAAACGTGGAATGGATACTGTAGATTAAAGGAAAGAGAACTTATTCTGTTTCAAAAATTACTTCTAACTGGCCAACGTAACGGTTTTTTAAAAATCTTTAATGTAACAATTTGCACGACATTTATAAAGTTTTTTGGCTAAGTGATGTCTCACGACGGGTTTGCATGCAAAACAAATCGCCTGATCTGAAGTTTCAAATGTAGAAATTTGTTCTAATTCTTAATTGTTGAGCAGAGCCTGAAGTTACTCGGTTCTGTGTCCCGTAAAGAAAGATACCATTCTAAAAAAGCATATATTTCATGCCATCAGTTGCTATTATCTACGAATGTAAATTTTTTGCAGCGAGCACATGACATTCATGTTAGAATTATTTTATGATAGCCACATTTGACAAGATCCCGTGGAACAATGACCATTCTCCATTTTTATTGTGTTTTACCATAATTTTTTTTCCTAACTCTGCCAAAAATTAAAGTCAATGTTTAAAAAGTTTTTGTTTGCATTGAAAAGTGCATTTATGGGTCTTAACATTTAATAAAATTTTATTTTTCAATAATTTTGAGATGTTCTTTTATATGAAACATATATATATATATATATATATATATATATGTATATATATATATATATATATATATATATACATTTATATACATATATATGTATATATATATATTATATATATATATATATATATATATATATATATATATATATATATATATATATATATATATGTGTTTGTGTGTGTGTTTGTGTGTGTAGGCATACATATAAAACTTAAAAAAAAATTAAAGTGTTAATAACTGCATGTTTATTATGTGTATGTGAGATTTTATAGGAGATAAAAGCTCTTAACAAGGGCAGAATGTTACGAGTAAATTTTTATTATTTTATCAATTCTTATTGCTATTGTAATGTTAACCAAAGAAGAAAGTGTCGCTACTTTCTTCTTACCATGGTTGTGTACAGATGTTCAAATCCATATGAATTATAAGTTTTTCACATATTTTTTAAGCAAAAATATATTCACATTCTCATGTTGCTAATGTGATCCTACAAAAATTAACATTTTTACATTAAATGGAAACTGATTTCTAAATTTCATATAAAACACCTATGTATTCTATGAAACAACCGGGTATTCATAATTTTCTTGATGTATGCAATTTCAAAAAATTACAAATTGAAACTAATTCACTGCATTTGGTACCATAGGACCTTTATATAGAATTAGCCATGAAATTGAAGACCAATGAAATTATGTTTACAGTGCCACACAAAACAACTTAAAAGGCTTCCTTTCATGTTGATACCGATGATTTGGTAGCTTGTCAATGCTTATCGAAGAGCATATCAAAGCAAAGGTTACATCTATGCTCATTTAGATGCTGTTAGCCAAAGAAATTATTATTTGTGAATGTTTGAGTTGCAGTTAACTAGTGATGTGAATGAGTATACATTATTATGTTTGATTTAGCATAATGTTGTATTGAGATGTATTGAATTTTTGAACAATAATGTAGATGCGCTAATTACTACTTTCTATTATTTAAATATTTGAAAATCTTTATATTTATTCATATTTTGTATAAGTTGCAGCACGACATTCACAACCAGTCACGGCAGCCTGTAAACTTTGCATAAACCAAATTTTCACAAATTCTATAACTGTTCAGTCAGTAAATTTTTGGACTGAATGGAACCATTTGTAGAGTTCCATTTCTAAGAGTGTAAAAAACAGAACCCTTACTGACCCACTTTCAATCTGTCGAGACTCATTTTCTAATAGAATGGCAAGAGGTATCAAATCGAAATTAATGTCAAATACTAAGGTCTGTAGCCTCGTAGTCCTATAACTATGAGGCTACAAATCTGTCAAAATTTAATCTTCTAACTCAATGTTATAATAAGATCACTCGTAAAAATGTTTTTGAAATTGTTACGATTTTAAAAAGGAAAAAACCTTTCTTTTTTCTTAAATTTATTTGGATTTATTACCTAATCGAGAATTTTGTCAGCTCTTCGAAAGAAATATCATGGTAAGTGGTGATTGTCCAGAAGATATGTGATAAAGCGAATAACAAGTGATGTGATAAAATTTAATTATAACACACATAGTTGAGTTTATTTATTTCGGAAGTTCATTGTCGAATAACGAAAAGGCATAAGATGACAGCCAGATGGGGTTGTGAGACAATGAGTATATTTGGTTCAAAGAACGAACTGTATTTTTATAAAGAAATGAAGGAAAAGATGTCAAGAAGAGGGGATATAAATGTTTTTAGAAATCGTTTATAAAAAAAATGTGGAGGATTTATGAAATGGGTATTTACAAAAATTAATACTGTGATAATAAGATTATTGCAAAAATACGAAGACAAATTATATGCTATCTGACGACAAGAAGATTGTAAAAAAGTATGATTGTGGAGACAGAAAAAGTTGAGTTGGTTTGACTACTTTAAACTTATAAGCAGGCTACTGACTAAAAACATATGTGCGGAAGATGAGGAAAGTAAAATAGAATGTGTGCTCTCCAGAAAGATGTGAGTGAATGTATAAAAGATAATAATTTATACAACTAAACTTAAAATCAAAAGAATATATTAAAATAATGCACGCATGTATATATATATATATATATATATATATATATATATATATATATATATATATATATATATATATATATATGTATATGACATCACACACACAACGAAAACATTTCTCGATATCCTGCATAAGGAAACATTAACCAATGTCCACTTGAGGATTAAGTGAGTAATCATCAATTAAATCATAAAATAGACATTCTGTTCTAAACTTTGATAATATTGAAGATATAAAATTCTTGAAATAAATTTAACGATACGATTAATAATTCCAGAATCGGCTTGAATATTGAAGAACTGTTCAAAAATTTTCATCAAGATATTGACAAGAATTATCGCTATGTGGTTTTGTTTTATTGAATTATTCAAGTTTTGTTGTATTTACCTAACAAGTACATGCTTCTTAAATACCACTTTTAAGATTGTGAAGGTAAATATTTACCCGATAAATAAAACAGTTAAAATAAAAAATTAATTTCAACAATTGTATCCTTCTAAAAGTATAACTGTAATATGAACAGACAATCTCTCTATCCGAAGTAAATAAAATACATTCCAACATTAAGTCAAAATTTACAGATAGCAAGAATATGATTTAAAATCTTCATAGCTGCTACCAATACTGACATATTCTATACATGTAGTATGACATTCACGTTACTCTTCGAATAAAAAATGGCGTCCACCATATTATTGCAGGAAACTTCCCACCTTAATCATGGCAAAGATTTTCAACCTGTGTGTGTGCGTATGTAGTTCAAGCAAACGTAACAAAAATATTGCAAAATTATTTAGAGTGAATGAGGTTTATAACTATGCCACCTCTAAATAAAAAAAACATGCTTTCCTTTACTTGAATACTATTATAGAGATCTCGATATTTGAATTACAAGGTGCTTTCTATATATCTTCAGCGATCACCTTTAAAGTTTAAACATTTTTTTATTGTTTATTTATTTCAGATAGGGAAAAACAGAGAAAAAACCTGAAGAATTAATAATTGTTTTTTTCATTTTAGGCATACTTTTATCTTAACTTTCCCACACCAAGGCACTATTCTACATTGAATATTTTTTTCAATATACACAAGAGGAAGAAGCTAGAAATTATGTTAGAAGTATAAATCTAAATTGATAATTTTAATTTATATTAATAATATAAAATAATATTTTCTTTAATTATATTTTAATATTTATACTATTTTATTTTTAATTTACATTTATTTTAATTGATAATTTTAATTCTAATTTATTCCAATTAATTTCTTTTAATTCGAATATAATTATTATTCTTCAGTTATTACCAAATCAGGTTTAGGTGTGGCTCCATTTACTCCTTTCCATTTATTACAGTAGTATACGGGCATTCGTAGTTTATCTGCTGTCATATTTGTTTTTTGTATTTTTATCTTCTATAATATGAGAAAATTGTAGAAACAATGTAGATGTGATTATGTGTCCATGAATGAGCAATATTACGATAAGCCGTTTGACTCAATGCCGTTGTAGAGGGGCTCGTCTTTATCCCATGAAATTGATCATTTAAAAGCACCATTAACCTGGAGCTTAAGAGTCTAAATGATTAATGCAATGAACTGTTTATAAATAAGCAGATCTTACAAAGAACAGGTATTGTCGAAGGAGTTGTGACTATTTTCCGAATGGTTAATATGAAATTTGTAAATTATTCACTAGTTTTTTATAAAATGGGAGTTTATATCAAACTATATAAAAAAGTAAGAGAAACTAAGGGACAACAAAACGTAAGTAAACGCAAATACGCATGTGTAATTTTGAGTTATTTTTGCCTTATTCGCAATTCTGCTTGTGAACCGCATGAAGAGAACAATTTGATTGGTGTTGAAATAGTGTATCTCAAGAACAGGATGACATAAAAATAATTATTAACTTTAACCATTTTATTTTCAATCCAGGAGCCTACAGGATCTGACCAGCTATACCAATTTAATGACACCATATTGAATAATGTTGTTTGGACACTTCTTGTTAAAAACTTGAAACATGTAAGTTTATACTTGATTACTACAAAAAATTAGAACAAATACAGGTGTTAAATATACTTTTATTTCATTGTTTCCCTAGGTAAATCATTGGGTAAAGCACTGGATTTCGAACAAAGTTGAGCATGGTTTGAATCTTGAAATTAATACTAATTTTTTTTAAACAAAATTAATGCAAAAGAATTTTTATAAAATAGTTTATATTCAGATTTTAAATACATCGAGGAAAATAAAAATATTCATAATTTTTTAATAATTCGAAAAGGTGATGTATAGCAAACATTGGTTGCATGCGAGTCTTGCTCACATATAGACATGGCACTGTGTTTGGGTACGGCCGTAACTCAAAATACTATAAACTTAATTATTTTGATTGGGTGATGATTTGTTAAAAATATACTTTCCCTGTGAATTTGGTTTTAATTTTACATTAAACTATTTATTGCATTTTTTAATATTGCATTTTATATAAATGACAATTAAAAAAATTAGATTAACATTTCATTATATTACTGTTACCATTAAGACTTGGTAAAATTGTACCAGTTATATAAAGAAATAGCCTAAGGTCCTACAAATAAAAAACCGCTACTTTAGCTAATCAGTGTTACCATCTTAGCTTCCCATGTTGAGAATAAAAGGACTTTGGTCTTATAACACAGATGACTTATTATCACAGTAAGGCATTTTTTGATTTGTGACTGCTTCCTTTGCAATAATTTTTTAAAGAAGCTTTGATGACCAGGTGTCAGCATTTAGATGGACTCTATAACTCACAGTGCTCCTTCAAGTCATACATGTATGTCATTTGTGCTTTGTGATTTTCTCTGATACCTTATTATGATGACTCGGTTAAATCCCTGGACACTAACCTGGCTGCTTTTTAATTCAACCCAAAAATATTTAATTCATTTTTAGTGAAGGTTCTTAAATAAATATATATGTAATTAATCCATCATGCATTTGTTGCAAGTGAAGTTTAAACCCAGTTACAGATTATAAATATGGATCATATTTTTTTAATTCATTTTTGTTGAAGATAATCTGTTCCTTGGGAGTTACATTGTGAAAATTTACATTGATGAGGTGATATTGCATAATTAATTGTTATAAGGGTTATTTACGAAGAGTACTCCACAATGGCTCTCAACCAGTCCCGACACGGGACTGGTTGAGAACTGGTTGAGAAACGGGACTGGTTGAGAATTAAATAATTCATTGCACAACTCATAATCAATAAAACCAAACTTACCAAAAAAATAAAATTAATTATTTCGCTTTTTACGAATCCACAATAGTTTACGCATGCACATAGTTAATGTGCATATTAAAAAGAACACTTTTTAAGTTACAATAAATGTTAAATGCAATAAATGTGTCTTCTGAGATTGAAATACTTAAATAGTTCCAAAAGCTTATGCCCTCATATTTTTCCGTTGAGACAAGCATTTAAATAAACATTCACCAGGAGATTCCTGCACAAATCATATGCTCAGCCAGCATCTGTGGCCAGTCCAGTGGAAGGTAAATGTGCTGTTTGTATGTTTTTTTATAATTTATCATAATGTGAAAGTGCCTTGAAAATTTATCAAAGCAATTTTCATGAGTCACATCAAGTTTACAGTTTATAGTGGTGTATTTTACAATTTAAGATTAAAGCTAAAATTACGGTATAGAAAACTGTGGTTACAGTATACACCCTAGGAGGTGATTAAAATTATTGACTGACTTACTGTTGCTAATAATCAATTATTACCAAGTGATTAAATACAGAAATACAACTAATCTAAACCTATTTAACAATCAAATTTATTGGGCCAATTTAAGAATCTGTCTGAAAACAGGCCAGTGAACATATATACGAGCAACTTATTATCAAAGATAAATTTTAGACATGATTTATAAAGTATGTCTCAAATTTTGTATAAAATCATATCTGTTTACAGAAATAGATTTTGTATCGATTATGGTTATTGTGGATATTCCAATCCTTATCAAAAATTTATTTGGACAAACTTTATGATTTATTCTCTCAATTTAATTTATACAATTCGACAACACATTATATAAAGAAAAAGGTAACAATGATATATTATAATTATTTTTATTTCATAATTTTACATAATTTATGTAATGATTTGGTTTACATTTTACAGTAAACAAGTAAACAGCCATTATGTAATTTTTAGCCAAAACATTAAAATGTGTAAAATTTATAACAAATTTAATTGTAATTTTTAAGTTAAAACAGATCATCGACATTAATGAATTGAATCAGAACAACAGAATAATTCATAATCAAACCCAGAAAATGGAGCAGCAATGAAGCTCGCAGGTTGAAAGACTTAAATATTTGGAACTGGCCCAGTTTGCCTGCTTCTATCAGGTGTTTAATAAGTTTCATGTGATGTCGTACAACGAATGCTGAAAAAAGCAAATGGTATAACTTATATTAAGGTAATGTTTTAATGAATCGAAGAAATAGTTTCTCAGTTCCGAGTATTACATTTACTATTAAATGTTGAATAGAAGGGAAACTGGTCCATATTCTTTAAAAACTAGCAATGGTAACCAGCTTTGTCCTGAATCAATAAAGGTACTTGGGAAAATATTGATCTTATGATACTTTTATGAAAGTATTAACTAAAAGAGAATAAATTAAAAATGGTTAAATAATTCCTGAAATTACACCGTATTTACAACAAAATTATATTCTGAAGTATTGGTTTATGAATATAGAGATAGGTGCTGCATACACGTAAATGGACATAAATCAATGTAATGATAAATTATGTTCTCGTACACTAATACTTTATTTGCTGTTAGGAAATTTTAGTGGTCGATAGCAGCTGTGAGGAGTGAAATACAGTTTGACAGTTATAATGTAATACATACATAATCATAAATGAGTATGTCATATTAAGTGATTAAGATGAGTTCAGTATGTGGATTAAAGGTAACAGTTCTTTGAGAGCATGATAAATTAACAACAGTTGGCTATTGGGTATCTTGGTCAGTTGACAGGAGGAATGGATTTAAGGCACACATCAGAGTTACATTCTAACGTAATTGAGTTAAGTCTTTTTTTATTTTGTAAATATAGATAAGTACAAAGTAAATCATTTAATCAGCTGTTAATATATAGTATCTCTGCAGAGAACATAGTCAGAGCAGAAAAGAGGAAAACCTTTAAGCTAAATTATGTAACTGTGCACATTTCCAATACTCTTGTCAGCCATCTTGTAACTTGGAAGTTTTGTCAGTCCAACTAAATTTAAAAGTGCAAGCCATTCAATATTAATTAAGGTGTTCAACATATTTTATTATTTATGATTATATATATACTTCCTAATTCTAAGGGTGAATTTGATTTTTAATTTTATGTTGTTTACAAGATTAACAACATTTTTACATACTTTTCAGTTTAGTAACTTCAATCTGTGGGAAGATTCCTAGATACAACTGCCAAAAATTGAAATTGGAAAATTTCATTGCTTATTTAATAATAATAATGAATTACTGCTATACTGGTGTGCAGGGTATATAATCTTGCAAATAGAATCCATAGACCTTTTATTTGTCAGTTCGTTCAATTAAAGACAGACATTTTCTCCGCATAAATTTTAAATCATTCATAGTTAAATAGTAACTGTGAATCATTTATAATCACTGTGAATTATTTATAATCAGTTTTTCCATAAAATCTTATGTTTTGAAAATAAAAGAAACCCCCCCCCTCAAAACCAAGTCATGTTCTTTAAGTGAAGAAAGCCAGTTCTTACACAATTTACCGATTTTATTAATTAGATATAAAAATTTTAAATAATTTAGTTATCTGAGTTAGATGGTTTGTTGCTTGTCAACCTAACACTTTTATTATTTTTTTAAACTAAAAAATATGTACATGTCTATTCTGAAGGAAAAACAAATACCTAGTCAAACAAGATTACACCATTCAAAATGTTCATTTGAAAATAATTTATAATGAAAGAAGCATTCACCTTGAATAAGTCAGCCTTTTTTGCTCAATGCTATATTTTTCAAAATAAAATCTACCTATTTCAATAATAAAACATTTTTCTAAATAACCTAGTCCAACAGATTTTCAGAAGAGAAAGTTAAAGGTGGATGAGGTTAAATTACCAGCTGAATTTCTATCAAAGTATCTGGTAGAAGGAGGAGAAGCTAGTTGAGAACAAAAGAAGTATGAACAGGACTTAATAAGGAATAAAAGTAAAGAAACTTAACATTAGGCAGCAAATTTACAGATAGAACATTAAGAAATTGCTATAACCACACGTGATGAGACTATTGTAATTAAAAGGGAAACCTGACAAAGATTTAGGCAGTATGGAAGATGAAACGAATGGAAACACATTTTTTTCCATAAGCTAAGAAAGGAAACTGTTTTGTAGAAGCTACGACAATGTTACAATCCAAGTGTGCCTTCATTTTATTCAACGATGGTAATAAATCGGCAATATCCATATTAAATTACGTCCCAATTAAAATCATCAAGCATTGAAATGAAATCTCAACGTCAACAGGAACTTTTTCTTCTTTTGTAAAAGGTTAAAAGGAGTTTAAAAAGATGGTTTGATACATGTTGGAATGCTCATTATGAGCACTTACTATTTAGTCACGTTCATTATTTAAAATGTGGGAGAAATAATGAATATATTGAAGAAATATGTATATATTAGTGTCAAATGCACTTATTTCCATTTTAAACGACTTTAAATTTTTAATATATTTAGAATTTTGTAACACTATCTTAGAAGTAATTGAAATTAGAAATCTTTAGATATGTCAAAAATTATGTTTGATATAAAAAAAACTAAAGGTTCAACATGCTCTTTTAGTAGAAGAAATAATCATTAATTAGGTTATCAATGTTGGTACTCAAAAGTGTGATGCAATGGACATTTACATTGGTTACGCACAGTGCTGCCTTAACATTATAACTTGAAATAATATTAATACGTACATCAACTATTGTAACCAGTGACCAGTATTGTCAACCCAAATATTGTTACAAAAGTTCTCTGTGATGGACGAAAGTACATTAAAGATTGTTCAGTACAAGTTTATAATAAAAGCTACAGTCAATAGTTTAGAACCCACTACAGAAAATGCATTCATGGCGAAATTACTAATGGATCTACAGGTTATGAACAAACAGTGCAACCATTAAAAAAGATTTTACGTGAGCCATTAACATTAGTGCATATGCAGCCTCATAAAAACAGTGCCTGAGTCACATAAATAGCGCATTAATTCATTTGAAACATATTCCATAATGATAATATTACTTATTCTTTTGTTTTTCTTTGGATCTGTGTGTGAAATAAGCAATTTGAAATATGAAATAATTAAAAATTAGATGGGATCAACTGCGACTGAAGATAAACTAATAAAGTTAGCAACACAATCCAAAGAATAATAATTTGAGAAAACACAAGTTTTTGTGACACTATACATAAGTTTTAATAACATAATTTAATTTTTTGTTCAAATATATAATTTAATATTTTTTTTGTACTATCCCAATTTTACTCTACTTTAATAAATTGACATATAGTATAAATAAACATTTCTTCTTAAAAACAGATCATTTCCAAATCAAGGAAACATGGAATATATGAATATGTCATGCATATAAATATCAATATTGATACTAACGATTATTACAACAATATTGATACTAATGATTATTACAACACAAAATCACCACAACATTCAGGAGAGCTTGAATACTCAGTTCAATTGTTAGGGATGCTTGGAGGTTGAAATCCTTAAATATTACAAGTTATTGTCAGAGGCCAATGCTAATAAATTGAAATGCCAACTTTCGATCTAATCTCACACATTTACTGAAATGCTATTTAATATAACTGTAATACAGTTTCATGAAAATTCAGGTAAAGGATTCTTCTGTGACTACGCCCCTTATTATCCTGTAGAATTATATCAAAATATATAAGCTACGTTGCCTACTTAGCTTTGAGTTAAGTTAATGATAGATTATTGACGGTTATATATCTATTCATACATGACAATACATTTATTGATTTGTTCTGGGTTATAATGTTGTGTTAATTTATTTCGACACAAAACTTTACTTCTATGTGATTTTTTATGCATGACCCATTACAATCAAAAATTTCAAGTTACCTTGCTAGATAAAATAATTATTGAACTCGAAAAAGGAAAGTTGGCTTCCATCTGCAAAATATTTAGAGGCTAATGTGTATTTTAAAATATCATTCAGTCCATAAGTTTTCATTTTATATTAACGTAGCATTGACATTAAAAAAAGGCATTTGTAAATTTATAAATAGAAATTGTTCACTTACGTAATTCGTCATTGAGTTGCATTGATGTTAAATGAGATTTTGTTGTTTCTATCTGCAAGTACATATTCTCACATATGAGACACATTGTCACCAACGATGTAACGTCGTGGAAGGGCCGTAACATGCAAATTATGTAAAGTAACACGTCTCCTCTCTGAAATATTGTCTTTATTAATGAATGTGGTATAAAAAGAATATTATTTTATGTATGAGTTTATATTCAGTCAAAATTGATTTCATATCGTTGTGTGCAATATTTTTTGGACAGACATTTTTCAAGTCTATTGCAGCTTACGGATAAATATTCATTCAGGTGTTTATCTTCCTTTTCTATATTTACAATACTATTATTAATTACAAAATTTCAGCCAAATACATTATGAAAATCAAAAATCTATCATTTCGTCATATATTAAAGAATTACTTAATCTATTTGTTTGTAACTTTCAATGATGGAATCCAATATTTCTAAGGATGGTCACAGGCTACAAAACTTTATAATGTTGTCGACACGCATATAGCAATTATTCAAAAAATATCCAGCAAGTGACTGAAAAGCCACAAACCACCTTAATTAATTATTTTAATTTAGGTAATACCAAAGTGATTACTAAAGTAAAAAGTAATACATGAAAATATTGTAGCAATTAATTTTTTCCAAAAAATTTCAAATCAAGATTAGTCATAGTCACATTTTATAATGGTACTGGTGCAGAAGGTACAACTATTTATGTTAGAAGTAGAGCAGTAGAATAATCTCTGAAACTATAAACAGAGAGAAAGTAAGAACGAAAAGAAATATATAAAAGACAATATACCACGATAATATGAACAGCAAAACAGGTGACGTGTCCCAACCAGAACTATCATCAGCCCATTCACCAAGAGCGAGTATAATAATAATAGTTTTTAAATAAAATTAATACAACCTGGTTTACTCACTGCTGGGTGTAAATCTCTTTACGTGAGTTTATCCTGGGTTTCTTTCATCCATAAAACATTTGTAATACTTTTGAATAATTGTATATATTAATTGAGAAAACCCACAAAATTGTTTTAAAATATTTTACTGAGCGTACCATTGATTTTCCTCATAACCATATTCTTTATTTTATGGAGAATTTGTTAGTTTATAAAACAAGTTTTTAGTCCTAAATCCTGTTTTCTCTTTGACCATTATCTTTTTATCTTTAAGGCTTTGTATTTTATTTACCGTTTAATTGCAAGTTAGTCAACATATGTGTTGTTAATACTCACATTATACTTGAAATTTTCAAGAAACAAATATATGTTAAATAGAATGCCAGAAAACATCAGAGTGAATGACATGAATATCTGAAAAATAAAGTTAAAATTAGTTCATAGTTATAATTTGTATGATGTTTTTGAAAGTGTTTAGTAAAAGTTAAAATATTATTATAAAGCTTTAAGTAAATCATTCAATACAAACCTGAAATTCAAACATTTTGTTTAAGTAGGGGCATAGGTCTAACAACCGCATGTAGAATTGGGAGAGATGATGAATGGAATTTTTGTTTAGAGGCAATGCAAATGTAAAATGATTGTTTGAATTGGGATTATGTTGCGGACTCCCAAATACAGCATCGACAGATGTGACCTCGACAGATGTGATGTTTCCTTCATTTTTGCGTTCAAAGAAAATATTCAACGTTTCCACACGTTTTATTATACTAAATAAAATCAAACAGAATAGTATTATTTCTAGATCAAAAATAATGATAGCAATAATATTGTGTACAGCATAAATGTATGAGTTGGGACCAAATTTTATACTTCCAGCTACAAGATCTATACTGGCATAGAGACTATAACAGGGTATGAGAAGGCCAATAACTATGAGGTTTCTAAATTTATCCTTTCTCAACAAATTTCTTCTATGCTCTGGTTCGAAAAGATAATCTATTTCCTGAATTTTCAGAATCAACCCTTCAAATACATTTCTGTCAAAAGTTATTTCAATCAAAAATAGATACAGGGCCTGAATTATGTGAAGTACCACGAAGCCAGTGAAGATGTAGGCATGAGTTAAAGTCAGATTGTTTTCGGTAAATGTCAAAAAGCCAACCGCAATTGGCAGTATGATCAATGTTCCTGTTATTAACAAACTGTATAATTTTCGACACCACAATGTACACCTGGTGGGAACTCGGTGAACAGTTTTTCTGCAAACACCAAACACTCGCTGATACACTAAAATAGGCCAAAGTGTATCTTCAATCGAATCTCTACTCATATCGATTCTTGTAAAATATTTATGTTCTAACTAAATTCCAGCACGAGTCTTTTATTGAGTGTTCGAGAAACAAGTAACGCTTTGCCCTTTAAATGTATTTTGAATTAACATTCATTATTATTTTATCACCTCGTGGAATCAATAGAATGCTTAATAGGCAACAAAACATGACATTGATTGTGTTTACTTGGGAAATTTATCAATCTTCCGATCTAGAACTTTTTATATTTTACTCACAAAAATATTTGTAAATTCCTTTGAGCTCTTGTCAGTGGGAAAATAATGGTAATTACCTAATGTAAATATTTTAATGCCAGATGGTTTTTTATCTTGTGCCATACGTCACATTATAAAGTATCATTGTTTTTTGGCGATAATAGGGAAAAATTACACACCTAATTTTTTTATTTTGTACACCACAGAAAATAATAAAAAACAAAGGAAATTATTACAAAACTAAACCAACACAAAACATCATCACCCTAAACAAAATGCTCCACCCATTACCTATTCAAAGGGAACATTCTCTTTATTCAGGCAAATTTTGATATGGAATCTTTACCACAATTTGTAGTTTTTCCATTCACATTCCATTCCATTAACAACTTATCTTTCTCAAATATCTTATCTTTCACTGTGAGGGGAAATTATTTTCATTTTAATCACTGCATGTGCAAAGGATTTTTAAGTTTATTTTCTGACCCCTCTATATAGCCAGTTGACCAATTGCCATTTTCTGACATTTCCCAATTGACCAATATTGAGCAGATGGTAAACATTTCACGTATATCAATGTTTTGTTTTCTCTATAATTTTATATTTTCCAGGAACTAATATAACGAATCCACACTTGTCAAATTTATGTTTCTTCTCATTCTGACTCATTCATTACAACTTATTTTAAATCTAAGTTATATTTCTATTCCAAATATGTTTAAAAACCAGATGTAAACACTTGATGGTACCAAAGTGTAAGCAGTGTATAGCACCACTTATGGCATTTGTTTAGTGCTGTAGTAGAATGTTGCAAGTCTTGGTTTCATCTATCGCTTTCAGGCATATCTTGGCATTTTCTTTAGAATTTTCTAACTTTATGTAAGCAGCTGTGTCCTTGGATTCACAATTATGTGACTAAGAACTATTCAATATCTCATTTGAACAAGACTTCCTTCAGCATGATAGCAGTACCTAAACACAAAAAAAATTTACTTGCCGGCTGTTAGTATACACTTTCCAAAATAATTTTTTTTCTTTTCTACCCTAGAAACACTTTATGAATATCTCCTATTTCTCATTTACATATACAGCACTACAACAAAACAAATTTTGAACCAGTTTATCACACAAAGCATCAAGGTTGCTAGGTAATGTGTTTCTATTGTATTAATGTATCAGGTTATTACTTCACTCTCCTATGATTAAAAACTATATATCCCAGCCTATTTATGTTCCAGCACAGTAAGCCACCGTATAGATTGTGACACATAACGCACTGAATGCAATGTAAGATTAAGTTCCGTTTACACCCTCCCAATTAAAATTCTTGTATAGGTAAAGTATGCACCACAACATGTCCACAGCCATATGTGTGGTACTACTTCTCAATTCGCCACATTGTGCAAATTTTTTCTGTTGCACTTCTGGAATTTGTATTATTTTTTTATTTGAATAAAAGTTTATTGAAAATGATAATATCAAGACGATTCAAAAGAAACAAATGTTTTACAATCAACTTAAATTACCAACTATTCACCATTAATACATGTTTTAAACTTCAGCTCAGGGATATACATCTTCATGTTTGTTATTGATTTTTTGGCAAAATAAAATGTGTTTTTTTTTAATCCCAATATTTTTTTTATATAATATAATAATAATGATATGAAAGACTAAAGAGAAAAACTTTCTTTGGCCTCTGTACTTTTTAGTAAGGCAAATTGAATGAAATATGGCTGAAATATGTAATTTTTGAATTGTCTTTATCCATTTAGGAGCCCGAAATAAAAATAAAGCTCTTAAGTCAATAATAACTTCTATTAATGTTTTCAATACAAAAGAATTCCTCAATGAAATAAAGTATTTTGTACATATTGAATATATTCGACGTTAATTTTGTAGAAATTCATTATAATTTAATTTTCATTGAAAACTAAATGAAACTATGTGATGTAGTATGATTTCTACTTTATTTAAATTTTTTACCAGGACCTAGATGTTGGTCGTATGACATCTTCAGGTGGGCTATTTGTAAAGATAAATAATTTTTACAAATTGCCCGCCTGAAGATGTTGTAATATAACGAAACCTAGGTCTTGGTAAAGAATATAATTAAAGTAAAAATAATGCTACATCAAGTAGTTTCATTTAGTTTTGAATAAAAATTAAATTATTTTGTATATTTCAATAAAATTGTGTGGATTATTCCACTTATTCACAAACATCAGCAAAACAAACTATCCAGACTCTCAAATGTTATATTTTGCTGCTTAAGAAATGAAGTAAAACCAAACAGAGATTAAAGATTAAAATGATCCAAGACCTATTTAAAAGGCATCAAAATAACCTTTAGTGGTCATCAAATAAAGGTTTACTCATAAGGCAAATCAATTAGGTGCTGCTTTACCTCCGTTGGTCTCTCAATAAGAATTTGTCACAATGGGTCTCTGGTTTTGAATGAAAATTTTATGCCGTATTGAATATTACCTTCATATAAAATTATTATGTACAAATGTGAAAAAATCCAACCCTCTCTTAAACAATGGCTATCAAAGTAATGAAAATTTCCAATTTGTCGTCATAAAATCAGTTAACACATTTATTAAATTAAAATACTACTACTCTCAGAAACACAAAAATTTCACAACTATCAGAAAACCCTTTTAAAGAATTAAATGAGATCAGGTGACAATTCGCAAAGTGTTAATATCAAATGTTATGCATAATTTTCATTACAGGTATGACTCATCACATTACTTTAAATAGGAAAAACTAGAAAATGTGAATTTAACAAAAAAAAAATCTTTTTCAAATTAGCCAAAATTTTGGTCGAACTGCAAAAATTTGGTATCAAATGGAATCTAGCACAAGGAAGTAATTTTTTCCAAAAATATTTCTAGAAAAATTACCAAAATCATTACTAAAAAAATTATAGTTTTTTGCGTTCCATAATTTTTATCAATATTTCTCTGATTTTTTCATTTAATGTGCCCATATACACTTTTATTTAATAAACAGGAATTCAATATTTACTCGGGTAAAAATGTCAATTTGAATTTAATGAATTATTTTGGGTATATTTAAAATACTTTAATAAATTATAGTTCTACGGTTTATCTATTTGTGTTTGTTTATAACTTTTGGCACAAGAGTTTCATTGTCATAGAATGACTAAATATTTCTAGTTTCCAGCAACTCCATGAGGAATTGTAAGATTTCTAGTTAGATTATTTGTATCTGTTGAATTGTGGCAATCAAATATAAGCCGTATGGCTTGATTCATTTTGATCACACAGTCGCAGCTACTTCTGTTGGAAATTATCAAAAAAACAATCAGTGGAACATCTTTTTAGTTACACTGATTAATGATTTTCAACAATAAATTTTTAAACATATTGATTAGTACTTTCTGCAACTCTGTTTTTAATATTATTTAATAGCACTAAATCCATTTACCTTAATGAAGTCACTTATAGTAAAAAAATATTCATGTGTGCTCATTATGTAAATACTTCAATATCTTTTAAAATAAGGCAATATATCAAATCCATAGGAATAAACAGAATCTAGTAATATGTAGAAAATTTTAAAACAAAAACAAAATCAACGAGTATATCCCACGCGCTCTACTGAAATATAACGGAGATATTGATCTTTTAGGTAATTATTTGCATTTTTATTGCAATCCGAACAATTGATATATTACAAACGTTGAGTTCACAAGGAAATGAAAACTCAAAACGACTGAAATCGCTGATTACCCAAAAGAACTGCGCACCAAGGTGCATTGTCATGCAATGTGTTTGCTACTATTGTTATTGATTATATAATAAGACAGTAATATTAATTAAAACAATTTTTTTTAACAATTTAGATATAGCTCTTGACGGCTTCACATTTTCAATTTGGAATCTGTAATGTATGTTTCAAATTGCGTACAGAACAGTAATAGAAGAACATTGAAGTAACAATTCATTATTTGATTACACATTAAATTGGGTCAAAGGGGCATTTCATTTCGTGCTCAATTTATGATGATAATTCTCTAGTATCTCAACACATTTATTGCTGATGTAGATTTTTTGTTTAGATGTTTTTCGAATGATATTTTAAATTAAATTTTTATGATGATAATTGTTTTACTGAACTGTGACGTGAAGAACGATTAAGATGATCATTCGCTGGTGTCATCTGAAACAACACAAGTAAATTCGCTGATGTCGTCTGAAACAACCCAAGATAATCTAATGTCATAACAGTACTAAGCAGACTGTACTATGTAACTTAATTGAATGTCTGAAGTGAATAAATTGTTTTTAGTTTCAGTTTACTTTATTAGTATCCATAAGCCTTCGTCTAAATTGATATCAACTTTATACTCAATATTTACCTTTGTTTAAAAAATTACCTCATGACAATGGGAGTGTGATACGCTCCATCATTCATTAGTAAAACAAAATGTAACCATTTGTGTATGCTATTTTCCTCTAATATGGAATATGTACTTTCTTTTCTTTTTTTATGAACCACATATCTATTTATAGCAAAGTTAATAAGTTAGCACAGTCTTACTTCACCTTAAATTCTCAATGAAAGACGATGGGTCACTGAAGAAGATTGGACGAAGATGGACACCACCTGGGCATTTGCAAGATACGCCGCCGATACATGCCTTGTTTGGCAATGAAACCACCAATGCAACCGGTGAACATTTTGCATAAAGTGTGATGTGAGGACTTTGTTTTGCCTGCAACATAGAGTACCAAAATAAACTTGACCTATGCATAAGGTATTCATGTGTTTTATTACGTTCCATTCTTGAAAATTCTCACTTTACTGCTTATTCTTTAAATACTTATGCGGTATCTGTCGTACATCCGTTGTCTGACTGAGTTATATTCATCTGTACGCCTTTTTTTGACCTATCTTTTTCGTTGGTCGGTCATTTAACGGTTTTCCTAATCATGCGGCACCAGATACCTTGCAAACTTAAGTCTACTACCTTCATGTCGCTCTGGATATTCATCAACCAAGAGGTTTAAAGACTTCCTCTACCGTTCTTTTCATTAGCCACGGAAAGGCATTCATCATAATGTAAATATCTTTCCTTAAGATAATGTAAATATCAAAAATAAATGAATTGATATGAACTGCACACAATAAAACCGTTGTGTATAGATTCCAGTGGCAGAACTAACCAAACATTTCAGCACATATGTAACTAATTCAATGCATTTTTTTAGAATGTGTAAAAAATTAAAAAATGAAGTTTATAAAGAAATTAATTTTACTGTAACCCGCTCTTGCAATGAAAATAGCAAAAATAACTGCATGACTTTGCAAAATTTAATTTTTTCCACTATTTCTAAATTATTGCATTTGGTGGTTTTCTTAGTTACATACACAGCATTTAGTTATAAGAGCCTCTTTTGATTCTCACGTTTAACTGCCATATTTTTTGTACTAATTTGCGATATTCTCCAATTGGGGTAGATAAGTTGGAGTTTTCATTACATTCTTTTTTTTTATAATTACATTAATTTTTTTGTCAATTTTATAGTAATACAAAAAATTATATCCTATGAATACTTTTTCATTTATAAGCATTTTTTCTTACAAAAACGAGAAACTTTTTTCTATGTATTTAAATTTTTTTTAAACTCATAAATACATAAGTGTAGTACAAATATTTCAAGAAATTTGTATTACATTTCTTCTCTGCCTAAGTAAAAAAACAGCAAATTTCGGAGTTAAGCATTATTTAACGGAAGTGACAACAGTTGACACATGCGATTTGACCTTGTGTGACCTCCCGTGATCAAAGAATTAAATGAGGTCTCCATATAAAGTGTTAATTTACTTGAACATTTCATTCACATGGGTCTAAACTGTAGAAACTACAATGGTGCAACAGGCAAGGACGGAGAGAGAGACAAATAGACATGACGAAATTAGAAGGGATTCATTTTTGCCCTTCGTATACAGAATCCTGAAAAGGAGACAGATGGAATTTATTAAACAGGAATATGATGCCTTTCCCTGTTATAATATTTAGTAGATACAAAAAACACTTGGCAACAACAGAACATACTTCATTAAAAACAATATCTCATCGACTGTACCTTATAAAGAACATGTTGGTATTTAGAAGACGCTATAAACAGCATAACTGATGAGAAGTTGGATCTTTATTTAAAACCAGGTAAACTGGAAACAGAGAATGTTTTTATTTCTTCAGGAAATATTTGATTTCTTTCAGCTTAGTTCAAATTCAATTGAATTCCAAAGAAGACGTTAAATAATACCTGTTAAACCCACAATGTAATCGGTTGTAATTATACAGAAGCCATTAGTCATCCAGTTTAGGTTACGGTTTCACGAAAAAAAAAATTGGAAATTGCATTTAATGTTTGTTATTAAATCAACACTAATGTCTAGTAAGAAAATAACAAAACATGAATGAATTTGAAACATGTTTTTGAACAATTAAGGATTGACAACTTAAACTTATTTAGGTTCAGAGGTAATCCAACTGTAGCAATTATAATCATGAAATCTAAAAACTAATATCAAAAGTCAACAACATGAATTTTAGTACAGGAAATCATGAAATACATATAGACACATGTATATATATATATATATATATACATATATATATATATATATATATATAAATATATATATATATATATATATATATATATATATATATATACACACATGTCTATATGAATCTTATAAGTAATCATTAGTTTTTATAGAAGATTATAGTATAGAATACTCATATTATTCTCTAATACAATTGAAAACTGAAGAGTAATTTTTTCAAGATTACTTATGTAGTTGGTCGAGCGGGTGACATTAGTTCTTCACCAAGAGATACAGACAGTCCCTGACAAGCATACGGCCACTATCAAGGTGATAATAATATACTTTCCAGTTTAATCATTTAGGTGGTCCCACTTTACTAAAATATAAAATATTATGATTCGAGGAGTGGATGACTATTGATGTTCAAGACCCATTCAGAACGGAGAGGTTGTAGATAGTAAAAATTCATCTAGCACTATATGATTCATGAAATTTTACATCAACTGTATAATCAACATAATCAGTTGAGTACTTCCTAAATTTTCCAAGTGGATATGTAGACAAACGCCTATGTTTTGATTTATAAAAATTAAATTTGTAGTAAAAGAAAAGTACGAATAAAGTTAGAGGATTATGATAATGATTTTAAATCAAACTCACTCTAATTAGTATGGTAATTTTAATAGATACCAACCAATTATAAAAACTAATTTCTTTTACTTGTTCCTTTTCTACTTGTCACATGTTTTACCACATGTCATTTGATGAGTAAAATACGTGAAAACTAGGTCAATCCCTCCCTTCCCTATCTTCATAATCTGTCAATATTAACAGTCATTTAAATAACCATTACGGTATGAATGTCATATTGAATTAGAGTCCACAACCTTCCGTTAAAATAATATAATGTGAATTCAAATATACATTATGTTCAAACCAGCTTACCATGATGTTGGCTGCAGATAAAATGAATAAAGCTAATTTATGATTGTCTATTATGGGCCAGAATTAAATCCATTATTAATTTACAACACTGATCAGCATCGATAGTATTTTGGATTTGAACATTAAAATTTTGATAATTTTATTTACTTACAGCTGAAAAACTATTTATTGATCTTCATTCAATTTGAAGGATAATTTCAATTGTACTTAACTGTAGCAGATATGAAATGCCAATGGTAATTTTCGTTGTTGCAGGTTTAGCTAAGTTTATTAACAAATTTTTTATTACTATTCCTATGAATACTAGCTTAAACATCTACTACAAATACTGTTAAAAAATGTTTTTTATTCGTATACTATTCCAAGTATTTTTATATATTTTTTATACATTTTTATCATGATACAAAAAATTTTATTTTATACACACTTTTTAATTCATAAGCAACTTTTCTTACAAAACGGGAAAATACTCTTTCATAAATTTCAATATCTTTTAAACTCAGAAATATATAAGTAAGAAGATATTTTGTAATTATACACTATCTTTTCTAAGTAAAAATTTCATTACAACAGAATAGCAAATTTTGGAGTTGTGCATTTGTTTTCGGAAGTGACAAAAAAGCTGGAAAGTGCCCTTTGACCTTTTGCGACCTCACATGCTCGAAGGATTAATTGAGATCTCTATAGGAAGTATTAACTTGAAAATTTAATTTATATTTGCCCAACACTGTAGACACTACAAGGGTGCAGCAGACAGGGATGAAGAGAAAGACAGATAGAGAGTACGAAATAATAAGGGTTTAATTTTTGCCATTTGTAAACGAAATCCTGAAAAAGAGACCGACGGAATCCATTAAAAGGGGATATGGTTTTTATCACCAACATAATATATTTTAGCAACAAAAAAATATAGCTTTATTCCGTATAGGAGTACAGCATATCTTCGATTGAATCTCCATCTTGTTTGACGAGATTATGTCGCTTATAAATCTTTGATTTAAAGCTGGCTCGTTACTGAAATATGCCACAAAAAGGAAAGAGGGTTGTTAGATGTCAACAGGCATATCAACACCCAAACAATGATAAATCTTATTGTAACGGGATTACCAGATTACATAATGGATAAAATAGATAAAGAAACCATAAAATCAACTACAAGCTTTTACAATGAAATTGGAAAGCATGAACATATAGCGAACAAAAAGAATTTCAGTAAGAATAAAAAAATACAAATGATTGTAAAGGAAAGACTGATGAAATAAAACCATGCAAGACTTGTGAAAATTTAAATAAAGGTTATTCGCTTTCATCCTGAAAAAAATGCTGGTTCACACAGAAAGAAGAATATTACCAGAAGAGAAACGCCGTGTAGTAATGCCATGAACAATTCAGTGATTCATGTTGAACCACAAAATAATGATAAAAAAAATTAATAATAACACCATTAATTAAAGTAAAATTATTGAATGGACAATTAGAGACATTTGGGATATATGATTCAGGCTCAAACGTTTCTGTAATTAATTCCAAATTAATAAGACTGAAAGGAGAAGTCAAGGGGAGGCTGATTCAAAAAATTATAATTTAATCACAATTAATGATGTTAAAAATGCAAATGGTTTGATAACTATTAAAATAAAAATTTTGGATATGGAAGAAAAAAACCGATGTTTATATCTATATAGAAGGAGAAGAATTCAAGTACTATTTTCTAATTGGACTGGATATCATAAAACAATTTAAACTTGTTCCACATGAAAATTTGAAAATCATTCAAAAAAGAGAATATAACAAGAGATTGATCCTATGAATAATGATGACGATAAAAACAATACTCCTAAAGAGGTGATGAATGAAACAAATCAATGTTCAATAAATTTTATTGAACACATAAAGGAAAGAGATTTCAAAATAAATATAAATAACTTAAATACCCAACAAAACTCAGAAATATATAAACTAATTGACACTTACATATCAATTTTGCAAAAGACAAATAGACATTGGCGCGATCAAAGAACATGAAACATGTATTTATCTACTCATGAACAAATATTGTAGTAAAAAGCCTTACAGATTGAAGACAAAGAAAAGGCAGAAGAACAAATAGCAAAGTTAATTAACAAAAATCTTATAGAGGAATCTTATAGTCTATTTGCGGGACCTGTTACTTTCACTTTCGAGAAAGAAGACAACAAAAGGTCAAGATTATGTGTAGACTTCAGAGATCTAAATAAAATAGTTGTACCTCAAGCTCAACCTTTCCCATTGATTGAAGACCTAGTGATAGAGAAAAGAAACTCAACATATTTTACAACAATGTATATCAATTCAGCATTCTGGTCAATCCCTCTATGAATTGAAGATAGGAAGAAAACTCCCTTTGTAACACAGGAAGGACATTATCAATGGACATATTTACCTTTTTATTTGAAGGCATCACCAGATATTTTTCTTAGGATACTAGGTAACATTTAATGAAAACACAAGCGTACAGATTTTGCAGTAAACTATATAGATGATATACTTATATTCTCTAAGATTTTTCTGAGCACATTAACCATTAAACACAATTATTAGAAGCTATGTAAAGGGAGGGTTTTAGATCAAATTTATAAAATGTACATTTGCTTTAGATTCAGTGAAATAATACAGCATAATACACAGTACAGCCAGTATGGGTTAATTTAGTTTCAATAAAAGATTTTCCAATACCAAAAACTCAAAAAAATCTAGGACAATTTTTGGGGAAAATTAACTTCTATCGTGAGTACATACCAAAAAGTGCGGTAATTTTCAAATATCTTCATAATTTACTTAGAAAAAAAACAAACATTTCTTTGGTCTGCAGATTAGCAAAAATGTTCTGAAGTCATAAAAAAGTTATTGTGCTCACAGCCAATCTTAAAAATATTTGATTAGAATTTACAAATGAATATTCATATAGATGTATCTTTGAAGGGTATTGGGGCAGTATTAAAGCAAATACAGCCAAATGGAAAAGAAAAACCAGTGGCATATTTTTCAAAAAAGTTAATTCAAATTCCAAAGAAAACAAAAGCAATTATTTAGAATGTTTATCTATTAAAGAAACAATAAGATACTGGCAATACTGGCTAATAGATAAATCAGTTACAGTATATTCAGACAATAAACCTTTAGAAAATTTAAGTATTAAGTCTAGGACAGATGATGAGTTAGGAGATTTAATATATTACTTATCACAGTATGATTTTCAAATAAAATACGCTCCAGGAAGATAAAATATAGAGGCAGATTGTTTGAATAGGAACCTATTGGAAGTAGATAAGGGTGCAGATGAGCAATTAAAAATTGTTAACATGATAAGATTGGATGACATTATAACAGATCAAGAAATCAATACAGAGGTGCAAAATAATAAATCAAAATTAATATCAAGATACAATGTTTACAACAAAAAGTTAGAAAAGATGAAAGAAATATTTTATCGGAAGACTTCAGTAAGAAACTTATTAAAGATATACATGAAAATATATCATATAGGTATAAAACAAATGCAAAACAAAATTAGTTCATTAAATACAGCAAGAAATTTAACGATAAATATTAAAAGACATTGTAAAAGTTGTGAGATATATATAAAAAATAAAACGAGAGGACAAGATAAGTACGGTCTAATGTCACAATTAGGTCCTGTCACAAAACCTTTTGAAATAGTCTCAATAGACACAATTGGAGGTTTTGGAGGCTCACGGTCAACAAAGAGATATTTACATGTTTTAGTAGACCACTTTACACGATATGCTTACATTCTTACCTCAAAAACACAAAGTGCTAATGATTTTGTTAAACGTAACAATAACGTAACAGATTCTGATACAATTGGAATACTTCTCACTGATACAATTGGAATACTTCTCACTGAATACCCAGGAATTAACTCAAAAGAATTCAAAACATTTTTATATAAAAAATCAATACCATTGGTATTTACTGTAGTAAATGCCCCATTTTCTAACGGGTTAAATGAAAGAGTGAATCAAACGCTAGGAAACAAAATTAGATGTAAAATAAATGAAAAAGGTAATAAAATGGCATGGACGACAATTGCTCATAACTGTGTAGATAAATATAATAATACAGAACATACAGTTACTGCCTTTGCACCAAAATACCTGTTAGATGGTGCAGATGTTTTTTTTTTGCCAACTGAACTAAAAAAAGATAAATCAGAAGTTGAATAGAACATACATAGGAAAATAGCATTTGAAAATTCAATAAAATCACATAACTACACTAAACAAATATTTGATAAAAAAAGAACTCAATTAAATTTAAATATGGGGGATATGGTATATATAGAGAATGGGAACAAAGTAAACAAATAAATTATATAAGCTGAAGATTGGTCCATTTAAAATTGTTAAAAAAATATCAAATTCAATTTATAGAATTGATACAGGTCACAAGAAGTCAGAGTCGCATCTCTTTCACATCACAAAACTCATACCAACACCTACATAAAAAAAAAATCAAAGGAAAACTAGAGACAATATTTTGTAAATGTCATTATGAAAAAAATTACATACTTGAGCGCTTACATTTATTTTAGTAGAAATTTTCACTAATAAAGTAGAATCACTAATGTAAAATTGACATATTGGGGTAGTCTCAGTCAGTAGCCTAGCGCTAACATTAATTATCATTTTAATTTACCCATCTACTGACCTGGACTACAAAAGATCCAAGAAAATAAGCTGCCTATACGGGACTAGGCTGGTCAATAGCTTAATTCACCCCAACGGGTACATAAACATATTTGTTGTGTGACCTTGTAGCGAAAGATCAAAAACATCTAGTCGTATCCTTTCATTCAAATACTTAAATAATTTTATTATTGTTTATAAAAAGACTGTAGTTAATATTCTGAAAGAGAATGTAAGCAATAGTTATTTACAGTTTTTGTATTCGTAAAATATTAAGTACTTGTTATTTCACAGTATTGTATTTTACATTTGATATAAAAAAATATTTCCTAAAAAAAAACAAGCAAAAGGCTTAGTGACAATTTAGTTTAGTTTAATATTTTGTAAAACTTAGGTTTAATTTTAATTTTAATTACTTTAGTGTTAAAATGAAAATTTTGGTGAAAATTTTCTCCTCTGGAGAAGGAGATGTAAAGAAACTATATTTCTTTAATTGGTACAGTACTCTTCTGTCGGTAAGCAGTGACCATGTACTTATGTACCCCATAGATGGCGCTGTGAGTATTGGCAGCTAACTCTGTCGGCAAAGTAGATTTTTATTGGTTTTATATATATGTATATAATGTTTGTATATATTTATGTATTAGTTCTTGTTTATTTAGTTATTTTCTCTTGTATATTTTTAAATTGTCATGTTAATTAAAAGAGATTTATACAAATAACTAAATCTCGATAAAACCCCTAGATAAATATGAGAATGCTGCATTATAATATAAATGCGTACCTTTTTTTTTAAAACAAGATGTGGTCATTGATATTGCTAACGAAATTGTTAACAATATCAATGACCACTTTATTTTCTTAGAGTCAAGACTTATATTTTAAACTGAAAATAAATTGTCCATCAATTACTTGGACATTTCGGTTACTCTATGTGGAAAGATATTTTCACTAATAAAATAACAATAGATAACAGAAGTATATGATTGGTATTGTACACCACATGATTAGAAATTAAAATGGAATGTAATTTTAAAGAAACTAATTATAACAATTTTGAAAATTTTATTTTATGCAAAAAAATATGTTTTACTTTAAGTTGGCTGTCCAATACGACTAGAATTATTATATAGTAAAAATTAGGTATTTAGAAATTTTTTGAATTTGTTCCCTAGATTAATTATTTTTACTAAAAAATATGGACCATAATTATTTTAGTTGATTTTCTACTTCTGCAACTATTTTAATTTCAAAATATTAATTTATTGTCTGAAATATGAGTTTTATGTTCATTTCTTTTTTTAAATAGTATCATTGTTTTTGATATTAAATGATGCATTCAATTTTCTAAAGTTAGTTTATAATATTAATTTTTGAATATTCTCAGCATTGACCAGACATAATTTTTTCTCAAAATCTAATGTTAATTAGTGGATACAAATTTCAAATTTATGTAGCAAATATATTGTTAACTTCTAGTAGTCCTCGAAATGTCAGAATTAAATTAAATTGTAATTAATCTCAACAATTTAAGTCACCTCTGCCATACATTTCGATTTCAGTAAGTTTATCCACAAAAACCAAATTGGTTTTTAATTAAGTCATTTACCGCATACAAATAATTAATTCACACTGCACCATAAAAGTGAACCAACGAAGAATAAGTATAGAAGTTTTATTCAAAACTCAAGAAATGATGCTTACCATACCTAAGATACCATATTATAATATTATAGACATAAATATAACAACTCACTTTTGCGAGTGGACAAAATATGCTATGACAAAATTTATTGCCTTACTGTTTTATTCTAGTGTGTAGACTTAACATGTTGTTTTATTTTTTGTATGGAATGTATTCTAGTAACAAAATTACAGTCATCGATCCCATACAGCTAATTTACAATAAACAATGCTAACCATACAATATTTGTAATACCTTCATGTACATTGATGTAATTATTCACCATGATAAGACTTATTTTATTTCACAGTTTAATCTGACATTTTTTTATAATTGTTTCATATTTGTTATTAATTAAGAGTCTAAAAAAAATTACACCGATCACATGTCTATTATTATGGTCACATATGTAATGCCCTAACCCAGATTTACATTTTGGATATAAATACGATCAAGTATCAAGGAAATAGGACAAAGATTTTTAAAAGATTCAGCAATATGGTGAACTGTGTCTTCATTCACATTCCTACAATAAATTATACAATGAATTACCATACAAGAGCCTTAATTAATTATTTTGCCTTTGTCTTGAAGTTAGTTTTTTAGTTCCCATACTGAAACATGGAACCTTTTAACTTTGTCATGTTTGTTTGCCTATCGGTATGTCCCAACTTCACAGTTTTTGAAATTCCATACCTACGTACAGCTTGATACATCAAATGGAGATCTCAAGTAATATCTGGTAAATTATTAAAAGTAGATTCATGTAGCTCCCCATAAATATAAAGCGGGATGACACACTTCTGCCGCACCACGGGGAGAGTATGTCGGCCCGATGATTGATATTTCATTAATTAGTTCACTGGAAAAAGCTAAAAAGAAATTTAAAAACTACTGAAATGAAATGTAAAATTTAATCATTGTAAACTAATAAAACATTCAATTTAGAAACTGGTACTAGCAAATTATAAAAATAAATCTAACAAGTGAAAAATAGTTTTAATTTAAGGGGCTAAATGGAAACATGGTTACTTGAGGTATCATCTCCGGGGTTAGAATGTGTATCGCATTGATTTAATGTCGTGCAGTCGGATTGGGAATTCACAGTGTCAAAAATGAATTTACAACAAGCATTCAAAATTAAAATATTTAAAAAAAATCAGATTAAATACATTGATAGTAATTTTTTTGACATAGACATAATGAAAACCAAAAAAATCATATGTAAAAATTATGAGAATTGCATTAATATTTCATAGCTATATATGTATAAGCATGATATGCTTTAACAAATTGTTTGGACAAGGGAGTTTTATGTATTAAATTGTCATACATATTTTTTATCAAAAAACTTTTATGCCCATTAAGTATACTCCGTATCCAATCATCATAAAATTGTATAACAATTCTAAGTCTCGATATTCTAAATACATTATATGACACATAGACAGACATTAACATAATGCTAATCCTAACGTAGAAGAGTATTCTACATGAAATTTTGTTATTGCTTCCTGCACCGAGCAAATATTTGCAAAATAGGATGTGCCAAATATTATCTTTAAAATTTAATATTCTTAAAGTCTATATGGAAATCATTGCTGATTGTTTCACTAGTATTGCAATGAGAATAGGTCTGAAGGTGTACAAGTCTGTAGATAGCAACTATGTAGTTTAGGTAAAATCGATGGTCAATAAATGATTGACAACAATTAAAATGCTTAAGGTCACAGCCATCATTTATGGTACGTAGGTAATGGTACGTAGATAGCAACTAAGTAGATTAGGTAAAATCGATGGTTAATAAATTATTGACCACAATTTAAATGCTTAAGGCCACAGCCATCACTTACCTAAGTTCGTTGCTCTAAAAGACGAAATTAAGTGCAATAAAATCAATATTTATATTTTTAGCTACCATAATTAACTTACGTACGTATGAAATTAAAAGAAAAAATACTTAGCTTTTATTTAATTCCCAATTTCATATATCATTATGGGTAACTGCATCATAAATACTTTTTTTACGCATTAACTAGTCACATGTTGTCTTTCTAATTTTTACTGATATTTTTGACGTTTTTGACTTTTGAATGTTGAAGATATTAGCTACGATTATGTATGACAATGATTTATGACCTGGTTCGTAAACTGAAATGATGTTTTTTCAAAACAAACTTTTAACACTCAGCTGAAATTTTTTTAAATATAAAAGAACTTGCTTTATCAATAATTTTGCTTTACTGTTTACATATCTTAATATGTAGGTGGCCCAGGCTAAACTTAGCAAATTGACAAAATTAAGTTACATTAAATAGTAATAAATTTTATATCTAATGGCAGACACATTGAAACCATTTTTAAACACGTTCCTGCCTGTTACATATATAATACTTTTCTCTTCGTTAAATCCAATTATGTTGTAACATGAGGTATTTACTAAATAGTAGCTTAGAAAAAACTAAAAACCAGAAATATGGAAACTTGAATACACTAACTGAGTGTTACTTTTAAAAATATATTGAGATCAAAATGATAAAAAAGTATTTTTTAGATAAATTACTTTAAAGTGACATTTTCTCTGAAGGAGTCTAACTATAATTTTCAAGTTAAAATAGATTATCTATATTAAAGAACTGGATCAAAACAACAGCATAACTTGTAACGAGGCCTAGAAATTGAAGCAGCAACGAAGCTCGCAGCTTGTGGAAAATTGTGAATTGACCCAGTTTGCCTCTTTCTATCATATTTTTAATAAGCTTCATATGGCGTCCGACAGTGGGTGCTCAAAAAAGAAAATAATATGTACTTGTAGGTATTGTTAATGAATGTAAAAAACAGGTAATAGATTCTCAATAAGGAAATTACCTTAGGAAGAGAGGAAAGTAAGGAATGTTTACAAGAGGAAAAATAGTAAATATTAATTATAGTTCGTATAGCAATAGTGATCAGCTTTGTCCTGGATCAATAAGAGTATTTGGCATAAATATACATTCATATAATATACACCTATATTGAGGGCCTTTATGCACACGTAAATAAATATAGTAATATATGACATGCTTATATGGTAACATCGTAGTTAATTCTTACTACATACACTTTGATTTCTTCTACTGGAATTTTTACAAATAGTTTTGTTGTGTGTGATTTGTATGAGATTTAGGTACCACATCACACTATAATTTGCATTGCAAAATACTGAAAAAACCCTTCGCACCAGTTCGTTCAATACAGAACACAGCGTGTATTGTCGACGTCTATTCGAAATGTCCAGGAGTTGTCTAATTTTGAACAACAACCGTTTATAGTGCTATATAAGTTTTTTTGGTGTATAATATTTGTAAATAAACGAAATTTTGTTACAAATATTGTACACCAAAAAAATTCGTTAATGATTTTTTAAATTTATTATTATGACTCACCAACAGGGGCAGATAAGTTAGAGTTTTTATTATGTTGTTTGCATAACCCACTGATTCCTTAAGTCTTTCATTAAGAATTTGAGGTGAAGTAACATGGTGTTTACTATCAATTGATAATGGAATGGAATGGAATGACCTCTGGTTCAGTGAATTTATTTTTTTTCACCAAACAAGTATTGCTTACACAACCTGGCAAACTAAAACACCCTCTATACTTCTCACAAAGTTACTTTGACAAGGTTCTAATCGAAGTCGATCGCAGTTTGAAGTACGTCTGAAGTACAGTCTGAAGCAAACACAAAGCGAATCGAAGTACCTCTCTACACTATTCTGTTCACCTAACGTCATTCTATTTCACGAGTAGTGTAGTGCAGGTTTAAGAATTAGTGCCCCACATGTGGCTGCAGATGTAGTGTGGTGCATACCTTACTTAAGCAAGAATTTTAATGAAGTAGGTGTAAACAGAACTTAATCCTGTATTGCATTCAGTGCATTATGTGTCAAAACCTATATGGTGGCCAACTGTGCTAAAATATATACATATCTAGTTTTAATCGTAGGAGTGTGGAACAATTCTTTTCTTTGAATGTTCCAAATGTGTAACCCCAAGCATTGATATTTGACTTTATTTTAGGTCACACTGAAGGAAGTTTTGTTCGAGTGAGATATTGAATAGTTCTTATCCTCATAATTAGGAATCCAAGGACACAATCTCTTACATAAAATGAGGAAATCCTAAGGAAAAAAATGCCAAGGTATGCCTAGAAGCGAAGCGCCGTTGATAGAGGAACAAAATTATATTACCAAGGCCTGTGACATTCTACTATAGTATCAAACAAATTCCATAAGTGGGACTACAAGCTGCTTACACTTTGGGACGATTGAATGTATATGTCGGGTCTTGAAAAAATATTTGGAATAGAATGATAAATTAGACTTAAGATATTCTATTGAGTTATTCAGGGTGAGAAGACACTGGTAGAAACAAAAGAGATTTATTAACAAAGGAGGATTATCCCCAGATAGAGAATACCAACAGTCAGCATATGGCAGGTTCAAAATCGTTAAATTAATTCCTGGGAAATATAAAACTAAAAGGAAAACAAACAAATGGCACTGGAAAAGCTTTGACCTTGTATTGTAAAATCACATTAAAGTAGAATATTGATGAAAGATGAGATATTCAAGCATTTGCTTTCCGGATATCAATACATTAATGCTACAAGATGCCTGAATGCAAATGGAATAACTGCACATGCTGCAACAAATGCTAAGTTGAAATCTACCTGAGTAAAGTGAATTTTATTTAGATTATGCAATTTTGTTTTTTTTTAATAAAAATAAAAAAAATTTAAAATGCAATTTGTTCCTATATAAGACAAAACAATAGTGATAGTTTATAATGTGACGTATACGCCACATGATAAAAAAACATTTAATATTAAAATATTTATCCTAGATTGAAGGATTAATTAAGTTCCCATACAAACAAGGTCGATTTTATGTTTTGTCACTTACTGAGCACTCAATAGATTCTACGAGGTGATAATCTAATAATAGATGTTAACTCAAAAGACATTTAAATAGCAAAGTGTCACTTGTTTCTTGAACACTCAATAAAACACTCGTGTTGAAATTCAGTTGGAACATACACATTTTACGAGAATCATTATGACCATCGAATCAATAGAAGATGCACTTTGGCTGATTTTAGTGTATCAGCAAGTATTTGGCATTTGTAGAAGAAATGTTAACCGAGTTCCAAACAGGTTTACATCACGATATCGAAAGTTATACAGTTTTTTAATAATGGGAATCTTGATTTTACTGCAAGTTGCTGCTGGCACTTTGACTTTTACCAATAGCAGTTTGATTTCAACCCATGCCTGTATCTTATTTGCATACGGAGTACTTCACATGATTCACTCTCTGTATTTATTGTTGATTGAAATAACTTTTGACAGAATTGTGTTTGAAGGGTTGATCTTGAAAATTCAAGAAATAGATTTTCTTTTCCAGTTAGAACACAGAAGGAATTTTTTGAGACAGGATAAATGTCGAAACCTCACAATTATTGGCCTTCTTATAACCTATCATATTCTTTACGCCTGTATTGAATTTGTGGCTGGAGGTATAAAATTTGGCCTGAGTGCTTGCATTTATTCTGTGTACAATGTTATTGCTGTTATTATTTTTGATCTAGAAATAATACTCTTCTCTTCGATATTAATTAGTGTAACAAAACGTGTGGAAATGTTGAATTTCTTCTTTTAATCTAAAAATAGAGGAAACATATTTACATCTGTTGATGCCATATTTGGGAGTCCACAACATAATCCCAATTCAAACAATAATTTTACATTTATATTGCCGCTCAACCAAAATTCCGTTTACCATTTATCCCAATTTTACATTCGTTTATTAGATCTGTGCCACCATTTAAAGAAAGTGTTTGAATTTCAGGTTTGTATTGAATGTTTTTTATTTTCGTTAAATGCTTTCAAATATGTCAATACAAATTATTAACATAAACAAACTTTTAACTTCATTTTTCAGCTATTCATGTCACTCACTATCATATTTTCTGGTATTCTCCTTAATACATATTTGTTTTTGGAGAATTTAAAGTATAATGTAAGTATTATTAACACCTATACTAACTTGCGAATTCCAAGATTAAAAAATTGCAAATCCATAAAATTAATAAAATAATACTGTTATAAAAATACAGAGTTTACAATTAAAAACTTGTTTCATAAACTATTAATTCTTCAAATAATAAAGAATATGCCTATGAAGAAATTTATGGTGCATTTTCCGAGTATTTAGAAACAATTTTGTCGCTTTGTTTAATTACTAAATCTTTATGGATGAAAGAAATCCAGTATATATAGGTATAGCAGTATCATGGAGGACTTACATCCAGCAGTGAGTAAACCACTTGTTGGTGAATGGTTTCATAATGTGTCTGGTTGAGACACTTCACCTGTTTTGTTGTTCATATCATCATGGAATATAGTCCATTACATATTTCTTTTCACCCCACTTTCTATTTGTTTTAAATTTACAAATTTTTTCTATCGCTACACCTCTAACGTATGAATAACTAGTTTTGCCTTGTGTATCAGTATCATCTTAAAATATGACTGTGGTAATTTTGACCTGAAATTTTTTGGAAAAAATTGATTAATACAATGAAACCATTGTATTAATCAATTTCATCAGACAATTTAATTACATCTGTAATAGCTAAACTAGTGTAATTATGTTTAGGTGGTTTGTAATTTTTCTATACATGCTGAATATTTTCCCTAACTGCTGTGTCCCTGGTGATAACATTGTAGAGTTTTGTTGCCTACGATCATCCCTAGAAATATTGGACTCCATCAGTGAAAGTATAAACAAATAAATTAAATTATTCTCAAATATATGATGAAGTGAATTCACATATCAGAATGTAATTTGCATATTGTATTTGCTTCGAATTATGAGAATTGAAAATTGTATTGTAAACATAGAAAGTAAAGCATAAATGCTTGAATAAATGTTTATCAGTAAGCAGCAGAAGACTTGAAAAACGTCTTTCAAAACTTGACTTTTGCCCATAAAGAAATGAATTCACCTTTGACTGAATATAACTTAGATATATAAAATACTATAAATCTTTTTGTTGAAAATTCATCGATAAAGAAAATATTTCAGAGAGGAGATGTGTCACTTTTCATTATTTCCATATCATGGCCTTTCCACTATGTTACGTCGTTGATAGTTATGTGTCTCGTGTGTGAGAAAATGTACTTGCAGATAAAAAGAACAAAGTCTTGCTTGACACCAATGATAATCAATGACGAATTGCGTAAGTAAACAATTTTTATTTACGCATTTACAAATGGCTTTCTTTAATGCCAGTGCTATGCTTATGTAAAATAAATATTTACAGGGTGACTGGTATAATAAATTATACATTAGTTTATAAATATTTCCTCTAATTTAAAATGGAGAATTCACTTATTTTGGGATGGAGATATGCTGCAGATGGAAGCCAACTCATCTTTTCAGAGTTAAATAATTATTCTATCTGATAAGATGCCTTTGAAATTCGCATTGTAACGAGTCACGTATAAAGTGTTACAGGAGTAAAGTTTTGTGTCGAAATAGAAACACACAGTATAATAACCAAGTAAAAACAGATAGATTATACATAAATCTATCGTCATATATAAACAGATAGATAATCATCAATAATTTATGAATAACTTTTACTCACAGCTATGCAGCGAACGTTAAGTATATAATTTTTTATAATTCTGCAGAATAATTAGGGGCAGAGTCGCACAAAAATGTTTGAAGCTTTTGCTTGAGTATTCATTAAATTCTTTGCACTGTTGAAAGAATAAAACAAGATAATGTTTGTTGCAAAAAATGTGTTTCGAATTTAAAAATATCAATGTTGATTTTACTCTTTTTTACGGAAACTGCATTATATTTATATTAAACAGCATTTTAGTAAATGTGTGAGGTTAGATCAATAGTTCATTATTCATAATAGTAGCATTCCAATTTAGTAGTGTTGCCATCTGACGACAGCCTCTGACATTGGAGGGTTTCAACCTCCCAGCACCCCTAGCAATAGAACTAAGAATTCGTGCCTCGTGGGTTGGGTAGTTAATTCATTCCAATGTGAATTCTAATTAGTATACAATTTGATACGGTCATAGGCAAGTTTATAGCATCATTGAATTAAATGAATTGTTCTCTTGTTTTATAGAAGAAAATGGGTTTCCATTTTCTTTCCTCCTCATGTGCTACCTGTAAATCTGTCGTTTAGTTTTATTTACTTTGTTCTTTCTGGTTTGATGCTTTTTTTGACTAAATTCTCCTTCCTCTATCAGATATTGTGACAGATGTCTCAATAATAATGTAAACTCTGCAGACTTTGACTTTCTTGTCTGAAAACGGCTTTCATTGATGTTATTTTTGAAATAGGTTTTGTTGTTAAAAGAATAGCATTTTATAAAATGGCTGACTATGAGTCATTCATAGTGACTTCTTTACCACAAATTATTTTCAAATGATGTACATTTTAAATCATTTTATAAGATACTTGATATATGCTTCATGATAGACATACAGACAACTATTTTACTCACTGCCATAACAATTTAAACAAATAAAGAAAATTAAATTCCAAAATTCACTTTCATAAAATACAAATTCCAATTGATTTTTGTGCTATGAAATGTTTTTATTAACTAAATAAAACACAGGTTCAGTGAAACGAAAGTGTAAAAACCTGAATATGGAGCTCTCGAAAAAAAAAATTTTGTGCAAAAAAATTAACAATTTAGGTTTTATTTATCTCCTATTTATACAATTTATGTTTTATTCCCCTAATTTATGTTTTATTTCTGTATATAAAATGACTACCCATTATCACTCTTTAGTTGTTATCTCTTTTATTTTCAATTAAGTTTACTTACATTTTTTTTCAAATTTCGTTGAAACAGTCAACTATCAGGGTACGAGACGGCCGACAAAGGTCTTTGAAATGTGTGTGGCTTTGAATTGATGAAAATTTAGCTTGAAACTCTATCTTCTTTTTTGCTCATACCTTGTCCTCTGCAAAGATAATACATATGTAGAGCTGACTAACTCATTTACTTTATATTCACCAATATTTACGAAATTAAATTATAATGTAAGGATGAGATGTTTATTAATCTTTATCTGTCAAACTGTGCTTCACTCCTCACAGCAGCTATCAGTCACCAGAGTTTAGGGAATCAGGCAATATGTAACGGAAACATAATACTGGTGTACAAAAATATAATTTATTACAACATTTATTTTTGTTTTGTATGAAGGCCGTGTATATATACCTATATATTCATAAAGCAATATCTGAGAATATAAATTTGTTTGTGAATAGACTGTAACTTCATAATTGTATTCAACCAATTGTAGTAAGACTTTTGTGAAAGTGTCATAAGGTTGATATTGTCACAACTACTGTTATTGATTCTGGAGAAAACTGACTACCATTGCTAGTTTGTAATGAATGTATACCAGTTTCCCTCTTATTCAACAAATGTTCTGCGATAGTCACGCGACTCTGTCATCAGTTTCTGAAATTCATTAAAAATATCTTACTATAAGCTTACATTGTTTACTTTTTTCAGCATCCATTGTACGACATCACATGAAACTTATTAAAAACTTGATAGAAAAATGTGAACTTGGTCTGTTCAAAATTTTCCTGTCGTTCAACCTACGAGCTTCATTCCTGCTCCATTTTCTAGGATTGATAACGAGTTACTCTGTTGTTCTGATTCAGTTTATTAATGTTGATGATCTGTTTTAACTTAAAAATTATAATTCAATTCCTTGTAAATTTTACACAATTTATTAATGTTTGACTGATCATTATATAATGCTATCTATCTACAAGTTTCTTAATAGTATGTACTTACTTTAAATGTTATGTGCATATTTTTATTTTTTCTCATTCACACATTTCATTTGTATATAATATATATATATTAATATGTAAAAATTATACTAAATCACTTGCTTTGCTGTGAGTTATGTGAAATTATATAACATAAATACAGCTTTTTCTTTGCGGAATGTATTATTGAACAGAAGTTGTTTAATGTGAAATTAAAGGCATGTTAAAACTTAATGTCTGTTTAAACAGTTTCATTTGTCTAATTACAAACCAAAAATTTTTGAATCTTATTAAATACTATTCGTTTCATTTTGTTGCATAAAATCTATTTCCCTATGCTTTTACTTGAACTTATGGAAAAAATGTAAGAGCTCATTTCTTGCAAAGGACTATACACGTATTTATATAAAAATTGAACTATTTAACTAACTGAAAAACTAAGTATAACTAATAATGTGATTTTTTATGTGTAAATTAACTAAGTATATGTGTAAACTGATATGGATTTGTATTGAGCATAATTATTTATTTTAGTTATTATGATTAGTTGAATTGTATTAATCGTAAGTTGTGTAAAAAGTCCTTAAAATTATAAAAAGTAAAATCACATGCATTTTATTTACTGATATCAGTCAAGTACATCGGTTTATATAAATTATTCACAGCATTATTTCATAAGTGACATTCCCTTTGTGCATTTACATTGATGGTCTATATTAGTTTCTATATGTTTGTATCAAGTAGTAAATTGTATAAACATTGAAGCATAGGTTTATTTCATTATTCGGAACACAACTGATCAAATATATATTGAACTGATTGGAAATATATATTGTGAACAAAAATTATAACAAAAACTGAAAACAAGGTCACATCGTATTTACGCAGTCCGGTACATCCTCCATATCAGCAAAATAATTGTTATCGTCACTATAATCACTATCACTTAAAATTTGCATTACGCCAAATTGTGAGCGCACCACAATGTCACTCCCACTATCACTTTCTTCACAATTTTAAAAACGATCATTTTCACTCGAATTATTTTCGTATTTTGACATTATGGGTTAATCTTTTCTTGGATCCTTTTTATATTGTAATTACTAATAATATTATAATTTGAACTTTATGTAACATGTAGATAGATAAAAAATTAGCGATGCGTGCGAGCAACTTCCCCTACCGCGTGCTAAATAGGAACTGATTTCGCGAGCACCATCGCGCTCGTGACAAATTTAGTAAGTACGCGCACGAGCACCATGGTGCTCGTCGGCTCTCAAACGGATAATATAAATAAGCTAGAGAAATTTCACATTCTTTTAAAATTTTACTGCATGCTGTATACAAGAAAATATACAAATAACTCGCAATTACATATGTACAATTGCATTTGTTCACATTTTGCTGCTTATTAGTCTCTCGTCTTTTTTTAAATCATTTGACAAAATAGTTGATATAATTAATATTAATCATTCAGAAAATAGGTTTCTCTTCCAATAACTGTCCTTTGTGGGATCCACTTATTTTTGAGCAATACATTCTGTTAATCACTAAGACTTTTGAGCTCCAAGTTAGTGTTTTTTTACATGATCAAATACATATGACAAAGATGAGCCACACTATAATGATAATGTATCACATAACTGAACTTAACATTGCACATTCGTAGACGCATCGTCATGTTGTAATATTCATTGTTTCCATAATTTGCATATATTTTGAAAGATGAAAATACAACAAACCTATACAGCAACAGATAAATTACAAAAACACTAATAATACTGTAATAAACAGGAAGAGCAACAATAATATGACGGCTAAACCTAATTTGATAATTACTAAAGAATAATAAATTATTCCTAAAATAATGTAGACACAAAAGGAACAGAAGGAATGTAATCTGAGTGTACATCAATTTATAACAATATGATAGAAAGGCATAAGTTATAATAAGTCAATGTGCATTGCCATGCACACTCTAATATACGAGTATTAAACATATAAGGCCAATTTGAAGATAATAATTCAATGGTAATTTTATGGGACACCTGCTTTCTTTCTGGGAGTTTTCTGATGATACTCTTTCTGGGTATAACGATGTTTGCGCTAGTGCAAGTCTGTTCATATGAGAATATTTAATGACATCAGGATAATGATAAGAAGACAATAAAATTGGCCACTAAATTCGACTATGGTTTCCACTATGGATTGTACCTTAAAACTAAATGTTAGATTATCAGTCTAGCTTACCTCGGAAACCACATCCTCACCATTGGAAACGACATCCTATATATCTGACGTACGTTCTTATTATATACAAGAGGCATGGACTTCGTCTCAACAATGCCATAATTGGCATTGGTTTCTCGTATTGAGAAGATGTCCGTCTATTTAATTTCAATCCCAATGATACTAAAATACAAAAATATATGCAACTTATTATAACAGTTGGCATCAGGTGCCAGCGTACTTTATGCAAATTAAGTTAATAGTGGATGGTGTTGTGCAAGAAGTGTAATCTACCTGAATGTCATTTTGAGAAACTATAAGTTTTTGATTCAATCAATTAATGCTTTTTTTATAAAACAGGATCGTTTTTACTGCAATTTTTTATTTTTGTGTTTCTCTTTGTTCTGGATATATTTTTACTAATAAATAGAAATAATTAAAAACACTTATTCCACATGAGTTAAGAGAAGTTGCATCAGATAAGAAGTAACCAATTATAATTGTGTGTCACATCTGTTTATGAAACGTGTAATTGTATATTTTCCACTTTATCACACTCGAGTCTCTGGTGCAAAACTATTAGGAATTATTATTCATTTCTTATCCACTTTTTAATCATTTTAATTGACATTGCACAATCGAGTTACCTTGACTTGAGTTACCTTGCTTTCTTTTTGCAAAATTTTTAACATGCAAACTTCACAGGTACAAAAAATTACAATTACTCAAAAAATATATTTTTGTGGCAAAAAATATATTAGGCAGACAAAAGCAGTTAATAGAATTTAGTTATTTATTTCTGTCCTGAATTACAACTTGGTTTTCCTTCTGGCATTAATAATAGATTTTTTCAAAACGATTAACATCAATAAAAACCTCAAAACATGAGGAAATGTAATTTTTCCTCCATCATATTTTTCTTGAATTTATTAGAAGAATGTTAATATTTAACATAAATTACAACATTTTAACAACATTCAATAGTTCTCTATTTTTATCTTACTAATATATCACTAATTACAGAGAAAAGAAACCTAGAAAATAAGTTTATTTAATTAAGATATAGAAAGAAAATAAGAACCAAAAAAATAAAAAATTGATATTTAGCTGCATCTACATTAGAGTGCTCGTCCATGTATGAGAATTTTTTTTTTCGAGCTACACTAACTTGACAGATATCAAAATTCGCATAATTTTATTCAGATTACGAAAAACATACTTTTAAGTTTTGTCAATTTTACATATTTATATATCTAAACCATATGCCTAAAATAATACAAAAAATCAAGTTTAAAAGGAATTTTATTATTGAAATTAATGAAATAAAGCACAAGAAAATAAAATAGAGCTTACAATCAAAGACAAAAACTTAGAATTTAAACTTCTTTTTGTGTCCAAAATTTGGGAAGTTTATTTTTTTGTTACCAGTTTAAAATATCTTCTTACAGATTGTGTGGGACAAGGCAAGTAAACAATTTAGTGATACTTTCAGCTTTTCTAGCTTTTATTATTCTTCTTCTGAATGTGATCTCTATCATCAAACAACATACTGACAAGTAGGTTTTCTAGGTGCACAAAAAACGAATTTCTTTTGATAACAGAATCCATAACAGATCTCGGATAATTGGGTAAAAATCGAAAGTACACAATCAGTTGAAAAATATATTTGGCTCCATCCTTAAAAGACATCTTTTGCTTCGTTAGGAACCAAATCGGAATGTATTCTTTCGGAGTGTAGACTAAAGTGATACAGATGAATTTACTGCATCTTCTCCCATAAATCAACAGATATTTCCAGGTGTCTCATTCTAGATGTCGACAAAGGTTCTTGTTAATGACAGTGACTTTTCAATTATAGCGAATTCATGCTCTTCATACAATATGCAGTCAATTGCTCCTAGTAATAGTGAAGAAAGAATTCAAACAATGATACAATAACCACACAATCATTGTCATTTTATCCTACTCCTACATATGAGCCAACTACTGTTCTGGTAGAACCTCCGTTATCACTGAATGCAAATTTGATCATTAATAGCATCATTCTTAGTTCACCTGGTGACACTATCTCAGAGTATGATGATAGAGATAGAGGTGCAACTTTCTATCCTACATTAATAGAGTCGTCCAGTGCTTCGAGTGATAAAAAGAAAACAAATGCTATTTTAAGCTGCATTCAATCCAAATTTCAAAGATGGTATAATCTCGAAGAGTTTACATTCTGATATAGTCCAATGTGTTTTTATAGTCTCCAACTGATAATTGTTTCTATTATTATTTATTACTGAGTCACTTGTTATTATTTTGTGATGAAACATTTTTTAATAAGACTAATTTTTTAGCTACAAAGTTAAACTGATTATTATTGACTTTTGGGGAAAATTAATTTAGTACTCAGTGACTTAATTAAATATTATATTTTAGACTTTGGCGACAAGCTATGGAGAAGTAATAGTGCTGATTTTCACGTACATGATGATCACAAAATTAATAATGCTGATTCAGCTGGCACAAAATCACATAGGATAAAAAGAAGGATTTCTGTGAGACTGATGTTTTGAATTCTGCTCGACATGTAATGCATAATCACACAATGGAAGCCAAGGTGCAAAAAATTATATCATATCCCAAAAAAGGTGTACTCGCAAAAAAATTCATGCTGCTTTCAATAAGAAAGGTAATCAAATACATGGCTAATATCATGAAATGCATTAAACCTATAAAAAAATTAATCTTTATCTATACATGGATTACTTACCATGTGAAAAGCACTTAGGTTTTTATTTAAAGAATAAAAACCTAAGTGGAAAGGAAATTGTGGAATCATAAAAGGACATACCTTCCATAGTTCAAAACTTCAAATAACGACAAAATTCTATTGTTACTTACGTCAATGTAGCCGATATGCAAAAAGTATGGGTGTTTCCCAGATCATCAATGAGACCAGATCACGTCTGCTCAGTATATGCGCGTGCATTGAGAAAAATATTTCCTTAGTGTTAATTTGAAAAAGATGTGAGAGCTGGCCAAGCTAGTTATAGAGTTACTAAAACCTAACTAAACCCTTCTAAGAGTAAACTAAAACCTTCTATATGGGATTTATCAGATTGTTTCAAGCCTCAACATTACCACTTTATTGTCATTGTAGTCAAAAAGTATCCAGTTATGAAGATAACACAGATTGCTACGGTACTCCAACATATGCTATGAACTAGCACAAGCTTAAAACAATGCTGCAATGTTGCAATTACAACAATATTAAAATCTGGTGGGAGTGTACAAACTAATATAATGGAAGCCGATTCCAAAACACTTATTGAAATCATTGAGTCAAACTGGAAATACGATATTTCAAGTTAAGCATTCAGTGACTTATGGACTTATTTACAAAATTGCACTGTTTGAGAACGGATATTTATATGCTGTTAAATCACTAACACAAATGTAGCGACGCCACTTATTGTGTGCAAAAAATTTATAGTATGTTCGCATTATCTTGATTATGGTTAAAGTGAAAATATGTATTCAATATTTGTTTGGTAACCAGTTGTATATATGTGGTATTATTAAAATAACATCGATAAAACAATAACAAATATTAATATTAATACTGTATTAATTCTCATTTAAGCCATTGACCAGGCCAGCTAACTGTAATGGCTGTGATAAAATATGATAAAATCATTGTATTTTAATTTCTATGTGCAGCTATATCAAAGTAGCAATAACTCATGCCTACTAATTAATGTCTACTATTCTTTTGCCATTTTATACGTGCTTTGGTTAGTCTATTCAGTTTCGGCCTGAAAATTAAAAACACAGTTTAAAAATACAACCACTAAATATTGAATTATTAGTTCAGTAAGAATTTATGTACAAAAAAGTGATTTTCCTTATATTTTTTTTTAAGCTGCTGATGCACTTGCTTGCTCCATCTCTTGCAACATCTATTTAACACAAATAATTGAATAGAGTACCAATGATGAATATGACAATTATTGGTCCAGTTATTTTAAGGCCAACCTCTTGTAAACTAACATGTCCCAGAATACAATTATATCCTTTTAATGAATTGTGGCAAACTATCTTATAAACCGACATTATAATGGCGACAAATAAGACATTTGTTGCTTTCATTTAAGGTTACTGGCTTAAAGCTACTTCTTAACTATCTTTAAAGTAATACTGCATAACATATCGAGTATAAGAAAATATCATTGTACTTTGGTAATTAGCATTAAATAATAAAACTTATGATAAAATATAATATTGAATATATTTGGCGTTAATTTTGTAGAAATTTATTATTCACAATTAAATGAAACTACATGATGTAGTATTATTTCTACTTTCTTTAATTTCTTTACCACGACCTAGGTTTCATTGTATTACAATATCTTCAGGTGGGATATTAGCAAAGATAATATATAAATCTTTGCTAATATCCCACCTGAAGATGTTGTAATACAACGAAACCTAGGTCGTGGTAAAGAAATTAAAGAAAGTAGAATAATTCTACATCACATAGTTTCATTTAATTGTGAATAAAATATAATTATAAGCCTTTTGATATCGCCTATTTCTCTTTGAAAAAGATGGTTGGCGGGCCGGGGTATGATATAGGCTACTTTTTATTAAGGGAAATTTTTTTATTTTGAGAAAATTCTTATTTCGAACATAAAAATGCACAATGAAGCAACATCATAACGGAGTAACTGACTGACATGATTTTTTAAAACGCTGTGTGCGCAATATCAGATAGCAACAGAACCCCTTTAATACCTAATTTGGAGAGAAATATTTAGGGAAGTATTATAAAATCGCAAACAAAAGGCTTAGTATTTAATTTCCTTTATTCATTCGAGATGCCACTGCTTGTTTTAAATTCACCCAATAAGTTTTTAATCATAACCATGCGAGTAAAGCGGTGAGTAAAAGTTAGCATTTATAGATATAATAGGATTTTTTATACAAACATTAAGTAAATATGTGTTATTCTGGAATGTTAGTTTGAAATCATTATAAAAAAACAGGACACTTAGCATTTCATTTGTTTTCACATATTCGAAATTCGAATCAAAAATAAAAAACAAATTAACGATTTTGACGAGGAATGAGCTGTAAAAAACGATTTTCATAAAATAAATGTATGAAACCTCTAAAAAGTAATTTGCTGGAATCATAGATGACGGTTTGATAAATTTTTCCATATCAAAATCAGTATAGAATATACTTGGCAAAAAGAAGGTTTTCGCCGTTAACACACCCTTAAATACAAAATATATTAGTAACGTTATTGAATTTTCTACATTTGAATAAACAATTTCCTTACAAATTTGGGAAATAATTTAAAAAATCTATTTGAATCAGTAATGCTGAATATTTTTTAATTTTGTTGAATGCTGAATATTTTTTAATTTTGTTGAAAAAATTGCTATCGTGTAATTTCAGGACCCAGAAATTATCCATTTAGATTTGTTACTATGTGTATTTTTAAATTTCAAATTTTTTGTTTAATTTATACAGTCGGAAATGTTAATTTATTTAGTATACATTGGCATCTAATATTTTTTTAGTGTATGATATTAGTAGATAAATAATGTGTTTTACACAAATTTAACCATCAACTATTTTTCCACTTTTTCTAAGCTATTGCACTTGAAACATTTTTGAGTATTTCAGGTCCTAAGACCTTATCTCTTTTCTTCCCGAATTGCATAAATGATTAACTCACTACAAAGACATAAATCATCACCAGTACGTTCGAACTACATCTACATCAGTTAATTACAGCAAGTAGTTATATCAAAGTCATTGATTAAATCTAAAAGTTTAGAAATATATTAAACATTTTTGAGTATTTCAGGTCCTAAGACCTTTATCTCTTTTCTTCCCGAATTGCATAAATGATTAACTCACTACAAAGACATAAATCATGACCAGTACGTTCGAACTACATCTACATCAGTTAATTACAGCAAGTAGTTATATCCAAGTCATTAAATAAATCTAAAAGTTTAGAAATATATTAAACATTTTTGAGTATTTCAGGTCCTAAGACCTTATCTCTTTTCTTCCCGAATTGCATAAATGATTAACTCACTACAAAGACATAAATCATCACCAGTACGTTCGAACTACATCTACATCAGTTAATTACAGCAAGTAGTTATATCAAAGTCATTGATTAAATCTAAAAGTTTAGAAATATATTAAACATTTTTGAGTATTTCAGGTCCTAAGACCTTATCTCTTTTCTTCCCGAATTGCATAAATGATTAACTCACTACAAAGACATAAATCATTACCAGTACGTTCGAACTACATCTACATCAGTTAATTACAGCAAGTAGTTATATCAAAGTCATTAAATAAATCTAAAAGTTTAGAAAAATATTATCAGTCCTCAGTGTTATAAAATTAATTCACCCATATAACAGTATGAGCATTTTGATGCTTGATTGTATACATTAAATTAATTAGTTTTCAACGAAACTTTTATAATTGTGAGCAGCAATAGAAGTGAAGGAAATATTAACTAATAAGAGTATAAAATAAAAAATAAAAAGTGTCTATAAAAAATTTTCTTAAATATTTTTTTATTTTGATGCAAGAATAATATATATATTTTGAATGAAAATTGCAATAATTCCATAAAAAATAATTTCATATTGTTAATATTTACCATATATGTATATATATATACCATATAATCTATATACCATATAATCTATATACCATATATGGTATATTAAACTGTTAATTAATATATATTTTTCGTTTGGGCATAGGTAAGTACACAATCTAAACCAGATTGTTAGAAATGAAAATGTGAAACAAATTTAATTACTAATTATATGATATTAGAAAAGAAGATGGCGCTGTGTTATTTGCATAATAGACTTAAATGTAATTTTTTTTAAAAATTAATTCAGTTTTTACTAGAAGTCAACTAGATGGCGCTTTAATGCTTTATAGAAATAAGAGAAGTTTTGAATAAAATTATTTCGCTAATCACAGTATCAATTCAAAAGTGGATTAGTTAACAAAAATTGTTTTTGTATTTATCCCTTATGTACAGTTTTTTTCTAATTATATATTGATTAGCAATAAAAACAGTATGGATAATGACAAATTCTACGAAATTCACTTTTCCGAATGGCATTTGCCATTGACGTTATTTTTTTCATTTATCAACTATGTGATATACCTTGTCAAACTATTTGATCTATTACTGTTAAATGTACTTTAAATACAGATATAAAATGGGTCAACCAGTAGACCAAATAGCAGCCTTTGAGTTTATATAGTTCACAAATAAATTATTATTATCACTGCCTGCTAATCTAGGAATAAACAACATCAATTGTATATAATTCATCAATTGTACATTAGTACATTATTCATAAATCGTTTATTATACACACAAGCCATTACAACTAGTTGAGGTGAGCTAATCGTAATGGCTTGTGTGGTAATGACCATTCTTACCTACACTAAAATATAACAGCCTTTTCTCGATCAGAATCTTCACTAGAAGTAATTGATGAAATTACAACTTAAAATACTTGCGTTTTTATACTGTTAATAATCAAGTAACAGTATGAAAACCTCAAGTACTTTACTTAATATGCTTCTGTCAATATCCCAATAATTCCTTCGAATTTAAACCAAAATTCATTTGACAAATTATGCTTCGATCGTCATTTTATATCTGAACAGCTTCTCAACCTTTAAGGTTGAATAAAAAAATTCATAAAGTGCTTATGGTGTATGCAAAACATATTTAAGCCACCATATTGCTGCTTCTTTGAATACATCTTCTCACTCTCATTTCACCTTATAATCACGTTGCATTCTTAACATCCTCTCATTCCTTCGTAGGTTCAATACTGATTCAAAAATTGATCAGTACATGCTTTTAATTGTTTTCCAAATACCAGAATACTCTCCCTATGTGGTAACATAAAATTCCGTTATAAATCTTTGAGTGCCCATGCGATTAGACTATGGAGTTAAGTAGATTCTACTTTATGTACTGTTTCCAGCAATTGGTATAATTAATTATATACCTATTGATATATCAACCTCAACATTATCTTGGATAATACTGAAATAAATATACTAACAAATTTATTAAATAAATAATCGGTTAGGATGTAAAAAGTATTTTCTCATCAATGGTTATTATAGCAGTAGGATGTCCAGTATCATTAAATTATAGTAATAAAATTTAAGCATAGTATAATTAAGAAAGGAAATTTATGGCCTTGCTTTACATATGACGTAGAATAATAATAAAATTACTTTCAGATACTACGAATAATGCAATAATCAATAATAACTTTAATATAGAAACACAAGTTGCCTTGTTTACTTTACCCAAGAAGGTCAACTCATATTATTGACTTAAATATATTATATTATCGAAGAGAGTATTCATTTTCCATTGGTGTTGAAAAGAAGAAACAGTCAATTCAGTTAAAAATGAAGTGTTTTAGTATAAGGCAATCGATTCATTTCCTAATTGCATTACAATCAATTTTAGGTGTCAACCGATTTTCGTATAAATTAGAAAGTCAAACAAAGTTATTTAAAATAATTTCAAAGAAAATTTACAGTTTGATATTAATTTTTCTCATCATACTGGTTACGGGTACGAGCATATCATCTCAACGTTTGTCTTTGTACATTGAAAAAAATATAATAGAGTGGCTTTATGACATAATTAACATTATTAGTTTTCTATTTGTTTTATCGATTGACATATTTTGGCAAAAAAAATTATTTGCTGATTGTTTACAGCAATTGGATAACATCCTTGTCCATTACAGTAATTTGTTCAAAACGAAATGCATTAAAAAATTAAAAGTAATGACTCTATTGGGCACATTAATTATATTTGCGAGCCATTTAACATCTTTAGTTTTTAGCAGTCTAGAAAATCAGAGTTTTTTCATCATAATCTTATGTTTTGCGGAATTTGTTAACAAACTGGATCTGCTTCTAATGTGTCTACTTATAATTACCATTATTCAAATGTTAAAAGCGGTAAATAATTACTTGGTTCGTATGGATCTAGAAATATTTCATAATAACACAAACCGTTTAATGTTACCGAGAGTGGCAGTCCGCAGCAGATTAAATGAGAATAACCATTTTGATATTTCAAGGAATCCTATTTACATACTGATTTTGCCAAACATATTGAATGTAGTAAATAAAATAGGCAGTGCACTCAATAAAATGTTTAATTTACAGGTGAGCTGTAAAACATTTAACTAAATTAGGTATGTAGGAATTTTGTTTTCCTACTTAGTTAATTAATTTCTTCTTCAGGTACTTCAATTTGTAGTTTCTACTTTTCTTTCATCAGTTGGCTGCATTCAACTGCTGCTGAATTTGTATTTACGTGATGTAAGTAATTGTGATATTACAGAAATTGTTTTAATTTTGAGTCTGTCTATAACAATAATTAATTCTGACCACCTTTGAGAGACTTACTCTATACAATTTTTTACTTAGTTAAGCATTGATATTTATTCACAACAGAACAAAATAAAATACAGATTATGTACAAAATATTTCTTTCTAGTAATCAAACAATATTTCAGCAAATATGGTCACCATCAACGAGTCGCTTTATTCTATGGCTGACAAGTTCCATTGCTTTCTTATCAGTTGTCTGTATCGTCAGTGAGATGTTGGTTCTAGAATTTCGTAAATTGAGAATAATTATCACGAAACTAAGACTTTCGCCCCAAATAAGTAAGTAGTACCTTCAAGATATTAATTATAAAGCGTATTAATAGAATAACCTGGTATTTGTATTCATATTGTGTTATTTAGGTTGGAATCAGCAAATATTCCATATCAAACCTAATTTCCTTGCTAATTTTGCAATTTTATCTAACATATGAAATGTGCAATGGTTTATCGTCTGGTATACAATTCGAACAACTGAATTATTTCAAAAGATATTTTGCTGACTAGTTGTTTTTCACATTTCAATTTCAGTCAGTTTTACAAAGAGTGCAACTTGTGAGTCTAAATTTACATGAGAAATATTATTTTTTTCTTCTTTTTCTGATAATGGTAAGATACAACTACATAAGATTTTGTTCACATGATATATACATAATATAAATCAACTGTCTTATAATCTATGACTAGATATTTTAGACAATCTGACTACATAAATCTATTTATAATCAACAAAGTATGTAGTATATACTTTGTTGACTATAAATAGAACAGCTAAACTTATTCTAATTAGCATTAAAATAATATTTACTTTTCAATCACTTGTTATTGTGAATCGCTCAAACTGGCGTGGACAATTGACTACATAAATATAATGAAAATTATATCAAAGCATAGTCTGTGTTCTTATAAATCTAAAATCTACATATTTTAAAACATGGAATAATTTTAATTTACATTTTGTTAGTATTTACCAAAGCAATTTAATGGTTCTCTGATATGTTTCTGATGGCTTATTTATTGACACTCATTATGAACAATTAGCCAGTCCGGGGAACATTAGTGTGTTGTATCTAATATTCTAAGTCAAGATGTATATGATTTCTCGTGGTATATTGTAGCTACAGCTATATGAAAACATACAAAGTGCGTAATGTATATGTATATATATATATATATATATATATATATATATATATATATATATATATATATATACATTTATACATATATACTCAACTTGTAAATTTGTTTATTCAAATGTATATTTTTAGTTATACCTAAATGAAATGTATTTATGACTCCATACAAAGTAATATCCAAATCTATTTTTTATGTGTTTAACATTTCTATAACATTTTTTTATTGATTATTTAAGGCCCTTCAAGTGACACTGAATTGGCAAAGCTTGAAGATATCATACGTCCAAGAAACAGTGGCACTTTTGCAGTGTATCAGCTGTTTGACTTAAGAATATCGTTGCTGCCAAATTTTGTTAATCTTGTTGTTACATATATAATTGTAGTTGTTCAGTTAATGGGCTTGCGTTCCTGAGAATAATTAGAATTTTTATAATTATTTATAACATCATAAATTTAAATTTATAAACTCTTTTGCAAAAAAATGGGCACTTATTTCCTATAAACCATATCAGAGTTATTTTATTATTATTTGATGCATTTTATATGGCGATATGATGAGAATATTTTTTTCGTTTTCATACTGGTACATTGCAAATGGCGCGCTTGTTGTCATTCATAAAAAGGACTCACCTCCAACTGCTGTTAATGCGGGTTAGGCATGAGGAATAAGAACCTCTGTTATGTACTTTTGCGTATTAAGTGTGCAATTTTCAATAAAAACTAAGTCGGTACGGTCATATGACTTAATACCAGCCCAAAACTTTACGGAGCCTCCACCGTAAGGGGTGATTTCAAAGCACACTTCTGCGAAGCGTTCTCCAGGTCTTCATAAGACTCGACAATCTCAATCCTCACCACTAATCGATATACGAGCTTCATCGGAGAATAAAACACTATTCCAGTCTTGTTGAATCCATGACAAAAAATTTTGAGCGATTATCAATCTGGCAACTCGATGCTCACGGAGCAATGTAGGGCCCCAAGCTGAGCGATAGCTAAGTATATTGACGGCCTGAAGTCTCCTTCTGACTGTCTATAGGCTTACTTGTGTACCTCTGACGTCCTTGAGGTTCTGTTTGAGATCCACGTACGTAACTTGATGATTTCGTAGCGCTTGACTGCCTATGAAACGGTCGTCCCGTGGCTCAGTGCACCGTTTTCTTCCAGAACCAGGCCTTCTACTGACTGAGCCCGTTTCTTGGTATCGTTACCAGGTCTTGGACGGTGGAACGGCTCACATTATACTGCTGAGACACATAACATTGGCTACAGCCTTCATCAAGCAACGCAATAATTTTACTATCATCACTTATCATTTTTTCACCCATACTGAGAACAGCAAACAGAAGTGAACTAATGCAGCAAACCGTAGATATAATTAACAAAACTAAAATTTATTTGTTAAAATAAAAAACGTAACAAATGAAAAAGACCTTAATAAGAGTTGGATTTCATTTACCGCTAAAAAATAAATTTTTGACAATGAAAGAGAATTTTCATTTAAAAAGATTAATTTAAAATTTAGAACGTTCGTTTTTATGTGCCAGAATACACTATGCCTGCCAGTAATAATTATAATTAATAGAACCTCTTAATAAATAATATTTTGTTATAATATAACAAAATCAAAACCGCCCGTTTTTTATGCAAAAGGGTGTATTAATGTAACTTTATTTCACTCTGTCATGCATTCTATTTTTTGTCACATAAATAATTTTTTGTCAATCCCGAATTTGATGTTTTCATTAAATTTAAAATAACTCCTCCTTTTTTAATGTACTCAGTAACAAATACAATCAATATATGGTCATTTCTTAAGTAATATTATATTTTATTTACAATTTTTCATTATATATATTGCTGGATGATATTTGAAAATATTTTGACACAATATTATATTCTTTGTGTATTACATAACCTCAAACTCCAGTTTATAAACATGTGCGAAGATTGAATGTCTGTGCTGTATTCCATTATTTTGATTTTAGATTATTTTCTAAAATATTCCCTGTCTGTAATTTTAACAATATTTATGTTGTAAATTGTAAATATGCTACTAATTCTAAATTGTAATTATTTCTAGACTTAGTGGGGGATAATAAAAAGGTAAAAGTTTATTATTGAAATTTTGTGAAGATAATATTATTTATTATGTCTACACGTTCAGCAAATATTTAAAGTGAGTTTTGGCTCTCGCATTGTATTTATATTATTGTGCTAAATAATTAAAAAAAAAAAGCGTGACATCCACAAATTTGTGCTACTTTCCCAAATTCACACTCATGTAATTGTTTGCATTAATTTGCTAGGCCAATTGTATTTTCAAATACGCTAACAACAAAAGTTGTAAATAGGAGATAATTTTAACTTTTTTGAAGGACAGAAATTTAAAAGTATACAAGCACAGGAATGTTCCATACATTAGAGGAAAAAATTACGTTCAAACTGAATGAGATTTTTAAGACAAATGTATTGATCATTGAATTTCACACAGACATTGTGAATTAAATGCTGTGTTGATGTAAGCAAAAATATAGCAATGACACAGTTTTAAACAGTCACCCTTATATAATAGATATACTAGCTGTATACTAATACCATACATTAGTCTTATTAAATTAAAGCATTTTATTACTAAATTGTTTAATTATTAAATTCATTTATATTCAAAATTGGTTACTATTTTTATTGCAATGTCCTTTCCGACAAGTTTAATTAGAAGAGTTTTCCCATTGTTTATCAATTTTCTTTCAAGAACTTTGCAATAATGAATAGATATGTTTACAAATATATATCTCCTACATCAAGTTGATTCCATATTTGTCTGCTTTCTTATGATATTCGTTGACGCTGATAATTATTGGAAAATAATTTAATAATAAAAGATAAACCATAAAAAAATCATGAGGTTTCCTAAATTGTAATTTTTTCATTATTTTCTGATGTGTTCCTTAATATGCACTAATTATTTTCTGACATAAAATTGATGTTAGAATATAACTAATGCCAATTGTTAATTTATGACTGATTATTACATAATGTTATAATGATTAGTTCAAAATTTGATAGCATTATATGGATATTTTGTATTCAACTAAGCACTTTTCCTTTTCAGATAAATTTATTTACTATAGTAAATAAAATTATTTTATATTAAAACATTCCACTAAACAAAAACCTGAACTTGCATTATAATAGATACAAATAAAATGGCAGAATCGTAGCTACATTAAATGCGTGAATGCATTTACAGCTCTATAGTAAGAAAGAATATAAATGATTAGAGAATTATTTATGAAGATATTAAAAGGGTGAATAAAACTTATTAACTAATTTTTGTATCTGATAGCTACTAAAGTAGTTTGAGTTTACTATTGTAACTACCTAATTTATAAATACAAATTAGAATTAGGCAGTTTGTAATTGTTTCAAAATTTTAAATCTATATTAGAACAAGTTTTTTCATGAAAAGAAATTCCCAAAATTCATATTAATTTGAAATATGTTCTTCATATAAGGGACTTAGTACAGATATAGTAATGGAAGTTGCAATAATATATAGTTACCTAAAATATGTTCCAATTGCAGCCATTCATTTATACCTTGTGTACTTATTAGGTCTTTATTTATATAGCTACCATTTTATTTTATACTAGCTATGCCTGCGGCTTCACCCATGTGGAATTCTGTTTGTGACTATAAGAGTATCATTAAACAAATAGATCTACAAATTTTTATCACTCACCAATTTAAAAAAAATTATATATATTTTAATACGAAAAAGTTGCGGAATTTTTTAGGGTTTTCTTTATATTTTTTATTTTTAATTGCATAAACTTTTGTTTCTTTATATTTTCGTGTTTCTTGTGCAATTTTTTTATTTTATATTTTTTGGCATTTAATTGCGCATTTTTTTATGTTTTTTTGTGATTTTATATTAAACATTTATTTTTTTGTTATTTTTATTGTGATCTGTAGGTGATATATATATAAATTTATTAGTGGCTTAGAGCTTCTCTGTACACATTTGATGTTGTGTAATTTGATATTTTATGTTGTGTCATTTTTAGTAGTAAAATGTACTGTTCCTCTGAAGTTCCAATTTGTGATAAACCAACATGTAGGTGGCTATAGAAAAATACTTATGTATGGGCCATTTACACTTAGTATATGTTACAGCATGTGTATTTTTCATCATGAAGGATAACTAACTTGCAAGGTTTTAGTTTTTCTGTTCATTTTGTCCTTATGTGTAATTAATTTGTTCTTTTTCCTTTTCAAAGTGTTAGATTAATTTTATTTCCAACAAGGACCTGCATGGTGGCCCGAATTAAAAGACCATCAAATACATCATATTTGATGGTATTTTAATTCAGGCCGATGGTATTGTAATTAATTTATAAAAATAAATATTGTGATAATCCATTCGGGATAAAATTATTTCAAACTTGCTCCAATTTTCAGGTTTTCAATAAATATATATAATGTTGGTTACTAAAATGTTATAGCTTTAATGTGTTATCATACAACTTGTATATAACACAATCATACTGATCATAATAAACATAACAAAGTGTTGAGCTTATTACTAATCCACAATAGCTAGTGTGAAACAATTAATTGTTAAAGGATATTCTAAAACACCGACCCCTTAAGCAGTTACAGGATGGGTTAAATGCAAATATGTAATTTGAGTTAGATGAAAATGTGATAAATAAACGTTGACTTGTTTCAAAGATACCACTTTTACCCTTGTATTCTTATATTCATCTTCAGCGAGCACTCAGGATGAAAATTGTGATGAGTCTGGAGTTTGTCCAGATGCTCATGCTTGGCCTGTTTCGGTTAGTCTGGACAGGTATGTGAATGCGCATTCAAAAAATTTCTTAAGTCTGTAGAAAAAGCTACCTAAAATTTCTACAAAGGGAATTGTTTTTATGGTTTACACTATTCAAATGTTAGTAAAAATTATTGACTGACCTACTGTTGCTAATTATCAATTATTAAAATTTAATTAATTATAGAAATAAAATTGAATTAAATTTATTTAATAAATCCATTTATTAAATACCTTTATCACTCGTCTTTGTTACATACAATTAAATATATGCCTATCTTAACTTTTTTGATAAGGAATTGAATTATAATTTTCAAGCTACGACAGATCACCAACATTAATGAATCGAATTAAAACAACAGAGTAACTCATGATCAAGCCTAAAAATTGGAGCAGCAATGAAGCTCGCAGGTTGAAGGCTTGGAAAATCGTGAACTGACCAAGTTCACCTGCCTCTATCATATTTTGAATTAGCTTCATGTAATGTCGCACAATGGATGCTGGAAAAAGAAAATAATGTTAGTCCATTGTAAGGTATTCTCAATTAGCCTACGAAACAGATCAAAGAGGTTCCCAATTTGGCAGTACATTTACTATTTAAGTGTAAACAAGAGGGAAGTTCATACACTTTATTTATAAACTAGCAATGGTAACCAGTTTTGTCCGGAATCAATAACAGTGGTGTGATGATATCAAAATTATGATGCTTTCACAAAAGTTTTACTAAAATTGGTCCAGTAAATTATAACATACATACACACAAATTCATATTTTCAAGTATTGGTTTGTGAATATGTAAATATATACTTTGTACATATAAATAAACGTAATATCAATTATATTCTTATGTAATATTATTATATTTAATATTACAAACTGCCTGAGTTCCAAATGTGTAGTGATTGATGACAATGAGTGAGACACATTTTCTTAAACATAGCATATTAAATGTGTAATCCTAAATGAGTATGTCATCACAATTCAAGATAAGTTATTTATTTTTGAACAGTTTATTAAGAGTGTGATAAAGAAATCGTACTCGGATGTAGGCTATTTTGGTTAGTCGAGTGTAGGAATGGATTTCAGGTGCTTATGGGAGCTACACTACTACTATGTTATTGAATCAAGCCTTAATTTTTATTATGTAAATCTTGATGAGTATAATGCAAATAATTTAATCATCTGTATAATACACGTATAATATTTTTGCAGATGACACAGTCTGAGTAGAACGAAAGATAGATTAGAAGACAACTTTTACAATTTTATATAAATTTTACACCTCGCATATTTATTTTCAAATATTTTTGTTAGCCATCCTGTGAACAGTAATTTCGCCAATTCAACTGTTTATAAACAACTGATTTAAATGACGAGGAGTGCATTTTTATTTCCATGTAGTATTTTATATAATAATGTAGTTCATCATTAATTAAATTATGTAATTTTAATGATGTACTAGTTAGTAATAATCCAATGTGTTTTTAAATTCACAATAAAAGATAGAATAATGACTAAGAAGGCACTAGAAGAATAAACATTTTGTATCAATAATACGAGACAAAGGATATTTCACATAACAAGTGATTCATGTTTTTTCAATATAATTAAGTAAACAAACAATCACTACTGAAGATATTGGCTTTACGTGTATTCATGAAGAAGCTGATAAATGATCCATTTTACTTACACAAAAGTTGTACAAAATATATCATGTTAATACGAGCTTTGGACATGGATTTTCTGGTCATATTTTTAAGAAATATGTATCAGTTGCGAGCAAAAATATACAGAACGGTGAGAAACAAGTCAATGGCATTTAATTGCACCAATTCATTAAATAACTTGGCCTCAGCTCTTTTCACAAAGCCCTGTCTTTTTACAAGCATCTATTAAATTTTACTACAAATTTTTCTTTAAAGGGAAGGGAAAAAGGGAGGAATTGAAAAACATGAATTATTTCATGTTTTTTTATAATTAATTTTCCTTGAAGACATATATGATTCCCCAAGTGATACAAAAATAAACCCTGGTTAAATACATACAAATGCATAGAATCAAAGGTAATGGTGTAAATACAGTCAGTAAGCTTTTTATAAAAACTATAGAAAATTCTCAATACAAGAAAATTTATGGCTTTTATTTAGGAAACAAAGCACCATTTTGGAAATACCTTTTGCAACAAATTTGATGAGTAATATATATCAATCCAATAAGTCGGCGTTTCCTGAATATATCTGCCAACAATTTAAACTTGGAACTTTTAAATTGTTGGCAGATATAATTGGTTATTAAACTCTGTTGGAGGATTACAACCACACTGGGTTCAAGGTGATCCTACACCTTTCAGTGAAGGGTGGATGTCCCACGACACAGTCAAACATTGGTTTCAAATATTCAAACAGGGTAATTTAGATCTCTTCGGTAATCCCCATCTAGGATAATCTCTCTCATTCTCTCATTAAATTCAGAATAATTAAAAAACCTTATTGAAACACATACCAATTTAAATGTGCCTTATCTGGTAAAGCTACTTTCGTCCTCTTATTTCATTATTTTTTTATTAGTAAATGAAGCTAGTCCTTGTATGTACAACTGAAGATTGTTTTTTTTAATACACATAATGAATAAAACAATCTTGTGAATTTAGATGACTGGTTTATTAATTGCCAATTTAAGGCTTTTATTAGTTTTATAACTGTAAAATAATTAGTGGCGATATCTTTGTGAACAACAGTTTATAAAATGATAGCAAACCATGGAGGTAAGGATCTAAGATGTGGGTATACATCCATACTCTACGAGTACAGACTTTGTCAATTTTTGACATAATTTTGTAGGTGTTATGTCACATTTAATTACATTTCACCGTCATTCTAGTTTCTCCTCTGTGAAATATATTTATTTTTGTGGACTGGTGGGTTATCGAAAAGACACGTGAACTTAATAATAATCTCCATTATCGTACGTAAACCCACTTTTATTTAATTTTTAAAGTGTAAATAATTCATTGTCATTGGAAATTAATTATCTTTTAGGAAACGTATGCTACTAAAATATTTAATATAGTTTAATATTTTATATTGAGTATTTTGATATTACAAATTGTTTATTACATTAGTTTCTAGTTACTACTTTTATCTGTATATACAAACCTGTGGCAATTATAAACCTAAATGTTGCAGTTTATTCATATTACTGAACATTTGTATTATTTAGATAGCTGAGAACCACTCAGTTCAATACTTATGATTACATATATTTTGGCTGGTATTACAATTATTATATACAAGTGAATTAATTTTCAATAAAAATATATGTCAAAGACAATATTTTGGTATTTAATTGTATAATATATTATAAACTAATATATTCAATAATATGGGGAAAACTCGTACCTAGACATTAGAACTTTTAAAATTCTTACAAATGGCTTTGAAAATATTGCATATTTCATTTAAACTTATTGATTATTTGAAAAGTTATAGAGGGAAATTTATTATATTGATTAAATAAATGACAACCCAACATAATATTTGAAACTTCGGAAATGGTATCTTACAAAGATCTGAAAATAAAATTTCCTTTAAAAAAACTGTTCAGAAAGTTCAGTAGCAAAAAGGAAAGTTTGTTTTCAGAAATGTTATCAAAAATAGCACAATAAAATGTTTTTAGAAATTAAATCTATTTACAATTATATTTTATTCATTGGTTTCACCGATGACGAAGTTTAATAGATTGGTGGGACGATGGGAGATATCTGAATATTTGAATCAATGACAGAAAAATATTACTTTATTTATCACAGTGGAGTTCAAATAAATTCCCTCCATCTGATACTGAGATATTTTGTGAATCTGTTTAATTTAAGACCTATAAAATTCCACTTTTTCAAAAATTTAATTGTAATAAGCTTCATTCTTTTTTTAAGACATTAAATTGTCCAAAATACACAAAATACAGATTAGTCTTATGCAATATTTAAAATGGTTAAATACAATATTTAAAGCTGCTCATTTTATCAATAGAATGAGCGATTGGATATTGCCCCAATGAAATTATATACTTACACGCTTACTTCTCATACTTTTGTAAAAATAGGAATATGACCTTATTGATTGAAGAAAGTTGATAAAAATATTCCGCTGGCAAGTTTCCTCACTAAGTGAAATAGATAACCTGCAGCCATAAAGAATTAATTTAATTTGTCATTAATGAAATGAATTTCGTCCAGAACGGAAAAACATTTTGATATCAGTGTTATGACTCTGAAACGATATGTGCGCAAGAAACAAGCTGCCTTAAAAAACAACTATCACGACATAAAATATGGTCTAGATTTCAGACAAGCACTAATTTTTACTCCTATAAAAGAACAAGACATAAAAAACTACCTAGAGAGTTTTTTTGTAAAGCATGTTAAGTGCAGCAAAGAAAACCAGTGCTTAATGGTACCTGGTAACCATGAGAGCCACATTACTTCTGACTCTATTAAATTTGCTAAAGAAAATGGGATCCAATTCCTAACAATACTTTCACACACATCATAAAAATTACAAGAATATTATTTGGTACTTGAAAACTTATTAAAACTCTGCTTATGATGACTGAATGGTATCACATCCTGGATGACCAATGACTATCTACAACATTGCTGAATGTTTCGGAAGAGCGTACCCTAATGCAATGATACCAAGGAACATTCAAAAAAGTTTTGAGATTACTGGAATTTGTCCATTTAACTCAGAAATATTTACAGACGACGAAGTTTTGAGTTCATTTGTGACTGATAGGAAAAAACCCTGACAACAACCTCGTCGAAACAAATCCTGCAACTGCTAACATGTCTGATGCACCATCTCCGCCTACCTTACCTGAAAATGACACCGCTGAACCTAATATTACAACTGCTGGCCTATCTGCTGCGGAATCTTCATTTACCTTATCTGAAAATGACCCCACTGAAACAAAGCCTGCAAGTTCTGATGTTTCTGGTGTGCTATCTTCATCTATCTTATCTGAAAATGACCCCACTGAAACAAATCTTACAACTGCTGACGTCTGCTGCGCCATCATTGTCTACCTTACCTGGAAATAATCACACCAAAACGAACATGACTATGATTACTGCTTTTGCCTTAACTATGCCATCTGGATTTAAATTAAAGAGTTTTCAAGATTTGAGGCCCTAGCCAAAAGCATCCCCAAAGAAAATGATATACCTTATAGTTCTATTGAATCTGAAACCGATGACGACACTGTAGCCAACATTATAAATTATGACTGGTTGATGTAAATTTTATATCTCAGAAGGGTCTTGTCCACATGTATATTGGTGAAGCGCAATATGTGAATGGATCTAATCAAATGGTAAAATTTGTAAAAAAAAGTTACTGACAGATTCTTCATATGGCCAGTAAAGGATGACATCAATGAAATAGCCATATACCAAATTGTGAAAAAACTTCCTAAGCCAAAAGTGAAGTCATCTCCAAAGAGGGTTATAAGTTTTGAATTTCCCAAATTTTTACGAAGATTTAATATTGAATAGACACTTTTTGTACTTAACGAGACTGCATTGTTTGTGTTACTAATTATTTAAGAACAAATGATAGAATATAATTAAGTTAGTTGGAGGTAAGGTGAAAACTACCTCAAAACCAAAGATTTAAGATAATTTTAATTTGCTAATTTGATACATTGCGATTTAAATAGAGATTAAATAGTACTAATTATTTTTAAGGGCAAATGATTCGGATATAATTAAGTTTTATTTTTATTAGGTGTTAAGATAGGAACTAATTTAAATTCGCTAATTTGTCAAATTGTGGTTGGGTCTTAGTCCAATTGTTAAATTTCTGACATGTTTATGTTGAGAGAAATGTCTGACGAAATGAGACTAAGAAGTGATTAAAGCCAATTAATATCTACCAACTAATAATTGAAAACTTTTATTTGTTTGATTTTAACACAAAATAAAGGTTCATCTCAATAAATTTGTTTGTATTTTAACCTACCTTGACTTTGAATGCGGGTCAGATCTGGTTAACTAGTTGTATACTAGTCTTCCTCGTTTGTAGCATCAAGTATCCCGTAGTTCAGGGAGATTTGTTCCCCCCAAATCAAGTCATCCACATAGTGAGGAACAAGTCACCCAGAATATGGGACACATGGTACTTTTACAGACCTCACGTTCTTTCTTATTTACCACATGATTTTTCAATGAATGCTAAATGCCTTTTCTAAGCTAATTCCCAGATAATTCTGTAAATTAATTAAAAAAAACTTAAAAACTCTTTCAGTACTTAAATTAATGCTCAAAAACAAAAGGGGGTTCAAGAATCCCTCCTCTCCACTACTGTACATAAGAAATATTTAAATATTTGTTTTGCTTTTACGATTTGCAGCTTTAATATATTCAGAAAACATGGAATTAAAATAAAAAACGAAATATACAAAAGTACTTCAAATTATTGTATTGGCATTTCTTTTAACCAACTTGATACTCTATTGTTTAAATGCTGATATTTTTAATTCCTTCACTTTGTATGACTTTCTATTTCCCCTCTACCTATCATACTTCTTAGCGGCGAGTTAGGTTTCCATATGAAATGTGTTTGGATCCACTCTACATATATTCCTTCCTCCATTTAATAAATTTATTTAAAAGTAACTGAGTATCACTTTGCAACTTTGTAAATGTCTGTTCTATATGAAATATACACCCACATAAACTGCAACTCATTCTAACGTAAAAAACTCAAAAAATATAATATACATTTTCAGTAAAAAAAACTAAACCAAATTGTGTTCAGAAAAAAAATTGAAAAAAACCAAAGCTGAATATATTACTAACTGGATTTATGTCAAAATATCTGGTTGAAAGAGAAGAACATTGAAGTTCAAGACAAAACAAAACGGGAATAAAGTAAAAAAATATAGAAGTAAAAATAATTCAAACAAGTGAAAAAGTGATGAAAATTTAGGCACTTTTAGAGGAAAGAAAGTGGAAATTCCATTTTCTTCTACAAAATCAAGAGAGGACATGTTTTCATAAAATTTGAAACAAAAAATGGATTCCGTACATAGATATGTTGCCACTTAATTCAAGGATGATGCAAAGTGAATATATTGGAAGAAATTATTCAAAAATACATATAGATTTCAAAAATTGTATTATGTATTAGCAAAACTTAAAGTTCTGCACCATCGCCATAAATAAGTCTATGAATGTTGGTACTCAAACGTTTGAAGAAAGAGGCATTGATGTTGATAGTGGTACACTAAAATTTAAAAAAAACTGTCAGATGACTATCACACAATGCTGCCTTATCATTACAAGTTGAAGTTGGTAGATGGATGTTTTAATATGTAAATCAATTTACCTAAAAAATTATTAATTTCTGTTCAAGCTTTTTGGGGAAGGGTCAAAAGAAGATCAGAAAGATCTTGGACAGCCTTAGAAGATATGAAACTGGTATTTGTTCATTTAATCATAAAACAAATTTTTAAAAAGTCAAATCAATTTAAATGTCAGTTTGTTCAATATAATGTATGTAAATCTATTGTATATACCTTTAAGCATTCTGTTGTTGTATCATTGTAAATGATGATAGCAATTATATAAATATGTGGCAAATAGGCTTCTGGCAACTTCTTTCCGTATATACTTATATGTACACGGTGTCGTGGAATGAATGTCGGTCAAAGAAAAACTTATTTCTTGACTGAAAAATAGTTGATTGTTGTTAAAATAAAATTTAAAAAATTACTTCTTTCAGATAATTGAAAATAAAATTCACAATTATTTGTCATCTGTGTGTACACACGATACTCGTGCACATTGTTCCGCACTGTTCGGGGAATAACCTGCGAACAGAGCACATATATATATATATATATATATATTTATATATATGTAATTAAATATGATAACACAGAATGAAATATTGTTTCTTTACCACTGGGGTAAAGAAACAACAATCTTTCAATATTTATATATTTTACATTTATTATTACAAGTTACACATGACAATTTCGGTGTTGTCTCAATAGATTTATATGCTAACATTATTTAATACTGGCCATACTAAATAATGTTAGTAAATAAATCATTAAACATAAATCCATTGAGGCGTTGCTTGTTGTATTTCTGAACAAGTGAAAAATTTGTTTGGTTTTGGCTTATTTGTTCCTAAATTTGCTTAAAAAATGTTGGTCAGACCTAAAAAAATATTAAGAATGATATAAACATACATAAGGTTATGGTGGTTTTGTAAATTTTTTAGCATTTTATTGTGTTCTTAGTATTTTTTATGTATTCTTTATTATCTATATGTATAAAATAGTAAGTGACAAATTACCGAAAATTTTCTGAAATACTTAATTCGATTTTTAGTTTAAAATCAATATAAAATAAATAGTCCACGCATGTAAAGCCGCAGATAAAATTATTTCATGATATTTATTGACTAGAACTGTTCACAGGATCTATGAAAATGCGCAACTGGAACTTTTCAGAAGGCATTAACAGCAAAAGGCAATACTAGCCTGATTTAACATGTTCACTTAACCTTCTCACTGTTTGCCATATTATATATATATATATATATATATATATATATATATATGTTTATTTATATATATATATATATATATATATATATATATATATATATATATATATATATATATATATATATAGATATATACATATATATTTACTGACATCATTTTTAATATACCGATGGTCGAGTACATATCACAATACGCAGCTTATATTATTATTTAATTGCTCATGGACAATGAAATTGCGCTAAGTACATTAAAATTTCGTTCATTTTAAAATTCCATTACATGAAAAATGAAAGCTCTCTGCTGATCTCTGTTCTTTTTAAAGACATCATGTGAGCATTTTGATCATTGGAAATCAGTTTGATTCAATGTTCTGATAATTATAATTACTAGCATAATTATAATCAGTGATATGAGACAGCGTAACCTTTTTAAAATATTACACAAGAAATATGAAAATTGCGATGATTATAAATTTCCACCCTTTCCATCGATGCTCTGGAGAATGGTCATTTATTCAATTTTGAAGTAATTTTGGTTTTATGCAGAAAATGGTAAGATAGGTTCACATACTACATAAAAAGTGCTGCAAGTGTTTGAGGCTGGTGCACCAATTTGTAAATTGAAAATATACTCGTTTGTGGTAATGATAAAATAAAGATATATATTAGGAATAATTTATATGCGATTTTAATATACACAATTCACTTTAGTCTAACTGCGTAAGTGTAATGTTAAGATATTGCAGATGGAGGAGATAAGGGCGTTTGGAACAGCAAAACTGAATTTTTTGCATGTAGTTCAAAATATAAATGAATAGGCACGTAATAATACTTTAACTTTCCAGCTTTTCAATTTTTGCTTCCAAAACATGATAGGCCTATTTAAAAGTGGTCTAACTGTTCACAACAGTTACCGCAACAGAACCTTCGGAACAATTAGAATGATATTTTATACTAATCATATTTTATACCATGGTGAACATATTTTATACTGTGGTGTAAGTGGAACAGTTACGAATCATATTTTACAAGTAGACCTCAGGTAACAATCAATGATATCAACATAAGCTGCAAAGTGTCCACGCTACCATGTTCATTACAATATATCATTACCAGTAAACTACACTACTGATAATATCGAGTAAACACAAAATTCTTTAACAAAAAATAATTTTCATGGTAATAAAATTACATAAAAATACTTTGCTATCAATGATAATGTAATTTTACATTGAAATGTCATTAGCGCCCTAGAGTTCTCAGAAAATTAAGCTATATTATCGCATCTTCAATACAATTATTGTGCTTTTTTGAACACACTCTTTTACCACTATGCTGGAATTGGTTCCAATGCTGGAAAGAGGTTCAAGCACATGACGTACAAGAATAAGTTATATATATACATATATATATATATATATATATATATATATATATATATATATAAAGATTAATAATTGATTTCTCATAGTTATAAAATTGTAATTGTATTATTTAATATATTAACAGTTTACTAATCAAAGAAGATGTGTAATACAGCACATGATCGTTACAATGTTTATGTTGAAGCAAATTAAGCACCCAACCCAGGAGGGGTTGAGTACTTAGTCCAAAAGCTCGGGGGTGTTAAGAGGTTATAAGCCTTCAATGTCACGAATGTTTTCAGGTGCCAAAGCTAATAAAATAGTACTAGTAATACCCAATATAACCTCGTATATTGTTGCTATGCAAAATTATAATTTTTTATTGTTAACCACATTTCTCGGATTGAACATTATCTTGTTTTATATTTTTCTAAAATAGATATTATTTTCATAAAAATTCTTTTATTTTGTCTTAATTATACTATAATCTGTCGCCACACTGAGACAATGAGCGGTAAGTTTGTCGGTTGTTGCTCGGACAAGTTTAGGAGGAAGGCCTATGTCGAAACTCAAATTTAATATTTATGTGCCTTTATTGTAGCATATCTTGGGGAATTTTACATTTTAATTGGCGTTTAGTTCGGGTATTATCCACCAGTTTTTGCGCAAGTTTATTCTGGTGGTTTATGATTCTGCCTTTGTATGACATTGTGTGTCTATCAATTTCCTCTCAAACTGTAGGTGTTTGTATACATTGCTTGCATTGTTACAAACCATGGGGCATTTGTAATTATCTGCAACATTTTATTGTGGTATCTTTGGGTTATATCAGTATTATGCTTAGGAAGTTTGCATGCCGGAAGAAATTGTTAATAATTTATATTTTTACAGACTGTTGCATAATCTAAATTACCCTCAGCATGCTTATATTGACAGTATATGACAATAGAAAAGTAACGAAAGTATTATAAAACAAACTTAAGTCATTTGTAAATGTGCATAGAAAATTGTTAACTTACGTAATTCTTTATTGACTTGCATTGATGTAAGATGGGATTTTGTAGTCTCTATCTTTAAGTACATCTTCTCAGACACGAGACATAAGGCCACCAATGACACAAAGTAATGTAATGTCCATAAGATGTGAGCAATGGAAAGAGATACATCCAATTTCTGAAATATTGTCTATGAATGAATGTGTGAGAAAAAAGAAAACTGTAATTCTATGAGGCATATGTTTAACTTGTGGTAAAATTGTTAAGAAAAATTTAAAAAAACAGCCATAACTCAACAACAATTGGATGTAAATCTTATTATGATGGTGTTGTGGACATTCATCCCAAGTTTCTTTCATTCAAAAAGAAAACTGAAATAATTGAAGAAAACTGCAAAATTATTTTTAAACGCTTCATTGACTCTGTCATAAATTTTTTCATGAGCTTATTCTTTATTGTCTGAAGAATTTGCAAGTTTAGAAAAAGCTTTAGCCTTCAATCCCGCATTCTTTATGATTGTGTTATCGTTTTATATTTATGGCTTTGTAATTTTTGAACTTATGGTTGCGAATTAAGTAAATTAACATATACATCAATAGTACTTACATTATATTTCAAATCTTCAAGAAAACCATACGTGTTAAGTAGTATTCCAGAAAATACCAGAATGAGTGACGTAAGTAACTGCAAAATAATATTAAAAATTAATTGAAAACACTTACTTTCATTTACGTTTTTGAAGGTGTTTAGTTATAGTCAGAATATTATTATTAATTAAAATATTTTATACAAACCTGAAATTCAAACACCTTATTCAAATAGTGGCACAGATCTAACAAATGAATATAGAACTTTGATAAATTGTAAATGGAATTATTATTTAGCAGCAATTCAAATGTAAAATGATTGTTGGAAGTGGGACTATGTTGAGGAGTCCCGAATATGGCATTGACAAATGTGACTATATTTCTTCTATTTTTAAAGTCAAAGGACACATTCAAGATTTCCACACATTTTGTTATGCTATGTAATATCAAACAAAACAATATTATTTCCAAATCAAAAATAACAGTAGCAATATTACTGAACATTGCAAAAATTAAAACGTAGAGACCATGTTTTATTCCTCCAGCTATAAAACTAAAAGTGGCATAAATAATATGAAAGGTTATAAGAAGACCGCAAACTATGAGATTTCGACATTTATCATGTTTCAAAATGTTTCTTCTATGCTCTGGTTTGATGAGATAATCTATTTCTTGAATTCTTCCAATCAATTCTTCAAATACATTTCTGTCCCAAGTTATTTCAATCAACAATAAATATAGAACATGAATTGTCTGATGTGTCCTGAATGCTATCGCCCTATAGACTTCACTGAAGAACAAAATGCTAGAGACAATGTGCAGCACAAGAAATATACCCATTATTAACAAACTGTATAACTGTCGACACCACAATGCGTGGTAAGAACTCGGTCAGCAGTTTTTCTGAAAACACCAAACACGTGCTGATACACTAGAATGGGCCAAAGTGTACGTTCAATTGATTCGTTACTCATATTGGTTTTTGTAAAATGCTTACGTTGAAACTTAATTCCACCACAAGTTTTATATTGTGTACTTGTGAAATAAGTGAAGCTCACTTCACTAATTAAATGTCTCTTTACTTCACATTCATTAGTTTATCACCTTGTTGAATCCAGTGAGTGTTTAACACAAGTAACAAAATGTAATATTTTATGTAATATTTTCGATGTGGGAACTTCATGAAATTCTGTCTACGTCCTCTCCATTAATAATTGTTGCTACGTTACAATAATTAAATTATCCAGGTGTCCACCGTCACTGTATAATATCAACTCTGGTTTGAGAATTTGTATATTGAAGTTTGCTGTAATACAAAGATTATAAAATTTTATTTATCACAGATTTTTTAACAAAACTTTTTAACGTATTGTAGAATAGTGTTATGAAAGTCTAACAGAAGAAATATTTCTTTCTAGTAAAGCAGATTGAACCGAAATAGGTTACAATGTATACCTGTGTGACTCGCTTGATTGTTTCAAATAAAGTTTCACCTCAAGTTGCATGTTGTTGCATCTACGAGCCACCTGGGAAAAAAAGGGTTTTAAATAAAATATTATTTCTGTTTTTTTTGTTAAAATAGTTGGATATACACATATATATATATATATATATATATATATAAACATATAACAACAAGGGAAATAAAGAACATATCTATCACTCAAATGGGCGATTCTGTTCATCAAACGGAGTAGAAAATATCAAGGAATTATTTAAAAATTCTGACTTGTTTTTGAAAAATCACCTTATGAGTTTTAAAAAAAAGAAATTTTGGATTGCATAGCATTTTGGGAAAGATATTTGTAGTTTCCATGGAGATTTCCTCACAGCTTTAAAATTAAAGTAAAGGAAGAAATGAATCCCCTATGAGACCATTGCAGTGGTGCATGCACCGGGCAAGTAAGAGCAACATTTCTAAAGATATGTAAGTGTAGTGCATTATTTCAACTGATTATGAGCTTGTAACGAGAATTTTTTGCTTGAGTGTGTGCATATATATTTGCAATAAATTGTTTTAGTTTATAGGTTTTGACCAGGCCTTGGCACAGATGAATGTTAACTGAGTACATCAAAAACTCAGTACTGGACCCCCAGAGGATGATTCAGCTTGTGAGACCGAGAACTAGGTAGAGGAGGAAAATGTGAAAATCTATGAAAACAACCCATCATCTAAATACTGAAGAATTTTCCACATCCACATTCCCATTCTTCTCGTGAAACGCTAGCATCTGTGTTGATTATGCAGTTACCACAAGTCAACATCAAAGGTGAAAACATAGATTTATGTACAAATAAGGAACAAATGTTTTCTTGTTAAAACCATTAATAGTGATTTTTAGTTGACTTAGGATAAAGCGTTCAAATGAGTTTTGAATGCTTTATCCTGATTTTCATTCAAATGATTGAAATTGGTTATACCGCTGCCATGAGTTGATAAGGATTTGATTGTCATGTAAGATGTTTGCGGTTTGCAGATAAAAATCTGTGGCTGCAACGAATACAGAACAATCTTTATATACCAGTCAGAATAGTTTGGTTTCTGTTGATAGCTCAATGTAGTAATAATTACTCTGAGATAAATATTTCTAAAGATGCACAAATTTATAATAAATATATATTACAAGAGATGCGTTCGAGACAGATGCAAATGTCATATGAACATTCTCAGTAAGCCCGAAAAATATAGAATTTAACTCAAAATGATTTAAGATAATTGACAAATGCCATACCTTACCTTGGATGAGGGACAGGTGCTGGAGGATTACTTGTTGACAAGTATTTTATGAAACAATTCATGTGCAGCATTCATGGCACAAACAGGAATGTTACAGTGAACAGGATTTGCTCATTTATGATTGTTAATTAGCCAGCACGGTATTTAGAAGTGACTTAAATTACACACGTCAGTTTATGAAACAATGATTAATGTATGAAAGAATTTTAAATGTATATAAAAGTTCCAATTTGTTGTAATATCTAAATATTCAAACATAATTTGTGTTAACTATACAATTTTGTAATGTGGTGAAGCAATAAATCAAACGTTCATGTCTCCTCCCTCTCCCTCCCTAATTACATATTTTCCATAAACAAGTTAAATATTGTCAAATAACCTTGCCATATAATGGGCACTAAGCACCTGACAACAGCCTTCTAAACGTAAATTTAAATTGATTACGATTACAAAGTGAACACAATAAATAAAACTCCTTGGCCATTACGTGTGTAAGGGTATTTTGATTATTTTCCACAAAAATTGAGATAAGTGATAAATTATCTTTATAATGGCCATGAAAATTAGATTTGGATCTAAGATGTAATGTGTAAAAATCAATGTTCTAAACATTGATTTTTTTAATGTGCGTGCTATGACTTAAAGTAATACTCATATCACGTGAACCCATTCAATTATTGTAATGAAACTCATGAAAATTTATTACTATTCTACATAACTACATATTCTTTTTAATTAAGGGCAATCATGCGATTTTAGGTTGCATCATCTGCTATTTTTACACAAATAACAAGTTTTAGTATTAACATAAGACAAACAGTTTCAGTTCCTGTTTGTGCCATATTCCATACACTGCATGTATGGAATAACAATCTATTTAGTTACAATGAAATATATTCATGCGTAAGCACTCGAGGCAAACCTATTATTACTAAAGCGATATCCAAAGTGAATGAAAAAAGGTGAACCTAGTTTGTATGCAGGTATGAAGGTTACGACTGTGACACCACGGGTGCAAACATATGTTGATAGAGCACTTTGTATTTTACAATAGAAATTATTCACTAATTTAATTATATGCATGTTATCTTTCAACCATATTAGATCTTTTGGCTATGTTGTTGCGAGGGGTAAATAGTAAATAGTAAATATATATTACTGAAATGATGTGTCCATCATTTTTAAACTGTGCGTTTGTTTCCATGCTTTGTCCATCAGAAACACAAAAAATTGTCATGCTAAATTTTTGCAATGCATACTGTATTATATATGAAATTAATCTATATTTAATGAAGATTATGCTTGTTCCCCTCAATTTATTCATTGTGTTTATTCATCAATTTACATGTTGTGCCTATCAATTTATTCGATGTAGCTAAATTTAATTCATACATATTCAATTAAGCCAATAAAGATAGAATTTAAAAAAAATTATGAGAATATTATTATAGGTATTAATATAGGTCTTCAATATTTTATTAGCTAAAAATTGATATATATATTACATCTTGCTTATATTTAAAATACAAAAAATAGAGCAAGACATTGGTCTTTCTGAAATGAACTTTAGCTTTCCAAGAATGTCTACATAACTTCTCAAAAAAATGGGGTAGGAAAAGGGGGTAGGAAATCTTTAATGAACCAAACATACACTACACAATATCCCATATTTTAAACCTGTGAAATCCTGTTATCACTAGCAAGGTACAGCATATCAATATTCCAATTCAAATAATGGAATTGCAAAAGGCGGCTCCGGGGCACTGTTCACACAAAAGGCTTGACAGAAAGGTAGAAATATATTCAATAAATGTCAAAGCAATACAGCAATGAGTGCGAGGAATAGTGCCATCATAGGTGTGCTGCTATAGAAAGAACAAAAGACAGTTTATTTGTTTTATCTCATTATTCACACTAAATGAATTTTAGTTGTAATTTTAGGCATATTACATCAAAAAATCTAATTTCATTTTATTATAAGTGATTTAATTGGTTGTAGGTGAATTGAGGGTAAGGACCTTCGAGAGAATCAGTGAATTGGGGACCATCATGGGGAGAATCCATGACATGAATTTGGGGCGAAATAATGCTAATGATGAAGTAGCCAGTCAATTTGATCACCAAACATAAAATGATCTGATTTACCTTAGTCTACCCTAATTTCTTATCTTAATAACCTGATAAATTCCAGTTTTATGTAGCACCTAAAATATTTTTATTTTAATAAAGGTACATACTTTCAAACATGCAAGAAGAGAATATTATACTTGTGCCCAATTTCGCATGAGCGGTGCTCATCAATATCTGGTCATACCAATGTAAAGAAAGATTTCAATGTCCACATCTAAATGTCGTTATTTGAATATTGTCTGAGGTAAAATGTGATCTCAGCTGATAATATTTTTAATGAAAGGATGAATCATTTCTAAACTTGATTTTCAATAAGCTTGTAAAAAGTTGAGAAAACCCTATGTACTGAACGAAAGGTAAGTTTTAATAATGAAGTTTTACAAATTTTACTAGCTTTAAAATATGAAGAACATTATTTGAAATTTGCATATTATAGTAGAAACAATGCCTCCAAAGTTGAAAGGCAAAAATATCTGCAACTCCAATATTCTGTTAGCAGTAAATGTGTTTATTCAAATATACTATAGAATTCTATACGTTTAAACTTCTGTCGATGTGCTGCAAATGATAGATTTCTTTAATAACAAATTGTACGAATATTGTGCTGCTTATGGAAGTTCGGATGATTAATGAATGTTTGTTATTCTGGAACTTTGTAATTTCTGAATGAATATACACGAAACAAATAGATTATAACCCGACCTATATTACTTTTTATCCTGAAACCTGAAGTAGTTCCTAGGGAGTAGCAATCACCTTTTGTGATGTTCAGTAGATTCCTATTGAAATCTGAGTGTGGTTCCTGTGCGATAAGTATGAAAGTATTCTCCCTCTTTGCAATTCCATCATATTTTTACTACTGGTTGGGATTTGATTTTTAATAAATTGGAACGGAGATAAATTATAACATCGATTCACATATAGGTTACACTATTGTAGTCCATGCGCATCAAGTTGCAGGCAAAAGCTTCTTATTAATAACTGTGAGTGTATTTTGTATCTTCAAATGGTCCCTAATGGTAATGGATTTGCATTTTGTCACTTGGCCTATAATTATTCTACTAATTCTTTATTCTCATCCAATCCTAATACTTCTACTAAGTCAAAATTTCCCATAATTTTAGAAAAAGAATGACAAAATGATTATTACCATTTTTGTCTCCACTTAAAATATTACTTTGTGACCGATTTAAAACACTGATTAAAAAATGACTGAAAAAAAATAAATCTTATGGAGTTTAACATTACTTTTTAACAAATTAATAATCAGATATGCATGCAGGTGTAAATATTTTATTAATATATTTAATACAGTTTTCTTTCATTTTTCTTGAATGTGTAGTGCTTATACAGACACCCTCAGATGCAGAAACAAATTTTATAATCATTAAATTCGAGTCTGCCAATGACTTGAGAATCCTGTAAATCAAGATCCTGTGATCAAGAAAAATGTGATATATTTGAAATGGGACCTGAAGGGTTTTCCAAAATATCAACAGGTTTATCACTGAGTGTTGCTACATTTCTGAGTGCGCAATTGGACTAGAAAAACTGTCTTTGGTTATATTATTGAAAAATATTAGATGGTATCTTTGTACTACTGCTTTACTGACTGATTATTTTGGGGAACAGTATTAAAGCAGTGGGATTTGCTGTCAAAATTGTTGTCCAAATTAGAATTAGATTAGATTATCTGCAGTTAAACTTCATATTTTTGACATTATCAAAGCGTCGTCTTAAATAATCCTTAAGAGTCCTGGTAAAGACGAACATATTGAAGCCAAATTGTTATGAACTAAAATGCTAAACTATAAGTTTTCACTTCAACCTGAGATTATGTGTTGTGTTCTGAATGACATAAGTTTCAGACCAATGTTACAGCAGCATTATGACATTGATTTGGAAATGATATATAGAGATATTGGTGGCATGAAGGACAAAATCAAATAAAAATATTTTGGATTCATTTCATTCCGAAGTTCCTAAGACTGCATAAAGTTATTATATTGATCCCCGTTTCCAAAACAAAAGGCAGATAAGAGCCTTAAAGCCCTAGGATGAATTAGCACCAGATCACTGATTTCACTCTCAATCTTTTCAATAACTTAGTGAAAACAATATCCATTCTGTTAGATGTGTTTTGATTGGATGCATGAAGAAGTGTTATGAGTTTAGAGAACTTTCCACTTCAACTTTTTAAAATTGATCATCTAGTGCAGTCTGATCTAAATGAGGAATTTACTGTTCACCAATCATATCATAATAAAATTTGAAGTCTTCGAATGCAATCTTATTATATTCTGGTAACTCCTGTAACCGGTGAAGATCGTTCAACAAATTGAATATCAATAAAGAATATCTGGGGAACATGTGGGGCAAGACCCTCTATAATACTTATAATTGACTGTAATAAAAAGCGAGGAGACATAAAATTTGGTTATGAGCGTAGTTATTGCCAACCTCACAAATATTAAGTTGCGACGTAGGTTGTGATTTGTTTTATTTTCGATTTGCCCGGATTTTTATTTTGAACTAAATTTTTATTTGATTGAATGTTCATAATTTTGTATACTTATTAAATCGATGTTGAGTGTGTCTACCTAATAATATATATACCTGTTAAAAATTAAAAATTTGTTATTTCAATTTGTTTTCTTTTTATTTCTGGCATTATTATTAAAGTTGCTACAGCCTGCATGTGACCTATAAATTAGTTAATTCCATACGTTAGTTAGTGCCAGATATATTGTTCAAAGAAAGTAAATTGGATTATTTTAAATTCAAAAATTGCACCATTAGAGAAGGAGGCTATAAATTCTTTTTCACAGCAGGGCCGTTAACCACCTAGCTATGCCACTATGTTTAGACAATTTAATCGAAAAATAATGTAAGAAGCACAGCAAGCAGTAAACACGACATTGGGTTACATAAATGTGGGGTAAGAAAGGAAATGATAGAGAAAATTAAACTAAAATTAAAAATATCAAATGATTAGTGTATTTAGTGGAAGTACGCCCAAAAATACTAGGAATAGTTTATGAAAGAAACATATTTTTTGACAATATTTACAATAAAAATTAAACTTAACATAGGGATAAAAGTGAGTTTGATTTAAATTGATTATTATAATCTTCTCATGACACAATAAAATTAAAATTATCTTGACCTAATATAGCAATTATTTATACCAAAAAAACATAGTTTTTGTTTGTCCATCTATGGATGTGTCTATGTGGAAAACTTGGAAAGAAGTCAATAGATTATTTTGATATTTTCATAGGTGTGTAATTTAATAAACAATATAATTATTTATAAGTACCAGTGAAATTTTTACAACACAACAAAATTGCAGTGATCATGCGGTTGACAATAGCCATCCACTCCTTGAATTTAAATGCTTTTTTTTTATTGTTGTTGATAAAGTCGGATCATCTAAATTATTAAACTAGAAAGTATATTGTGTCACCTCAATAGTGGCCATGAGCATGAGTCATGTGGTGGAAATAGGGACTAAGTAACATTCTTCTGTCAACCAACTACATAAGTTTTGAAAAAAATTACTTTTAGTCATTTATGGACTTTGTATAAATGTGTATGTGCATATATATATATATATATATACAAACACACACACATATGCATGTTCATATTTTCGTGACTTTTATGTACGAATTCTTGTTGCTGTTGACTTTTGACTTTTTCTTTTTAATTTTGTGAACATAAATGTAGTAGTATTTGAACCAAACAAGTAAGATGTACATTATACATAACTTCCAAAAATTGTATATAAAGAAAATTTAAATTTCACACAATGCTTAATCATATTAACCGCTCAAAAAAATCATGAACTTTTTTTTACTTCACAATCAATAGAATCTTCAAAAGAATTTGAAATTAAAATTATTTTGGTTAATTTGTGTAAACAATTCAAGAAGTAACGACAGCCATGGAACTCAACTTATAATATTTAATATTTTAAATTGTTAATGTGTACGTTATGAATGTTTGGAGTCTATTCAGGGTATTGTGTTTTTATCTGGTGATGCTAAATATAGAAATGAACTTGCATATTTGTGCTTGTGCACTTTTAACTTTTGCACCTCAATAATAAAAAAAGACCCTTACTTTGTTTTTGTAATTAATGTTTCACCTTTAAAAGTGGTAAAATATGATGGTTACAGCAATTTGACACAATTACTTTAATGTTACTATATGTTTACAAAATTATAAAAATACAACAATTTTGCACATCATAATAAAAATTGTGTGAAAGTCTACTAACAATTGCCAAGATGTGTTCAAACACGTATAATATTAACTACAAGAAACTCCAACAATCAACTATTGTCTTTCTCGTCATCTTCCAGTGCTAAGGCTGAAAATGATTAGAATCAAATTATTTTTCATGTTATTATGTGAACGAAAACAAAGAAGACATAATTATAATTTCATATATTTTATGAAAAAATTTAATACATGACAAAATGAAATGAAGCTACTGTAATAAAAAGTTAATTTACAATGTTGTTAATAATTACACAAGTTCCATTTATTTACTCAAACGCAAGCCTATTAATTGAACAATTACAATAAAGTATGTAACAACAAAATTGAAAAAACTGGGCGGCAATGATATTCGTAGGTCGAAGAGCCGATACACTGTGAAAGTTCCACTGTTACTTTGATATTTAATTTCTTCAAGTTTTGCCAATTCATTATCGATTGATGGACCTTAAATAATAGGCACATGTTAATGATACAAGAAAATGGAATAGGATATTGTACAGAGTCGAAAATTATGGTTGAATTATATACAAAGAAAAAATATCCATCCAAATGTAAAAGATGTGGATATATCTAATAATATACATACATATAAGAATAATAAAATTTACTGATTTCAATGAAATCTTTATTGTTATACGGCTTACTCTTGGTAGGGAGCAATATTTATAAGTCTGCAAATCAAGTCAAATTATTTTCCGATTCTATAAGTTTTGGCATTTAACATACAAAGCTGCCTACACTCAAATAATATGCAGAGTTAATAGATCACTTGTTAACTATTTGAATTTATATTGTCTAATTATATTGTCTAATTTATATTGTCAATGTTTTGTTCGTATGGTAGTACTGTGTTTCTAAAGCTGACATTCCAAAAATCTTGATGACATTTTATGCTAGCAGATTAAAGATGAAATTGTTCATTAATTTTTTAAATAATTTCAAATAATATTTGTTATTTCCAATGAGTTCTTTTTTTATAAATCCCATGATGGGTTTTTCAGTCATTTACTTTAATAACCAATCTAACCACTTTCATGAAATTGCTTAGAGCAAAAATGATTAGTGGTTATACTAGCAATCACAAAACCCATTTACCAATTAGTTTTAATTAACGATAAATGTCGGTTTGTTTAACTCCTTTGATTCTCGTGGAACTTATATTTTTAGAAAGACATATGTACTTTTATTAATATCATTTTATGCAATTAAATAACAAATCAAAATCAGTTAAATGTAGTAAGAATTTTGCTCTCATACCAATGAGATTCTGGCTAAATGTCTTCTTAAGAAAATATACCTTATTTAATTATATTTTTTTATTTACTGTTGGGTGTGCTCATTTATTCACATATATGTATATATGTATGTATATATATATATATATATATATATATATATATATATATATATATATTTATTTATTTGTATACTTCGTTGTATTTGGTTGTTACATATGGTGGACTTATTGCTATGAGAACAATTTATCACAGCCAACCACAACACCAGACCAGCCCTGCTTGATTAGCAATCGGGAATTGAACACCATGGTGTGCCATGCCATAAAAGGCCTTATGCCTTGTGATCAATCTACCACACCACGGCGATGACATAAAATATAGGTATACATAAAGCAATTTCTTAAATGCGTAATAGTCAAGTTTTTTGGTGTAAGGTAAATATAATATGCAATACTCTAGCACAGAACATAAAAAGTTGATATTATATTCCAACATATAGGCAGTACCTTTAATTGCTCGAACAATTTTATCAGGGAAATAAACATATCTCTTAGCATAGAACAATCTCCACTAGGTGAGTAGTAATAAAAAATATTTATAAATAAATAACATTTCATCTCTCAATGTTGGTCAAGACCAGTTAAGAGAATATCGCAATTATTTTCTTATGCGACATATTACATCGTAGTTTTATTTTATACATATCAAGGCACATTTTGTGAAACAGACATTTTATTTCAATTTGTTACTATATTCGCCACACATTGGTATTATTTTATTATTTCGATTATTATAAATTCTAATTTATATTTGATAAGTAACGTTCCCTTAAAGAAACAAAATAAATTTTTGGGATTATTGATATAAACAGATCAAGTCTCTCGGATTTCATTAGTGGACAAAGGTATTTTCAATAAATTAGGGTTAGTTTACTAAAAATGTTTATGGTTAATCATAAATACTTCAGTTAATTATAAAATCTTCCTTGTTTAATATCGTGTGGAACAGCGATTCTCTATCAGATAAAATTTAGAAGAAAGAACTATTTAATTTTCCTGTCAAATACACAGTTAAAAGGCAACCTCTACACATTTAAAAACTTCTATCACACAGAGACTCTAGGTTTTATGGAACCTGATCACATACGTGAAATCGAAAAAGATGTTAAAAAAGCGTCAATCATTTAGATTTATTATTTGCATACATGTCTCATCTATGTTGTTACTTTTTTTATCTGTGACTTACACGTTATATTTTCCTATATGATGTGACTTATACATTAAAAGCTGACAGATTGAGATAAAAACCTATGAATCTCTATGTACGGTTTTAAAACTGGAACTTTTGGAATTAATATTTGTGTGTCTGAAAAGCAATTTTTGGAATTAATATTTGTGTGTCTGTCAATTTATTTGAATATCAAACAAAAACTAATTAACCAATATGAATGAAACTTTTGTCAGAACAATCCTTCCTGAAATTTAATATACCCTTATTCCTTGGAATATTTTCTAAGAAAGGTTTTGTCTGTCTGTCTATTTATTTGATAAAAACAACTAAACCACTTTGAATTAAATTTCACCTGACCCCATGATTAAGATTTAAGTGAATATTCAAAGTACTGTTTCCTAAGGTACTTGAACTTCATGCGCATGGGCTTAGAAGTGATAAATATAAATTAAACTTTTTGAAACTGTTACAGACATTCAGCCAAAATTTAAGCCAAAGTTATAAAACACTCTAATCCTGCGGAGTTTATTTTTGAGATGTAAACGTCATTAAAGGTAAGATATGTTATTTTTATTATGCAGGTAAATTTGAGGATGAAAACATTATTACTGGAAGAAATATCATCCACAAACATAATACATATATATATATATATATATATATATATATATTATCTGATGTGATTTTATTGAGCATTTTATTATATTCAAAACTACATCAAATTATGTCAGGCGCTTAACAAGTAAACGAAACTTGGGTAATTTAATTCTGTTATTTTATGAAAAGAGTTGAAAACATTTTTGTTTTGTTTTTTATACAGTCACAATCATAAGTCACAGGCTTCATCTGATTGACGGATATTAAAATTGAAACACAAGTTTTTTACAAAATATAAGCTAATAAATTTCATTTGTTTGGAAGAAGAATAAATATCAGTAGAAGAACACATGTTTCATATTTCTATGTTAGATAAAACAACTGAATGTAAAGAAATTAGTTGGGTATGATTAATTAACCAACTCAAAGCTAGACCATTTGCATTTAAATAATACCAGGTGATGATATTAGTACAATATAAAATTAATGTCTTGGAGGTCCATGAATACATACTAACGAACGGTAAAAGTCTCAGTTTTGTGACAATTATTCTGAGTTTGCGAAATTCCAGAACCAACATTTCATTGGAGGTGCAAACAACCATTAAGACAGCCATGCGAATTGTCAGCCACACAATTATGTCAATCATTTCTTGTGACCATAGTTGCGAAAATATTTTTTGATTGATAGCAATATTTCGTACACATTTAAACTTTTTATTTGTATATATTTATATATCTTTAACATATACAAGTCACATCAAGCATATACAAGTCCAACACCAGTTGAATACCATTAATGGCTAAAAGAAAAGTTGACACTATGAGATAAAATACCTGCAGTAAAAATCATTTAGATTAGATTAATACGAAAATACATTCTTAAATTATCCTGTTTATTTTCGCTTGTTCCAGTATACCTGTAATTTAAACATTTTATTGAGTGTACTGCATATTTCATTTACTGTAATCAATATGTTTGGCAAAATCGATATGCACATAGGATTACTCGAAACATCAAAATGGCTATTTCCATATAATTCATTCCAGTCTGCCACTCCGGGTAATACGAAATGGTTTATATTGTTCCGAAATATTTCTTCATTTATTCGTCTCAAGTAATCGTTCACGGCTTTTAACATTTGAATAATGGTATATGTCAGAAGACACATTAGAAGCAATTCCAAGTTGTTAGTGAATACACCGAAATAAATTATTATGGAGAAAAGACTCAGATTTTTTAGATGAAAAAGGATGAAAGGTGTTAAGTGACTTGTAAATATAACAAACACGCCCAATACAATTATGATTTTCAATTTTTTAAAGCATTTTGTTCTAAAAAGAAATGAAAAATTACTGTAATAAATGAAACTGTCATCAAATCGTCATAAACAAACAGCAAATCAATTTTGTTGGCAAAATATGTCAGTTGATAAAACAAATAAGAAATTGGCAATATTGCTTATTTTAAAGAGCCACTCTAGTCCATTTTTTTCACCATACAAAGAGATCCAATGAGACCATGTGCTCAAAACAATGACAAAAATTAATGTCAAGCTGTAAATTTTCTTGAAAATGGATTTTATTAATGTTGCTTGTTCTTCTAATTGATGCGAAATTTGGTTGACACCTAGAATTGATTGAAATACAATTAGAAATTGGATCGATTTCTTTAAATTATGAATCGACATTTTTAATTGAACTGAATGTTTCTTCTACTTGATACCAACACGTAATGAAGACCCTCTTCAACAGAATGTAACCAATTTAAGTAAATGAAACAAGTTGGCCTCGCTTGACTTGAAACAAACATGACCATTTGTCGTCTTCCATTAAAGTAATTATAGATTATTGATGTTATCCGTCTTGTCCGAAAGTATTTTCAGAACCATTCTAGGTCGTAAGGAAAAGCTATGACCTTGTAGTTTGTAAGTATTGTGAAGCTCTAATTTTTCTTTTTTGCTTTTATCATAATTAAATCTAAATATCATATTTTAAAGTCAAATAATTTTTGTTAGTAGCAATTGGTTTTATATAAAAATTCATCTAACAATTTATTTATTCAATAAATCTGTTGGCATATTTATTTTAGTATTATCGGAGATGATATTGAAATAATTATACCAATAGTTACATATGTAATTACACTAATCAATGAGCATAGTATTTATACATGAATCAACTTGATTTCTAATCTAACTGCATGTGCATTGAAGAAGACGCATTGAATTTGTAATAGAATTATATTCAAAGTTCAGACATTGGAATTTATTGATAACTTTACAAATCGGTATCAAGCCTATGAAGAAATGACATGATATAAAGAGCGTGATATAATTGTAAAGTAAAATAAAAATGTGAGAAGATGTAGGTAGAGAGGCAGCAAAATGGTTGCAAAAATTTGTCTCCAGAGGCCAATCATTGAGATAATGACCAATATAAAGTGTGGGTTTTGCAGATTTTGGCCAGTTTAAATATTTACAAAAGAGTATTAAATTTATCATTTGAGATATAATTCACCATATACAGGTGCAACTACTTCAGGGCACAATTCCATCAATTACTTCAAGTGAGATATTGCTCAATTAATAGGCATACATACAATATTTCACTATAGAGAAAATGGAACCATTAAACCATTATGAATCAGCTATGTACAATTTAGGAATAACTGGAAATTGTTTACTTCTAGATTAGTATTTTGTGATGACAGTAACTATGTTACTGAACCATGTTAACCAAAATGCTGCTGCTTGGGCTACTGTTTGATTAATGTAAGAGCTACATTCAAGGTCCCGTTGGTATCAATACGTCAAATAGTTTGACAAGGGTGGCCATGTAGTTGATAAGTGAAGATAATAATGCTAATGGCCGACGCCGGTACAAAGGTAAATTTTGTATTGAGTTTGATTATCTATATTATCTGGCTAATTAATAAAAATATAACAATAGGAAATAATGTACGAGGGGATAAATGCAATGCAAATTGCGTTCATATTGTCCAAAAATCCTCTTCTTTGCCACTTTGATTTGAAAAGAAAATTTCATGAAAACTATTTCCTTATTTCTGTAAAGAAACACGGCGCTATTTAGTTTTGACTTCGAGCAGAAATTCAATGATTTTTTTAGTAACATTTAATATTAATTCTGTTATGTGAATAAACAAAATCTTCTCCTTATGTAACAATACTCCCTTTGTGTTTAATTTTGTTTTACATTATCGAGGAATTAAGGAAAAGGATAGAAGATATAGTTTAGAAGTCTTATCTACTTTTGGAAACACATAACTTTGCTGAATGAGGAAAAGTAAATATTAATTGACAGATTATTGACATTTTGGTCAATGAATGCACTAAAATATAATATCAAATGTGTCATTTTTCAAAGAAAAATTTATCACAAAGAAAAAATGTTTCCGGCAGACACTGTAAGTACCAGGGCGTACATATTCAAATGCAATTTTCTTTTAAGAATACTTCTTCACTATACATTGATTCACATGTAATGCAGAATTTCCATTTTTGTTAAACTTAATACTATTTCACACATTTTTACAGCTTCCCCGTGCTTTGCCCACAATTATTATCATAATAATATCTACACATCGAACATGTTGAAGCAAACTGTACGCTGGTATATGGAACATATAAAAAATTGTCACAAATCTATATGAGTATATTCATAGAATAAATGAGATCTGCTGTCAATATTTTGTGTTTAAATAAAGCATTGTCATCGTGTAAGGAATAGTTAGTGTTATAAAAAATAGACACATTCAGCTGAAAGTTATAATTTAAAACAAAAAGACTAATGATTTTTGCCAATGTATGAAATTTTCTCTCAAAAAGTATATAGATGTTATAATGAATTACAGTCTACAAACTTCCATTAAATTAATATATTGCTACATCAAATACACATTACATTCAAACCTGGGATGATGTTTGTGTAGATAATTGTCAACCATAATTTAGGTCAGTTAATTATGAATCAGAATGAAATCCATTATTCATTTTCCAGACTGACCATTATCGATAATATTCTGAATTACATCGTAAAAATATTGATAGTTATTTTTACTTTAAAATGGAAAACTAGTTATTGAATGTCAATTTCAATTATACTAATCTGTGCCACATACGAAATGACAATGGCTTATTTCATTATTTCAGATTTTGTTAAGTTTCTTAATAAATTTTTTTATGATATTAATTTCTATTCACGGTGTGCTGAACTTCATTAAATATATATGCAAATATTTGTTTTAAACATATTATTTAATTTTAGTTCAATTTCTTCTTTTACCTCACATTTATGTAACATCATGTTATGTTTACTGCTTACTCTGTTTCTTAATTTTTATTTATTAAATTATTTCAATAGCTCTGCTGTAGTTTAAGAGTTGTGAAATGTAGTTTAGAGTTGTTTAGAAGTGACTTAACTTGCACATGCCAGTTTTATGAAAGAATTTAAACAGATATAAAAGTCCACACATAATGTAAAATCTAGATAATCAAACACACTAAACGTAATTAAAACAGTCCTATTTTGTAATGTATGTGAAGCAATACACTAAACGCTAACCTCCACCCCACACACCCACCAAGTTACATGTTGTCCATAAACAAGTTGAATAATTATCAAATAACTTTGCCACGTAATGGGTATTAGCACCTGGCAACAGACTTCTAGACGCAGATATAAATTGATTACTATTACAAAGGGTAAATAAATCCCTTTTAGTTATGCTGCATGTAAGGTCATTTCAATTCATTAACATAAGATGAATAGTTCACAGCGTATATACGGAATAACAATCTACATGGTTATGAAAAAATGTATTCATCGTTGGAACACTCAAGGTGAATTTATTTTTACTAAAGCAACATTTAAAAGGACTGGAAAGAAAGTGAGCCCAGATTTTACGAAACTATTGAGGTCACAACTTTGTGATACCTCATTTGTTGATAGAGCACTTCGTATTTCAAAATGGAAATTATTTCATAACTTAATAATATGTTCCTTATATTAATATTTATAGAAATGTTTATATTTGAATCATATTGACCATTTAGTTTATTGCTGTGAGATCTAAACATTAAAAATATATTATTAAAATGAATTGTTACTCGTTAAGCTTTTGTAATAGATATTATATTATATATGGGAATATTCTGTATTTATTGATGATTATGCTTTTCTGAAATACCCAACAATTAATTCTATTTACATGTATTGAATTCCTGCATATACAAGAATGCTAATAAAAATGGTAGTTGAAGAAATTAGTAACATACATACAATATATATTATTTTGTCTTGCTTGCTTTTCGCATACAAAACAATTATTAGAACTAAATGCCGAGATTTGATTTTGGTAGGTCGAGAGAAAATGATTTTGGTACTATGCCTATAATGTAATTACATAGTTAAGGAATGTGAAATATGGGATGATGAAAGAAAAGGAAGAACATATACGGGAAGAACATCATACTCTTTCTAACTCGAACCATTATGATTGAAAAATTACGGCAATCATATATTTTATCTTGTGAGTTGATCTTTTTAATCAATCAAACGATCATAATGTAATGTACTGCCAAATGTTAAAACAGTTATATTGGAAATTTTGTGGGCCCTATCATTTATTAAATAATTTGGAGATGGGTGTCCTGTTTGTTTAGGTGTTTTTAGATTTGTAACTTGTTTTATACAAAGACAAGTTGTACATTTTGTATATGAGCCACCTTCTTGTTAATTCACTATACAACCTGATATTATAAAAATTTTGTTACAGAAAATTTTATAGTTGCATTAAATACTAATTTTACAATTATATTACGTAATTTACAGGAGTCACTAATGTAATTTTGCTATCACCTACTTTAAATATTAAAAACCATTGTAACACTAATACTAATATTTCTTGGTACACTTAATATTATTTGTTCAGTGGAATCATTATATACATTTCATATTTATAATTATGAGTAACTACTGTTTTATTAATTGACAAATAATTAATAAACTGGTTATTATTTTGTTATCACTTCAGATATATTTTTGGAGTTATATTTACAGTTACTATATTATATATCCCTTAATAGAATGAAAGAGAATACTTTCATAACAACAATTACTCGTAACGTATATTCTTACGCATATTCTCGTAACGTAGCTAGTACTAAAATTGGATTTGGTGACTACTCCTAAATTTGCAGGTTTTTGTAAAATATCATTAAAACGTTGGTGAATTAAAAATTAGTATTAAAAAAATATTAAGTCGCTTCAAAATAATCCAGTTATAGATTTTGAAATTAAATGGTTTGAACAGAATAGAAACATCTCCCTGACTGATTCAGTCTCGTAGAATACAACAAATAACTTCACATGTTTCACTATAAATAACGTCACAATTCCCTATTACCGTCCTTGTCTAAACTTAATTAACCTTATACAACTCGGTCAATTCACAAGATTGTCAACAATTTTTCCGCTCCTCGTCACTTTGTACATTGAAATTATGCTATATGATACAAAAAAAGTTATTGAAATACCCTATTGCATGCAATTTTAAATAATTACAAAAATCCAAGTAGTTACCATTTGTTTGGATTTGATCTGTTCACATATTTTGGTCTCTGGCAGGTAGATACTTGATACAATAGAGACAATTACGATGTGGTGAAAAAGAGCAACAGTTTAGAGCAGTATCTGTATTGGAGTAATATTCGGGAGCTCGTTTGCTTCAAATGTGTGTGCTTAATTTCATTCTTGTATTCAGTTTTGTTAGATGAACTGTGGAAAGGAGAGAGATCGAAATCAGTTTTAGAAGTGAAATCATATATGATCTATATGTCTTGGTTGTGATCCATTCACATATTTCAGTCTCTGGCAGGTTGATACTTGATAAAATAGAGACAATTACAATGTGGTGAAAAGATATTGGAGCAATACTCTGTACTGGAGCAATATTCGGGAGTTTGTTTGCTTCAGATGCTTATATTACGAACTTTAATTTTTTGAATCTAAAAAAGCTAACGGCTTTTCTATAGTGATAGAAAAAATATGTAATCATTAGTAATATTTTAAATTTCACATCCAAAAAATATTAAATTTGATTTAACCAGGTTGAATGTCACAAAAATTTAGTAGAGTAGTTACATAATTTGAATTATGCTGGCTCTGTATACATAATTGAACTAAGAGTGTCAGTTGATGCAACAAATATTGTTGCCCTTGTACAAGAGCACACTGCAAAAACAGCAAACATACTACAACTTTCATTATTTGTGTTAAACATATTTAAACTACTAACGCTTTTAACAAAAATGTGTTCTTATTCTAAATCTTAAAGCAAATATTTTAAATTGATAACTAATTTTTTTAGTATCGGTACTAAATGGTGCTATGAATATTTTTAATTTCATTGGTTACTTCATCGAGGTCTATTTAAAAACTTGCTTTTGTGTATACACTTTCGTCTTATGCTTTATTTAGGAGAAGGGGAAGGGGAAGGGGAAGGGGAAGGGGAAGGGGAAGGGGACGGGGACGGGGAAGGGGAAGGGGAAGGGGAAGGGGAAGGGGAAGGGGAAGGGGAAGGGGAAGGGGAAGGGGAAGGGGAAGGGGAAGGGGAGGAGGGGGAGGGGGAGGGGAGGGGGAGGGGGAGGGGGAGGGGAGGGTGGGGAAGGGGAAGGGGAAGGGGAAGGGGAAGGGGAAGGGGAAGGGGAAGGGGAAGGGGAAGGGGAAGGGGAAGGGGAAGGGGAAGGGGAAGGGGAAGGGGAAGGGGAAGGGCAAGGGCAAGGGCAAGGGCAAGGGCAAGGGCAAGGGCAAGGGCAAGGGCAAGGGCAAGGGCAAGGGCAAGGGCAAGGGCAAGGGCAAGGGCAAGGGCAAGGGCAAGGGCAAGGGCAAGGGCAAGGGCAAGGGCAAGGGCAAGGGCAAGGGCAAGGGCAAGGGCAAGGGCAAGGGCAAGGGCAAGGGCAAGGGCAAGGGCAAGGGCAAGGGCAAGGGCAAGGGCAAGGGCAAGGGCAAGGGCAAGGGCAAGGGCAAGGGCAAGGGCAAGGGCAAGGGCAAGGGCAAGGGCAAGGGCAAGGGCAAGGGCAAGGGCAAGGGCAAGGGCAAGGGCAAGGGCAAGGGCAAGGGCAAGGGCAAGGGCAAGGGCAAGGGCAAGGGCAAGGGCAAGGGCAAGGGCAAGGGCAAGGGCAAGGGCAAGGGCAAGGGCAAGGGCAAGGGCAAGGGCAAGGGCAAGGGGAAGGGAAGGGGAAGGGGAAGGGGAAGGGGAAGGGGGAAGGGGAAGGGGAAGGGGAAGGGGAAGGGGAAGGGGAAGGGGAAGGGGAAGGGGAAGGGGAAGGGGAAGGGGAAGGGGAAGGGGAAGGGGAAGGGGAAGGGGAAGGGGAAGGGGAAGGGGAAGGGGAAGGGGAAGGGGAAGGGGAAGGGGAAGGGGAAGGGGAAGGGGATATATATACACACACATGTCAATATGAATTCCATAAATAATCATTACTTCGTTACAGAAGATTACACATATTTACACATATTATTCTCCAATAATATTGAAAACTGAAGAGTAATTTTTTCAACATTACTTATGTAATTGGTCGAGCGAGGGACGTTAGTTCTTCGCCAAGAGATACGGGCAGTTCCTGGTTCCATCACATGACTCAAGCATATGGCCACTATCGGGTTGACACAATATGCTTTCAAGTTTAATAATTTATTATAATTATTAAACACTTTACAAAAATATAAAATATTATGATTCAAGGAGAGGATGACTATTGATGTCAAGACCCATTCAGAACGGATAGGTTGTAGATTGTAAAAGTTTATCTAGCACTATATGACTCATGAAATTTCACATCTGCTATAAACTCAACATAATCAGTTGAGTACTTTCTAAATTTCCCAAGTGGATATGTAGACAGACAGACAAACAAAAGCCTATGTTTTGATTTATAAAAATTATAGTTATTATAGTGAAAGAAAATCCTAGTACAGATAAAATTAGAGGATCATGATAAGGATTTTATATTAAACTCACTCTTAGTCTCTATGGTAAGTTCGATAGTTCCAATAAATTATAAAAACTAATATATTTTACCACATGTCATTTTTTGAGTAAAATACGTGAAAACTAGGTTGATCCCTCCCTTCCCTATCTTCATAATCTGTCAACATTAATAGTCACTTAAATAACCATTACAGTGTGGGTGTTATATTGAATTACAGTCTACAACCTTCCATTCAAATAATGTAATGTGAATTCAAATATACATTATGTTCAAACCAACTTACCATGATGTTGTCTGCAGATAAAAGAACTGTTAACAGACATAATTTACGATTGTCTATTATGCATCAGAATCAAATCCATTATTAATTTACTAGACTGATCAGCATCGATAGTATTATGGATTTTAACATAAACATTTAGATAATTATATTTACTTACAGCTGAAAAACTAGTTAATGATCTTCATTAAATTTTAATGATAATTTTAATTGACTTTAACCGTACCAGATATGAAATGCTAATGGTAATTTTTATCGTTTATACATTTTTATCATGATATGAAAAATTTTATTTTATAGACAATTTTTAATTTATACACAATTTTTCTTACAAAACGGGAAAATACTTTTTCATAAATTTCAATATCTTTTAAACTCAGAAATATATAAGTATGGCACACATGTTTTGACTGTTTTGTAAATACACACTATCTTTTCCACATGCTCGAAGGATTAATTGAGATCTCTAAATGAAGTATTAACTTGAAAATTTAATTTACATGTGCCTAACACTGTAGACACTACAAGGGTGCAGCAGACAGAGAGACAGACATACAGACATAATGAAACAATAAGAGTTTCATTTTTGCAATCTGTATGCTAAATTCTGAAAAGGAGACAGATGGAATCCATTAAAAGCGGATATGGTTGTAATATATTACGTCGTAATATATCGTAGCAACAAAAAATTGTAACTTTTTTGTGAATAGGTGTACAGGATATCTTCTATTGAATCTCCGTCTTGTTTGATGAGATTAAATAGAAATTTTGATTGAAAAATTTTGGATGTTTAAAATCAAATCAAGTCAAATTTTTTTTTGATTTGATTTCTATTTGTGACATAAAAATGAACCAATAGTCCGTCTTTATGCGATGACACTGTCGTTAGCAGTTCAGATGCAGATAAAGACATTGTCGAGCACTTTAACATTTTCTGATTAGATGGCTGCTTCACATTCACATTGCAATGGCCACATCTTGCTACCATAGTAGCTATAATGCATCATGCCAATTGCCATTATAGATTTAGTTGCTGCTTTTCCAAGCTTAAAATATAAACAATATTTTTGATGATTCACATGATACATATTCATAATTTGCACTCATATTTTTATTCAATTACCGAAATATAAATTCAATATATCTGTATTGATTGATGTGCCCCTCTAAATTTTTAGATTTTTTTATCACAACATCTATTTGCATTACGATGAGCAACTTTGATTTGATGCTGAGGGTTTGTCATGAAATTTTGACATTGAAACTCTTTTGTGAAGGTAGATTCCTTTTATTGCGATTAGACCCTAAATTTCAAATCAGAACTTTATTTATTGCAACAGGAAGTCAGGCAGATTTCTAATATAGAACACTTGGTATTCACAATCTTGGCAAATAATATTGAAAATGCAGAAAAAACTGCATCTCACTTATTATTTGCGGGGGATACAAAGATTTTAAATTGGTTTACTATATGTAGAATTGTTAGCCAACACTTAGCTAATTACGAGTTACTACATTGTGACGTCAATACTGTTGTCAATTTGGGCACGATGACATTACTAATCAAATAGAGACATTTAAGAATATTTGAGAGTACAGTAATATTCCATGTTACTAAATAAAAGTAACAGGAGAAAAAGTTAGAGAAACATATAATGGTTTGCTATTTAGAAAGTGTCAAAGGATATCAAATTTATAATCCCAGAAATAAGTTAATTACTACTAGCATAAACGTAATCATTATGGAAGACCAAAAGGAGTTTAGAACTACAAAAATTGTAAATATAATTTTTTTGCCAAAAGTACGTAGGCTATCTAGTCAGGAACTGATATTTTATTTTAATTGTTTCTTATTGAACAAAAAACACACTGAACGGTTTCAGTAGACAACAATGAATAAGTTCTCATTAATAGTTAGTTAAATATAATGTAATTAACTAAGGGACATACTATTACTATTGGAAAAAAGGTGGATTTTTAGGTCATTTGCTCAAGATCTCATTTAATCGTAATTAACTTATATCATTAGACAAGGGATAATCAGAGTAGATTAATAGATTTTTGTATTAATAGCAACATCAACATTTTTAAAAAAATCAGTACTTCCATGCAATTTGTAAGGCTCACTTAGTCATCGCAAAAGTAGCGAATAGGATGTCATCGCAAAAGTGTTTAAACTCCCCAGACAATTTTTATCATATTTGTGGGCAGTTTATGTTGAAAAAACAACAGCACAACATTACCATATGTAACATTTATAACATATAGTTTGGCCTAGTAATGGCTAACCAAGACAAACAGTGTCCCACATACAATTTGTCTGACATGTGTTCGTGAATTTTAAAAGTGGTCAAAAGGGCAGAACAACACCTTTTATTTACAATCGCCTATGTTACGAAGGAAATCTCAGAATCACAATGAAGATTATTGTTTTTGTTGTGTTCTGCAACAACAAAAATAATAATCTTACAATATACAATTCTAAAACAAAAAAGGATTTAGTATATCTAACCCTGCAGTCGATAATGTACATGGTCTATCGTGACCCGAATGTTGCACGGACATCACTTCTATATTTAGAATCAATGCAAGCTGAAGACATGAGCAGTGATATTGAAGGGGTATTCTAAACTGAAGCTCAATTTAAGCCAAGTGCAAGTGGAACATAGTTATTTTCGTAGTCAGAATTGAATGACTTAACGAGAGATCTAAGCCTGCCAGAATATGCAGCTGAACTCCTCGGATGAAAACTATCGGAAAATAATATGCTTGCTTATGGCACCTCATTTTCTCAGTATGGCAACAGAGAAAAAGACTTTGCACCACATTTTGCTGAAGATCATGATCTAGTATATTGCAAAGATATTTCTGGCTTAGTGAAAATATTTAATATCTAATATGACGCGAACGAATGGGGATTGTTTTATGGACTCATCAAACTAAGTTTGAAAATAGTCCTTTTGCATAATGGCAATAACTACACTTCACGGCCAGTCGCCCATTCTGTACTTTTGAAAGAATGGTACGACAATTTGAAAAATATGTTGGATAAAATAAAATATGTGTAACACAATTGGGTGGTCTATGGAGATCTGAAAGTTCTGACAGTGGCTACTAGTGGCTAGTTCCTGAAACCAAAAATGTTGTGAAAAAAATTTAGTCCCACATGAAAAAGTTTTGCTATCCCCTTTACATATAAAACTGGGAATGATGAAACAATTTGCCAAGACGCTGAGCTGAATAAACGAGGAGAACATTTTAAATATCTACACCAAATTTTTCCATCTCTATCTGAAGTTAAAGTGAAAGAAAGTGTTTTCGTTGGCCAGACATGAGAAAATTTATGAAGAGTCGACTTTCGATGAAAAATTATGTGAAATTGAATTAGAAACCTAGAAATCTTTTGAGGAAGTACTGAACAATTTCCTATGAAATCACAAAAGTCCAAATTATGAAAATTACAGAAAAATGGTATGTTTGATGAGCATTAAACTTCACTTCCTTAATTCGCACTTGAACTGCGTTCCCAATAACTTGGGAGCTGTAAGTTAAGAGCAAGGTAAAAGATTTCATCAGGATTTGAAGGAGATAGAATGTCACTATCAGGGGAGGTGGAATAAAATGATGATGGCAGATTATTGTTGGTTGATAAAGCAAAATGATCCAAGTCCAACTTTTATGCGAAAATGTCGCACTCAGAGCTTTGGTGACAAAATGTTATAAATATTATAAATGCATTTATAATATTTTAAATTCATATAATTGTTTTTTTAGTGTAATGTAAATTTTTTACTTAGTAAAGTTGGCTTTTTTGAGAATTTCATACATAGGGCTTTTCCAAAAAAATTAATGAATTTTTTTGGTTTTACATTTATTTTTTTATTGTATACAATATTCAATATTGAGTAGTGTAAGAAATTTTAAAACAAACACTTTATCTTCACTGTTTTTCTCACAATTTTGAATCATCGTGTTAAGGGAACATTATTTAATAAATTAAGTGATAATATCCAATCTCAGCGTTACTCAAGTGTCGAAACCTGTAACTTTAATTGACAATGGTTACACTTAAAATGACGTGGCTTAAACATTACGAGTTTTCAAGTCTGTGATTTTTCACAATGTTAAACGATACCAACAGACTGGAGAGTAAACAATACGTAAAGGGCAAGAGAGCAAAAGAGTAACAACAGTGATGGGCAACAGATTTATTGTAAGCAGTGTCTTAAGAAAGTGCACTTCAACATCTTCTGAGGTGAGAACCAAGAAGAAGACTCGAGGCAGCTGGAATAGGAGCATACAGGAGTAGTAGTAACAATAGGAGGAGGAGATAGTGATAAATGTAAGTTTGTTTAAGGTAATTGTCATACTCCTCCCACAACTCACAAAAAGGAAAATTTTCATGAACTAGAATATTTCTTATTTTATAGATTAATTGTAGGTTTTTGTTGATATGTCTCTATATGTGTCTACATCATGAACTTGGTAACTAACTCTGGAAGAAGTAACAATTTTTTTCCAGATATGGAATTAAATAAATCATAAAACCCCTAGGGGCACTTATATTCACAAGTAATATTTAGAGTTTTCTTCATATTTCATTATGGAATACAACTGGATTCACGTTGCACTGAAAAAACCATGCATTAAGTAAAATTTTGTTTGTTCTCTGGTTGTCCCAGTTTGAAATAAAGAACTAACTTTACTAGTATGTTACGCTGTTCATAGAATCTTCTAAATACGAACACAACCTTTGTACAGTACAGTCCGTAACATATTGTCTTTACCAATTTGTTAGTTATTGTTATCGAAGCGTAGTGACTACATTTCTTGTTCCTACCAAATATTATGACGGTAGATTTATAATTACCCCCTTTTTCAATAGTTTCTGTCTGTTTCGGTTTTAGAATTCTGTAGCCGAATTGAAAAAATGGAACCCTTTTAGCTTTATCATATCTACCTGTATGTATCTCTGCCCCTGTCTGTTATACCCTCGTAGTTTCTATAGTTGCAGCAGTAAACAAATGATATTTTCATTAAAGTATATATTTAAGTGTTTTTATCTTGAGGTATGAGAACTAACAATAAGTAATTTTTTTTTCAAATTAATTAGGCAAAATAATCTAAGTTGCATTATGAAATGATTTATATTTATAAACAATAACGTTCATCTTTGTCAAGTTTGCAGTTACAGTGTTTGTTCAAAAGTGTAGCCATATTTTTTTCACTAAAGACGTGCTACATATTCTGAATATTTTGTAACATGATCTTTACTAGGTTTTGAAATGTATACATCAACATAATCATATATTAACTAAGGCGTTTCCCTCTGTTGCAATTATAAAACTATTAATGATATTCTAATATTGCGTTAGAGTGACTGAAATTTATTTTGAAATTAAGTGAGAAGGCTATGGATACAAATTTGTTTAGAATCCAAAAATAACATGGTAGAATTATTTGCAATTTTATACTGCTAATATTATATATTTTGTTAATGTTAGAGATCATTCTCACTCATATTTAATAGTGTGTGTGCTAATAAGATATATAATGTTAGTAAAGTTTAATGTTGTAATTATAATAAATTAATTATTTATTACAGATAATATTGGCATTTGTCACAATTTTTTGTCACATGCTTGTTGCTTTTGAGAGAATCATTTTATTCACCGAAAATAAAGCCACGGTAATATATATTTATGTACTTTTCTTATTTAAACTTGCTCCATTTGCTTAGAGTATATTAAAGTAACTTTTAATTGGGTATTTTTCAGAATGTCAAGTGGATGAGGACGACGTTTATAATCTTGTGGCAGTGTTATATGTTATTGGGTTTAACATATACGTGCGCAAACTGCACAAAAATTAATAAAAAAATTAGAAACGCCCGGTTCATTGGATTAAACATCCTCTTGTTTAAAACTCTACGTAAGTTGAATAAAACAGTTAGTTTTTTTATTATATGCATGGATCATTCAAATTCTTGTTAATTGTTTTGTACAAGATTTAAACAACTACCAATAAAAATACGTAAGGTTTTATGATTTTGGAATGTTTATAAAATTGTAATTTACATGTTTTTCTCACTAAATTGTAAGATTGCAGATTGTAGGATAGAATTTTGTGAAAGTACATAGAAATGAGTCAGAATTCTAATACATTTTAGTACTGCTGGCTGACAGAAAAAAAAATGTAAATTCGTAAAGAATAGTATATCAGGAATCGTAAAGAAACTGTACTTAAATGTTTTTAAAAAAGGGGACTCTGATCAGAAATCAGTCATAGCTGGCTATTTTTTAAACAGCTTATTTTATATGGCAATTCCTTGAATTGAAAAAATTGATTTTCTCTAAATTGCTCTCATGTTGTGTATTATTATATTGCATCTTTTTTACAAGTTGACATTTCTCAAACTTGTCTGATTTTAGCAGTAGACTTCGCTGAGCATTAACGTTTGAATCGATACACATTGTTAATAATATTTTTAGTTGAAAGAAATCTGTCAGTGCAAAATATGTGGTGAAAAGTATTTGATGTCCACTATTAGGTATGAGCAGAATAAAGTAAAGTAAAATATATTTGTATCTTTGTCTGTTTTTCTCTATATTATGAAATCAAAGATTTTTACGCTCACTAAAAACAATTGGTTACGTTTTCTTGTGTCAAATTAAATGAGAGTTGAGGAATCGTCCATATATAAAGTATTGACCACAACTTTAGAATGGAGAAATCATAAATCTCTAACATTAACATAGTATAAACAATATTATATTAATGTGTATTGGACATGTCCATTATACATAAAAGCTTAATATTTACATGATCGATTCAGGAATTACGATTTTGGAACAGAACTCTAGACAAAAATTTATAATCAATTGGACTTTTTCAATTCTTATTTAATTAATTTGACTTAGAAAATAAAAGAAATACCGAGCATGGTATAAAATGCCAATAATATTTTCCTCCATGTACTTGAGAATCAATTTAAACATATAAAAAATGATAATGACAATTTTTCTAACAAATATTTCAGCTGATCATTTGCTAATAAAAATAAAAGATCTTTGCCATCTGCTGTCCACACCAGGGTTCGGAGAGTTTAATATCGGTCACTTTTGCACATTGAAGTCATCTCTAATGCTGGGCTACCTTAGTTTTGCGACAACCAATGTTATAGTGCTATTTCAATTTTACTTCATGAAGGAAAGTTAAATGTTGATTTAAGATACATAGGTATAACATGGATACAAGTGATCATAAAGTAATATAACAATCTCTATTCTATGTTATTATCATTTAAATTAAAAACAAATTACTAAAATGGGGTTCTATGTCATCACCATATTATTAAGTATTGCAAAAGTTCTATGTTAAAGAAAGGTATATTTAAAATAAATGTATGTATTTCTGCTTAGACTTGTTTTAAAAATATTTCATTATTTAGTTATTGGTGTGAACTGTAGCCTTATTGATATCATTGTAAATTGAAAGATTGTTAGCATTGATATCTATAAAATTGTGTGAAAATTTTAGTCTCAACAACTAAACTGAATATTTAACTTTCAAGGCCTCTTTCTAAGAGTCAATTTCTTTTGAAATGTTTCATAAAAAGAAAATATGAACCAGATGCAAATGAAATTGTATATTTTATTCTAGATTTAAACGAGTACAAGCATTTCTTAAATCACTTTGGATAGTTAATAAATAATATATAACATGTGGGTTTCAATAAAAGTTTTTATTTATCCCTAAATAATAATTTAAACTAATTCGATAATATCCTAAACTCTGATCTTGGCTGCTTACTTGTATACCAAATGTTTAAAAAATTTTTTTAAATCTGAGTATTTGAATCGAACATGATACATTCCACAAAATGTTAATCTTTTCTAAAGAATTGTTTAAAATGTTTTGTAAAGAGTTCTTTGTTGTGTTCCAAAATATTTGTAATTTTTATATTTAGCTTATATTTTTACCTATTATTTAAGGTATTTTCTTTTTATGGGATTTCTTGTTAAGTAATTTATATATAATTTGCTTATAAAATATTTCTTGGTGTTGAACTGGTGATTTGTGAATCTTATTTTTATGTATTGTGGTTAAAGCTAAATAAAGAAACAATTTGAAAATCATGAAGTATATTTTAATTTGTTCGAAATGTAAAATTTATTTTAAAGTCATATATAAAAAGAAAAATTCCATGATTACCGCTTCAGGTTGTCTGTTTAGATAAAGTATATGGTGACTGGAAGGCAATGAAAGTAAATTTTGCTATTTTCAAAAAAAATTTAATATGGAAGAATTTTCATGCTTGAAGAGAAGTTGACAAATGATTTAATGATGTCAAAGGCACACTGAAGATTGAAAAGTAGAAGAGAAATTAACTTAATTAATACCTCTCATCTCAGTGGCTGATGGGTGAAAGACAGAATATAGACATATCATTTTATAGAATGGTTATTGTTTTTTTCAACTGATAAATATTTTTAAAAGTGGTATTGATAAGAAGAATGTTTAAAAAAACAGTCTAAGAAAACCTTTGTTCAAGTCGTTGTAATTAAATTGTTTATTTTGTAATAATTCATTTCTCCTTGCAAGTAATTTTAAATGAAAAACACATTTTCATTTAACTTAAATAATTTTACTCATTCGCAACATTCAGTATTGCATGCTAATAATATAAATAAATAATATAATTTTTAAATATGTGTATGATGGTATCAAATTTTGCATGTAAGAAATTCGCAACAACCCTATGCTATTGTGAATGTTGATTTCCAAGAGAAAAGTAAGGGGTAACAAAATTTAATGTCAAAAAGACGAAAGGACTTTAAATCATCAATAACATTTCATTGAAGCGTTTTGCAGATGTCATCAACAAACGATTGTTGATTTGTAAATTTATTGAAAAAATATGTCAGATTAAAAAAAAAATAATTAACTGTTTTATTAATGAAATAAAATATTAATATTAGCTCTATTGCAGGATATAGACAAATAATATAAAATACACTGTTACTGATTGTTGGTAACTATTTGTTACCTTAGTGTTAGACTTTACACTGCAACACTTCCAGCTCAGTGTAACACTAAGTTAAGAAATAATTAGCAATAATCACATCAGTTATTGCTTCATATTACAGTTATAGCATAATTATATATTTTGTGTAACTTTTGTGTCTATTAACAGATTAAGTGCTGATTAAAACTTGGAGACCGTTGTGGGTTAGGTGAGGGAGACTAATCATTATTTTTGTTCAAGCCTTTTATCGTGGTAATTAAGTAGAGTTGATTTAGCTTTGAAATGACATGAGTCCACCATCAACTTAACACAAAGTCACATTTCCAGGTTTAAACTCAACATCAGAGAGACAACTGTATAAAAGTTAGTGTAATCGCTTGCGTAAATAATTGAGTAAATAAAAACGTGAACTGTTTTTTGCACCAAAGTTCGTTACGATTATCATGTTAGGTTGATCAACACACTCTCAATATTTCAGCACTAATGTTAAATAAGAATTATTCAATAGTGCTGTGAAATAATTATACTGACATGAGCTTCGTGCACACATGTAATTGACATTTGTTTCTATCGCTGGGTTGACATTTGTTTGGGTTCAATTGTTAATAGTGGCATTTTGTTAAATATTTATCTAATATGTAGGTATATTTTGAAAGTAAATTAGCGACACTATCGATATATGGTAAATATTTTTTGACTACCAAGATATGGTAAATGTTTTTCAGGTCAAATAATCAAAATTAAATAATAGAAGCCAACAAGTCAGTGACAAGAAGTTCACTATGGGCAAAACTTGCAAGCCAAGTTATATCTCCGCAGCGATAGATTAAAATAGCTGAAGAAATAATAAAAAAACATATAACTATGTCAATAGGGACATATTGACGACTAGATTATTATACTTTGGATTGCATTTTTTTATTAAACCTCCATAGATAAACAACTTTGAATATCCACAATTTAATAAAACTACGTGATATAGTATTATTTCTACTTTATTTAAGTTCTTTACCACAACCTAGGTTTCATTGTATTACAACATCTCCAGGTGGGCAAAGATATCTTGCTATCTTTGCTAATATCCAACCTGAAGATGATGTGTTACAATGAAACCTAGGTCGTAGTAAAGAACTTAAAGAAAGTAGAAACAATACCACATCATGTAGTTTCGTTTAATTGTGAATAATGAATTTCTACAAAATTAACCCCAAATATATTCAACTTTGAATATGTCAAGAGAATTTTAGATATCATCGTAAATTGAAATTGTGAATTTTTTTGATGTTTATTTTTCAAATCAAACGCCTTATATCCACTCACTAGGCAAAAAGTGTACAATGGGTGACAGAAATGTGATGCTTATAATGCAGAATGACAGAATGTGATGCTTATAATGACAGAATGTGATGCTTATAATGCAGAATGACAAACTGAAATTTTGCTTGAATTTCAATAGTAATTTTTGTCAGGGTTAAAATTCAAACAATGTTCGCTGTTGAACATGTGTATATATGCTGTATGTTTTTTATCTATTTAGTTTATTCGTTATCTTAAGTTACAAAGAACCGCAAACTTGTAATGCAGGCAGAATGAATAACTTCTAGATTAACTCTTTCATGTAATTTAACCAATATCTCTCTTTCTTGTTACGTGAAATTATATTTTCTATTCAAAATTTTTCGTTATAATTAATTCCGAACAGCCATTATTGGGGAAAAATATAGCGTCTACAAACGTGAAAAACTGAATTTATTTTAAATTCATGTAAAAGTGCAAAGTGAAAAAAGTCATTTTTTATTTTTGTTGGAAAATATTTAAGTCATCTTATTCACCTTTTTATGCAATTTTCCTCACAGTTTAAAAAATTATTTCCGTGTTTAAAATTACCAATTATTGTTTTTATCAATTACTCTTGTTACCTTTCTTGGCCTTTAAACTATTTTGGGGTACAGATTTTTCAGACGGACTTTTACCTCTGACCCAATTGTCATTTCTTTCTAATCATTTATATATATTGAGCTTCATGAAACGATGAACCGATGAAACAACAAAAATATAATAAAACTTAAAATAACGAACCGATAAAAATTAGTTCCAAGGTTCGATGATACTTTTTTAAATTGTTATGTTTAAATAGCTATATATGTTGATTAAAAGAAAATGTAGGACTATGTTAATGAAAAAAATATATATCAAAAAACTGAATTAAATAATTTAATAAATACTTGTTGATTCCAAAATTTTCAGAATTGAAAATAAGGTAGTTCTAGAAACATTATTGAATATTATTACAAAAACATAATCTTCTGCCTTATCCCAAAACTGCTAAAGTGAAAATTAAGAAACTGAAACTCATTAGAAATTTATTTAAAATTTACCGTGAAACAATAGAGATAAATTCAAAATCTCACAATTTTTACAAAATTCACTCTAATTTTAAGCCAGTAAAATATAGTCTACGTAATATACATTGTGACAATATATTTTTAAATATTTTTATAGGTATTATGTATCTTAAATGTATCTATTTACCTATGTGTGTACTGAACCTTCGTAATGTGTGTTATACTCATATTTAACAGGATTTTTTTTATTTTAAATTGGCAATAAATTAAAAGTTTAAGTATGTCCTTTACTATATTAAAATTCACACTGCCCTTGAGAAAGATTGAAGCTTCTAAGTTTCTACATCCACTTCAGAAAAGTGGTAAGTATCTCCAAGAACAAAATTAAAAGTGCTCTCCATTTTGATAAAAGTAACAAGACATAAAATTTACATAAAAAGACATAAAAACGGTTTAAAGTAAAGAGCATTGTGGTGATTTTAAATTTTGTTCACTGCTGCTACAATGAGCATAATAAGTTTTCTTAAAACCATAAGATAATTAATTCACATAGTTTATGCAGAATTACAATCTACATAATCATGATGAAATGTACTCATTCATAAATTTTATTATACTCAATCACTCGAGCATACTAATTGACTTGAGCAATATCTAAAAGCAACAAAAGGAACTGAGCTAAGTTGGTTTAAAATTATGAAGGTTATAATTTTGCAATGCTTGAAAGTTTAGACAGAGCGCTCTTTCTACAAGTGTGTGTGTGTATGTATAATCATAACAATTGTTTCCTATCTTAGTTACATGCTCTATATATAATAAACCTTTATTAAAGGATGTATTGTGTTGGAGGAATATATATGTATGTATGTATATATATATATATATATATATATATATATATATATATATATATATATATATGTGTGTGTGTATATATATAAATATATGTATATGTATATGTATATGTATATATATATATATATATATATATATATACATATATATATGTAAAGAAACTACATTTCTTTAATTGGTGCAGTGCTCTTCCGTCGATAAGCAGTGAACATGTACTTATGTACCCCATAGCTGGCGCTGTGAGTATTAACAGCTAACTTTGTCAGCAAGGTAGATTTTTATTGGTTGACAGAACTCACATTGTAATTCAGACTGTTTGGTTATGTTAAAAGAATTGTATAGAAAAGGAATTGACAATTTAAATAATAAACTTTAAATGTCGTTTCTTTGTTTTCAGGTAGTACAGTACTATTTAAGTTAAACTGTGTGATTATTCTTACGTGTACTGCCAGTACTAAAATAAAGAAACTTTGTTTTCAGAGCAACGCAATTGTTTAAATTAATTTTGCAATTCCTAGTAAGTTCGAAGAAATTGTCTTATAAAACGGTATTTCTAGTTAAATCAAGAAAAATGAAAACACTACGCTTTAAATTTGTAGTACTGGATCAACGGATGGAAAAGAAATGTGATTTGCATAACCTCTATTGAGACACCCAACGGACGTGTTTTTGATGTCCCAGATGATCTAAAGCTAGCAACTAAGCACACTGCCATATTGTCGTCAGACGTATTTACGAAAATCAAAAATTCGCTCATAAAAAGACACCAAACACGTTCAGTACAGATTCTTCTAAATACGGACTTGAGGAAAATATATCTAGATGATGGTGAAAATTTACAGTGAAAATTTACTGTAACGAAAGTGCCTTTACACGAAAACACTAATAGTGCTACACGAGAAAATAAAAATTTAGGAAAAATGCTGAAAGCTTTCAAATAAGACATCGAATTCTGACCAATGGATTAGTGAATTTGAGAAAGAATATGGAAGATTTGAGATTATACACGATGAAGAGAAAATTGGGATTTTAAAACATCTTCTAGAAAAACAGTGCTTAGATTGATACAGCAGTAGGTTAATAAAACTGACAGAAAATTCGGAATGGTCAGTACGGAAAGATAACTTTTGTCAAACATATGGAAATATAGGTTAGTCTCAAGTAAAATATGCATTTACATTTAGATTTCAAACTGGCTTGTTACTGCAATACGCCACAAAAAAGGAAAGACTGTTATTAGAGGTTAACAAGCACATCGACACCCAAACAATGATAAATCTTATTGTAATGGGATTACCAGATTACATAATGAATAAAATAGATAAAGAAACTGTAAAATAAACTGCAAGCCTCTGCAATGAAATTAGAAAGCATGAACTTATGGCGAACAAAAACAACTTCAGTAAAAATTAAATAAATGCAAATTATTATAAAGGAAAGATTGATAAAATAAAACCATGTAAGATTTGTGAAAATTTAAATAAAGGTATTTGCTTTCATCCTGAAGAAAAATGCTGGTTCAAACAGAAAGAAGAATATAACCAGAAGAGAAATAATATTAAAGCCGTGAATAATTCAGTGATCGATGTTGAAATAAAAAACAATGATAAAAAAAATTAATAATAACACCATTAATTAAAGTCAAACTATTATTGAATGGACAATTGGAGATATTTGGGATATATGATTCAGGCTCAAATGTTTCTGTAATTAATTCCAAATTAATAAGACTGAAAGAAGAAGGAGAGGATGATTCAAAAAGTGATAATTTAATCACAATTAATGGTGTTAAAAAGAGAAATTGTTTGACAACTATTAAAATAAAAATTTTGGATATAGAACAAAAAACCGATGTTTATATCATTGGTGGAGAAGAATTCAAATACGATTTTCTAATTGGACTGGATATCATAAAACAATTTAAACTGGTTTAAGATGAAAATTTGAAAATTACTCAAAAAAGGGAAAAAATAGAAATAGAAGAAGAGATTGATCCTATGAATAAGGATGATGATAAAAACAACACTCTTACAGAGGTGATAAATGAAACAAATCAATGTTCAATAAATTTTGATGAAGACATAAAGAAAGAAGATTTCAAAACGAGTAACTTAAATACTAAACAAAAGTCAGAAATATATAAATTAATTGACACTTACAAATCTATCTTTGCAAAAGACAAATATAATATTGGTACAGTCAAAGAATTTGAAGCACGTATTGATCTACTCATGGACAAATATTGTAGTAAAAGGCCTTACAGGTGTTCGGTTAAAGACAAAAAAGAGATAGAAAACCAAATAGCAAAGTTTATTGACAAAAACCTTATAGCCCATTTGCAGCACCGGTAACTTTGGCTTTCAAGAAAGAAGACAACAAACGGTCAAGATTATGTGTAGATTTCAGAGATCTAAATAAAATAGTGGTACCGCAAGCTCAACCATTCCCATTGATCGATGACCTACTGATCAAGACAAGAAACTCAACATATTTTACAACACTGGATATCAATTCAGCATTCTGGTCAATCCCGCTACGAATTGAAGATAGGAAGAAAACTGCCTTTGTAACACAGGAAGGACATAATCAATGGACATGTTTACCTTTTGGTTTGAAGACATCACCAGCTATTTTTCAAAGGATACTAGGTAACATTTTAAGAGAGTACAAACTTACAAATTTTGCAGTAAACTACATAGATGATATACTTATATTCTCTAAGACTTTTTCTGAGTACATTAACCATTTAACACAATTATTAGAAGCTATAAAAAGGGAGGGTTTTAGACTAAAGTTTACAAAATGTACTTTTGCTTCAGATTTAGTTAAATATCTCAGTTATGTAATACAAAATCATACAGTAAGGCCAGCACGAGATAATTTAATTTCAAAAAAAGATTTTTCAATACCAAAAACTCAGAAAAATGTAATACAATTTTTGGGAAAAATTAACTTCTACCATGAGTATATACCCAAAAGTGCGGTAATTTTAGAACCTCTTTATAATTTATTTTGAAAAAATCAAAAATTTATTTGGTCTGCAGATTGTCAGAAATCTTTTGAAGACATAAAAAAATTGTTGTGCTCACAGCCAATCTTGGAAATATTTGATCAAAATTTGCCAATAAATATTCATACAGATGCGTCTTTGGAAGGTATTGGGGCAGTATTAAAGCAAATACAGCCAAATGGAAAAGAAAAACAGTGGCAAACTTTGCAAAAAAGTTAAATCAAATCCAAAAGAAAAAAAAGGCAATTTATTACGAATGTTTATCTATTAAAGAAGCAATAAGATACTGGCAATACTGGCTAATAGATAAATCGTTTACAGTATATTCAGACCACAAACTTTTTGAAAATTTAAATATTAAGTCTAGGATCGATGACGAGTTAGGAGATTTAACATATTACTTATCGCAGTATGATTTTAAAATTATGTATGTTCCAGGAAGAGAAAATATAGAAGCAGATTGTTTAAGTAGGAACCCAGTATAAGAAGCAGATGAGCAATTAAAAATTGTTAACATGATAAGATTGGACGACATTAATACAGATCAAGAAAACAATGAGGTACAAAATAATAAATCAAAATTAATATCAAGATACAATATTTACTATAAAAAGTTTAGAAATTGTGAAAGAATTATTTTATCGGAAACTTCAGTTAGAAACATATTAAAGATATATATGAAAATATGTGTCATATAGGTATAAAACAAATGCAAAACAAAATTAGTTCATTATATACAGTAAGAAATGGAACAATAAATATTAAGACATAATAAAAACGAGAGGACAAGATAAGTACGGTCTACTGTCACAATTAGGTCTTGCCACAAAAACCTTTTGAAATAGTCTCAATAGACACAATTGGAAGTTTTAGAGGCTTACGGTCAACAAAGAGATATTTACACCTTTTAGTAGACCACTTTACACAATATACTTACATTCTTACCTCAAAAACACAGAGTGCTAATGATTTTGTTAAACTAATCAATAACGTAACAGATTCTGATACAATTGGAATACTTCTCGTTGATCAATACGCAGGAATTAACTCAAAAGAATTCAAAACATTTTTATATAAAATTTCATTTTTATTTTTCATTTTTATATAAAAAATCAATACCATTGGTATTTACTACAGTAAATGCCCCGTTTTCTAACAGGTTAAATGAAAGACTGAATCAAACGCTTGTAAACAAAATTAGATGTAAAATAAATGAAAAAAGTAATAAAATGGCATGGACGACAATTGCTCATAACTGTGTAGATAAATATAATAATACAGAACATACAGTTACTGGCTTTGCACCAAAATACCTATTAGATGGTACAGATGTTTTATTTTTTGCCAACTGAACTAAAAAAAGATAAATCAGAAGTTGAATAGATCAGAAATAGGAAAATAGCATTTGAAAATTCAATGAAATCACATAACTGCAATAAACAAATATTTGATAAAAATAAAACTCAATTAAATTTAAATACAGGGGATATGGTATTTGTGGAGAATGGGAACAAAGTAAACAGAAATAAATTAGATGAGCTGAAGATTGGTCCATTTAAAATTCTTAAAAAAATATCAATTTCAATTTATAGAATTGATACAGGTCATAAGAAGTTAGAGTCGCATCTCTTTCACATCACAAAACTCATACCAACACCTACATAAAAAAAAAATCAAAGGAAAACTAGAGATAAAATTTTGTAGACGTCATTATGAAAAAAATTACACACTTGAGTGCTTATATTTATTTTAGTAGTAATTTTCTGCATAGATATAAATAACTTAATAACTTGGGAAAATTAAATAGTAATGCCTTCTCTACAGCAGAATCACTAATGTAAAATTGACATATTGAGGTAGTCTCAGTAATGCAGCGCTAACTTTAATTATCATTTTAATTTACCCATCTACTGACCTGGTCTACAAAAGAACCAAGAAAATAAGCTGCCTATACGGGACTGGGCTGGTCAATGACTTAATTCACTCCAACGGGTACATAAACATATTTGTGATGTGACCTTGTAGCGAAAAATCAAAAACATCTAGTCGTGTCCTTCCATTCAAATACTTATTAAATCATTTTATTATTGTTTATAAAAAGACTGTAGTTAATATTCTGAAAGAGATTATAAGCAATAGTTGTTTACAGTTTTTGTATTCGTACAATATTAGGTACCTGTTATTTCACAGTATTGTATTTTATATTTGGCATAAAAAAACTATTTTCCTACAAAAAAAACACAAATAAGACTCAGCGACAATTTAATATATTGTAAAACTTAGGTTTAATTTTAATTTTAATTACTGTAGTGTAAAAATGAAAAATTTTGGTGAAAATTTTCATACATGTACCCCATAGATGGCGCTGTGAGTATTGGTAGCTAACTCTGTCGTCAAAGTATATTTTTATTGGTTGACAGAACTCACATTGTTTTTCAGACTGTTTGGTTATGTTAAAAGAATTGTATAAAAAAGGAATTGACAATTTAAATAATAAACTTTAAATGTCGTTTCTTTGTTTTCAGGTAGTACAGTACTATTTAAGTTAAACTGTGTGATTATTCTTACGTGTACTGCCAGTACTAAAATAAAGAAACTTTGTTTTCAGAGCGACACAATTGTTTAATAGAATTTTACAATTCCTAGTAAGTTCAAAGAAATTGTCTTATATATATATATAATGTTTGTATATATTTATGTATTAGTTCTTGTTTATTTAGTTATTTGCTTTCAATTGTCATATTAATTAAAAGAGATTTATATAAATAACTAAATCTCGATAAAACCCCTAGATAAATATGAGAAATTAAATTGTATGCTGTATTATAATATGAATCAGTTTAATCTGTGGATCTTTTTTTAAAACGCTACCTTGTTTTAAAACAAGATGTGTTTTAAAACAAGGTAGCGTTAAGTATACTCCGTATCCAATCCTCATAAAATTGTATAACAATTCTAAGTCTCAATATTCTAAATACATTATATAACACATAGACAGACATTAACATAATGCTAATCCTAAAGTAGAAGAGTATTCTACATGAAATATTGTTATTGCTTCCTGCACCCAGCAAATATTTGCAAAATAGGATGTGCCAAATATTATCTTTAAAATTTAATATTCTTAGAGTCTATATGGAAATCATTGTTGATTGCTTCACTAGTATTGCAATGAGAATAGGTCTGAAAGCGTACAAGTCCGTAGATAGCAACTATGTAGTTTAGGTAAAATCGATAGTCAATAAATGATTGACAACAATTAAAATGCTTAAGGTCACAGACATCATTTATGGTACGTAGGTAATGGTACGTAGAATGCAACTAAGTAGATTAGGTAAAATCGATGGTTAATAAATTATTGACAAAAATTTCAATGCTTAAGACCACAGCCATCATTTGTCAACTTACCTAAGTTCGTTGCTCTAAAAGACGAAATTAAGTGCAATAAAATCAATATTTGTATTTTTAGCTACCATAATTAACTCACGTACGTATGAAATTAAAAGAAAAAATACTTAGCTTTTATTTAATTCTCAATTTCATATATCATTATGGGTAACTGCATCATAAATACTTTTTTTACGCTTCAACTAGTCACAGGTTATCTTTCTAATTTTTACTGATGTATTTGACGTTTTTGACTTTTGAATGTTGAAGATATTAGCTACCATTATGTATGACAATGATTTATGACCTGGTTCGTAAACTGAAATGATGTTTTTTCAAAACAAACTTTTAACACTCAGCTGAAAATTTTTAAAATATAAAAGAACTTGCTTTATCAATAATTTTGCTTTACTGTTTACATATGTTAATATGTAGGTGGCCCAGGCTAAACTTAGCAAATTGACAAAAAGGCTCCAATCTAGATTTTGCATATATATTGAGCCAGATATCATCTGCATAAATTTATTCTTGCACCTGATATTGAGCGCTCGGGCCGTCTTCCCGTTGAATGCAGGTTACTCTTGAGTTGCAACATTTTGATATTACACAAAGAATGGTTTGACCTATTTTCTCACATTGCGACCTCAACGATTTAAATGATTGTCATGTAGTTTAAAAAGAAATACTGTGTTTGAGAAAATAAGACTGATAATTTTGTAATGCAAACTGCGTACCTGTTTTATTCATAATATGTTTGTATTCCAATTTTCCAATTGTTATATAAATTAAGACAAATTATTTCTAAATGTCTGTGTTACATGGCCTAATATTATCTTAAATGTTGTATGTTTTGAATACAATTTTCAATATTTGGATAACATATATTTTATAGGTCATCCGGTATTCACCGTCAGGCAAGTCCAGTGTCATATGATTTTGTTAGATGAAATATTGAAGTAACAAAACCAAATATTAATTAAGTTACATTAAATAGTCCAATCAATTTTATATCTAATGGCAGACACATTGAATCCATTTTTAAACACCTTCCTGCCTGTTACATGTATAATACTTTTCTCTTCGTTAAATCCAATTATGTCGTAACATGAGGTATTTACTAAATAGTAGCTTAGAAAAAACTAAAAACCAGAAATATGGAAACTTGAATACACTGAGTGTTACTTTTAGAAATATATTGAGATCAAAGTGATAAAAAAGTATTTTTTAGATAAATTACTTTAAAGTGACATTTTCTCTGAAGGAGTCTAACTATAATTTTCAAGTTAAAATAGATTATCTATATTAAAGAACTGGATCAAAACAACAGCATAACTTGTAACGAGGCCTAGAAATTGAAGCAGCAACGAAGCTCGCAGCTTGAACGAGTGGGAAATTGTGAATTGACCCAGTTTGCCTCTTTCTATCATATTTTTAATAAGCTTCATATGGCGTCCGACAGTGGGTGCTCAAAAAAGAAAATGATATGTACTTGTAGGTATTGTTAATGAATGTAAAAAACAGGTAATCGATTCTCAATAAGGAAATTACCTTAGGAATAGAGGAAAGTAAGGAATGTTTACAAGAGGAAAAATAGTAAATATTAATTATAGTTCGTATAGCAATAGTGACCAGCTTTGTCCTGGATCAATAAGAGTATTTGGCATAAATATACATTCATATAATATACACCTATATTAAGGGCCTGTATGCACACGTAAATAAATATAGTAATATATGACATGCTTATATGGTAACATCGTAGTTAATTCCTACTACATACACTTTGAATTCTTCTACTGGAATTTTTACAAATAGTTTTGTTGTGTGTGATTTGTATGAGATGCGGGTACCACATCACACTTTAATTTGCATTGCAAAATACTGAAAAAACTCTTCGCACCAGTTCGTTCAATACAGAACACAGCGTGTATTGTCGACGTCTATTGGAAATGTCCAGGAGTTGTCCAATTTTGAACAACAACCGTTTATAGTGCTATATAAGTTTTTTTGGTGTATAATATTTGTAAATAAACGAAATTTTATTACAAATATTGTACATCAAAAAAATTTGTTAATGATTTTTTAAATTTATTAATACGATTTGCCTCTTTCGGTTATAGAATTCAACTTTCATATTCTGTGGACGAATTTGAGATGACTCACCAACAGGGGCAGATAAGTTAGAGTTTTTATTAGGTTGTTTGTTCGTTATGTCCAATTTTGAACAATAACCCACTGATTCCTTAAGTCTTTTATTAAGAATTTGAGGTGATGTAACATGGTGTTTACTATCAATTGATAATGGAATGGAATGGAATGGCCTCTGGTTCAGTGAATTTATTTTTTTTAAACCAAACAAGTATTGCTTACACAACCTGGCAAACTAAAACTAATCGAACTAATCGAAGTCGATCGCAGTTTGAAGTACGTGTGAAGTACAGTCTGAAGCAAACACAAAGCGAATCGAAGTACCTCTCTACACTATTCTGTTCACCTAACGTCGTTCAATTTCACGAGTAGTGTAGTGCAGGTTTAAGAATTAGTGCCCCACATGTGGCTGCCGATGTAGTGTGGTGCATACCTTACTTAAGCAAGAATTTTAATGAAGTAGGTGTAAACAGAACTTAATCCTGTATTGCATTCAGTGCATTACGTGTCAAAACCTATATGGTGGCCAACTGTGCTAAAATATATACATATCTAGTTTTAATTGTAGGAGTGTGGAACAATTATTTTCTTTGAAAGTTCCAAATGTGAAACCCCAAGCATTGATATTTGACTTTATTTTAGGTCACACTGAAGGAAGTTTTGTTCGAGTGAGATATTGAATAGTTCTTATCCTCATAATTAGGAATCCAAGGACACAATCTCTTACATAAAATCAGGAAATCCTAAGGAAAAAAATGCCAAAGTATGCCTAGAAGCGAAGCGCCGTTGATAGAGGAACAAAAATATATTACCAAGGCCTGTGACATTCTACTGCAGTATCAAACAAATTCCGTAAGTGGGACTACAAGCTGCTTACACTTTGGGACGATTGAATGTATATGTCGGGTCTTGAAACATATTTGGAATAGAAGGATAAATTAGACTTAAGATATTCTAGTGAGTTATTCAGGGTGAGAAGACACTGGTAGAAACAAAAGAGATTTATTAACAAAGGAGGATTATCCCCAGATAAAGAATACCAACAGTCAGCATATGTCAGGTTCAAAATCGTTAAATTAATTCCTGGGAAATATAAAACTAAAAGGAAAACAAACAAATGGCACTGGAAAAGCTTTGACCTTGTATTGTAAAATCACATTAAAGTTTAATATTGATGAAAGATGAGACATTCAAGCATTTGCTTTCCGGATATCAATACATTAATGCTACAAGATGCCTGAATGCAAATGGAATAGCTGCACATGCTGCAACAAATGCTAAGTTGAAATCTACCTGAGTAAAGTGAATTTTATTTAGATGATGCAATTTTGTTTTTTTTTAATTTGTGATATAAAAATTAAAAAAATTTAGAATGCAATTTGTTCCTATATAAGACAAAACAATAGTGATAGTTTATAACGTGACGTATACGCCACATGGTAAAAAAACATTTAATATTAAAATATTTATCCTAGACTGAAGGATTAATTAAGTTCCCATACAAACAAGGTCGATTTTATGTTTTGTCACTTACTGAGCACTCAATAGATTCTACGAGGTGATAATCTAATAATAGATGTTAACTCAAAAGACATTTAAATAGCAAAGTGTCACTTGTTTCTTGAACACTCAATAAAACACTCGTGTTGAAATTCAGTTGGAACATACACATTTTACGAGAATCATTATGACCATCGAATCAATAGAAGATGCACTTTGGCCGATTTTAGTGTATCAGCAAGTATTTGGCATTTGTAGAAGAAATGTTAACCGAGTTCCAAACAGGTTTACATCACGATATCGAAAGTTATACAGTTTTTTAATAATGGGAATCTTGATTTTACTGCAAGTTGCTGCTGGCACTTTGACTTTTACCAATAGCACTTTGATTTCAACCCATGCCTGTATCTTATTTGCATACGGAGCACTTCACATGATTCACTCTCTGTATTTATTGTTGATTGAAATAACTTTTGACAGAATTGTGTTTGAAGGGTTGATCTTGAAAATTCAAGAAATAGATTATCTTTTCCAGTTAGAACACAGAAGGAATTTTTTGAGACAAGATAAATGTCGAAACCTCACAATTATTGGCCTTCTTATAACCTATCATATTCTTTATGCCTGTGTTGATTTTGTGGCTGGAGGTATAAAATTTGGCCTGAGTGCTTGCATTTATTCTGTGTACAATGTTATTGCTGTTATTATTTTTGATCTAGAAATAATACTCTTCTCTTCGATATTAATTAGTGTAACAAAACGTGTGGAAATGTTGAATTTCTTCTTTGAATCTAAAAATAGAAGAAACACAGTCACATCTGTTGATGCTATATTTGGGAGTCCACAACATAATCCTAATTCAAACAATAATTTTACATTTATATTGCCGCTCAACCAAAATTCCGTTTACCATTTATCCCAATTCTACATTCGTTTATTAGACCTGTGCCCCCATTTAAAGAAAGTGTTTGAATTTCAGGTTTGTATTGAATGTTTTTTATTTTCGTTAAATGCTTTCAAATATGTCAATACAAATGATTAACATAAACAAACTTTTAACTTCATTTTTCAGCTATTCATGTCACTCACTATCATATTTTCTGGTATTCTCCTTAATACATATTTGTTTTTGGAGAATTTAAAGTATAATGTAAGTATTATTAACACCTATACTAACTTGTGAATTCCGAGATTGAAAAATTGCAAATCCATAAAATTAATAAATTAATACTGTTATAAAAATACAGGGTTTACAATTAAAAACTTGTTTCATAAACTATTAATTCTTCAAATAATAAAGAATATGCCTATGAAGAAATTTATGGTGCATTTTCCGAGTATTTAGAAACAATTTTGTCGCTTTGTTTAATTACTAAATCTTTATGGATGAAAGAAATCCAGGATAAATAGGTATAGCAGTATCATGGAGGACTTGCATCCATCAGTGAGTAAACCACTTGTTGGTGAATGGTTTCATAATGTGTCTGGTTGAGACACTTCACCTGTTTTGTTGTTCATATCATCATGGAATATAGTCCATTACATATTTCTTTTCATCCCCACTTTCTCTTTGTTTTAAATTTACAAAATGTTTCTATTGCTACACTTCTAACGTATGAATAACTAGTTGTGCCTTGTGTATCAGTACCACCATACCTGATTTTTTTTGGAAAAAATTGATTAATACAATGAAACCATTGTAATAATCAATTTTATCATATAATTTAATTACACCTGTAATAGCTAAACTAGAGTAATTAATTTTAGGTGCTTTGTGAATATATTATACAATATTTTCCCTAACTGCTGTGTCCCTGGTGATAACATTGTAGAGTTTTGTTGCCTTCGATCATCCCTAGAAATATTGAACTCCATCAGTGAAAGTATAAACAATTAAATTAAATTATTCTCAAATATATGATGAAGTGAATTCACATATCAGAAATTAATTAACATATCATATTTGCTTCGAATTATGAGAATTGAAAATTGTATTGTAAACATAAATATTAGTAAGCAGCAGTAGACTTGAAAAACGTCTTTCAAAACATGACTTTTGCCCATAAAGAAATGAATTCACCTTTGACTGAATATAACTTAGATATATAAAATACTATAAATCTTTTTGTTGCAAATTCATCGATAAAGAAAATATTTCAGAGAGGAGATGTGTCATTTTTCATTATTTCCATATCATGGCCGTTCCACTATGTTACGTCGTTGATAGTTATGTGTCTCGTGTGTGAGAAAATGTACTTGCAGATAGAAAGAACAAAGTCTTGTTTAACACCAATGATAATTGATGACGAATTACGTAAGTGAAAAATTTTCATTTATGCATTTACAAATGGCTTTCTTTTATGCCAGTGCTATGCTTATGTAAAATAAATATTTACAGGGTGACTGGTATAATAAATTATACATTAGTTTATAAATATTACCTCTAATTTAAAATGACCATTCACTTATTTTGGGATGGAGATATACTGCAGATGGAAGCCAACTCATCTTTTCAGAGTTAAATAATTATTCTATCTGATAAGATGCCTTTGAAATTCGCATTGTAATGAGTCACGTATAAAGAGTTCCAGGAGTAAAGTTTTGTATGGAAATAGAACAACACTGCATTATAACCAATAGATATATAAATAAAACTGTCGTCATATATATATAGATAGATAACCATCAATAATTTATAATTAACTTTTACTCACAGCTATGCAGCGTATGTAAACTACGTAATTTTTCATAATTCTACAGAATAATTAGGGGCAGAGTCATACAAAAATGTTTGAATCTTTTGTTTGAATTTTCATTAAATTTTTTGCACTGTTAAAAGAACAAAACAAGATAATGTTTATTGCAAAAAATGTGTTTCGAATTTAAAAATGTCAACGTTGATTTTATGCTTTTTATGGAAACTGCATTACATTTATATTAAACATCATTTTAGTAAATGTCTGAGTTTAGATCAATAGTTGGCATTCCAATTTATTAGTGTTGCCATCTGACAACACCCTCTGACATTGGAGGGTTTCAACCTCCCAGCACCCCTAGCAACAGAACTAAGAATTTGAGTCTCGTGGGTTGGATAGTATTCATTCCAATGTGAATTCTAAGCAGTATACAACTTAATACAATTGAAACAAATAAAGAAAATTAAATTCCAAAATTCACTTTCATAAAATACAAATTCCAATTGATTTTTATGTGCTATGAAATGTTTTTATTAATTATATAAAATACAGGTTAAATAAAATAAAAGTGTAAAAATCTGAAGGTAAAAAAAAAATATTTTTTGTGCAAAAAAATTAGCAATTTATATTTTATGTACCACCCGAATATATATAAAATGACTTTACCCATTATCACTCATCGGTTGTTATCTTTTTTATTTTCACATAAGTTACTAACATTTTATCAGATTTTGTTGACACAGTCAACTACCAGGGCATGAGGTGGTTGACAAAGGTGTTTGAAATGTGTGTGGTTACGGATTTGAATTGTTGAAAATATAGCTTGAAACTCTATCTTATTTTTTGCTTAAACCTTATCTTCTGCAAAGGTAATACATATGTACAACTTACTAAATCATTCACTTTATATTCATCATTATTTATGAATTCAAATTATATGTTAAGAATGAGATGTTTATTAATTTTTATCTGTCAAACTATGCTTCACTCCTTACAGCAGCTATCAGTCACTAGAGTTTAGGGAATCACGCAGCACATAACAGGAAAATAATACTAGTGTACAAAAATATAATTTATTATAATATTTATTTTTGTTTATGTAGGCTCTGTATATATACCTATATATTCATAAAACAATATTTGAGAATATAAATTTGTTTGTAAATAGACTGTAACTTCATAAATTGATTTAACCAATTTTAGTAAGACTTTTGTGAAAGTGTTCTCTGTTATCAGTTTCTGAGATTCATTAACTATACCTTACTGTAAGCTTACATTATTTACTTTTTTCAGCCTCCATTGTACGACATCACGTGAAACTTATTGAAAACTTGATAGAAGAATGTGAATTTGGTCAATTCAAAATTTTCCAGTCATTCAACCTGAGAGCTTCATTCCTGCTCCATTTCCTAGGATTGATCATGAGTTACTCCGTTGTTCTGATTCAATTCATTAATGTGGATGATCTATTTTAACTTGAAAATTATAATTCAGTTCCTTGTCAATTTTATACAATTTAATGTTTACTAGTCGTTATTTAATTCTATCTATTGATTTCATAATAGTATGTACTTTCTTTTGATGTTATATACATATTATTATTTTTTCTCATTCACACATTTAGCTTGTATATATATTATGTATTAATACATAAAAGTTATACTCACTTACTTTGCATAAGTTATATAAAATTATATAATATTAATACAGCTTTTTATTCGCAGAATGTATTGTTGAATAATTGATAAATGTGAAATTAAAGGCATGTTAAAACTTGAAAATCTGTTTAAACATTTTCAGTTGCCTAATTACAAGCCAAAAGTTTTTGAATCTTAGCAAATAATATTCATTTTATTTTGTTACATAAAATCTATTTCCCTACGCTTTTACTTGAACTTATGGAAAAAATCGCAAGTGCTCATTTTTTGCACAAGAGTGTACATATATAAAAATTTAAATACTTAACTAACTAAAAAACTAAATGTAACTAATTAAGTGCTTTTTAATGTGTACATTAACTAAGTGTATGTGTAAACCAATATGGATTTGTAACAAGTGTAACTATTTATTTTACTTACTACGATTAATTGAATTGTATTAATTATAAATTGTGTAATAAATAATTAAAGTTATAAAAAGTAACACTACCTGCATTTAATTTACTGACACCCATCAAACATATCGGTTTATGTAAATTATTCACAGAGTTATTTCATAAGTGACATACCCTATGTGCATTTGCATTGATGGTTTGCATTAGTTTCCAAATGTTTGTATCAAGTAGTAAATTGTATAAACAATGAAGCATAGGTTTATTTCATTCAATTCAGATTCATCATCATTTCAATTCAGAACACAACTGATGAAATGAAAAACAAAAATTTCATCTGCAACGAATGCACGGTGGATTAATTACATACATTATTACTCAAGAACCCTCATTAAAAGACAAATAAATAAGTTTGGGTTGAATTCAAAAACAGACAAGGTGGTGTCCTGAGATTTAGCCAAGTCATTATGATAAGGTTTTAAAGAACATCACAAAGCACAAAAGATCCAAGTACACAACAAGAGGGACACTGTGAGTTCAGAAGCCATCTAAAGTCAGACACCTTGACTTCAAAACTTCTTAAAAGAAATTCTTGGAAACAGTAACAAACCGCCTAACATCATAAAATTAAAACCCTTTTGTTCACGGCACGGGAAGTTAAAGTGACATTTGTTGTCTAATTGTTACCTAATTTTGCATTCCTAGTGTATTAGACTAATTCCGTATATAAATGGTACAACTTTTACTAGTTTTCATGTATATTATACAACTTTAACCAGGTCTTTACTTAAATAAACAATAAAGTGTTAATTTTCTGCAGTATTTTAAATGTCTCGCTGGTCGGTAATAATACTGCGACACTTTGAATTTTATTTTCTATTAAACTGTAAAACTTTGTAGCAACCTGGAAAATAAATTTTAATTTCATCAACACAAATAGAGAAAACAAAATAAAACCAATAATATAATAATTTCACATTTTTTTTCAATTTACTGCATACTGTATACAAGTAAACATAGAGCTAACTTGCAGTTACATATGTACATTTTCATTTGTTCACATTTCAATATCACTTAGTCTCTCTTCTTTTTTTACATCGTTTGATGATATCTTCTGTTTTATAAAAAGAAAACTAAGAAAATATTTGATATAATTAATATTAATCACCCAGTAAATAGACAAAAATGATGCCTAAACCTAATTTGATAATTACTAAAGAATAATAAATTATACCTGAAATAATATAGATACAAAAGAAACTAAAGGAATGTAATCTGTGTGTACGTCAATATGCAACAATATGTTGGGAAGAGCTAAGTTATAATAAGTCGATGCACATTACCATGCGCACTATAATATACGAGTATTAAACATATAAGGCCAATTTGAAGATAATAATTCAATGGTAATTTTATGATGTGCCTGCTTTCTTTCTGGGAGTTTTCTGATTGTTACTCTTTCTGGATATCATGTTGCGCCAGTGCAAGTTTGTTTGTATGAGAATAATTAATACCATCAGGATAATGATAAGAAGGCGATAAAATTGGTTTCCACTATGGATTTCACCTGTTAAAACTAAATGTTAGATTATTAGTATAGTTTACCTGAATCGGAAACGACATCCTATATATCTAACATATGATGTTACTATATACGAGAGGAATGAACTTAGTCCCAACAATGCCTTAATTGGCATTGGTTTCTCATATTGCCAAGCTTTCTTTGTTTTGGCTAAAGTAGAAGTGCTTAAGAATGTCCATATATTTAATTTCGATCCCAATGATATTAAGACACAAAAATATATGTGACTTATTATAACAGTTGGCACCAGGTGCCGGCGTACTTTATGCAAATTGGTTTATAAGTAGATGGTGTTGTGCAAAAAGTGTCATCTACCTGAACGCCATTTTGAGAAACTACAAGTCGCTGGTACAAACAATTAATTAATGCTTTTTTTATAAAACAAGAACATTTTTACTGCAATTTTTTATTTTTGTGTTTCCCTTTGTTCGAGAATTGTCATAAAACAAAATGTTGGTAGATTTATTTTTACTAATAAATATAAATAATTAAAAACACTTATTGCGTATGAGTTAAGAGAAGTAATTGACGTTGCGCAATTCAGCGACTGGACTCACTTTGCCTTCTTTTTGCAAAATATTTTAACATGCAAATTTCACCGGTACAAAAAATTACAATTTGTAAACTCATGAAAATTTAAAAACAAACTCATATATTATTAAAAAAATTATTTTGTCAGGCAGGTTAGGTATTTGACAAAAATAAATCAGTCAGTCATATTGATTTTCAAAAAGCCATGAATTTTCTACCTTGTAAATTAAAATTGAACCGAGATGTACGTATATATTGAAGTAAAATAGCTGAAAGTAATTACAAAGTGATACTTATTAAATTTTCTGTTTTCTATCATTTTCAACATTATAGCTTACAGTTGTAGTGATAGTTGAAATATAAAACTATTCACAGTATTTCATTCCTAGGTATTTCTGTATGCAAAACTTGAGGTTGATTTGTATTTTTGAATACTATGAGAAATACAATATAATAAAACACAATAAACAAATTCTCACTTTTAACTATTATTAGTAAAGTTTGATTTGGTTTACTTCCATTCAGTTATTAAACAGTAAAGAATTCATAAATGATATTATTTGAATAAATTTATCAAATTTATACAATATTTTCACATTAATAAATCACCAATGAGTTTCAATAACTACATATAATTTGAACATTTGAATATCATTTTGTCATAATACCACATCGGAGTATTCAGTATATATATTTGTATTCAATAATGTAATAAAATGATTGCCAATCATCATTGGCTGTTTATTAATAACTAATTACATTATGTTTATGTTCATAGAATTTTTGTATCTCCCACTTGGAAGACCCCTTTCGTTCGCAGAGAGGAGAAATGAAATCAAACAGAAAGTGCTAAGCGATGTTTTGCTGAATATTCATAGCGATATAATACTTCCTTGGGTCTGTAAGTGTCACTGTGTGACTGTTTTTTAGGAAGTTCACATCATCAGTGTTCATGTCATTAGCCTTCTGAAATATATTGACATGACGACCATACGGACTGACAGGCAATCTGTTTTTAATTGAATTGACTTGAGGCAGAAACACCTTTAAAAAATTGGTAATGACAATTTAATATATCTGTGAACTTCTCAAGCCATAATATAGATATGTAATTTGTATATATGATAAAAAAATGGAACGTAGAATCATATTTTTTCTCATACCAACTCAAATTTTGTACGTCGCACTTATTTATTTAGTATATGAAGTATTACTGTCTTTGTTTTAAAATTAACATTGTCCACTTTTACAATGCTCACTTTGATAAAAATGCATATTTATGTATCTGCAAATGACTTTCTAAATGTGCACTACATGCTAAATATTTAGACCAGGGGTTCTCAAACATTACACTACTCATTTGAAATAAAGATCAGTCATTGTCATTCATTGACTACACCAATAAGTTTCCCAAATTGAGGGGAAGGAAATGTATTATAAAAACATTTATATTAAAACATGTATATTGTTGTATTTGTTTATTATTATGTCTGTTCATGTACTACCTTTAAAACATCTGTCTACTGTCAGTGGTATACGCACCACAGTTTGAGAAATAGGCTGTACATTGTACCAGTTTTTATTTAATTTATGATTATTGAGATGTTTGAAGTAAAGATATATTTTGTTTTTAAATTTTTGGACTGATTAGATTTCAAAAACAATAATTCAATATATGCTACTTCTACAGCAAAATTTCCAATTCTTTAAATACCTAGGGGAACATTGGACTCATTGCATTTGATTCGTTATTTTTTGGTGTAGAACCTTATAAATTTATTTTACTGTAAGTACAATTATTATTTTTATTTTTTATAAGTACAACTATTATTATTTGTACTATAAGTACAATTATTTGTATAAATAAAAATGACTCTTGAAAATTTTCCTTCTTCAGATGATACATTCCTACAATTTTTTGTACAAAAAACTGCAAAATGGTAATACTTCTTTTATATTTTGACTGTTACCTTGAGACTTAATAGAACTTATGTACAATTTGTTTCCAGAAATAGGCTAAGCACCTTGAAATACAAAACTGCTACATTATATAACAATTGTTACACTTTAGTTTTCCATGTCAAGAATAAAAGGGTTTTTGTTCTTGGCACAAGTAGCTAATTATCAAAAGTTAGGTACTTCTTATTTTATCATGTATTAATTCCATTGACCTGTTTTTGGATTGGCTCCTGTTTGCCTGTCAAGAATTTCTTTCAAAAAGTTTTGATGATCAGGTCTCAGCATTTAGACTCATAGTTCCGTCAATGCATTGTGTACGTGTGTGTTCTGTGCTATATGATGTTTTGTAATAACGACATACAGAGTGATGCTCGAGGTTTCTCCATGAAATATGATCCATAATGAGGAGATCGATAGGCGAACTAAGGTCATCGACAGTTCGTGGAATTAGCAGGTTGAAGCAGCAATGGACAGCTAATATAGGGAGCAGAAACAATAACCATTGGCGAAGAAAGGTTCTCAAACGGTGACCATGTACCAGACAATGCAAGGTGGTGCAGCTCATCACTAGATGAAAAGTTGACCTGGTAAAGGTCAATGGCAACTGTTGGATGTTAACAGCAGCATCTATGATGATGTCAAAATGACACAACTAAAAATCTTTGAATAATCTAAGGCATATTTATTGGACACTGAGTTAGCATTTTTAAGTAAAAATGTAAGTGATTAATCCACCACGTACTTGATGTTGATGCAGTTTAAACCTAGCTGCAGGTCTTAGATATCATATTTTTTGAAAGCAGCTTTTATTAAGGCTAAGACATACCTCGGAAACAATACAGTGAAAATTTCATTACTGGTCATTTTAAAAATGTAAGATTAAATTACCAATTTTTTTCTGGATAAGTTGCAAATGGCTTCTCCACAATGGTTCTCAACCAGTCCCAACAAAGCGGTACATTTGCAAAAATAAATTTTTTGAAGGATATAATGATATGTTTTGCATTTGATTATTCCGTAAAATACTGTAAAATAATTCTGTACTCTTCCACTTGATCACACATTTAGAAACTAATGTAGATTATCATTAATGGTGCATGCTTTGAGAATCACTTTTAAGTAAAGCTGAAAATAATTTTTATACATCAATACTTTCGATGGGCTTCTATAAATGAAAAGCGTATGGCCTTACATGTTAAAATTTTAATGATTTATTGTATAACTTATAATTAATACACGCCAACTAATCATATTGACTATAATAAATAGTCACACTTGTTACAAATCAACAATAGTTTACACAAAACAATTAATTGTTTCTGTATGTGAATGTGTCTTTATAATTTATCAAAGAAATTTTTTGCAAGAGTCTAGAAATTTATATATTATGCGGTTGCATTTTATGCTTTGTGATCACAGCTAATATTAATGTATGCAGAAATATTACTATAGTATACACTGTGGACTTTGATTAAATTTTTTGACTTACTATTGTGCATTACCATTTATAATAGGTTTATTATTTATAGACTATCGACTAAAATCTGATTGATAAATTTATTTATTGAGTAAAATGACTCATCTATTCTTACCGTCAATAAGTTGTGCCAACCTTAATGTTTCTTAAAATCGTGAATGCTTATAAGGATACAAAAATGTTTGATATGTGGCTGGAAAAAAAACAATGAAAATTTTATATTTTTATTCAGGAAATTTATAAGTATGCTTAAAATTTTACTTTTCATCATATCTACTTGCAAAGATAGATTTTATACCGCAATTTATTTGGTCCAATTTAATGATTTTCTCCCCTAATCTTAATGTAAAACTCTCACTGCTGTATGGCTTTCTCTTATATTAAACTAATGTAAATTTTGCATGAACTTAAAATATCTATTTCTATTTAGTTGTTGGTAAACAATGGAATTGTCATTTGAATATTTATATCGTAATGTTTGTTATGGGAAATATTGTATTCATTAGTCAAAATGTAAGGCATTTGTCAATAACTTTAACTTTTTTCAATAACTTAGAAAGAGTTGACGAGTAAACTAAAAACTAAAAATATTGAAACTCGAGGGCTTTAATTTAGCACACTTCTTTTAAATTGTATTGAATTCTAAGTGACAAGAAATTAGTTTTCGGAAAAACAAAATTTAACTTTACGTGGTATTTTGGTACAAAATTTTTCAAATAGGCATTTGATATTAATCAATTTCCATTATAAAATTTGCAAAATAACAAAAAACAATTGATGTTTAAGGTATACACTTTTGCATAATTTATGCAAAACAATTTATTATGGTTTTTATATTTTACAAATTGGGAAGTACTAATGATAATTTTTTAAAATTCAGATATATTAATAAGAAATTATCATAAGAATTATATAATAATTTACCAAACGTCACTATGTGCCAAATTGATGAGGAACTAAATTTAAATTTTCAAGTTAGGGTAGATCACTGACTTTAATGAATTGAATCAGAACAACAGAGTAACTCATGATCAAATCTAGAAAATGGAGCAGCAATGAAGCTCGCAAGTTGAAGGCACTGAAAACCACAAATTGGCCCAATTCATCTGCTTCTATCATGATAATTGCTATATATATTGTTATATTGTCCATACTGATAATTGTTTGTTTAAATCCCTCAACAACGCCTTACTCAAAAAAAATTTTGATGGTAAATACCACCTATGACAGTTCATAGGCCAATTTTTTAATTCCAAGTCATGAATTTTATGCGGATGCTGTCCACTCCCTGCCAGTACTTTGGAGAGATGGAGTACAAAATGATGGTTACAACCATGTGGACGATTAATTAATTTTACATTGGAAATATAATAAAAAGTTATAACATTAATGGCCACTCATTACTTATTAGCCAACCCAATATATTATTATTATATTTATTATCCTTTGTATTTTCTTAAGGCTGATGAGTGACTAACATTTTATGAAAACATGTAATTTTTGTTGATAACAAATAAAAAAGCATACAGTTTCTAAATGCGAAAGTCCTATTTGGCTTGCTAGCCTTTTAAAAAAGATGTAAACATTGCTTTTTTTAACTCATTAGTTCAATGAATAGATACAAGTATTTCTATATTTATATTTTATGTGTTCTTCAATTATATGGTAGCATTATGTGTTTACAAATGTTGAATAAATCAATATATGTTTAGGAATTGTATCATTACTATAACATAGGTAGAAATAAGACTCAGTAATCCGAGCAGTGTAGACATGCGCAATTCAAACATTTGGAATACCGTGAATTGGCCAAGTTTACTGGTTTCTATCAAATCTTGTATTACTTTCAATTGGCTACGAACGTGAAATGCTGCAAATGAAAAAATGTATGGATAATATTATCGTGTAGAAATTTATGATACATCAATTTAATTTTTTGTCAGGATTAATTGAACCTTGTGTTTCGTGAGTAGGAATAAATAAAAAGAAGCAATTTGTTTCTCTGTGTGGTGTTAATATATGCTTATTAAAAAAGCACAAGCTTTCAGAGACATCTTTTAAATGCTTCTATTGACTGCAAATCACTTTTTTATGGAAAATGATAAATATGTTGCAGAGAGCCCAATATTCATGAATCAAGAATGGTAGAATTAGGGCTTCCATAAATATTACCAAGTACAAAGGGAAGAAGAACAGTGACTCAAGAATTGTTTACGAATGTTAATTGTTACATATCTTCTTTTAATGGCCAATGAATGTGGATATTGATGTTTTCAATATGTTAGAGATGGTAGAAGTCATGGGGTCTATTATGGCTTTGCTGACATAAATATTAATATAATCACCACAATAGATTTAAACTTTATTAGGAACAAATATAACCCGGGAATTTTTTTCACAAATTTAAAAAATACAATAACCTAAATAGATTTCATAATCACAGATATGAAACCAAATTTACCCTGTTTTTTTGGGGGTGGTAGATTTATTACACCACAATTTTAATCGCTAAAGTGAATCTCTGTGAAGTTATAGTGGTTATACTTATAGTTTCCTGTAAAAGTTATCGGAACTTTTACAGTTAAAATTAATGTATGAAATAATTGAATGAAATTACTAAAGAAGGATACACTTGCGGGATAGTTCATGAGTAACTATATATTAATACATAGAGGCGCACATAGACAAAGAGATATTTTAAAATACATGAACAGAAATTTGTTTTTATTATTTAGTGGAAAATATACACAAAAACTTAATATCAATTAAAAAGTTTTTAAATCAAAACTAACGAATGTCCTGGTCAGCGTGCAATGTCATCAAGCTTCTTTTTGTTTTTCTCACTTCTACATAAAAGCGTTCACAAAGTAAGCATGTGATCACTATGAACACCGTATAATGATATGACTGAAGTAACATTCCAAATAAACTATCTGCTAGAGTAATCTGAAATTAGAATAATTTTTATAAATTATCGTGTTTGCCTAAAATAATAAATTTAAATAAATATAATTTTCCGAGATAGAATTTCATTCAGTGATAATGAAAATTTACATTTTGTGAAATGATTTACTTTTCATAATTACTTCTATCAATAAATAACATTGAGATACTTATCAAGTACACCTCAATGATATAATAATTTTTGTATAAACAATATTTCATTTTACAAAGAATGAATTTACCTTGTGCTTTAAATTATGCAGGAACAAATAGAAGAGAATCATTGTATTCAAAAAGGCTATAACGAAGGAGAAAACGAGCTGAAATCAAAATGGTTTGGATATGACAACAGACAAAATTGTACAACAATGCAAAAAAAGTTTTAATCTATTAGATAATACAGATATTTCAAATCTTAATGAAATTTATATACGTTTTCAAAATCCAGACTTTTACCACAAGTTTTTGTTCATTATTCAAAGCGTATACATTCATGAACGAAAATTGTTCACAAGGTCGCAATCCTTTATGAAAACACTCTATTGTTTCCGTTCCTTAAATATACTATTAAAGATATAAATTTGTTCGACTAAAGCATTTACTTATTAATGTATGTTCAAAAGAATAGAGCTATTGTAAAACTTGCTATTGTGTTGACTGTATTTTATTTTCCATGAAGTTTTTACATTTGATACTTGTCAAATTTTCTCCTACAAGAAGCAATATATTAATAATTTCTTGGAAAAATATGTATTTCATTTTACTAAAATTAAATAACTTTTGCATTTGGCAGTTAATTTTGGTAATAGAAAACAGTAAGGAGATTTGCAGGGAATTGAAATTGTGCACCTAGGAAAAGATTTTAAACAAAGCTGAGGTGGGCAATAAAACATGTGGGGAAACAGCCAGTAAGAATTGACAATAATAATTACAATTTTATACTAAGATGACCCGAACATGATGGAATGACAGAGGCAAACTAATCATGAGACAAAAGATAAAAATTTGTGAAAACCTTTAAAACTGCCCGACGACAGTGAAAGAAAATTTAATTTAATTGATGCACTTCTCTCAACAAATAGGTGAAAATAAACTTTAGAAATAAATAAAAATAACATGAAATATTCTACATAAAAAATTACTCACCTGAATTTGAAATATTTCATTGAAACATTTGCAGAGTTCCATAAAGCAAATGAAGAAATCAACCAAACTGGTAATGCATTTTCCTTTAAGAGGTGTATTAAATTTATATTCAATGCCCTCATCAGTTCTGTTATGTTGAGGGCTTCCAAAAATGTTATCAATCACGGGAGAATCATTTGTTCTTTTTGTGTCTTCAAGCAACATATTCAGAAGGTGAATTCTTCGATGAATGCTAGTGATGACTAAACAAAAAAGCAATATTTCTAAATCGTAAGTAAATGCAGAGACGATTATTATCAACGAATGTTTGAGCATCTGTAATCCAAGTGCTTTTATTGAAAGTATGTTTAGAGTTATTGTACCAATGCAATACAATGTGAATAAACTCATAGCAATACTGTTGCATTTATTATCTTTGTGTAAAATTTGTTTTCCATAAATTACGTCATAAAGTCCATCGATCTTATCAACTTGAAGAATGAAATTCATGAATTTATTTTTCCACCAGAATGAATCAATATAAAATAAAAAGAGAATATACACAAATACTAAAGCTCGAAAGAAAGATATTATTTTAGGAATACTGTATATCATATGTGATGTTGTTATTTGACAGAATAGAAATAATATCAAAATTACAATTTTGTAAATTTGTGTAAACCTATGTCCAAAGTGACTGTTAGTTGTGGTCTTTCTAAAAATACCAAACACAGATTGAAGGAGCAGGACAGGTTTGAGTGTGTCAAGAAAAGTGGTAAATTGATGCCCTCTTGGGACCACTGAAATCCTTTTAACAGGCATATTGTAGCAGCCTTTGCCCCTCTTAACCTTCACACACTACAGAATTGAAATGGTTGTGATCGGCAATTGTTTTACTAAATGGGGTGGATCGATAAACAGTTTGTAATTTCTAATACATTAGTCATATTAATGATGTGTTTGACAGATAAGATTACAGATAATTTACTTACAAGTAGACGAGACAAATATAAAGTTACATTATTAATTTACCTTACATATATTATTTCTTAATGACTTTCTTTCATATCTTTCGGTATTTTTTAGAAGTCGCAATGAAATATATTAAAATTTAAATTATTGTGGGAAAATTAAAATAGAGCACATAAACAAGCCTTATATTTTTGAAATGAAGAATGTGAATGAAATTTCATTTTTAAAAAACACATTTCAAGTCATAGGTTAAATGAAAACGAAAATGTTTCATCAATATTTTTATATTTAACTAAAGAATGTACATGCCGAACTATGAAATTATGGAAATTGGGAGGACAGACCGGTGGAGGATAGATGGACGAGAGCATGTGACAAAATGATGATGGATGTATGCAGTGGCAATCTTGCTCAGATGAGATTCACTTCCTGTAGACGTAATTTCAAACTGTAATAATTCAGCTAAAAATAAATATAGCGCTATCAACACCTTGATCTTGTTTAAAAAGTAAATTTGAAATTTTCTGCCAGTATCATGGCAACATTCATGACGACTGGAGGTTGTGGACTGTGCATGTGCAAAATGAACCCGCCATTTTCAACTTTATGGATTCGGTTTGTACCCTTAAATGCGATCATATTACAATGATTAATTACCTGTAATTTGGTATTAACAAGAAGTGTTCATATAATTACAAAACCGTTAAAACATTAAACGGTAATATGATTCAAAACCAATATTCAGTTAAATAATTCAGATCAATTGAATGATTAAAAAAAAATTTTATTTAATTTCCCTGTACTATATATGGTTGAGGTATCATGAAAATAATTGTGGAAGCTTGCAAAATAAAAATTGCTGTTTTTTTTCTGAATTCCAGTTAAATCTTTTTTTAGCTGTATTTTGTACAGTTTAGTACTATTTTATAAATTTTACAAAATAAGATGTTTGTAAAACTTTTGTTTTGTTGAAAATTTAAAACTGAATAGTATAAAATTTGAATAGTTTAAAACTTACAAGAATACCATGAGACCAAAACATCTTGACTGATGGAGTAATATGAACCCGAAGAACATACTTCTAGTGAAGAAGTTGAAATGGATTTTTCCACATATTTGTTTGGGTTTATATGTTTTGTGTATTTTGTATTTTGTATCTACATACATTTAAAGTAAAATGAGTAGGAATTCCAAAGCGGATTAAATGTGCTTTAAAAATACTTAGAAATATTTCCCAACGTCGGTAATTATTACCATTGTACAATTGTTCATATTCTCCGATAAGTTGTAATGAATAATTTCCCTTAAACGTGTAACTAACTCTTTCAAAGGTATTGAAAACAGTTATACTTTTACAAGGAAACATTTTGAAAATGGATTTTTCTCACAAATTCATTAAGCTGCAGCAAAGGGTGATTTTGAATTGGAAATAAATATTGTCATGCTGCAACTTGCACCAGATATGAATAAATATTAAAATTTTCAATTATTCAAATAATAGCAAGTAGTAATTACCACATCTACATTATTATTTAACAATACAATATATAACAATACAAGATTATGCTAAACCAACCACGGTTTGTGGCGTGGAGTGCCTCATGCAAGTTTATGCCCAACACCGAATGTATTTGGTCAACTCATCTAGCTGGGCTCTGCCCCCTTAGTTGTTTGCCATCCACCTTGCTGGCAATCATCAGCGGCTCTAAGTTATGTCCATCCTTCAGTGCGATGTGTCCAAAGATTTCCAGGATCCTTTGCGAGCAGATAATGTAAAGCCTGGTCTTGATATTAAGGTCATGAAGAATGGACTTATTTGTGCGGAACGCATTCCATTATGGAACGCAATCTTATTTGTACGGAAGACATCACATTTTTGGCCTCACTGATGTGCCTCCTGATTTCATTTTCGCAAGAGGTGGTAATGTTGGTGCTAGGTTCCCAGGTAAGTGAAATCATCCATTGTCTCGAGGGATAAGGCAGGTGGAGTGAGTTGGCGCAGTCTACTGCCATTTGTTTAGTTTTGGAGTGATTAATTTAGAGACCTAATTCCATTCTTATTCTTTCCATTTTGTACAGGAGGCTCCTCATTTCAGCTTAATTCGCAGCCAATAGTCTTGTGTCATCTGCATACCGGAGGTTTGTGATCCTGGTGCCTTCAATGAGGACACTATCCTTCCAGTTTTCTAGCATATGTGTGTTCTCCGTAAATGTTGAACAAAATGGGCGATAGGATGCAACCCTGCCTAACGCCTTTTCCAAACTTAAATGGCTTAGATGTTGTTCTTTTGACCTTCACTATGCACTGATTGTTGTGGTAGAGAGATTGGATCAGTGCAACCAGATGTTTAGGCACACTAAGTTCTTCCAGCACTTTCCACAATGCCGACCAGATGACATAATCAAATGCCTTGCTACAATCGATGAAACACAAGATAATAGGAGTTTTGAATATGTAAGACTTTGCAATCAGTTGGAGGATATTCAAGATCAGCTGGTAAGCCCCTTGCCCTTAACGAAACCAGCCTGCTCTTACGGTATTTGCCAGTTCAAGAAGTGTCAGATTCTGTTGTTAATGATGTGAAACAAAACTTTGCTGGCATGTGATATTAAGGCTAGTGTTCGGTAATTGCCACAGTCCGCAGTAGAGCCTTTTTTATGAAGTGGAAGTATGATTGATCTTGCCCAGTCGTTCACCAGTGCGCCAAATAGAGTCACATATCTTATTTATTGCGCTAATGCCCGCAATTCCCATTGTATTAATGAGCTCAACTGTTATTTGGTGTCATCCTATTTCCTATTTTTGAGTGTGGCTGCCGCTGCCATCACTTCAGAAAGTAGTACAGAAGGCTCTCAAGAGATATCGCTCTTCCATGATGTTGAGGTATGCAGTACAAGATTATCATGGGTGTTGTTGTAAAGCTCCTCAATATTTACGAAAGCTCCTCATTATTTCTTGTTGAGAACACTTGCTTTTATAAGGGCATTTTTTAATCAAAATTTATATGAACAAATTGATAATCTGTGCATGTTTTCTCTATGTTTAATATTGTCAGTTGTACCACATAATAAATTTCCCATTTGTTGGGAAGTAGGTCTTTTTATTTCATTGGATTGAGTGCAGTATAGGAATGGTAACAATAATCATCCAGTGGGTTTTGAATCATTTTCTTAAATAAACATATTTCAAATTCCTTTTTGTCTTTTTGTTATTAACACGTTTCTTGCCAATACATTATTGATTATATTCCTAAACATATAATATTGTCAGCTATTTCATGTTATTTTCTCCAAACATATACATTTAATATAAAAATGTTACATTGGGAACTATTTTATTCTGTAAAATATAAAGATAAATAAGGTTGGTTAATATGTAATGAGCGTTTAAAAATATACGGTCAGTTTTCAAAAAATTTCATGCCTTCTGCAGTCAAATTTATATATAAAGAGCACCGCTCATTCTTTAGACAAATTTTCATAATCACCCTCAAACACATTTTTATAATCAACTTCAAAGATATTTTAGAGAGTTGACATTGAGAAAATATGAATCACACTGAAACCCTTGTAATCGTCACTGCTTGCTTTGACAAAAGAAAGGCAGTAATAATCCAAGACAGTTCATATGTGTACCAGGAAAGCTTGAATATTTTATTTTAATGTGGTAAGAATTTTGCAGAAATATACAAAATTAATACAACCTTCTTTTTTATGTTTAGTGGTGCTACTCTTGTGGGTACCATCTCTTCGTACCCCTTTCACATGCTTGGATGAACGTCTATGCAAAACATTCGGGAAGAGTTTCATGCACAAACATGGCATGAGCACTCAATATATTGCTTGGCAAGTACCCGAGGTGAATCTGATGGAACATGAACATGCCATTTGTATGTCTGTTTCCATTTATTATATATTTATTTATGAACTCGCCGAGACTAGCTAATAGTTTCAGTGAGTATATAACAAAAGTGCATTCATAATTTACTAAAGTAGCTTTTCACAATAGTCTCTAAAAATTTAGATGTTATGGTGGTGCATCTTAGAGAATTGTTGCAGGTTATGTACATTATTGACTTTGATTAAAATTATTGACTTGTTTACTATTCTTTATAATCAATTATTATACTTCTATTAATTATATTAATATTATCAACCTAATCTATTTGATAAATTGATTTATAGACTTAGTGTATAACATATCCTTTGTTACATCCAATTAAGTGTGTCTGTCTCAAATTTTCTTGCAATCATGATTGCTTATGGCAGTGTAAAGTTTAATATTTGGCTGGAAAAAACCAGTGATTATATTTAATTTTTTATCCAAGAAATCTATAGAAATATGTCTTGAATTTTACGTCTTATTCATACCTCTTTATAAAAATAGATTTTATACCACTTGTGGTTTTGTGTATTTGTATTTCCAACTTTAATGTACCAATCCTTACCCAATGTTGAATAGTCACACTTACTGATTTAATCTTCTGATATTATTGTTGTTGAAAACTCTCTTAGATTTATATAGCTTTATCCTTTGTAAAGCTATGTAAATTTTGTATATAATTCCGATGTATATTTTCAGCTAGCTGTCGGTAAGCAATGAGGTTTATGTTTGAATATCTTGGCTGCAAGGCTTGTAATAAGCCAACCTGTATCCATTACTTAAAATATAAGTTATTTATTCAATAATAATTATAGTAGAAATAGTATGGATTTAGATTATTTCTTTGAAAATGTACTGACATCTAACTGGTAAAATAGTAGTTTTCAGAAAAATTAGTTTTGTTGTCATAACACTCTTTTTTAGCGAGAAATTGCATAAAATGTATTTTAGTTTTAAAATGACTTTCATTTACAGTTGGCCAACTTTTATTCAACAACACATTCCAAAAAGAACAAGCAATACACAAAGTATGTAATTTAGTATAACGATGATTATGGGTTTTGCAAAACAAATTATTATTGTTTTTATATTTTACAATCTGGGAAGTATGCATTATAATCAATTAATATATATGGCAGATCTATTGCTATGAGGTCTGTCTCTTACAACCAATCGGAACACCATTCCGGCCCTGCTCGGCAAAACGGTCGGGAATCGAACCCGGTTAACCACGGTTAGCCATGGCCCTAAAGCCAAAGCTTTGTGATGAAGCCAAGAATAATGATTTTTTAAATTTCGGTGTATTTCTTTGCTTATTCCGACCTTTTTTCTTCCTAATTTGTACATGTGTGCTTCCTTCTTTTATAATTATATGCAAGTTTGTGTTTATTTATGCGTATGTAATTTTATTGCAAATATTTATTTTCATCAGTCCATAAATTATTTATGCCAAATGACAATACGTGCAATATGTCCAAAGCAATATAGCTCACTTTGTCCTCATAATTACTCGACAGAAAATATCTAGTTAACCTTAAAGCTAAAACTTTTATTTCTTTCAAAGTAGCTCTTTAGTTGATTCATAGATGTATGACTCAATGCAGTCAGGCTGTAATCGGTAATGATGCCAACTAAAAAAATACCTATGAAAAAATAGCTTTTTATTGATTTTTTAAATAAAATTGATTCCTGGAAATTCTGGCTGGTATACCCCCTTATTATTATTTGTGATATAATTAATTAAATAGAATTAGGCTTCAAATGACAAAATATTTTCCCTTTTTATTAACTCTATTAGAGTTAATTCTGTTCATAACTGTTATGTAACTTTGCTTGATATCATGCGTACTTCCAATTAACATATTTTAAATGCTCGTTTTGTATTTTATCAGGGCTGGATAATAACACTTATAATGCATATCACATTTTACCTGGTAATTTTCCCTGCAATTTGCGTTGTTTGTGAAAATGTAGTTCTCGAGTTTCGTGAATTAGAAATAAACATCATGTTGTTGAAACTTTTACCAGAAATGGGTGAGTATATAACTTTACAACAAATTTAATATGAATTTCTGAAAACAAAAACAGTCTATTAATCTTCGATTTTAGCTAATTCATGTGTTTAGATATGTATGGAATTGAGGTCCTGGTTTAAATATAAATTTATGGTATTTATTATTTAAAACTATCATATAAATAAATAGATATCAATTCAATAGAGTTGCTGTGCTTTTACATGGTGTAAAAATATAAAATAAACGATGTATATAGATTTACCAGAATTAAAACAAATTAATACTAATAGATTTTTTAAATTTATTATAATCTAGTTACGAATTTGGACAATGAATAATTTGTTTCTAATCTATTTTAATTATTATGGATGTCTTAGCCTAAAGACTTCCTCAGTGATAGCTTTTAGTATTCTATTAGCTTTATAGCTTGTTTATTTGACTGCGGTCTGCCTTTGGTGAACATGTCACTTCACTGTGCGAACATGTGGGACTTGATCCTCTAAGTCATCTTGCTTGGATATTGTGTTTCAGAAGTTAGGGTGCTTCTATATTCACGTGGTGTTTAAATCTTTCTTCATAGTTCCTAGCTAGTTTCATGACAGTTTCTTTGACAGTGTCAATTTCTATATATTTATAAATGTCACTGCATACCACAGTACATTTAAGATGTTCTTTAGGATTTTGTTTTGGAATCTTTAAATAATTGTCTAGTATTTCCACTGGCACATTGCCAAAGTTAAATGATTTTTCTCCACACAGGTTTGAGAATAGGTTCGATGAATTTAAAATTAGATGAATTTAATTTTTACATTAAATAATATATTCGTCAAAGAAAAGGTGAATACTCAGTTTCTCATCTAATGCCTCAAAATATATCAATTTTATATGAAGACGTTAACTTTTACAATATCAGTACAATAATTCTAACATGAATTTGATTAGAAGAAATGCTCGATTTATTAAAGAATTGATTAAGAATTCTTTTAAAATTTTCTTTGAGAATGTGAGGCATTTTGATTCGATTAAGAACTAATTCCATATTTCCCATACATAAAATGGCTGTATAAAATTTGATTACGCATTTGAAATTAATTGCATTCAAGCGTCTATTGCTGATCATATTAAGAACAAATAAGTTTATGGTTAGGAAAGGTTGCAATAAAAATATAAGTAAGTCTACTTCTAATACTTGCTTTGCAAAGAATTTTTGTCTCTTCCGTAAAATTTTAAAATCTGAATTTTAGTTATGAACAGAATTAATTCTTTATTATTCCAGTTATGAACAGAATTAACTCTTTATTATTTGCTTATGAAGTAAACACAAATATTTTAAATATTCTTATATACTTTAAATTGTATTTTGAAAAACATATTTCAATAAGATTCTATAATTTAGCATTCCCTCCTTATTTATAAAACTACTGAATACATTTACGTTATGAAAAATTAATATTTTCGAATAATATAATGGAAATAACATGTTCCCTTAAATATGAGACTACTAAACAGTGTATGGAACCCTCGTAGTGCAATTTCTACTCATGCTTGACAGATTTTTATGTATTTTATGTAAATGCATGTGATAATTTTGAAGTTTCTCTGTGGTCATTCTCGTGTTATATTCATAATCACATTAATCATCTCTCAGCCTTATTATCATTAGTTTCAATCTCATTCCATTCATTTCACTATTCAATGCATTTCATTTATTTATTCAAGTAAGTAAACTCTTATAAAGTATTTGAATTATTTCATACATTCCTTTGTTAGTTACGATACGATAATTTCAAATATATACAAACAAAGAAGTGCTGAGTATGAGTTTCATTTTTTTTTTAGATTTCAACATTACTTTCTAGAAAAACGCATATTTATTCAAAGTTTGTATAGGATTTGTTTAAAAGAAGAAACCTTTAGATCTATGGATGTTAACTTTTACACACAGTTTTGCTCACATGGTTATAATTAAAAACAAATAGTGAGATATTAAAACACGCAGCGTCATCTAGAAAGATTAAAGTAAATTAAATGCTAAGCCTTTTTTTCCTGATTTTATAAAACAGACAATAAGTGATGCTGTTGCTACCTTATATTGCGTATGCAGCCTTTCAAAACTCAATCTTTTTTGCTTCATATAAGAATTTTCCTGAAGGGATGAGTTTTCCTGAAATAAAAAGTAGCATCATATTCCTGCCCACTAACATCTCTGTGTAAAAATTGACATCAATCTGTAGCTTTGTTGCGGCTTGAAAGAAGGACAGACAAACACACTTTTGTATTTATAATATTAATTAGGATTTAATGTTAGTAAAGATGTGATTTCTCATTTTAAAGTAACCTAAGTCATTCCCCAGTCTGCCAACTACCACTACACAAAAAATTACATCGGTCCATAGCTCTGCCGTGACGTGAAAGAAGGACAAATAAACATACTTTCGCCTTTGTAATATAAGTTAGCATTATAATATTAGTTAAAATAAGGTTTTCTGGTATAAAAAGTAGATTATGTCATTTCCCGGCAATCCATATATCTTTGCCAAAAAATCATGTTGATATGTTGTGCAGCTGTGATGTGAAGAAAGGACAAAAAAACACACTTTTGCATTTATAATATTATAGGTAGGACTCTAAATTAATAATTGAACTGAGTGATTCTGTTGCTCATTTATATTGTGTATGTAACAGTTCCAAAAATCACGTAGACTCGTTGCTCAGCCGTGACGCTGCTTTCTTATTATGTACTCACATCAGTTTTAAGTAACATTTTTGTTACAATAAGAAATTTTGTATATTATTTCCCTTCTGCTATCTTTGTGTAAAAAATCACATCAATGCTTTATGCTGTTGTGACGTGAAAAGAGAAACAAACGTACTTTAGCAATACATTAGTACAGATAACAAATCTATAGAATTGGCTTCTCTGTACATTGAAAATATTTACAAAAAACGTATTTAGGGTTGTATAAGAAATGTAACAGAATACCAAAATACTGTTTTTGAAATGTTTGTAATCCTGTTGATTTACTCATGCACCACGCGAAAAGAAATTCGGTGAAATTTCTACTGGTGGAATTTACTTTATTGGCTCTGAGGCCACGTTTTGTCACAATCATTCAATTAAAATGGATATATTACCGTTTCATGTTTCAACACAAATTATATTTAAAAAAGTTGGTGTTGTCATTTTTATAACAGGTGGCATTTAGTACACTTAATGCAAATCTTATAATTAATAATATTTTCTAAAAAGGGCAAAGCTAGTTACAAAATAAATAGTCAGCAGTGTTCCTTTGTTTTCTGCTTATTAATTTCAAAGATTCATAACTCTTTCACCTTCATGTGTGAACAAGGAATAAGAGATATCAAAAGGCATATAAATATTTTATTGCAGGTTTTATTATTTAAGGCTAATTACCAAAGTACAATAATATTTTCTAATATTCGATATGTCATGCCGTATTATTTTAAAGATAAACAAGAGGTGGCTTTAAGGCATTAAACACGAATGAAAGCGCCAAAGGTCATATTTGTCGCCCCTACAATGTCGGTTTATTGAGATAGTTTGTCACGACTCATTAAAAGGACATAATTGTATTATTGTTATTGTCATATTTGTCATTGGTGCTCAGATCAATTATTTATATGAAATCGATCCAAAGTTGTTTATTTCTGGACTACTGCATTTTGGAAAGGATGGATGAGGTAAGTATCAAAGAAGTCACATTTTGTATTTAAATTCTTATTAACATAAAAATATGACATTTAGTGAATATATTTTTACACTGTGTTTTTAATTTGCAGGCAGAAACCAAATAGACCAACCAAAGCACATGTCAAAAGACAAAATAATAGTAGACACTAATTACTAGCAATGAGTTATTGCCACCTGGAAAATGAAATAATTATAAACAGCTATTTTAGTAAGCTGGCCTGGTCAATGGATGAAATTACAATGAATACTGTAATAATAATAATATGTGTTATCATTGCATCGACATAATTTTAATATTACAAAATAACTAAAACTGGCTACCAAATGAGTGCTAAAAACATATTTTTTTGTTAATTAATCGGCGAAGGTAATGCGAACAGACTATAAATTTGCTGCAGACCTCAAGTGGTGTTACCATTCATGTATTTGTGATTTTACGATTAGTAGATATCTGTTCTCGAGCAGTGGGATTGTGTAAATGTTGAGAGTATTGTTTCATAGAATGAAATGTCAAATAAACTGGTAATTGAGTGTTTATTATTCACAGAGGTTCTGTTTATGACAGCAAAATATTCAAACTTAATTATGATAGGTCATTAGGAGAAAATTTTATGGAAAAAAAATATTTTTTATATTTCTCGGTAATAAAGATTCAAACCTTGTTATTTAGAAGCTTTCTTTATTTCTTCAGCCAAAGAAATAATATAAAATGGGTCCTAGTTATTTGTTTTGCTCTTATAGTTGCATTTAAAAATTAAGGTCATGATATTTCCCTTATAGCTTGTAAAGTTGTAGTTTTCACATTCATTTTCTCCTGCGTCTTTTTCTCCTTTGTATGCATAATTAATTTGTTCTTTTTCACCTTTCCATATGTAAGATTCATCTTCCTACCAACAAGGACCTGCATATTTATATTTGATGGTGTTTTAATTTCTAGCCACTAACCGTATTGAACTTTTGGAATGATCACTGAGTAAAGCTGATATGATTCTTTACTAGAAAAGTATCACAAGCTAAATATGTGTAGAGTATATAATAGAACAAAACTTTTTATTTCAAATTAGCTGTCTGTCATATATTTTTATTTTCGATATCGGAAGTTTTCAAATATTTTAGTTATTTTGTAGAAAAATTCTTGAAAACAGATTCAGAAGATTTCAACACTAAATTACTGTCGACTGAAATATTAAAGTTTTATTAAACAATGAAAAAATAAATACTATAGTGATAAATTGCACATGAGTGCATATAATTTTAAATGCTTGTTTAATGAAGTGTAGCAATCACATAGATTCATCTTCTCTCCGTCACTCGTCTGTTCTTCAATTCTCTTGAAACTGGAAATAGTCTCCCGATGCCTCCAATACTCATAAAAAGATGAAAGTGACCACTTTTGGCAAGTCGTATTAAGAATATTATACTAATTTAAAGACTTTTGTGGTCAGGAATTTTTATTTGGATTTGTCTCGAAAATATGAGATGAAAATGATACAATCTTTTGATTTATGACTTTATTACGAAAATTTATTTGTTTCAGAAAAAAATATTTCTTATCTTCAATATTTTCTCTACTATAATTACACATAAACACTTTACTATAATAAATAGAACCTCTGCCAAAAAAAAACACTAAATCACCACTATAATCAATATTTATTTTTTTGGAAGAATACTCAAATAATTCTACATTGAAATGTCAATAGGAAGTTATTTGGGTGGCGTTGTGCAAGAGCATCACACACAATACCATCGTTCTTAATTTTACATTTTTTCTGCCTCTTTTTTTATCAATCCTTTTTTTATTGATTATATAAATGGTGTTAACACCTTTTGCATATGACTAACATTACCAAAAGAATATTATTTTTAGTGCCGGAGTGGAAAACAAAATGTGATAGGGTACAAAATTAACTTAAAAACCAAATTTTATTTTATTGGCTCTAGTCTGCCTAATGAAATATATTTTGTTTGTATTACCCAACAATATTTTTTTTGTTTTTCATAAGAGTTTACCAATTTTAATTATTTATGTAAAAGTGACATTTGGTTAGAAAAATATTTTTCAAAAGGAAGGCAAAATAGCTTAAGTATGTTTTTGATTTTTACTATTAGCCATTTTAATTCGCAATGCATTTTGCAACACGTATTTAATTGATTATAAACTGAATTTAAAGTGCATAATGATTCTTAATAATTTTACAATAAAGACCCAAGTGCGGTTAAATGAAAAACACACAATTACATGATTGGTGTGACGACATAGCCCACAAAAATGACTGGTTACTTGTTAACATAAGCCTCCGCTAAAATTTTTATAAAACTAACATGCAGTAAGTTTTTTTCATTTTAAAATAAACGATAGTGTATAATTTGGACCAGTGACTTGCAGCTTCCTGAAATTTTGTTCATTTGGATTATGCTCTTTTCCATAATAACCTGGTGTGACTAGGATACATAGATTACATTTCTTTTATTTGTTTTGTAGGTAATAACCTATTTATTATTATAAATTAGGGTAAATATATCAACTTTAAATTAGTATTTTAAATCTTTAGGTGTGACTTTATTCTTGTTCTTCCCGATCATTAGAGTATTATTAGCATTTTCGTAGTTGTTGTATTTGTTACCTTTCAAAATCTATGTAAATAACAAAAACAATAAATGTAACAACATGATTATATATCTACGAATGTGCAATGCTGGGGTCAGCAAGTCACTCAATGTTTTTGTAATGCAGCTCATCTTGTCTTTTGTTGTAATGTGGCTCACACTCGATCACATAAAAACACAAATAACCTGGGAATAGTGCAGGTGTGCCAAAAGTTATCAGAACATACAGTTTGGAAATGAAAGCATTTCACATAGAACAGGTATTGTGAGAGGTGAAGTGCCTACTTTTAAACTGTAAATGTTAAATTGACATATTTTATTATTTTTTTTTTATTAAAAATGAAAGTCTGGAAACAACATAAAAGAAGAAGAGAGACCAACGGACAATAGATTGTGAGTAAACGCAAACTGCCATATGTAATTACGAGTTATTTTTATCATATTTATAATTCTGCTTATATGTAGCATTCAGTGAAATATATTCAATGCCAGGTGATTGGCTGCGTACAGCATTTGCATGGCCACTAATTGGCAGATAATGTACTGGTTTTCAATGTCTGACCCTTTAGTTGACGTTGATACAGTGTATTTCGAAAAGGGGATGAGATGTGAAAAAAATTATTGATTTTATTTGTCTTAATTTGGATTCAGATACCTATAGCATCTGGCTTGCTATAAATATCTCACAACACCATTTACAATTATTTCCCCTACTACACAAAATCAGAATAAGATAAAAGTTTATTGCGTCATTACTTGAAATTAATCATCAGCACAATGATAAAGTGCTGGTTTCTGAACCCAAATGTATGAAGTTTGAATCTCGAAACGGCTCCTCCTTTTTTTTTCAGACAAAAATAAAATAATTCTTTAGCCTAAATACTGATGTTAAAATAAGATGAGGGGAACAAAAATGTATGTAACATTTTAGTCAATTATACAGCAAAGTTGGTCGCCTGCAAATGCTGGTAATGTATATGGTACTATATGTGGGTTACACTATCTTTTTTAATTTAGTTACTAGTTTTTTTTTAATTTAGTTACTAGTTTTTTTTAATTTGACGTTAAAATTTTTATTGTATTTTTTAATATTACATGTTTTAACCCAAAGGAGGATGGGCAGAAATGTATGGACCCAAAATAGAAACCAATAATAATGAGTAAAGTATTATCAGAAAGTTTTTTTATATTCTATAATATATTCTAAGGCGGAAAATCTCTAATTCCTGTGGGAAAAACAATGGTTTTTAAATGTCTTAATATATTATTACATATAAGTAAACAACCAAATCTTGACATATTTGTGAAAGAAACATCACACAACTCCTTTTCGAACCGATAAACTTAAAATATCAACTACACAGGCAGTGACTCGCTGTGGTTCGTCCTGTGGTTCGGCCTTTTAATTCGCACTGCTTTGATAACTTTTTTCCCACAAATATTTGGAAAAGTTTTAAAACATGGAAAAACCTATTCAATGACATTTGCTTGGTATTATAGGTCATGTAGATTGGGATGCCCATATCCTTTAAAAGTTTGTTTATACTATTCGTTTTATATTGTACTTTCTCTATTCATGGTGAGGAAAAATCAAATTTTTTTTAAGTGATAATGAAGTTTTAAGGTGTTGCATAAAGTTATATTCAAAATGCACTTTTAGAAACATATGGGACAATAATGGTGTCTTAATTTTATTATGTTCGGTATAAAATTTGTAAATGTATCCTTAAACACTATAAGTTAAATTATTTTGGGAGTTATAAACCTCTACATGTTAAAAAATTATCAATGATGTGAACACAATGTAACAACTTGTAGTCCAATATCTTTCCATAATAACATAATAGATTTTCAAAATTGAATTTTTCGTGTGTCATAAGATATTTGGTCAATGCAAGATATAACATTTTTTAGTGGTAAGAAATAAAAATGAACATTTTAAAATTTTCCTTAAATAATACAGATTTAAAACTTAATACAGATTTTAAACTTTTCATGCAAAAAACTGCAAAATATTAACAATTCGTTTATATTTTACTTTAATATTTAAGACGCATTAATCAATAGTTTAAGGTCCTAGGAATATAAAACTGCTATTTAAGCTAATCAGCGCTACCACCTTAGCTTTCCGCTCTGAGTAAAAAAATGTTTTTGTTTTTGGCACGGGTGGCTAATTAACACAGTAAAGTAAATTTTTTTTCTATCTTAAGTTAAATCCATTACAATGTCTTTGAGTTTGTTACTATCTCCTTTACAAGAACTTTTTAGATAGTTTCCGTATTGTAAATTGAATGTTTTGCACTTTGTTATGATCTGTGATAACTTATTATAATGACTTCTCTAAATCTATATCTCTGGACACCAGCTTGTCTATTTTTGAATTCAAACCACACATATTCATTGACTTTAAGTGAGAACTTTAGACTGAAAATGTATGTAATTAATTTACTGAGCACTCATAGCAAGCAGGTGAAGTTTAAAACTAGTTGTAGATCATATATACAGATCATATTTTTTATTGAAAGTAATCCATTCCTCAGGAGTTACATACTGCACAGAATCTTCAAAAGGTTAGATTACGTAATTAATTGTCATCAGGATTAGTTAGAAAGAGTACTCCATAATAGTTCTCAACCAGTTCCAATAAGGCGGACATAATACTTTGCTTACCATTTGATCGCTCCTAACTGGAAAATAATATTATGCTCTATCCCTTTTAACAAAATTTGTTTCTAATCAAATTTACCACTTGATTCAGAAATTCCGATACTAAATAAGACCACCATTGCTAAAGCATATTTTGAATGTCAATCAAGTAATGCCATAAAAAAAATGTTATGCACCAATGTATTTTGCTGAGTATGGCCAATAAAAAGCATACAATCTTAAATTTTATAGTTTTAATATTTTATTGTACAACTTGTATTTAATACAACTCAAGTGATCAAAACAAACATAATAAATTGTCAAGTTGTTACAGATCCACAATAATTAACGTAAAACAATTAGTTAATGAAAAAACTAATATGCAGATTACTAAAGTAGTTACAGTATGGATTAAATGCAAATGTATAATTTGAGTCTAATGCGAATATAACACTTAAACTTTCATTTATTCCAAGAATACCACTTGTACACTTATATTCTTACACCTCATACTTAGGCTCGGACGATTGTCTCGGATAACTATTGTGTGAGGTTTTCATGCACACATATGAATATTAACATGAAATAATATGCTCAGTAGGCATGTGATTTAATGTTCATGACCTATCTGGTAGAATACGAATGTACTGTTCTTATGATTGTGTTTAACCAGCTTCGGTGAGTGTATGAATATGTCTTCATATTTTATGGAAAAAATTTTCGCAACAATATCTGTAAATTAACACTTTATGTTGTCACATTTTACGCTTTATGGCTGTAGCTAAAATTATTGTAGAGAGAATTGTTTTTATAGATTACTCCTTTCAGACTTTAATTAAAATTATTGACTGACCTTCTATTGCTAATTAATCAATTATTGAAAGTTTATTAATTAATGAAATAAGATTGACCAAAATATATTTAATATATCCATTTATTAAATCCTTTATCACTTGTCTTTTGTTGCATACAACCTATCTTAAAATTATGAATTTTGCAGGGTTGTAAACATTTTCAATGTGTGACTGGAAACAGGTCAGTGAACATATTTGTTTTTTATTTAGAAAATCTATGCAAGTATGTCTCAATTTATACTTATTCTCATATGTATTTACAGAAATAGATTTTAAACTACTTACGATTTTATATGTTTGTATTTCCTATTTTCAAATAATAATTTACATATCATTTAACATAAGACAAATATTATGATTTTTGGACTTAACAAGCCGAAATATGATAATTAACCAAACATTACAATGTCTAAAATTGATAAGGAATTGAATTATAATTTTCAACCTACAACAGATCACCGACATTAAGAAATTGAATTAGAACAACAGAGTAACTCATGATCAGGCCTAGAAATTGGAGCAGCAATGAAGCTCGCAGGTTAAAGGCTTGGAAAATGGTGAACTGACCCAGTTCACCTGCCTCCATCATATTTTTAATAAGCTTCATGTAATGTCGCACAATGGATGCTGAAAAAGAAAATAATACAAGCTCTTAGTAAGGTATTGTTAATAAATCTAAGAAACAGATCACAGAGGCTCTCAAATATGGTAATACATTTACTATTTAAGTGTTGACGAGGGGGAAACTTGTATACATTCATTACAAACTAGCAAAGGTAAGCAGTTTTGTCTGGAATGAATAACAGTGGTTGTGACAATATCAAGCTTATGATGCTTTCACAAAAGCTTTTCTAAAATAGGTCCTGTTATTTATGACATAACACACAAATTTATATTTGAAAATATATACAATATATACTGACAGATAACGAAATTTAACAGACTAGTAGGGCGATGGGAGATATTTGAATCAACAACTGTTACAATAATATTACGTTCTTTATCATAGTGGAGTTTAAATAAATTCCCTCCATCTGACACTGAGATATTTTTCAATCCATTTAATTAAGTAGCTCTAAAAGTAGTAGTGTCAAAAATGTAATTGTAATAAGCTTGTCTCTCTTTAAGACATTAAATTGTCTACAATGACATGAAATTCAGGTTACTCTTCTATAGTACTTAAACCAACACTTAAAATTTAAATCAGTTCATTGTTCCAATTGTTAGGATGGTGATTGGATATTTCCCCAATGAAATTATGTACTTACATGTTTACTTCTCATACTTGCAATAAGAGGAATGTGAGCTTATTCATTGAAGAAAGTTGGTAAAAATATTGTGCTAGCAAGTTACATGAGTAAATGAAATAGAACACCCGGGATCATAAAAAATTAAATTGTATGACAAGTTTTTAGCGAGCAAAACAATTTTTAATGGTCAAAACATGGTATAGTTGATTATGAAAAATTGTGACAATTTTAGCAAGCCGCACACAAATCATTTCATCTCACTCCTACATAAACATTTTCAATTCGAAAAGTGTGTGGCTGCTTTGTTCTTAAGATAGGTACTGTAGATAAGAAATATTTATATTAAGTAAAAATTTGATTTATTTTTTTTGATTTATCCCAATAATATATTTAGAAAATATTAAATTAAAATGAAAAACGGAATTTAGTACAAGTAACCAAAATTATTATATTCAACTTGATACTCTATTGTTTAAATTCTAATATTATGAATTCTTTCAAATGACTTTGTATTTGCCCTCACCCCATGTGTTTGGACACACTCTCCATAGATTTCTTCCTCCATATAGTAAACTTATTTGAAAATAATTGAGCATCTCTTTACAACTTTGCGAATGTTCGCTCTGTATGAAATATACACCTGTAAACTGCAACTAATTATAATGGAAATAAAATATATATTTTCAGGGACTAAAACTAATTCAAATTGTTTTCAGAGAAATAAGTTTTCAGATAGAAATGTTTTCAGAAATAAATAAACAAAGTTTTAGTAGGCTAAATCCCTTGATAGGCTAAATAGCTGGACCTTTGTCAAAATACCTGGTGGAAAGAAAAGAACCTAGTTGATAACAAAAAAATAACAAGAATAAAGCAAAGAAAATTAAGTTTAAACTGCAGACGTACAAACAGAATATGAGAAAAATAATTCACAAATGTGTTGTATTTTTAATTTTAGAGGAAAGAAAATGGAAATACCATGTACTTTTATGTAATCAAGGGTGGGTCATGTTTCCATAAAACCGGAAACAAATATTGATTCGGTGCATAGATATGCTGTCACTTAACCCAAAGATGCTGCAAATAGTGAACATATTGGAAAGAGTGTGTAATCGCTCAAATAAAAATTTTAATGTTCAATCATTGGTGAGTATACTCATACTTTATTCTCATTTTACGTGACTCATACTTTATCCACTTTTATTTTATTTAGAACATCGTAACAGTATTTTAGAAGTTAATGTGATTCAAAAATACATATAAGATGACAAAAACTTTATTAAACATTAGCAAAATTAAATATTCCATAAGAAGAAAGAACCATTGTCACAGATAAGTCTATAAATATTGGTAATCAAACAAGTCAAGCAAGGGACATTGACATTGATAGTGGTATACTAAAATGGAAGAGAAACCATCAGGTGAGTACCACATTACATTGCATTATCATTACAAATTGAAGTTCATAGATTGATGTTTTGTATAAACAATTTTGTTCGGGGAGGGGATTAATCTTGCATAGCCTTAGAAATTATGGAATTGGCATTTGGTAACTTGTTTCTGTGTATATTTCTATGTATATATGCATACACACATACACACACACACACACATATATATATATATATATATATATATATATATATATATATATATATAACTAGCGTGACCCGTGCGAAGTCTTCGCATTATTTATTCCATTATGAAGCTCAGATGACAGATCAAACAAATATTTTACTAAAATTGACATATAGAGGCACAAGTATCAAAAGCATTGAGCTAAAGCGCCACTTTATTTATACGTGAGTGGATTTGAAATTAACCAAAAATTTTACCGACCGTCAATCATATTGACATTGAGCCGTTAGATGGCAGCATTGCTGTTTTGTGTATATAATTTTAATAATTAATTAATTTGCAAAAACAATAGCAATAATGAATTTTTTAGTTGTGGAAGCCGGTAGAGCAAGCAATTATCTATAAAATGATATATAATTTATGTGGATTAGTTGTGAGGTAGAGAGTAACATTTTAACCTTAGCGTATTAATATATATGATGATGTATAATTAAATTGGTTACTAATGGGTTTAAAATTACAATTGTACAATTTAATATATTAACAGTGTTTAACCAATGAAGAGGAGTAATACAACATAACAATCATTAAAATGTTTATGTTGAAGTAAATTAAGCACCCAACCTGGGAGGGGTTGGGTACTTAATTCAATTGCTGGGGCGGGGTGAGGTTGAAAATTGCTGGGGTTTTGGAAGGTCAATATGGGGAATGTTTTCAGGTGCTAAGGCTAATGAAATAGTGCTGTCAATTATCAATCTAACCATGCCATTTGCTACAATGCAATATGGCCAAGAAATAGATTAATTTTATAATTGTTGTATTGTTTACTATATTTCTTGTAATAAACATTATCTTGTTTTAAACGTCTCTACAATAGATATTATTTTCATAGAAATGCTAGGAAACTTTGATTATTCTGTAGATTTGTATCAAATTATGTTGCCTATGAGGGCAAAGTTGTGGACAAAATTTAAAAATATGAAATTATTAATGGATAATCTATCTGATATGAGACAATATTCTCATCAATAACCTGTTTGTTTATTCTTTCATACTCATTTATATGATAGACCCTTCAAGCAGAAATGATGGAACACAGCAGGTGTTTGGAAATTAAATTATCAAATGAAGGTTAGATCTGAGACCTGTTCATGTAATAGTGGTAATGGTAACGTAGAATTTTTGTTCATGATCTTTGGTAATTAAAGAAATATGAGAAATTACAGTGAAGTCTGATTGATTGCCTGCAATTTAGAAATTCTGACAGGTAAGTAAAATATAGAATAAATAGATTAACTTCAAAACTGGAAAGTTTGCCTTCATCTGGTGTATAACCCTATGCCGAAAGACATTAGTAATTAGTATTTTCTAATTAGACAAAAGTCATTTGTAAATGTGTAAATAAAAATTGTTCACTTACGTAATTCTTCATTGACATGCATTAACGTCAAATGAGACTTTGTAGTCTCTATCTGTAAGTACATTTTCTCACATACAAGGCACACGACCACCAACGACACAATGAAATGTAATGGCCATAAGACGTGAACGATGGAAAGAGATACATCCAATTTCTGAAATATTGTTTGTCTTTATGAATAAATGTCAGGAAAAAAAAAACAATGTGATTCCATGAGGCGTGGGTTTATATTTGCATAAAATTGAATTCATAACAATTATTTACTTAAAGGCAAAGTTTATGTTTGGACGAACATCTTTCTAATCTACTGCAGCTAATTGATACATAGGTTCATGCCTCTCTTTCTATGATTGCAACACAATTTTTAATTATAAATTGCAAGCAAATACTTTATGTAAATTAAGTTTGCATGCAACAGTTGATGAAAATAAAGAACAACTCACAGAAATATTAGAAACTGCCTGTAACTTGTTCACTCTAATTTACTTATTATAAAAGTATTTAAATGAAATACAAATATTGAATTGATCCTGTAATTAATTTCTCCTGTAAACATTTTTAGATCAAGTTTAGCCATAGTGTACTTAATAACAATACTAGTGCACAAGGCACACCCATTACTGGGTGTGCCAACTACTGGGTGTAATTCTAGTCATGATGGTGTTTTGGTCAATTATCCTGTTCTTTCATTTACAAAAAGTTTATATAAGTTGAAATCAATAATTAGATAATTGAAGGAACCTGCAAAATTGTTTTTAAATGCTTCATTAACTGTGTCATAAGTTTTTCTCATGAACTTATTCTTCATTGCTTGAAGAATTTGCAAGTTCAGAAAAAGGTTTAAGTCTGTAATCCTGGATTCTTTATGATTGTGTTATCATTTTATGTTTATGGCTTTGTATTTTATTCAGCTTGTGGTTGAAAATTAAGTTAGTTAATATGTTATACATCAATAGTACTTACATTATATTTTAAATCTACAAGGAAAACATATGTGTTGAGAAGTATGCTAGAAAATATCAGAATTAGTGACATAAGTAGCTGAAAAATAAAGTTAAAGTTTAATTCACAAGAATAATTTTATTAACGTTCTTGATAGTGTTAATTTATAGTTTGAATGCTATTATTAATTAAAATGTTCTATACAAACCTGAAATTCAAACATCTTGTTCAAATAGTGACACAGGTCTAACAAATTAATATAGAATTTGGAAAAATGATAAATGGAATTTTCATTTAGCGGCAATACAAATGTAAAATTATTGTTGGAGTTGGAATTATGTTCAGGACTCCCAAATATGGCGTCAACGGATGTAACCGTGTTTCCTCTATTTTTAAAGTCAAAGGAAACGTTTAACATTTCCACACGTTTTATTATGCTAATTAATATCAAACAAAACAGTATTATTTCCAAATCAAAAATAATGGTAGCAATGATATTGAACACAGAAAAAATAGAAACGTAGAGACCATGTTTTATTTCTCCAGCAATAAGATCAAAAGCAGCATAAACAACATGAAGGGTTACAAGAATACAGAGAACTATGAAGTTTCGACATTTATCTTGTTTTAAAATATTTCTTCTGTGCTCTGGTTTGATGAGATAATCTATTTCTTGAATTCTTAGAATCAATTCTTCAAATACATTTTTGTCCCAAGTTATTTCAATCAACAATATATACAGTACGTGAATTGTGTAAAGTGTCTTGAACTCTATCACCCTATAGACGTGGCTGAAGACCAAAATGCTAGAAACAATGTGCAGCACAAGTAATATTCCCACTATTAACAAACTGTATAACTTTCGACGCCACGATGTAAATATGGTGAGAACTTGGTTAGCACTTTTTCTGCATACACCAAACAAGTGCTGATACACTAAAATTGGCCGAAGTGCATCTTCAATTGATTCGTTACTCATAGTGATTCTTGTAAAATGTTTGTATCAAAAGCAAATTCCAGCACGAGTGTTATATTGTCCACTTCTAAAACAAGTGAAGTTCACTTTACTGATTAATTTAGCTTATCGCCTTTGGAAATCTATTGAGTGCTTAGTGCAAGCAACAAGCAACGTAGCAACGTATGCAAGCAATGTAATATTAGCCTTTTTGATGTGGGGAATAAATTAAATTCTTATGAATAATTGTTACTAATGTAAAGTAAACATCAAACATCAATTAAATTATCCAGGTGTCCACCATCACTGTATAATTTGAACATCGATTTAAAGATTTGTATATTGAAGTTTGCTATAACACTAAGATTTTAAAATTTCTTTATTGCAATTTTTTTAGCAAAATAAAGCTTTTTTTTTAATATCGCAGAATAGTATAGTTTCTTTAAAATCTTTTTAGTTAAGCAGATTGAACCAAAGTAAGTTGCAATGTATATAAATCTGACGTGGCACGCTTCATTGCTTCAAATACCATTCCATCTCAAGTTGTACAATTATCTTGATGCCAGCTGGGGAAAAAAAGGTTCTTAAGTAAAATATAATTCCTATTAAAATATTTGTATATAATTGACACGAAGGGTAACAATGAACATATTTAACAATCATAAGGGCGATTTTGTGCATCAAACTCCATTGAAACTGTCAAGGAATTGTATAAAAATGTTCACTTCATTTTGAATAAATCACTACTGAAATTGTAGGAAGAAAGGAATTTACAAGTTTTTCAACAAAAGTTCATTTTGGATGGCGTGGCGTTTTAAGGAAGGTATGTAGTTTTTTGAAGATTTGCCCATAATTTTAAAATGAATATAAAAGGAATTATTTAAGTTTCATTAACAAAAATAAACTCTTTCAGCCTGTAAAAACAATGTTGTCCTTGTTTTTACACCATTACCCAATAACACAATAACACCATTAACTCTAGAAAGCTAACCTCCACCGATTCAACAGGTATCACAACGTAATGCTGCTGTCTCTTATGAATGATGCACGCAAAAAGTTTTTCACTTCTAGCTAAATTAGTCTCAGATGAGACCATTGCAGTGTTGCATGCACCGGGCCAGTAAGAGTAACATTTTTAGAGTTATGTAAGTGTAGCGCATTATTTCAACTAATTTTAAGCTACGACGTGAGTTTTTTCCTTGAGTGTGTGGATATTTTTTTGCAAAAAATTGTTTTCGTTCATAGATTTTGACCATGCCTCTGTCCAGAAGAACGTAAACTGAATACATCAAGAACTCAATACTGGACTCCCAGAAGATGACTATTGGGTAATGTGATCGAGAACTTTGTAGAGGAGGAAAATGTGAAAAGCAATGAAAACAATGCATCATTTAACACTGAAGAAGACAGACAAAATTCCCGTTCGCATTCTTCACCTGAAATGGCAGCATCTATGTTGATTATTAAGTTGCAACAAACCATCATCTAAGGTAAAACAGATATTTATTAGCTATCACTAAGGGACAAATGTTTCATTGTTGAAATCACTGGTAGTGGTTTTTATTTCATTTCAGATGAAATATTCAATTTACATTTTTGTGGAACTGATTATGTCGCTGCCATTGGTAGAAAAAAATTATTTCGTTTGAGATGTTTGCAGTTTGCAGATAAAAATCTGTGGCTACAACAATTGCAGAATAATCTTTATGCGTCAATCAGAATAGTCTGGGCTCTGTTGATAACTCAATGCCATAATAACTACTCTGCGACAAATATTACTATAGAAGCACAAATTTACCATATATGAATATTACCATAGATGCTTTCAAGGCAGATACAAATTTCATACGTACATTCCCAGTAAGTCCGCAAAGTATGGGATTTAACTTGAAATTATATGATATTTGACAGATGCCATACCTTACGTTGGAGGAGGGATGTGTGCTGGAGAATTACTTGTAGACAAGTATTTCATGAAAGAATTAAAAACAGGTATAAAAATTCCAAGTTAATGTAAACTGTAAATAGCCAAACACAATAAACATAATTTCTACTTAGTATACATTTTCGTAATGTAAGTAAAGCAATAAATCAAACATTAATTTGCCCCATACCCCAATTATGTATTTTCAGTAACCATGTTAAATATTATTAAATAACCTTGCAAACTAATGCGTATTAGCACCTGGAAACAGACTTCTGTATGTAGATATTAATTTATTACTATTACTATATGAAATTAATAAATAAAAGCCCTTGGCTATTTTGTGTAAGGACATTTCTATTAATTTTCCACAAATATTGAGGAAATTGATAAATTATCTTTATGTCGGCTATTAAAAGGAGATTTGGATCTAATACATTAGAGCATTGATTTTTTTATGTGTACGCTATGGCTTTGAGAAAAATGTTTATGATGGCAATCCACTCAATAATTGTAATAAAACCCATGAAAATTTATTAGTACTCCATATTAGTATATATATATATATATATATATATATAAATATACATATATATATATAACAACTTCAATTCAACAAAGTATATTGCACAGTTAAAAAAGAATTAGTTTCATTGTAACAATTTCTTTCCATGTATTTATTTCGTATACCTAAAAGTTATTTAGATTTCAATAACATCTCTTTTGTAAATTTCTATGAGATATATTTATTAAAAAAAAATTAGTTTTTTAAATGCCATAGTTTATGAAATATTTTCAAAAAGTGAAGAGAGAAACTGGTCGCAATTGGGTTAAAATAAATTTAAATCTTTATATGAAGCAACTTCTTGCAAAGTTTAATAAAGGACAGAAAAAGGGACATGATGAAATTTTAAGGGTTTCATACTTCACCACTACAAAACCCTACAAATGACCATAATTTTCAAATGCAGATATCGCAATAAAGTCTTTTGTCCAAGTGCAATCATCTAGCTGTAAGGTAAGTGCACCAGTTATGAACTGTGACGCAGATAATTTATAAACACTGGCAACACTTTTCATAAACAGCAACACTATCTTCCAATGTGGTTGACATTTGAAAGCTTTTGATCATAATGTTTTCAATAAAAATACAGTGAATTTGAAATTTGTTAAAAATGCCATTTTAATATAGTACCAAAATTAATATACGATTGACTCTATCAATATTCTACTCTTTTTATGTGCCATATTTGGAAACAAAATGGGTGTGTGTATAAGAGTTGGGTGATTGACTGTTGACATATTAAAATGTACAAATTTATAAACAATGTCGCACAAAATATGTGAGGTTTACTCAATATTATGGATATTTAATCATAAATAATTCACACGTCTACAATGGTTTTTCCCTTTCAGATTTGATTACTGATTTTGATAGATTTTGGGGCACTGATTAGAGGAGAAATGCTAACACGTTAGGATTTTTAGTTATTTAGCGAGAACATACAAAAACATACAAAAATCAATCGTATCGAGAACATACAAAAAAAATTTTTGAAAGCTCTTCAGCATCGTACAGGTGTTAGTAAATCATCATATAAAGTATTACTTAATAATTATGAACGTGATGCCCTCTATCACAGGCGCTCATTATTAGAGTTGATGATTATGTTCAACTTCTGTCTGGGTAATTATGACTGCCCATCTCTACTGAGTCAGATAAAGATTCGAACTTCCAAATTAACTTGTAGCCATCTCATATTTCATATTGATAGTGCACGAACAAACGCCGGTGTCAGAGCGCCGTTACGGGGGTTGTGCGACTTATACAATAAAGAGATGTTGACACTTGATATCCTGGCAAGTCCACGCCCCCAGTTTCGATCAGATGTAAAGAACAGGCTCCGTGAAATTTATGCGCAGCAGACAGGATCAGTAATGTTATCATCATTTTATTTTATTCATTGTTTGTTCAACTTAGTTAAATAGAGTGCCTTACATTAATGACTTGTAATCCATAACTGCAGCTTTATTTAATTGATAAGTTACTAACAAGTGTTTTCCATATTAATTTTATGTCTTATTCTAAAGAAAAATATTGTTTCACTTACTTCAATTAACATTGTAACATTTATGTATTATTGTATTTAATTGGATATATTATAAATGTATGTATTTTTCTTCGTTCTTTGTGGAAATGTTAGAACACAAACTTATTTTGTATTTAGTGTTCATAGAATATTTCAAATAGTTTGTGTTTGTTTTTTCCCTTTACATAAAAAAAAATGTATATGATCTTATTTTTTATAACTTAAATAATTCATTACACAACTTATAATTAACACAACCAAATGGACCATTAAAATAAAATGAGTTATTGCGCTTGTTACGAATCCACAATGGTTTACGCACATAGCACATAGTTAATGTGCACATTAAAAAGAACACTTTTTAAGTTACAATAAATGTTAAATGCAATAAATGTGTCATCTGAGATTGCAATACTTAAACAGTTCCAAAAGCTTATACCCTCATATTTTTCTGTTGGGACAAGCATTTAAATAAACATTCACTAGAAGAGATTCCTGGATGAATCATATGCTCAGCCAGCATCTGTGGCCAGTCCGGTGGAATGCAAATGTGCTGTTTGACTGTTTTGTTTATAATTTATCATAATGTGAAAGTGTCTTTAAAATTTATGAAAGCAATTTTCAAGTTTATAGTTTATAGTGGTGCATTTTATTAAGATTAAAGCTAAAATTACAGTATAGGAAACTATGGTTACAATATCCACTCGAGGTGTTAATTAAAATTATTGACTGACTTACTGTTGCTAATAATCAATTATTATACAACTAACCTAAATCTGTTTAACAATCGTATTTATTGGGCCAATTTAAGAATCTGGCTGAAAACAGGCCAGTGAATATATATACGAGCAATTTATTATCAAAGATAGATTTTAGACATACTTTATAAAGTATGTCTTAAATTTTGTTTGATATCATATCTGTTTACAGAAATAGATTTTGTATTGATTGTGGTTATTGTGGATATTCCAATCCTTATCAAAAATTAATTTAGAGAAAATTAATAATTTATTCTCTTAATTTAATTTATACAATTCAATAACACATTATATAAGAAAAAAGGTAACAATAATATATTATAATAATTTTTTATTACATAATTTTGCATAATTTACAGAATGATTTGGCTTACATTTTACAGTAAACAAGCTGAAATGCAAATAAAAATATGCACATAACATTTAAAGTAAGCACATACTAAACAAGGAGACAAGGAGTATTATGTAATTTTTAGCCAAACAAAGTGCCAAACAATGTGTTAAATTGATAACAAAATAAATTGTAATTTTTAAGTTAAGACAGATCATCGACATTAATGAATTGAATTAGAACAACAGAATAACTCATAATGAAACCCAGAAAATGGAGCAGCAATGAAACTCGCAGGTTGAAAGACTTAAATATTTGGAACTGGCTCAGTTTGCCTGCTTCTATCAGGTTTTCAATAAGCTTCATGTGATGTCGTACAACGAATGCTGAAAAAAGCAAATGGTATAACCTTATATTAAGGTAATGTTTTAATGAATCGAAGAAATAGTTTCTCAGTTCCGAGTCTTATATTTACTATTAAATGTTGAATAAAAGGGAAACTGGTCTATATTCAATAAAAACTAACAATGGTTACCAACTTAGTCCTGAATCAAAATCAGTGCTTATGAAAATATCAAGATTATGATGCTTTTACGAAAGTATAAACGAAAATAGTATAAATTAAAAATGGTTAAATAATTCATGAAATTACACCCTATTTACATAAAATTATATTCTGAAGTATTGGTTTATGAATATAGAGATACGTGTTTCATAGACGTATATAGACATAAATCAATGTAACAATAAATTATATTCTCGTACGCTAATACTTTATTTGCTGTTACAAACTGGATGATTTCCTAAATTTTAGTGATCAATAGCTGTGAGGAGTGAAAAACAGTCTGACAGATATAATGTAATACATATATAATCATAAATGAGTATGTCATATTAAGTTTTAAGATGAGTTCATTATGTGGGTTAAAGGTAACAGTTCTTCAAGAGCATGATAAATTAACAACAGTCGGCTAATTGGGTATCTTGGTTGGTTGAGAGGAGGAATGGATTTAAGACACACATCAGAGTTACATTCTAACGCAACTGAGTTACGGCTTTTTTTATTTTATAAAGTAAATCATTTAAGTATAAAGTAAATCATTTAATCAGCTGTCGATATATAGTATCTCTGCAAAGAACATAGTCCGAACACCGAAAAGTGGACAGGGTTTCAAACTAAATTGTGCAATCACGCACATTTCAAAAACTCTTGTCGGCCATCTTGTAACTTGGAAGTTTTGTTAGTCCAACTAAATTTAAAAGTGCAAGCCAATCAACATTAATTAAGATGTTCAACATATTTTATTATATTTGATTATATATATATACTTCCTAATTCTAAGGGTGAATTTGATTTTTAATTTTATGTTGTTTATCAGATAATTATTTTGTTAATTACTAATAATGTGTTTACAGAGTAATAATTCAATACTTTTGCAATAAAAGTATTAGGTTGGTACTAAAAAAATGTACAAAATTCACTCAAAACATAAAATGTTAACCCGAGCATGAGACGCGATATTCTATTCTTATTATGGGAAAATATGCATTTACTGCAAATTAAATATAGATGAGAGTGGAAAATAAATTGAAAAAATTTAAATGTACCCATTTATTAGAAAATATGGTCTAGGGTCTCTGCAAAACCCTGTCTTATTTTATAAGCATCAACTGGATTTGGCCACAAAATTTTCTCTACAAAATAGAAAAAATTCTAAAGAAAACAAAGAATTTGAAATGACTTTTTCATTATTAATTATCCTACTGACATATATGACGGAACACGATGTATAGGAACCAAAGCAGTGGTGGCATAAATACTCTCAGAGATGCATTGTTAATAAAAACTATAGATCACAATCAAAACCTGGACTGTGTTTCTAGAAATTTCATAGCTTGGGTTTAAGAATTGTATCATCATTTAGAATACCCTTTGGCAACAAATTTAATCGTCAGTGATATGTTATATCATTGTGTCCTTGTGTCTCATGTTTGTCTCATATCTTAAAATGTATAAATTATATTACGCGATTTTTTCTTGTAATTTTGTGGTATGATATTGCACCATAGATATTCAACAACTACTCTCAAAGTGTTCTGTAATATTGCTACTTTTGTTGCAGCTAATTGCTTTCAATCCCATTTTCAATTTCTTTTTTATAATTTCCATTAAAATGTTCTCTGTGTCATCATTATCTTTATTTGATATTTTAAAATAAATAAATTTTTAAATTTGGTTATTAAAGTTTAAAAATGCTATAAGGACTTATTGGTCATTAAAAATAAAAAAGCACATAAATCAATTTAAATTCTAGATTTTAGTCGACATGTATAACTTTCAAGATATAACTTAAAATTTTTATATCTTTACAGTTCAGTAACTTCAATCTGTGGAACGGTTCCTAGATAACTGCCAACAATTGGAACTGGAAAATTTCATAGGTCGTTTAGCATTTATAATAAATTTTGCTGCACTGATATGCAGGGTAAGTAATCTTGCAAACAGAATCAATTGATATTTGATTTGTCAGTTCATTCAATTGAAGACAGACATTTTCTCCGCCGATAGCATAAATTTTAAATCATTCATAGTTAAATAGTGACAGTGAATCATTTATAGTCACTATGAATTATTTATAGTCAGTCTTTCTATAAAATCTCATTTTTTAAAATAAAATCTACCCCCTTCTAAACCAAATCATGTTCTTTAAGTGAACAAAGCTAGTCCTTATGCACTTTACTGATTTTATTAATTACATATAAAAAATGTTGTTATCTAAGACGGGCTGGTCTATTATTTGGCAACCTAACACTTCTATTATTTTTATAACTATAAAATATATACTTGTCTATTCTGGAGGAAAAACAAGTACCTAGTCAAACAGGATTACATCGTTCAAAATGTATACCATTTGTAAATAATTTATAATGAAAAAAGTATTCTCCTTGAAAAAAGTATTAGCCTTTAAAATAAAATGTACCTATTTCAATGATAATACATTTTTTAAAGAGTCTAGCCCAACAAGTTTTCAGAAGAGAAAGTTAAAGGTGGAAGAGGCTAAATTACCAGCTAGATTTCAGTCAAAGTATCTGGTAGAAGGAGGAGAAGCTAGTTGAGAACAAAAAAGTATGAACAAAAGTTAAGAAAGAACAAAAGTAAAGAAACTTAACATTAGGCAGCAGATTTACAAATAGAACATGAGGAAATTACTATAATCATACGTGATGGGACTTTTGTAACGAAAAGGTTGTCATAGTGCCTAAATCTATGTCAGGTTTCCCCTGACATAGATTTGGGCACTATGGAAGATGAAATTAATGGAAACTCATTTTTCTCCACAAAGCAAGAGATGAAGCCCGTTTTGTAGAACCTACAACAAGATTACATTCCAAGTGTGCCTTCATTTCATTCAACGATGGTGATAAATTGCCAATGCCCATATTAAATTACGTACCAATTAAAATCATCAAGCATTACTGTAAAATATGACCATCAAGAGGGACCTTTTCCTCTTTTGTGAAAGGTTGAGAGGACTTTACAAAGATAGTTCAATACATGTGTGAATGCTCATTATGAGCACTTACTATTTAGTCATTTTCATTACTTAAAATGTGGAAGAAATAGTGAATATGTTGGAAGAAATATGTGTATATCAGTATCAAGTATACATATTCCCATTTTATGTGGCTTTACATTTTTAATATGTTTAGAATTTTGTAACACTATCTTAGAAGTTAATTGAACTCAGAAATCTTTAGAGATGTCAAAAATTATATTTGATAGAAAAAAAAACTAAAGGTTCAACATGCTCTTTTAGTAGAAGAAATAAACATTGATTAGGTTATCAATGTTGGTACTCAAAAGTGTGATGCAATGGGTATTTATATTGAGAGGGTGGTGGATTTATATTAAAAAATACATCAGATGACTACTACACAATGCTGCTTTAACATTACAAGTTGAAATAATTTTGATACGTAAATTAATTATTGTAACTAAAAATTATTCAAGTATTGTCAACCCAAATATTGTTACAAAAGTCCTCTGTGATGGAGGAAAGTGTACCACATTAAAGATTGTTCAGTCAAAGTTTATAATAAAAGCTCCAGTCAATCATTTAGAATCCACTACAGAAAATGCATTTATGATGAAATTACTAATGGATTTACAAGTGATGAACAAATGGTGCAAGAATTTAAAATATTTTGCATGAGCCATTAACATGAGTGCATAAGCAGCCTCTTAAAGACAGTGCCCGAGTCACATAGATAGCTCATTGACACCTTTAATATATATTCCTTAATTATCAAATTATTTATCCTCTTGTTTTTCTTTGGCTTTTGAATAAGCTATTTGAAATATGAAATAATTAAAAATTAGATGAAATACAAATTAATAAAATTGCCAACTCAATTCAAAGAATAATAATCAAATATACTATTTAATATTGTTTTCTGTACTATCTCAATTTTGCTCTATTTCGATAAATTGTAAATAGAATATATAAATATTTTTTCTTAGAAACAAGTCATATAATTACACACCCCTTACAATGATTGCTTAATCAGCACTCTTCATCTTCACTAACAAAATGAATTACGTAACCGAGAAATCAGGAGGTGATTTTAAATTAAAGAAAAGATTTTCTGTAAAATTTGTATGAAATTCTGCCAACATCTCCAATTTTAGGTGTGAACTGGAATGATTTGGGCAATCTATAAAGTAACTGACAGATAGAGCTCGCCTGCGTGAGAAGGAAAATAACAACATTTCTTTACAAATTGCTAGGGTTGGGAGTTAGTTTTGGACAAACTCAGGAGGTATGATATTGGTGTTTGATCATTATTTTAAGGAGGTTATGACATTTTGTACAACGTATATAAAATATATCGGTAATATGACATTAAATGGAATTTTAAAAAATCTAATGAATGTAAACATTAATCTGTGCAAAGAAATGGAATTAAATTTTAACTAATAATTTCTTCAATAAGCATTCTGTTGTTGCATTGTTGTTAATGATAATATTATATAACACAAAGTATATTGCAAATAGGCTTCTATAACTTATATTTGGCTTATGACTGATTATATACATATATATATATATATATATATATATATAAATATATATATATATATATATATGTATATATATATATATATATATATATATATATATACGTATATATAAATTCCATATAATATAATAATAAAATTATACGGAATGCTCTCTTCATGGCAAATGGAAAATAATATTCTGTCAAATACTAAATTTAATTCTTGGTCATCTGATATTTACATGTATCAATTATTCATTTAATATTTATCATTATGGCTTAAAAAATTTTGTTGAATAAGAACTGTACATAGATAGTATCTTTTTTTTTTTCAATGATGATACATATAAAATTATGGTCAGAAGATCATTTCTTAATAATGGAAACATGGAATATATGAATATGTCATGCATATAAATATCAATATTATATTCTTTAATACATTGACAATTCTGAAATCAACAGAGACAATTATTACAATACCACAACATTCACGTTGGAATGAAATAACTACCCAACACAGGAGAGCTCGAACACTCAGTTCATTCCTAGGGGGGTTGGGAGGTTGAAATCCTCGAGTGTTGGAGGTTGTGGTCAGATGACAAAGTTAATAAATTGAAATGCCAACTATCGATCTAATCTCACACATTTACTGAAATACTATTTAATGTAAGTGTAAAGCAGTTTCATTGAATTTGAGATAAAAGATTCGTTTGTTTGACTCCACCCGTTATTATCCTGTAGAATTATAACAAAATATATAATCTACTTTGCCTACTTAGCTTTGAGTTAAGTTAATGATAGATTATTGATTATCTATCTATTCATACATGACAATACATTTATTGATAATCTATCCGTCTGTGCTTGGTCAGATTGCTATTGTGCTCTATTTCCACACAAAACTTTAATCCTATATTTTTACACATGACCCATTACAATATCAATATTCAAGTTATCTTATCAGATAAAATAATTATTGGACTCGAAAAAAGCAAGTTGGCCTCTATATGCGAAATATTTAGAGACTAATGTGTAATTTAAAATATTATTCAGACAATAAGTATTTATTTTATATAAACATAGTATTGACATTAAAAAAAGTCATTTGTAAATAAAAATTGTTCACTTACGCAATTCATCATCGACTTGCATTGACGTTAAATGAAATTTTGTTGTTTCTATCTGCAAGTACATATTCTCACACATGAGACACATTGTCATCAACGATGTAACGTCATGGAAGGGCCGTAACATGCAAATTATGTAAAATAACATGTCTCCACTCTGAAATATTGTCTTTATTAATGAATGTGGGATAAAAAGAATATTATTTTATATAGAGTTTATATTCAGTCAAAATTGATTTCATAACGTTGTGGGCAATTTTGGACAGACATTTTTCAAGTCTATTGCAGCTTACTGATAAATAATCATTCAAGTGTTTATCTTCCTTTTCTAAATTTACAATACTATTATTAATTACAAAATTTCAGCCAAATACATTATGAAAATTAAAATACATCACTTCGTCATATATTAAAGAATTGCTTAATCTATTTTTTTGTAACTTTCAATGATGGAATTCATTATTTCTAAGGATAGTCACAGGCTACAAAACTGTATAATGTTGTCGACACGCATATAGCAATTATTCAAAAAATATCCTGCAAGTGACAGAAAAACCACAAACCATCTAAATTAATTATTTTAATTTAGGTAATACCAAAGTAAAAAGTAATACATGGAACTATTGTAGCAATTAATTTTTTCCAAAAAATTTCAGAACAAGATTAGTCATGGTCACATTTTATAATGGTACTAAATAAAATTAATACAACCTTGTTTACTCACTGCTGGGTGTAAATCTCGTTACACGAATTTATGTTGGGTTCCTTTCATCCATAACAAATTTGTAATAGTTTTGAATAATTGTATATATTAATTGAGAAAACCCACAAAATTGTTTTAAAATGTTTTACTGAGTGTACCATTGATTTTCCTCAGAAGCATATTCTTTATTGTATGGAGAATTTGTTAGTTTATAAAACAAGTTTTAGTCCTAAATCCTGTTTTCTGCATTACCATTATCCTTTTATTTGTATGGCTTTGTAGTTTATTAACCTTTTAATTGCAAGTTAGTCAACATATGTGTTGTTAATACTCACATTATACTTGAAGTTTTCAAGATACAAATATATGTTAAATAGAATGCCAGAAAACATCAGAGCGAGTGTCATGAATATCTGAAAAATAAAGTTAAAATTAGTTCATAATAATCATTTGTATGATGTTTTTGAAAGTGTTTAGTCAGAGTTAAAATAATATTATGAAGCTTTAAGTAAAACATTCAATACAAACCTGAAATTCAAACATTTTGTTTAAATAGGGGCACAGGTCTAACAAGCGAATGTAGAATTGCGATAGATGATGAAAGGAATTTTTGTTTAGAGGCAATGCAAATGTAAAATGATTGTTTGAATTGGGATTATGTTGTGGACTCCCAAATACAGCATCGACAGATGTGACCATGTTTCCTTCATTTTTACGTTCAAAGAAAACATTCAACATTTCCACACGTTTTATTATACTAAATAAAACCAAACAAAATAGTATTACTTCTAGATCAAAAATAATGACAGCAATAATATTGTGTACAGCATAAATGTATGAAATTGGACCAAATTTTATACTTCCAGCTACAAGATAAATACTGGCATAGAGACTGTAATAGGGTATGAGAAGACCAATAACTATGAGGTTTCTACATTTATCCTTTCTCAACAAATTTCCTCTATGCTCTGACTCGAAAAGATAATCTACTTCTTGAATTTTCAGAATCAACCCTTCAAATACATTTCTGTCAAAAGTTATTTCAATAAAAAATAGATACAGGGCATAAATTATTTGAAGTGCCACGAATCCAATGTAGATGTAGGCTTGAGTTGAAGTCATACTGCTATGGGTAAATATCAAAATGGCAACAGCAACTGACAGTACGACCAATGTTCCGATTATTAACAAACTGTATAATTTTCGACACCACAATGTACACCGGGTGGGAACTCGGTTAACGGTTTTTCTGTAAACACCAAACACTCGCTGACACACTAAAATAGGCCAAAGTGTATCTTCAATCGATTCTCTACTCATGTTGTTTCTTGTGAAATATTTGTGTTCTAACTAAATTCCAGCACGAGTCGTTTATTGAGCGTTCGAGAAACAAGTCACGCTTTGCTCTTTAAATGTCTTTTGAATTAACATCCATTGTTATTTTATCACCTCGTGGAATCTATAGAGTGCTTAATAGGCAACAAAACATGACATTGGTTGTGTTTACCTGGGAAATTTATCAATCTTTTGATCTAGACCTTTTATATTTTACTCACAAAAATATTTGTAAATTCCTTTGAGCTCTTGACAGTGGGAAAATAATGGTAATTGCTTAATGTAAATATTTTAATACTAGAGGGTTTTTTATCTTGTGCCGTACGTCACGTTATAAATTATCATTATTTTTTAGCATAAATACGGACAAATTACACATTTAATTTGTTTTCCTCGTACATTACAGAAAATAATAAAAAAACAAAGGAAATGATTAAATAATTAAACCAATACAAAACAGCATCACCTAAATAAAATGCTCCATACATTACCTTTTCAAAGGGAACATTCTCTTTATTCAGGCAAATTTTGATATGGCATTTGTGCCACAATTTGTAATTTTTCCAAGAACATACAGGTATCTTGCATCATTAGTGTGCCAGGCAGGAAAGTGCTCAAATATCTTATCTTTCATTATGAGGCGAAATTAATTTCATTTTAATCACTGCATGTGCAAAGGATTTTCAAGTTTATTTTATGACCCCTTTATATAGCCAGTTGACCAATATTAAGCAGATGGTAAGAATTTCACAAATATCTATATTTTGTTTTCCTTATAATTTTTTATTTTCCAAGAACTAATTTAACAAATCCATACTTGCCATATGCTGGTTATAGTTATTCTCTATTTGGGGACAACCCACCTTTATAAACTTTATGTTTCTTCTCACTCTGACTCATTCAATACAACTTATATTAAGCTTATGTTATGCTTCTATTCCAAATATATTTCAAAACCGGACGTAAACACTCGATGGTACCAGAGTGTAAGCAGTGTATTCCCAACTATTTATTACATAAAGTTAGTATTTCCCAACTTTATGTAAGGGGCTGTGTCCTTGGATTCACAATTAACTATTCAATATGTCATTTGAACAAGACTTCCTTCAGCATGATCTGAAATAAGGTTTGACACATCCACAACATTCAAAGAAAGAGGTTTTCAGTATCTAAACATAAAATAAATTGACTTGCTGGCTGCCACTATACACTTTCCAAAATAAAATTTTTTATTTTTCAAACTAGAAACTCTTTATGAATATCTTTTATTTCTCACCTATGCATACAGCACCAAAACAAAACAAATTTTGAACCAGTTTCTCTTACAAAGCATCAAGGTTGCTACCTAATGCGTTTCTATTGTATTAATGTATTAATTTATTAGTTCCCTCTCCTATGATTAAAATTAGATATCACTGCCTGTTTATGTTCCAGCACAGTAGGCCACCATATAAAGAGTGAAACATAATGCATTGAATGCAATGCAAGATTAAGTTCTGTTTACATCCTCCCTTTAAAATCCTTGCAAAGGTAAAGTATACACCACAACATGTCGACAGCCGTATATGTGGTACTACTTCTTAATTTAACACATTGTGCAAATTTGATTTGTTGCGCTTCCGGAATTTGTATTATTTTTTTATTTGAATAAAAGTGAACTATCCACCATGACCATATGTTTTAAACTTCAGCTCGGCGCTTTACATTTTCAAGTTTGTTATTGATTTTTTGCTAAAACAAAATGTGTTTTTTTAAATCCCAAGTTTTTTTTATATAATGTAATAATAATGATATGGAAGGCTAAAGAGAAAAACTTTCTTTGGCCTCTGTATTTTTAATAAGGCAAATTGAACGAAATAGGGCTGTAATGTGTGATTTTTAAATTGTATTTATCCATTTGGGAGCCAGAAACAAAAATAAAGCTCTTAAGTGAAAAATAACTTTCATTAATATTTTCAATACAAATGAATTCCTCAATGTAATAAACTGTTTTGTACATATCGAATATATTTAGCGTTAATTTTGTAGAAATTCATTATAATTTAATTTTTATTAACAACTAAATGAAACTATATGATGTAGTATAATTTCTACTTTATTCAATTCTTTACCACAACCTAGATTTTGTTGTATTACGACATCGTCAGGTGAGCAATTTGTAAAGATAAAGAATTTTTACAAATTGCCCATCTGAAGATGTTGTCAAACAAGGAAACCTAGGTGGAGTTATAAGAATTAGTAAGAATTTAAATAAAGTAGAAATAATACTGCATGTTGTAGATTCATTTAGTTTCCAATAAAAATTAAATTATTCCACACAATCGCAAACATCAATAAAACAAACTATCCAGATGCTCAAATGTTATGTTTTGCTTCTTAATAAATGAAATAAAATCACACAGAGATTAAAGATTAAAATGATCCAAGACCTATTTAAAAGGCATCAAAATAACATTTAATGATCCTCAAACAAAGGTTAAGTCATAAGATAAATCAATTAGGTACTGCATTACCGCAATTACTTTCTCAATAAACTCTCAAAAGAGGTCTATGGTTATGAATGAAAATTTTATGCTATATTGAGTATTACGAGGGGGCGTTTTTAAGTTTGCGGAATGGAAAAGTAGGTTATTAGTAAAGGTGATTATCGGAATGATAGCTAGTTAAGTAACTCATAATTAGTATAAATACCAAGTTTTATCATAATCAGATCATTAGTCTTTGAACTATCATCGAACAAACAACTCAATCTGGAAGAAAGTCTGAACTATGGAAAAAATCAAGTACCACGCCGCCCAAGTTGGTAAGGATACCAAGCAAGGAAAGTCAGTTCAAACCATACTGAAAGAGATGGCATCCATTTATGGGGACTCTTGCCCGGATAAAACCATGGTTTACAAGTGGCATAGTCTCGTTAAACAGGGTAGAGACTCACTTGAAGGCAACCCACGCCCTGGTCAGCCGATCGAAATTACTACTCCGGAAATTATTGAAAAAGTTGAAAAATTAGTTTTGGAAGATGCCAGACTAAAGAAGAAACAGCTTGCAGAAATGGTTGGAGTATTGGATACAATAATTTTTAAAATTCTCCATGATCATCTTGGCATGACAAAGGTCAACGCAAAATGGGTGCCGAGAATACTCACACCGCCTCAAAAACAACGCTGCGTGGAGTGTTCTCGCGTGTTTTTTGACCTCTGTAATGAAGACAGGGATGGACTATTGAGTCGAATTGTTACTAGAGACAAAACTTGGATTCATCATTATAAACCTGAGTCCAAACAAGACTCAATGCAATGGCACAAAAAAAGCACACCACCACACAAGAAGTTTAAGTTGTCGCAGTCGGCTGGAAAAATCATGGCGAGAGTCTTTTGGGAAGGGATCCTGTTGACGGATTATAAAGATAAAGGTGTTTTCATAACCGGAGAATACTATGAGTTAATTCTAGAGAGGTTGAAAGAAGCAATCAAGAAAAAAGAAGTGGAAAATTGGCCAAAGGTGTCCTGCTTTTGCACGATAACGCGCCCGTTCACACGAGCCGTGTTGTGCTGGCTGGCCTGCACAAAGTGGGCTTCGATATTTTGGAACACCACTCCCAGTGATTATTATTTGTTCCCAAACCTTAAAAAAGAACTTTGTGGAAAGAAGTTTTTAAGGGATTAAGAAGTGAAGGACGCAGTTTCAGCTTATTTTTCGGGCACAGACGAAACATTTTTTTATGAAGGTATACATAAGCTAATTGAAATATCTGAAAAAGGTGAATATGTTGAAAAAGAAATATAATTTTGTATTGTTATTCTCACTCCTTATCCTCCAATCCGTGAACTTAAAAACGCCCCCTCTTGCATGTGACTTGACACTGGTAGACTGACTATTATAAAACTAGTCACGAACTATGAAGAAAAGTTCCATCAAAAAGACAACATTGAGGCGCTCCAGCTTCTGGACTCCAAAAACCAAAAAAGATGACTCAAGGGATCAAGTTCCTTATGTTAGTCCAGTGAAGTAATATATCCACAAAAACAGAGTGAGTAATCAAATAATAAGCGACATAGCTAATAGAAAACTCTGGACTATTACTAAATAAAGTTTTAGGCTAAGATACCCATATTAAATTAGGTTAGAAACAAATTACTCCTTGTTCAAATTTATAAAAAGATTTTAATAAAAAATTTATTGTTGGTAGTCATGAAACTAGTATATTTACATTTTTAGTAAAAAAAAGTTTTCCTTTTATTTAGTATCAAATATTATTTGAAATATTTACTTTTTTTATAGTAAAATAATTGTAGTGTTTGTAGTAAAATTGGTGACTTAGCCTGTTTTCATATTAGCATAATTTTTGTTTTCAGGTAAAGTTAACGCCAAAAAGACCCGTGTCGTCTTATTGATAAAGAAATAATTCAACTGAGCCATAGATGTCGCAGCCACCATTGTTGCCAAGAAAAAAGAAACTTGTCTTTAAATTAAACAAGTCACAAGAAAAATGAAATAATAAGCAGCAGTACATCAGGATGAAGGGAAAAAATTTTAACATTGCAGTCGGTGCTTGAAGAATTTAAGAAATGCAAAAGTTCTCAGGGTTACTTAAATGACCATACTACATCATGCAGTAATGAAACAATGCAATATTTAGTAGATAGGTTAAATTTTAAAAATAATTAAAATAGCCCATTCCAGTGAATACAAAGAAGAGCTTAAAAAATTTGCACTAACTCAGAAAGCGAGGTGACTAATTATATCCATGAAAAGTTTGATTGTTGTTTACTCATGTAAACATACTTAGGAAATTATATCAGAGAGTCAATTGCGAACCAGGTTTCATAGTTGAATCATTCAACACAATAAAGGAAATTGCTAAAAAAAGAACCATTTTTTTGCATTAATTTTGATGAAATAACCGTTAGGGAATGTACTGAATCTATGGGCAATACACATTTTGCCATATTATTGTTGGCAATGATTTGCATGGAGACGATTTAGCAATTACAAAACAAGTTCTAGTTTGGTTCCTTTCCAGGAAGGAGTTTCACAGCTTCACAAAGGGCAAATTTATTAAAAATTTGCTTTGATTTACTTATTGTGACTGCATGTCTAGTGATTTCAATTATATTTGGCGGAATCTCTCCAAAACTGAAATATATCTACTGGGCTTAAAATTAAATAGCAAACCAAATAATCCATACTTCACAGACAAAGCCAAAAAATATTATATTTTACTCGATCTGTGTCACTTATTAAAACTTGTGAAAAATATGTTTGGTGTCAAAAAAGTTTTAATAGTTGAAAATGGTAGAATAATATATCTTTATCACGCAATTATACAACACACAAATGAAGGAAGACCTAAAATGTTGAGACAAAATTACATTTAGGCATATTAATAATTTCAAACAATTAGTTCCTGGGTCTGTTGCTACAGCCATTCAGTACTGCCATGATTTTCTAAACTTATCACAATTTGGAAATTCAGATGGCACTATGCAATTAGTTCCCTCGTTAATAACATATTTGCTATTTTATTTTCAGGAAATGTCTTTCCGCTGATTTTAAAAAAATTTTGGGCCCTACTAAAAACAAGTAGTTTTTGACAAAAAACCTTTCAAGCATACAAATATTGTAGAAATTTAAAATTTGCAAATGGTGCTGTTATCATAAACTCTATGTTTGGGTTGGGCTGAGTTCTTAATAAACATATCAAGTCTAAAATGTTATACATTCAAAACGTACACTTGCAATTTTTACATATTTATAAATTGTCATAAGACTATTTAGAAACTTTTTTTAGTGCTGTGTGTTCTAGGGATTGTTTTAATAATAACCCAATTATCAGATAATGTATATCTGCATACAAAAGGTTACTTTGTCATGGAGACTTAAAATTGAGTGAAATTGGAAACCTCTTGGAAATTGAAAAAATTACTTTTCTTTCTGTTATAATTTCTACTGTAAAACATATGAATAGTGCAATATTATATGATATAATTTCAAAGAATATTGATAAGAAATATTGAAAACAAATATGATAATCTAGGTGTTGAATTCCAGACTTCAATTACATATGGTGAAGACATGTTCTCGGTAATATTGAACAGACTACGTAATTTGTGGTTAAAATATGAAAAATATATACATAGTGAAGTTGTCATTGGTGCAATTACAAATTAGTGAATAATTTTTAAGTCGTAAAGACTTTACCAAACACGGTAAGGCTTTTGGACTTATCGATCAAAAGATATATTTCGTATATTCAAGGGAACATTTAAAAAACTGTTTTACTTTGGTAAGACAACTTTTAATAAAAGAGTTTTGGAAATTATACAATTTATTTAATATGTCTATATACATATATCTCTCAATAAGATATGTAATTGAAAATTATTTGACAACAAGGTATAAAACAACTTTAAAAATGTTGTTAAAGGAAATTTTAAAAAACCATTTTAATTTTATTCAGGTTATTTTATATAAAAACATATGATTTTTATAATAACTAACAAAAGGATTATTTAATTTAGCCAAGTCCTGGAATCAAGGCCTGAACAAACACAAATAGGATGAGAAAATTTACAGGATGGAAAAACCTTAAAAGAAAAATTTGTAGAAAATGCCATAACAAAAAAAATTAACGAAGAAAAGTTTGACTTTTCAAGTGTCATAAATATGTGAAAAACGGTATTATATTTCTTTCTAGTAATCTTGCTTATTTATAGTTAATGAAAAACATTGATTTCATTTTTTTTAAATTTTAAAGTATATAAGTTTAAATATTATGTTAATATGTTATACATATTACCTACATATGTAGGTAATTATCATTAGAAAAATGCTCTCTTGTCCACACAAATTATGTGAAATACCAATTACATTACGTATAAAATAAATGAAACACTTTTTTCCATGTACCTGTCATTTTGATGGGTGGTTAGCTTTAAATGAGCTAAATGTCCTTTTAAAGGTTAAATTAAGGTTAAATACATTTGAAAGTATTGACAGTTTGTTGAAACTGTTTGATTATATTAGGTAAGAGTTGAACCAAAAATAAACAAGTCTAGGTAGCGATCGATAAATTTGTGTGAAATGGATGATAATTACATTCGTGAAAATAATGAGACCTTAGGAAACAGCATACAAACAAATGTATTGTATATGCAAACTTGTATTAATATACAAAGGACAAAACGTTTCTATAAAGATTTGTTATGAGATTGTTACATTTCTGAGTTTTAACCTCTTCAATTTTCAAACTTTTTATGAAGTTTCTACAGTATTTTACTAATTATTCTAGTCATCGTAGTAATAAAATAATTGTTGACTCCAGCCTAGTTGCCTACAGATAATGCTACATTCTGAGCTACTAATGTCTGTAATGAAATTAGATTTTGTCTGTACCAGAGTTAACATCAAACTTATTTTTGTAATAACATTTCAATTTCATCTCAAAATATGTATAGCGTGGTCGAGAAGTATTCTGTTCTTTCTCGGTGCACTGAAATGAGGTCACCTTCTCGAAAGTAACTATGCCAGGAGAATATAAATTAGGACCAGAGTGTATATAAGAAACAAATTTATAAAAAGTTTTGTCCGTTGCAAGGTACAACACAATAATATTTGTTTTGTCTATTACTATATTTTGGCAAAAAAATTTAATTGTTGATTGTTTACGGCAATTTGATGACATTTATTTCTGTTTAGTACAGTATCTTGTTTAAAAACGGTCGAAATCATAATGCTCTTGGGCATATTCACTATATTTGTAAGTCACTCAATGCCTTGTTATTACCTGTTTAGGAAAACTCAATTGTTTCTACATAATCTTATATTCTGGTGAAGTTACTAACAGATTGGATCTGCTTCTAACGAGTCTGTTTATAATTATTATCACTGAAATGCTATAAGCGGCAAACAATTACTCGGAATGTATGAATCAAGAAGTATTTCATAATAATACAAACCATTTAGTATCACCAGGGATGGTCGTTAATGAGAGTAATTATTTTGATGTTTCAAGGAATCCTATGTATATATCGGTTTTGCCAAACGTAGTGAACATAGTAAATGAAATATGCAGTACACTCAACAAAATATTTAATTTACAGGTGTATTGTAAATCGTTGAATTAATTAAGATATTTATAAATGCCTTGTTTTCTTTGAAATTCTCTGTTTTGGAATTAATAAAGCGATTTAATTTTTACTTCAGCTTGTAGTTTCAACTTTTCTGTTGATTTTAGCTGTTGACTGTCTTGAACTAGTGTTGCACTGTTATTTACACAATGTAAGTAATAATATTATGATTATTGTAATCTTGATTCTGTCTATGACAGTAATTAATAGTGTCCTCCTTTGAGGGATTTTCTCATTATAATTGTACCTATATTTAATTAAGTATTGACAGTTAAAATCAACACAGCAAAATAAAATATAGAATACATACAGAATATTGTCACTAATCAAATATAGACTTTTTCAAACTTTCGCGATTCGAACACATATTTTATTTGATTTGAATCGGGTTTTTTCGCGGTAATTATATATTTAATGAGTAAACCTAGATATTATATACTAAGTACCCACTATGTCCCGACGTTTCTGACTGGTTGCACAGCCTGTGGTCAAGGTCTTCCCGTGACCACAGGCTGTGCAACCAGTCAGAAACGTCGGGACATAGTGAGTACTTAGTATATAATATCTAGGTTTACTCATTAAATATATAATTACCGCGAAAAAACCCGATTCAAATCAAATAAAAAAAACTAATCAAATATTTCAGCAACTATGGTCACTGGGAATGAGTAACTTTATTCTGTGGCAGACAACTTGTGTTGCTGCCTTATTAGTTGTCTGTTGTACCTTCAGCGATATGTTAGTTCTGGAATTTTGTTATATGAAAGTAATCATCACAAAACTAAGATTTTCGGGTAAGTATTTATATAAGTAACTTCAACACATTCGTTTTATATTGTACAAAATGTATCACTACAGACTAGAAGTAAAACTATAATGTAATACACCGCAAGAGGAAACAACTGCAACATTCGCCTAATCGCTCTTAAATAACATTTGATAGATAAATTGTTGATAATTGTTTAATTTTCCTTATTACCACAGTCTCAGTGGAAATTGCTTCATGCTAGTGGTTTTACTTGTTCTCCGGCAACATTAGTTGGGAAACTACAATTATTTTCTCCTCGTTAAAAAATTGTCTATTCTTTCTGTCCTTAACATTTTATAAAATATTAAAATTTGACAAACGGAGAAATCACCTTGCATATTTCAGTTTTTGCATACATCGAAGATAGAGTGTGTAGTAATCTAAATATAGTTAAGAATAAAATTGAACAGTTCAATATTTATTTAAACAGACACTGATGATAGCATTGAGCCACAAATAGATTTTAAAAGTTTAGGCCCTATTTGACGAATTCACATTAGACAAGTGATATTACATCTTCACCAGTAATTTTTTGTAATTATTCCCTACTTATGAGCTATTGTACAAAAAACCCTTCATCTCTGAGATTAACAAAAAGAATCATTTGATTATTGAATTATGAAATTAATCTCGCTGTTCGCACGTATTTCATTTCAAATCGAAGATAATCAATTTACGTTAGATGGTGCGTTTAAGTTAAACCTTAATATTTACTACTCTCCGAGAGAAGCATTTCTTCACTCACTAGTCTTTAATGAAAGAAGTTTTTAGTAAACATTAACAACAGAATACTAAAAATTTCTTGAGTGCTTTTGCTGTAATTTATCTTCTTTCTTATGGTCCATGTGCATACTGACGACAAATGCTTAGATCTAAAGATGCTGTACTAACTGATACATGACACTCGTATTAGTGATTCATTTCATTCTTTCACCAGGTTGAGTTCTTCGCGTACTTTGATCTGAATTAACTCAATGTATTTTGATTTATTAGTTAATTAAATGAAATAAAATTAATAAAAGTGGACATATTTCAAAAGAGTATTTCATATGACAGAAGAATAAATAAGTAAAAAGTTTTTTTTATTTACATCCAATTTAATAAATAGCTTTTGCCATTATTTAGATTAAAAATAAACAACTTCAGTATGATTGCTGTTAATTTTACCTTAAGCAAATTAATCAAACTGGTTACCCTGTTTATTAAACTTAATTAAAGAAAATCTCTCGGTATTAGAAATTCATAAAAGAGAAATTGTGCCAAATATCATTACAAATGACAAATAATGTTTCACATTTTTAAAAAATTAACCAACAATTTCACATCTGTAATCTGCTTACATGGTCAAGATTAATAGCATTAATAAGAAAGCATTTTAAGCATTTTCTGTATATATTTTTTAATTGTCAACTTTTGGAAACTACTATGTGAAAAAAATATTAACATTATATAGGCAGACGGTTCATTTGAAAAGTGACACTGCATATTATTTTTGTGTTTTTGCTATAGCTTAGAAACTTTTGGTCGTAAAATGGCCAATTGAAGAGAAAGAGTTGAAATAGCCTAATTTGATTTGCAATCTTATGCGTATCGCTCCACCATTCAAATTGAAAGAGTAAGCTGATTAATAATGTTTTATTGACATCTATCAGATGAAAACTAATTTATTTTGTTTATGTATGCGTATACTTACATATAAACACAACAATCCAATTTATATTTTAATATAAATAGTTTTTAATTGTACATAAATCAACTGTATTTTTAATTCCATACAAAAAAATAGCCAACACAAGTTTTTGTACGATTAACAATCCACTTATTTAAGGTCCTTCACTTGATGCAGAATTGGTGATGCTTGAAGAAATAATTCATCGAAGTAATGGTGGAACTTTTTCAGTGTGGCGACTCTTAGACCTAAGAATATCGTTAGTTTAGTTTCCTAGTTTCTTAGTCGCCTATTTTTTTTTAAAACTGTTGTTGAATATATTATTGTGATTATTCAGTTAATGGGCGCAAGCCCATTAAGTTCGAGTGAATAAGTTGATTCACAATCAAATGAAACTATGTGATGAAGTATTATTTCTACTTTCCTTAAGTTCTTTACCACGACTATTTCAACATTTTCAGGTGGGCTATTAGCAAAGATTCTTGCTAAAAGCCCACCTGAAGATGTTGTAATACAACGAAACCTAGGTCGTCGTAAAGAACTTAAAAAAAGTAGAAATAATAACTACATCACATATTTTCATTTAATTGTGAATAATAAATTTCTACAAAATTAACGCCAAATAAATTCAATACTTGAATAAGCTGAATTTATAGTAATTATTAATGATGTAACATCATTTATTTTATATTCAAATTAACTTTACTTCATTTCTTTAACTTTATTTCACTTCGTTATATGTTTAATGTTTTTATAACGTAAATAATTTTTTGTGAAAACTCTGGTTTATGTCTTCCTGAAATTTCAGAAATTTCTCTTTATTTTACATTACCAATAATTTAATTGGTTAACTTTTAGACTACTTGTTATTTTATTTATGAGTTTATATAGTCAATATTGGTGGATTATATTTAAAACTATTTTAACACAATATTATAATCTTCAATTGTTTATTACGTAACCTCAAACTCTAGTTAGTAGTGATGTTTGAAATTGAAGTGTCGGTGTTGCGTTCCACTATTTTTATAATAGTTAATTTTATAAACTCTTCCTTGTCTACAGACAAAACTACATAACATCTACATCACTACAACTAAATCTACAAAACAACTTGTCTACAGACATTTCGACAAAAGTTGTTTTATAGATTTAGCATTAGCAGTAGATAACAATAATAAAAAAGCAATAGTTTATTGTCAAAGTTTCGTTAAGATAATTTTGTCACATTCAGTTACCTAACATGTTGCATTCAAATTACTAGACTGATTATACTTGAAATGTTTTGAAGACAGAATAGACAAATACATTAAACCAAAGTTATAAATTGCCTTTCTTCTATTTTCAAGTACAGAAACTTAAAAATATATATGCACAAGCACGTAAGTTTTGGTAAAAAAAATCAAACGAAGTTTTTATTTCAAATTATATTTAAAATCAACATGTTTCATAAACCAATCTGACTTTTTTATTACGTGATCTGCTCTAATAGAAGAACTGTATCTTTAATGTCAATAGCTTACTGAATTTTGTACAGTAATAAAGAATTTTATGCTGTATTCGTATTAATCAAAAAAGGAAAATAATAATGATAACCAACGTCTTGAGCATTTAGCCTCAAGTAATATACGTATAAGCTTTACACTAATAACGTGCATTTGTCTTAATAAATTAAAATTTTTTTATTCTTAAACATGTTTTCGTTCAAAATTGTACACAATTTTTGTTGCAATGGTTTTTCTAACAAGCTAATTAGAGGAAATGGTTTTGAATTTTCAAACTGCTAATCAATTTTTTTTCAAGAACTTTACAAAAATGTATGGATATTATCCCTTCCATCAAGTTGTTCCCATATTTATAGGCTGCTTAGTTGCAGTCGTTTACGCTGATAATTGTTAGAAAATTATTTGAAAATATAAGATAAAAGATAAGAAAATTATAATTTTTTTCATATTGCAATATTTTTTTTATATTTTCCCATTACATTGTATTTAGGCCGAGGATGTTCAAGATTAAATATTTTATTTATATTATAAGTGTACACAAGTTACTTTCTGATATAATGTTTACATTACGTATTGACCACTGCTTACTAATTAATCTTTCATCTAATGTTATCATGATTAGTAGGCAGTTCAGCTAAAGTTTTATTTTATATGTTCGAAATATAATAGGACTCGACGGAAGCTCTAAATTTATATTATTGTTTTCATCAACATTGTTTTGTTTTCAAATAATTTCATTAACGGTCATATATAAAAGTATTTTATATAAGAATATGTTACGAAGTAAAAACGTGGACTTGTATTTTAATAAATTCAAATAAGTGTGGCGGAATCACAGGTACATAAAATGTGTTATTACGTTTACAACAAATTTATTAAGCTACGCTAATAAATAATATGAATATCTTTAGAGACTAACTTAATATTTGTTAACAAATAAATTAAAAGGAAGAATAGAACATGCTAATTTTTACATCCAATAATGCCATTACTACTAATATTTGAAACTCAATATGGTAAAAATATTTATAAGCTCAAAGCAGTAAATGTTTTAAAATTGAAAACATTTATATATTAATAATAAAGTTTCATAGTTATCTCATGAAAACTAATGTACAAATTTTTTATTAATTAAGATATAGTAATTGAATTTATAATAATATATTTTTATCTAAAATACAATCCAATTATTTATTTATACCTACCACATTTACTAGGTCTTTATCTATCTAGCTATATATATATAGCATTTTATTTTGAGGACTTTAATATAACGCTATTCCCTGAAGATATGAACAGAGTTCCGTTCCATCAAAATACTGGCCTATATTGCCAATCTCGTTTTGGTGAGAGATTGTGTTGGTGGCCATAAAGGCTACCTAATGAAAATTCACAAATTTTTCCATAATAGATCATGTTCAATTGTGCTCATATCATTGTCTGTTTGTTTACATCTATACATTAAGGTCGTACTGTAATGAATTAATATTTACTCAGGACCAATTTTATTAAATTTTTGATATTCTTTTGACTTAAACATCCAAGTTTTGATTCTTAATTCAGTTGATAGTTGCCTCTTTTTTCATGAAACTTTATTGCCATGCATTGTTGCTAAAATAAATGTTTACAAGATGTGATTGTTTGGAGAAAGGAGACTGAAAATAATTTCTTAATACGTAAAAGTACAATCTCAGGTTTATTTCAGTAGTGTAAAGCTATACAATTTATAGATACAAACCATCAAACTAAAAATTCTAACAACTCGTGATACAATTGCTAGAAATTATAAATGCTTACAAACTTGATGACGATGAAACTCTTCCTGCAGAAGTTATGACTAAACCCAAATGGAAAAGTCTTTCACATAACAATCTATTAAAATACTGCAAATATATCCAAGATAATATGTTTAATTCAAATTGAACACTTTTATCCAAGAAAATATTAAATTCTGATTATAGCATATATAGCATTGTTAAATTATGGAGTGTATATAAAAGATAGGTAATAAAGGTAATAAATAAAACAGTTTGGCTTATTGAACATGGTGATATATTTGAAATAAGATATTTAATTCAGCTTGAATGTAATAAATTTCGCTGCTACCCTACATATTTGTACCTCAAAAGTAAAAAGGACCCTTGTATTGTTTTTGTTATTAATGTTCCATCTTTAAAAGTTGTAAAATAAAATCATTCCAGTAATTTGACACAATTATTTTAGTGATACACATGGGTTTGGGATAATTATAAAAATACAACAATTTCGCATATTATAACAAAAATAGAGTGAAAGTCAAAAGTTACTTATTTGCATTCACTATTACGTGTTTAAATATGTGTAATATTAACTTCAAAAAGCTCCAACAATCAACTATTGTCTTTCTCGTCATCTTTTAGTGCTAAACCTAAAAATTATTAAAATTAAGTTATTGTCCATGTCATTATGTAAATGAAAAAAAACACATAATTACAAATTTCACATATGTTATGATAAAATTTAACACATAACAAAATGAAATTAATTTACTGTAATTAAAAATTAATTTACAATATTGTTAATAATTACACAACTAATTCCACTTATTTATTTGAACGCAAGCCTATTAATTGAACAATTACAATAATATATGTAATAACAAGATTGAAAAAACTAGGCAGCAATGATATTCGTAGATCGAAGAGCTGACACACAGTGAAAGTTCCATTGTTACTTCGATGTACAATTTCTTCAAGCTTTTCCAACTCATTATCGATTGAAGGACCTTAAATAATAGGCACATGTTAATCATACCAAAAAATGCAGTAACATATTAATTTGTACAGAGTTGAAAATTATAGCCATTAAAAACATCCACATTAATATATAAATAAACGAGATGTGTGTATATATGTAAATATGTGTGTAAGTAACACATAAGCATGATAAATTTGACTAACTTCAATAAAACCTTTATTGTTATCTAGCTTACCCTTGGTCGGGCAGCAATATTTGTAAGAATGGAAATGAAGTCAGCCCAATTTCCGATCTGATAAATTTTGGCATTTATCATACAAAGCTGGGCTACACTTGAATAATGTGTAGAGTTGATAAGTCACTTCCAAAAGTTGATATTTGAAAAATCTTGATGATTGTTTATGCTAGCAGATTAAAGACGTAATTGTTGATTGATTTTTAAAAAAAATTTCAAATAATATTTGTTAGTCCAAACGTCCAAACGATCCTACGACGCTTAAAGCAAAAATTATCAGTGACTATACTAATGCAATGACAAAAGCTATATACTAATTTACTAGTTACTATATAAAAGAGTCAATTTGCATAACTTATTTGTTTTTCGTCAAAATTATATTTTTAGAAAGATCTATCTAATTTTATTAATATTAATCTATTTAATTAGATAACAAATAAAAATTTGTTAAACGTAGCAAAGATTTCGCTCACATACTATTAAAAGATTCTGTCTAAAAATCTTCGTAACAAAATATACCATATTTAATTAATATTATTTATTTAATGTTGAGTGTGCTCATTTAAGAGTTGGGCAAAGAACTCAACTCGGAGTGGAAGGAACTCTCTGCTTGATTTTGATACTAGTATCATATTTTAAGTAGACAAACATTAATTTAATATCAAGATATGGGTAATAAATAAATAAATCTATATATATATATATATATATATATATATATATATATATATATAGAGAGAGAGAGACAATCACAACATCAGTCCAGCCCCACTCGACGAGCAGTCAGGAATTGAACCCGGATCCCAACAGTGCGCCATGCCCATCAAAGGCCGTATGCCTTGTGATCAATCTAACATACCCTGGCATTGACACAATATACAGGTATGCATAAAGAAATTTCTTAAATGTGCAATAGCCAAGCTTTTTGGTGAAAGTTAAATATAATATGTAATACTCTAGCATAGAACATAAAGTTTATATTATTTTCCAACATATAGACAGTAACTGCAATTACTTGAACAATTTTACCGGAGAAATAAACAAATGTATCATTTAGCACAGAGCAATCTCCACTAAGACAGCAATAATAAAAAAGGTTCATAAATGAATAACATTATAACTAACAATGTTATTGACGAGCAGTTAGGAGACTGTCGCAATTATTTTCTCTTGTACTACATTGTACGTATTATATTGTAGTTTTATTTTATATATGTCAAGCCATATTTTTTGAAACAGACATTTTATTTCATTTTATTACTATGTTTGACTTATGTTGGAATTATTTTATTATTGCGATTATTATCAATTTTAATTTATGGCTTGTACATAATATTCCCTTAAACAAACAAAAGAAATGTTTGCAATTATTTATATAAACAGATCGAGTCATTTTTATTTTATTATCAGGCAAAAATGTTTTAAGTAGATTAGCATTAGTTTACTAGAAATGTTTATGGATTAATTATAAATTAGTTCTATCTTCCTTGATGTATTATCATGTCGAACGGCAGTTGTCTGTCAGTTAAAATTAAGAAGAAAGAAAATAGTAATGTCGAAAACACATTTAAAAGGCTATTCCTATTCATTTAAAAGACTTCTTTCACACAGAGTTTAGATGACTCGTATATCAAACAATCGAACAAATATTCCGCTAGGGTTGTTTTATGGAACCTGCTCATGTATGTGAAATCAAAAAAGGTGATAAAGAGACTCAATCATTTAGCTTCATTGTTTGCGCATACGTCTCGTCTAAGTTGTCATTTTATTTACAAAAATTTATGATGTGACTTACACGTTGGAAGCTGACAAATTGACATAAAAACATATGAATCTGTCTGTACTATTATAAAACTGGAACTGAGGTAACTTTTAAACAATTTACGGAATACACTCTTTGAATAAAACAGCATTTTTTTAAATTAATATCTGTGTTTCTGTCTGTCACTTTATTAAAATTTTTGGAACAATAACTATTGAAACTGTTTGAATGAAACTTTTGTCAGAATAATCCTTCCCTGAAATTTAAACTACCCTTATTCCTTTAAAATATTTTCTAAGAAAGCTTTGTCTGTCTGTCTACTTATTTGATAAAAACAACTAAACCAATTTAAATTAAACTTCAATTGAGACGATGATCAAGATAAAAATGAACATTTTAAGTATTGTTTCTTAAGGTACTTGAAACTTTATGCACACAGGCTTAGAACTGATAAATATAAATTGTGGAGACTGTTACAGATAACCAGCCTAAATTTAAAACTAAAGGATAATACACTTTTTTCCCAGGGAAGGACATTTTGAGATGTAGACATCATTAAAGTTAAGATATAAATTATTTTTATTAAGCAGCTAAATTTGAAGATGAAGGCATTATTACTGGGGAAAACATCATCCACAAATATAAAAAATATATTTAAATGAAGCCACAGGAAGAAACTAGAATACCGTGCATTTGACGTGAAACATTTTTCTCTTCTTTTTCCGGTGATAGACATAAACAAAATATCTGGTTTTTCATTGATTTTTAAATGGGCACTAGGATCATAATAGTTTATTTATTTAATGAATACGTCATAATAAATGGAACTGATGCCTCCTAAGCAAATAGTAATGTTATTCACTTTCTATAATTTCAAATAGCCGCAGCCTAAAGGTGTCGCTCGAAAATAAATACATGTAGACTTAGTATATCAGATGTGACACTTATTAATTTTCACTGCTGATTTGTTTTTATTAAGCATTTAATTATATTCAAAATTATATCGAATTATGTTAGGCGCTTACCAAGTAAACGAAACTTGCGTAATTTAATGTTGTCATTTTAGGAAAAGAGACGAAAAAAAATTTGTTTACTGTTTTTATACACAGACACAATCATAAGTCCAGGATTCATATGGTTGACTGATATTGAAAATTAAAACAGAACTTCTCTGCAAAACATAAGCTAAAATAATTTGGTTGTTTGAAAGGAGAATGAATATCAGAAGAAGAACGCACATTTCACATTTACATGTTACATAAAACAACTGAATGTTAAGAAATTAGTTCGGTATGATTAATTAGCCAACTCAAACCTAGATATTACGAGTTGATGCTATTAACACAATATAAAATTAATGTCTTGAAAGACAATGAATAAATACTTACACATTTGAGGTGAAATTCTCAGTTTTATGATGATTACTCTCAATTTGCGAAATTCCAGAACCAACAGCTCATTGAAGATGCAAATAACCATCAAGACAGCAACACCAATTGTCAGCCATACAATTAAGCTAATCATTTCTTGTGACCATAGTTGCTAAAAAATTGTTTGATTAATAGCAACATCTTGTACACAGTAAAATTTTTTATTTGCTTTTAAATATTAATGCTTAATTAAATATACTTAATTATATATAGAAAATAGGAAGTTAAATTTAGTTAATATTACAGACACTCAAAATTACAATTTCTTTGACATCATTATTACTTACATCAAGCATATACAAGTCCAACACCAGTTGAATACCGCTAATGGACACAAGAAAAGTTGACACTATAAGACAAAATACCTGAAGTAGAAATCATTTAGATTAGATTAATATGGAAATACATTCTTAAATTATCCTATTTATTTCAACTTATTCCAGTGTACCTGCAATTTAAACATTTTATTGAGTATACTGCATATTTCATTTACTATGATCAATATGTTTGGCAAAATTGATATGCACATAGGATTGCTTGAACCATCAAAATGGCTATTCCCATATAATTCATTCCAGTCTGCCACTCTGGGTAATACTAAATGGCTTGTGTTGTTACGAAATATTTCTTGATTTATTCTTTCTAAATAACTGTTCACTGATTTTAAAAGTTGAATAATGGTATATGTCAGAAGACACATTAGAAGCAATTCCAAGCTGTTAGTGAATACACCGAAATAAATTATTATGGAGAAAAGATTCAGATTTTTTAGACGAAAAAGGATGAAAGGCATTAAGTGACTTGTAAATATAATAAACATGCCCAATATAGTCATGATTTTCAATTTTTTAAAGCATTCCGTTCTAAACAAAATACTGTAATAAATGGAAATATCATTGAATCGTTGTAAACAAATTGCAAATAAATTCTTTTGCCAAAATAAATCAATTGATAAAACAAATATGAAATTGGCAATGTTGCATATTGGAAGAAGCCAATCTACTATATTTCTTTCACCATACAAAGAGATCCAATGAGACCATATGCCCAAAATAATGAGAAAAATTAATGTCAAGCTGTAAATTTTCTTGAAAAAGGTTTTTATTAATGTTGCTTGTTCTTCTAATTGATGCGAAATTCGGTTGACACCTAGAACTGATTGTAATACAACTAGAAATTGGATCGATTTCTCTAAACTATGAAACGACATTTTTAACTGAATTGACTGTTTCTTCTACTTAATACCGACAGAAAATGAAGAACCTCTTCGACAGAATGTAACCTATTTAAGTAAATGAAATGAGTTGGCCTCCCTTGACTTGAAACGAACAAGACCATTTGTCATCTTCTATTAAAGTAGTTATAGATTATTGATTTTATCCATCTTGTCCAAAAGTATTTTTAGTACTATTCTAGGTCATAAGTAAAAGCTATGACCTTGTAATTTGTGAGTATTGTGAAGCTCTCTCTCTCTCCTTTTCCTTTTTGCTTTTATCATAATTAAATTTAAATATCACATTATAAAGACAAGTAATTGTTGTTAGTAGCAATTGATTTTATATAAAGATTCAAATAACGGTTTATTTATTCAATAAATTTGTTGGCATATTTATATTAGTATTATCGAAGACGATATTGATATAATGACACCAATAATTACATAAGTAATTACATTAATTATTCAGCGTGAGCATGACATGAATCGCCTTGATTCCTAATCTAACTGCATGCGCATTGAAAGATTGGTCACATAATTATATTCCATGTTGAGACATTGGGATATATATTTGCTAAATGAAGAAAAATAACTTATAATTGATGAATTATTGAGATGTTGGTCAATGAATGCACTAAAATATAATATCAATTGTGTCATTTTTCCAAGAAAAATTTATCACAAAGAAAAAGTGTTTCCTGGAAACACTAAAGTATCAGGGCGTACATGTTCAAATGCAAGTTTCTTTTACCAATACTTCTTCACTATACATTGATTCACATGTAATGCAGAATTTCCATTTTTCTTAAACTTAATACCATTTCACACACTTTTGCAACTTCCCCATACTTTGCCCACAATTATTATCATAATAAAATCCACATATCGAACATGTTGAGGCAAACTGTACGCTGGTATTTGGAACTTGTAAAAAATTGTAACAAATCTGGACGAGTATATTGATAGAATACATGAGATCTGCTCTCAATATTTTGTGTATAAATAAAATATTATCATCGTGTAAGGAACAGTTAGTGTTATAAAAATATACACATTCAACTGAAAGTTGTAATTTAAAACACAAAGACTAATGATTTTTGCCCATGTTTGAAATCTTCTCTCAAAAAGTATGTGGATGTTATAATGAATTACAGTCTACAAATTTCCATTAAATTGATATAATGTTACATCAAATACACATTATATTCAAACCTACCATGATGTTTTTGTAGATAATTGTCAACCATAATTTAGGTCAGTTAATTACGAATCAGAATGAAAACCATTATTAATTTTCCGGACTGACCATTATTGATAATATTCTGAATTTTATCCTAAAAATATAGATGGTTATTATTACTTTCAGCGGAAAAACTAGTTATTGAATATAAACTTCAATTGTACTAAACTGTGCCAGATACGTAATCATAATGGATTATTTCATTATTTCAGGTTTTGCTAAGTTTCTTAATACATTTTTTTACGATCTTAATTTCTGTTCACGGTGTGGTGAACTTCATTAAAAATATATGCGAATAATTCTTTTAGACATATTATTTAATTTTAGTTTCATTTCCTCTTTTACCCCACATTTATGTAACATCATGTTATGTTTACTGCTTACTCTGTTTCTTAATTTTTTTTATTAAATTCTTTCAATAGCTTTAATGCCAAAAAGAAATTATCGGAACAAATGTAGTTAAGAGTTATTTAGAAGTGACTTAAATTGCACATGCTAGTTTTATGAAAGAATTTAAACAGATATAAAAGTCCAAACATAATGTAAAATTTAGATAATCAAACACACTAAATGTAATTAAAACAGTCCTATTTTGTAATGTATGTGAAGCAATACACTAAACGCTAACCTCCACCCCACTCACCCACCAAGGTACATGTTGTCCATAAACAAGTTGAATAATTATCAAATAACCTTGCCACCTAATGGGTATTAGCACCTGGCAACAGACTTCTAGACGCAGATATAAATTGATTACTATTACAAAGGGTAAATAAATCCCTTTTAGTTATGTTGCGTGTAAGAACATTTCAATTCATTTTCCACAAATGTTGAGGAAATTGATTAATTATCTTTATGACAAATAGTTTACATTATATTAAAAATCAGATTTGGCTCTAACATATTACGAGATTGACTTTTTTTAACATAATTATTATGGCTTCTAGAAATATTTTTAATAAGGCTACTCATTTAATAATTATAATGAACACGTGGAAATTTATTACCACTCCATATAATTCTTCTTGAGGGTAGTCATGCGATTTTGAAGCCAATAACGAGCATTAACACAAACATAAGATGAATAGTTCACAGCATATATATGGAATAACAATCTACATGGTTATGAAAAAATGTATTCATCCTTGGAACACTCAAGGTCAATTTATTTTTACTAAAGCAACATTTAAAAGGACTGGAAAGAAAGTGAGCCCAGATTTTACGAAACTATTGAGGTTACAACTTTGTGTTACCTCATTTGTAAGTATATGTTGATAGAGCACTTCGTATTTCAAAATGGAAATTATTTCATAACTGAATAATATGTTCCTTATATTAATATTTATAGAAATGTTTATATTTGAATCATATTATCCATTTAGTTTATTGCTGTGAGATCTAAACAGTAAAAATATATTATTTAAATGAATTGTTACTCGCTAAGCTTTTGTAATAGATATTATATTATATATGGGAATATTCTGTATTTATTGATGATCATGCTTCTCTGAAATAACCAACAATTAATTCAACTTACATGTATTGAATTCCTGCATATACAAGTACGCTAATAATAATGGTAGTTGAAGAAATTAGTAATATACATACAATATATATTATTTTGTCTTGCTTGCTTTTCACATACAAAACAATTATTAGAACCAAATGCCGAGAATGATTTTGGTACTGTGCCTATATTGTAATTACATAGTTAAGGAATGTGAAATATGGGATTATGAAAGAGAAGGAAGAACATATATGGGAAGAACATCATACACCTTATAACTCGAACCATTATGATTGAAAAATTATGGCAATCATATATTTTATCTTGTGAGTTGATTGTTTTTTAATTAATCAAGCGTTCATAATGTAATGTGCTGCTAAATATTATAACCGTTCTATTGGAAATTTTGTGGGCCCTATCATTTATTAAATAATTTGGAGACGGGCTTCCTGTTTCTGTAGTTGTTTTTAGATTTGTAACTTGTTTTATACAAAGACAAGTTGCACATTTTGTATATGAGCCACCTTCTTGTTAATTTAATATAGGTTTATCCAAAGAAAATTAGAATATTTACTATAAAATAGAATATTTTTAAAATGAAAACTTGGAACACATTCTTTACTATACAACCAGATATTACAAAAATTTTGTTACAGAAAATTTTATAGTTGCATTAAAAACTAATTTTACAATTACATTCAGTAATTTACAGGAGTCACTAATGAAATTTTGCTATCACCTACATTAAATATTACAAACCATTGTAACACTAATACTAATATTTCTTTGTACACTTAATAATATTTGTTCAGTGGAATCATTATGTACATCTTATATATTCATAATTATGAGTAACTACTGTTTTATTAATTGATAAAAAATGAATAAACTGGTTATTATTTTGTTATCACTTCAGATATGCATATAAAAGAATTTGACTTTAACACGCAGGAAATTTGCCACAGATAGGCCTTTATAATTATTTTTACACGAAAACATATCTACATTAATATAATAAAAATTTAATTTCCTTTTTAAGCATTTGCAGTACATATCAGCCATTATACCTGTCAGTGAAATTCAACCATTTTGTCTTTCCCACCTTCAAATAGATAAAAACACCAAAAATTTTGCATTAAACTATGTTTTTAGTGAGTGTTGCTCACATAATCAAACAGAGAGTGTTACAGGTCGTAGGCGGCACACACTACATTCATAGGGAGTAGATGCTAGAAGTACTTCTGTACCTGCAATATGTACGATGTATTGGATGAAAATGTCCAAAAGAATTGAGTGAAAGTTTGGCACCTGTGTAGGTTCAATTATATAACAAAATGTAAGACTGCATATTACGACTGGATTAATCTTAACAGCTAAACAATGTCTCATACACATTCACTGCCACTCCATAAAATTATATTCCAAAATATGACTACAATCACTCTGTGAAACAAATCTCTGAGAAGTGGCTTAAATGAGTAAAGATTATTTCAGAATTGCTTTCCATTTATTGCTTTTACTTTTCTAACACGCAGGCTATTTACATCAACTTCAATATAAGCGATTGCACTTGATTCTATTTAAATATTTGATAAAAATTACTATTATGTGATTTCAAGGACCGAAGTGTGGATGCAGATATCGCACAAATGATGCCATTGTCAATATTAAACGAGATGTCACCAGGTACAGATGAACAGAATGTCTAAGTCGACAGGTACAGATGAACAGAACGTCTTAAAAAAAAAGATAAGTATCATGCATTACAAAAATTGTCTAAGAAAAATTAGATGAACTAGTATTGCTAGCATCTGTAAAGCAAGTCACTTTTATAAAATTGTACTCTACATTGAACTGTGAAAGTATATACATTAAGAATTTTCTTAAAGTTTTTCAGTGTTGGTAAAATGTTATATTGAAAAGTGATAGTTAAAAGCATTTAAAAATTGCTCACACTTTTAATGCCTTTTTCAGTTTGTAAGACCAGAATATATGTTTTATTGAGGGACATTACCTTTTAAGAGAAGATTAGACACAGTTTAGGCAAAAACTTTTATTTTTTATCTTCAGTTATAACTTTCAACTGAATGTCCCTACTTTTTATAACACTAACTATTCCTTACACAGCGATAACACTTTATTTAGACACAAAATATCTAGGGCGAGGGAGTTCAAAACGAATCTCATTATTACTGTCAATATACTCAAATAGTTTTATTACAATTCAATAGTGAATTTTCAGACAAATGAAACGCAATTGTCGTTGCATTTGTCCTCATAGACTATTTCTCAGTGCTTTCATTTACAATTCAAATAATTTGGAAAATCAAGAACTTTAAAAAATTTACCTTTTCCATCTGCCATCAGTATTATGTTTTCATTTATGGATTATATGGCAACCATTGTTAAGCTATTTGTGTTCATACGCAATAGATATCTTTAATACAGCCCTTAAAATTGTCGAAACGGTAGACCAAGTAGAAGCATTTTAATTAATATAGTATATTAATATAACTATCTTTATCATAAAACACTAATCTACAAGTAAAAATCTTTATAAGTTGTGCATAGCTATTTCTCACTTTTATATAACAAATTATGCCCTATATAGTGAGTGATCGATATAATACTCTTTCGTAAATACTTAAAAATTCCTCCCTTCATATTCGCCAAATTTAGAAAAGCTATTCAAAACCTACACTTTATATCGGAACTGCTTCTCAACGTAAAAGACTCATAGAAAGCATATAAGAATGATGGGTCTCAGGATGCACTATTTCTGCTACCATGTTGGTAATTTACTGTCTACATCTTCTCACATTTTTATTTCACTTTATGAACATGTCATTCTCTTAATATCCTCTCATTTCTTCACAAGTTCATATGATTTTGAATTGCTTCCAAATACCAAAATATCCACCCGATGCTTCAACATAAAATGTAATGCTGTGATAAATCTTTCAGTGTGCATATAATTAGATTTGGGAGGGAGTTGATTCATGTATACATATTACGCTCAACTATTAGTGTAATTAGTTTTATAACTAATGAAATAATTACTTTAACATTACCTCTGAAAATATTAAAATAAATATACCGACAGATTTATTGAATAAATAAAGTAGCAGGTAACCTTTATCCACATTCCATTACATTGATATTTAAAGCAATTTAATTGCAGGACTTTAAAATATGATATTTAAATTTAATTATAATAAAAGCAAAAAAGAAAACATAGATCCTCAAAATACCCACCAATTACAAGGTCATAACTTTTACATATGACCTAGAATAGTACTAAAAATAGTTCCAGACAAGATGGATAAAATCAGTAATCTACTATTTTCATAAAGGAAGATAAATTGTCTTGTTTATAAAGTTACCAAATAATAAAGGAAGATAATTGTCTTGTTTATAAAGTTAATACCAAAGTAGGTCATTTCATTTACCTAAATAGGTTACCTTGTCAAAGCGGGTCTTCATTTTCTGTTGGTATTAAGGAGAAGAAACAGTCAATTTAGTTAAAAATGTTGTGTTATAGTTTAAAGAAACCGATTAATTTTCTGGTTGCATTACCCAATAATATACCCTTTGTAATATTACATCTCCAATATTGTAACTAAATATTTATTAAGAGAATTATACAAAACATGTTAGAAAATAATATTCAAAATCAAGTGGAAATTAATAAAACAGATTCTTTTTAAATATTTATAACACTTAACAATACGAAAAGTACTTATTTTCTTTTACCAAGACAGATTACATTACAAAGAGACCAAATAGTTTTTGACGTCCATTTCTTTTAATGCTGTTTTCTTCACATTTTTCTTGCACAGTTTTCTCTTCCTGAAGACGTGGATGACACCTCTGTTTATTCAGAATTTGGTTCTTGATCATTTTCCCAAAATTTGTGACAATTTATTTTAGCATTTTAAAAGTTGTGTTCCACAATGCAACATCATTTGTATACCTTTGTTTTCAGATGAATTTTAACAATTTTTTTTTGCATTATGAAATGCCGCCACTTTGAGACTACTTGGATAAATTTTGTCCATATATAAATGTAATCTAAATTTTAACCTAAGTCCAAAGTAGGCCAAATTTCACCCGATCAAATGAGAAATGTGATTTCTAATGCGTATGCATTGCTGTGTTTCGTGTTGAACTCTGTCAAACTCTTCGTTGAGATGAGAAGGTATTGTATCATTTGTCTTGACTTGAGTATGATGTTACATTCTTGAATCCTTCCTATACTGCATGTTCTAACATGGTTGAAAGAGTACAAGCAAAATGTATGCATATTACAATACTCGTTCAGGACACAAAAAATTGACCAAGCTTAAGTAATTTTGCTGCTTAAACAGCATGGTACATAGCAGGCGTATTGAATTGAGGGCTACAATGCTACACCATATTCATAATGATCGATACATCTATTCGGGCATTGTAAGCCAACTGCAGTTTCATGTGCCAGACAGAACAATGTGCAGCTCTGTACACATTTACCTTACTACCACTCGTACTAATACAGTGTTTATAATGATTGTGACAAAAGTAGATAATGACACGATGGAACATTGTGTCATTATCTACTTTGTCAAAAAATTACAAGCTGTCCATATATCGAATTTTATTTAAGGATCAATCGGTTGATGATAATCAATTATTCAATGTTAATTTAATTATTTTTACCATTTTATGTCATTTAATTCTTAATAGGATTATTTATACTTTTTTGAACTTATTTTTCATACCAATGTTATTTTAATCAACTTAAATTTATAATGATAACATAATTTATAGCTAGTTCCAATTATGTGTATAAAATAAAATACTCAATTCAGAAACTATTCTGTACGATATCCTGTATACCTTAATGCGGGAACGTCAGGATATAATTTTGCCTAGAACGAAAGTAAAAAATTGTTTCTGTCTGTTTTTCCCCATGTGAAACAAACAAAAAAACACAATATATAAACTCTAAAAGGGCTCTTGGATTTGGTGTCTGGGGACATAATTGATATAGATACAGTGAAATTGCAATTCATAATAGGTGCCTTTCTGTAAAATTTATCTCAAAGTAACGGGACAGGATGTAACATAGCTTTAAACTTCATTCTCTCTAAATATTTAGGCAATTTTACTTATTACTTGCACTACTGTGAAGGCATACATTGAATCCAGATTTTAAGAGATAAACAAGATACTCTTCGTCCAAAAATTAATAGTGGGAGTAAATGTATAGGTTCACAATCTTTGGTGTGATTAAGGGTGGAAGTCTCTGGTAATGGAATAGAGCATGCAATTATTTATTTGAAAATTAACGTGAATGTTGTCCCAAAAGTCTCGAATATGTCAGTATTGGTACAGGCTCCTACGATATCCAAAATTCGACTTAATTTTAAAAAATATTTTTTTTTACTTCAGGTTTAGAAACTTTATAAAAAGTAAAAGTTTTACTACGACTCTATCGAAGAACCATAATATTATATAGAGTTTCAGACCTCATTTCAATGTTTATGATTAATGATGATAATATTGCAATTCAAACATTGACATCATCGACTTTTTAACCAATCCTTAGGATACTTGGAATCTCCCAGCAGTTAGGCAATTCATACACAGTTCTTATTTTCCATACATACAATACTTTTTAGCATTGCCGCATATTGTTACACATCACTTCTTACTTCTATTTACTATACTCAGTTCTCAGAATAAAAGGTAAGTTAAATTTGAGTTTTGGTTTCTTTCTTTCTGAAAAATTTAATGAATTCATTAGGTTAAAGGACAACTTTCCTCCTCAATTCCATTCACTTCCTTGTTGTGTGACTCTTGAAAATAAACAACATCAACTTTATTCATAAAATGAATCACAATATAAATACAAAAATGAATACAAATTGTGCTCTCATGAAAAAGCCATCTGTCTATTTTATTGCAATTAAGAATTCAAGCATTTGCATGAAACTAACCTGGAAAAGGAGACTAACCTGGTAATAATTAAGTAATTTCTCCCAAGGAAGTGGAATATGTAGGATTAGATAATTATTTTGCTATGATGGAGGGATATATAGCTAAATTAAAAGATGTCTGTGTCACACACCGTGGTACATATTGCACTCGAACCTTTTCGGTTTAAACAGAGTTGAAGTTACCAAAAATTGTAACGTTGGCATATGGAAATATCAGACCATTAGTGATAAATTCTAATTCAGTAAGAGAAGCCTTTCGCAGGGGGGAGAAAACCTTTATTTGGTTAAAAAAGAAGAAGTTTAGTGTTCAGTTGTGTTCAGTTGGCAGAGTACTTTGTGTATACTTTGTGCGGTACACTGCCTTTTGTGTACATTTTGTGAGGTACACATCTTTCTTGCCAAAACTTTGCAATAACAAAAAATAAAAATATTTCTGGAGATATTTATGAAAAACATACAACAAATTTGATTTAAAGCCAAGAAGAGTTACATGTAAATGTTATAAATAAATTTGGTCGACCGTATTTTCTAACGTAGGTCATTACATCCTGACCATATTCATGCATTTGACGTGGACTTCCAGTAAATGTATTTGGCAAGATGATAAATTTTTCCACATTGTCAATGTTTCCATCATTCATTAACACATCTCTTAAATGGATATATTCTTCTGAATGCAGCTTCCATTGATTATGGAGAATAAATTGCAATCTTTCCCTATCAATTTTATTATACATATCAACTACGATTTGCTGAAATAATTGTCGACAATTAAGAATGTGATTATAATCACCATCTCTAACCATAATACATTTTTGTTAGTTTTAATACCTGTAGTTGAATAGATTTGTTGGATGTTAAAGTGATGACTGTCTTCACCTTGCCAAAATATTGGTAGATATTGTATCGCATTGTAACTGCGATGTGTTTCAGAAATTCATTGCAGTTGATTGTTTCCACATTGAATAATGATGCCACGATGACTATATTCATTGTCGACAATTACTACTGCAACTTCATGCACTTGAGGTGCATTAAACCTTCAATCATGCTCACCAATTGGTCTTTTATCAACCCGAATGACGATCTTAGAATTGTCTGTAACAATTTGTTTTAAAGAAGTCAGGAACATATTGATTAATTGATTATGGTTATTGAGTAAATGTTGTAACTCCCGAACAATTTATCGTTGTAGTACCTGAATATGAGTACAACGCTGATCTGTTTCAATTTCTTCATTACCAACAAAGTATACTTTAAGGAATTTCAGTTCTTCATTTAGTAACAGCATTAGTGAGCCTATTCGGTGTCATTCTGACTATATCACCAAATAGTTCAGGTGTTGGTAGGTACTTATAATGCTTTGGTACTTGAAATTGATAATTTGTCTTTACCACTCAAAAAACACATATTTTCAGTTTCTCCTTTTAATTTTTTGCGATACTTGCATACTTCGCTCATTTTTTCTACAACAATATCCGGATGTCCATTGTATTTTTTCATAGGATAATAATTGAAAGCTTGTAATTCTAAATTGTAGTTGTTACGTTTTTGGCCTAGAGACCTGCTTTGTTTATTTCGTTCACTAATACTTTTATTTACTATTTGGTGTTCACTGGTGGACGATTTCTAATTGCTCGTACTCTAATTCGCGTTTCTTCATTAATGTTTGCTATTTGTTCTTTGCTTTTATTTTCTCTTAATCGTTGCAATCTTTTTCGAATTCTCATAAGTCGTCCTGTTCTTTATTCTGCTGTTTCATTTTTATGTGCTACTTTTCTTCTTTGTGAATCTACACGAAATTTTGTGAACACTTTCTTACGTTTAGGCATTTTACAAAAATAAAATGTTATTATTAAAAACAGAACATTCAATCTTAACTTTTAGAAATATTTCTCATTGATCTTCTCTTGACCGCTACTGTGAAAACACTGTCATAGAAACATGCAGAGCTCAAACTTGTATACCATCAACAATCGAAATTTCTGGTCCCAGAATAATTTCTGATTTCAGACAATTCCAACGTATTCAATACTAAACTGTTAATAATCACTTGAATTCACCAATAGAATATTCACTCTTGACTTTTAGAAAGATTTCTCGTTGATATTCTCTTGACCGCTGCTGAGAAAACACTGTGACGGAAACACACTGAGATCCGACTTATATACCACCAACGATCGAAATTTCTGGTTCTAGAATAATTTCTGATTCCAGAATGTTTTGATTAAGATTCAAACTATTTCCAAATAATTTACGACATTTGAAAATATTTTAGAATTTTTCAGAACGTTTTCAAATTTTTTAGAATATTCCAGAGACATTAAGAGTAATTGAGAAATTTTCAGAATGTTTTCGAATTTTTAAATCATTCCTAAGCATTTTGGAATTATCAGATTAAATTTTAAGTGATCCATAACATTTAAGAGTAATTTATAACTTTTCAGAACATTTTCGAATTTTTTAGCACATTCTAGAGCATTTTAGAACACTCAGATTGAATTTCAAGTGAATCACCACATTTAAGAGTAATTTAAAACTTTTCAAGTCGTTTTCATATTTTTTACAACATTCCAGAATATTTTAGAACAATCTGATTCAATTTCAAGTGATTCACAATGTTTAAGAGTAATTTAGAACTTTTCAGAACGTTTTCTAATTTTTTAGAAAATTCCAGAAAATTTTAGAACTATCAGATTAAATTTCAAGTGAACATTTGAAAGTAATTTAGAACCTTTCAGAATGTTTTTGAATTTTTATAAAACATTTTAGAACAATAAAATTTCAAGTGATTCTGAACATTTAGAGTAATTTAGAACTTTTAAGAATGTTTTAGAGTTTTTTAGAATATTCCAGAACCTTTTAGAATGGTCAGATTA